>OY757191.1:78589255-79271755 GCA_963583895.1 Melanophora roralis
GTCTAGAGATCCTGCAATCAGCCCTGTCCTTGCAGATTTGGCCCACCATGTCCATTAATTATCCAAGTCCCTATCAGCCCATCATAGAAACTCAGTGGTGGCCTCACCATCTCACAACCAAGTCCAATATCGCAGGCAGATCCCTTTCTTACCAGTCCATTGGCAATCTCATCCAACAGAGTCTACCTGCGTGTCCCCATGATCGCGCTAAGAGCACGTCTGCAGTCGCCCACGAGTCTAGACCTGACATAATGTCCCTCTAGAGCCTTAAGCGCTCTTTTACTATCAACGTAGATTGCCACGTCCCCTCCCCCATCCGCATCCTCCCCTACCCTATCAATTCCACGGCCTTCATCGTCGCCTGGAAAACGCTGCACTCGTCCGGAAGTCTGTAGGATATTTCTTCCCCCTTGTTCATTATATAGACAAGAGCCCTGGCACCTACCTTCATCTTCGATCTATCAGTAAGGACTGAACACCTCTCATACAGCTTCTCTGATCCCTTCGGTGCCTCCGTGTCCTTAAACACTACTTGGCGCAGGATCCCAAAGTCAAGTTTTGCTACCATATATTTCGTCATACCTGACCGCCGCAGGAGTCGACCATCCCCGAAGCTTTCAGGACAACTAAAGACTATTTAAAAAATTATGGTGATTTGTAATTTTTATGGTTTCTCATTTATTTTCGGGACCTTTTTCTTAATATTTTATTATTTCAATTTAAGCAGTACAAATACGTGACAAAAGGTGTCAACTCTGCAGGGTTAATTTTTTTTAAATTTCACTTACAAACAAATTATTAGTTTCACTTAGTTTTTTTATTTTTTTTTAATTTAAACAAGATTTTTATCTGTGAAAATTGGCACACAAGCCCATTAATCTTGAAAGGGACAGACCGACTTCAATTTTTTTTTTGGTTAAACTTTAAAATGGTTTTATAGTTATTAATATAATCAATTTTTTTGTTAAATTTATTTATGGTTTACTTTCCAATACAAACATTAAAAATTATGTATAATAGTTTAGTGCTTTTTTTAAATGGTTTCCCAAAAAAAAAGGATTTCAAGACACAAATAAAAGAAAAAAAAGAAATAAGCAAAAAACTTTTTCATTTCCGGTGCTAAGACTAAGGGCTTAGATTTTTCTCTTCATCCAAGTTCTTCTTTTTGGTTTTCTTTTTGAGGATAAACTTCTAATTACGTATGTACATGACCACAGAAGAAAAGATAAAAAAAAAACAAAAAAATAAATGTAAAATTCTAAACACACGCACACACACACACATGCACAAATACCCACACACACACACGAAAATAAGAGTATGTTTGCAAAGTTAATTATTCTTTTTCTTAAAACTAACTTCAACCCAAAGCAAGAAGAGACCAAGCATACATATTTACACATTTGTCTTTATACATCCATATATTTAAGAGATTAACGAACATATTGTTAGCTAAAATGCAAAAAGGCGTAACTATGAAAAAAAATTAAAATTAAATTTCTGATTTTGAACTAAAAACATGTAACTAAAAGTGTGTTTATTAAATAAATGGAGGGCTCTATGATGACAGTTATGACCATTTACTTACACTTTTGCTTATAACTCAAATAATTCAAATTTTAATTTAAAAAACATTAGCTGTCCTAAGATGGTATGGTTTTAAGCATTTTAAAGTAAGTAGATACTGAAAGATAATGATTTCTGCTTACAATGACCACCTTAAGGCTGCGACGGGTGTAAACTTAATAATTAACATTTTATATAATTTTTACTTTAGATGTTTTGAAAAATATATTTTATAATAATTTTTTTAATTTGCACGACAGTCTAAAAAAAATTATTTTTGCTTAAGGAATCCCCATTTAGAAAATGTGACGGCTGTGACATTTAAGTCAACACGTAAAAACAAGACAGTCGATTATTCAGCTTGTGACTAGCTTAAGCTCCTGCGAAATAAATTAGAATGAAATATATATGTAAACCAATTTATTTATATCAAAATTATCAAAAATTATTATTACTCAAAATTAACGATAACGACTAACGTCAACGATTTTTTTTCTTTTTTAAAAAAAAGAATACAACGATTTTTCTTTATTTTAAGCCATTTTTCGTAAAATTTACCATTTTAAAATAAAGCAAATGCAAAAAAAATATTATAAAATAATTTTCTTTGAAAATAAATTGAGGAATTTCATGGGCGACGTATAAGCGCTGAATGCCAATAGTTTTCTATTTTTGTTACTTACGCCTTTTTGTATATTAGCTAACGATATATACATTTACATTTAAAGCTTAAAGGGGCTAAAATTGCGTTTTTTATAACTTTTTTAAAAATAGTTTAAAAAGTTTAAATCAGACGGCATTAATATATGAACGTGAGTTTCACCTTGCTAAGTATAATGCAGCTTGCAAGATAGAAAATTTTCTTCTATTAAGTTTAAATTCACAGAAATTTTATGCAAACAGTGAAGGAAAAAACGTTATGCGATCAAGAGTTTTCTGTAGAATATTTAATATTATTTTAGGTAATTTAAATGTAAGAACTATAAGTGGACCATCGCACTGAGTTTTAGTTTTACAATTTCATTTACAATGAACAACTAGTTTTAGCTTTTTCTGTGAATGTCCTGTCATTCAACCTGTTGAGATATCTCTTGGACACACGGTGGATCTAGTACGCCAAGTTTTAGTTCTCGCATGGGTTATAAGAGACGACATATCTGTCAAATGGCATTCTCATGTCAAAGTAGCCCATAACTCCTAATCCGTTGGGATTTTTTTCTCCCAAATCAAATAATTCCCAAGGAAATTTTGTAGCGATTTATTTTATTTTTAGATGAAACTTATTTTATTTTTTTCTTAAGGCAAGTGTGTAAACAGTAATAAATATGTTGTTTAAAACATGTTGCAGACAGCTTATAAAAAATTTTAGGTTTTTTTTGGAAATAGACACTTTAAAGGATTTGGTCTGCACTAGACTTTTAGCTCCAGTTATTTTCAAATACCAGCTTCACCAGTTTTATTTATTATAGAAAACCACATCTGAAGTTGTTGTAGAGTTCACAACTTAGTTAAAGTTCAAAAGCCGGCCGAAGTTTAAAGTGAATCCGGCGACTGGGAGTTATATCACTTCTTTTGGCACTTATTACTCTTGGAGAATATTTTTTCAATTGGGGAGTTGTTTTACTATTTCATCGTTTGGAGTTATTTCTTTTCTTTTGATTGGAAGTTATTTCATTTTTTTGGTGGTACTATTTTGGGAGTTATTTTGTAGTACTAATCTTCTCGCCAATATTTTCTTGTGAACTTAAAAAATAAATCTATCGAACGAATTGCTTTAAAACTAAACTCAATTAGATTGTTTTTGCTGGGGAACATTTAAAGTCCTTTAGGTTAGGTTAGGTTAGGTTAGGTTAGGTTAGGTTACGAAGGGTAGTAGCGAGTTCGCCACCTCCACTGGGAGGCCCTTTAAGTCTAATTAAAATTAATATCACCGCCCATTTTAAAGTAAACCTTTAAATTGGATCAACAGGCGTAGAGTTTTTATAAAAACGGCCATTTAATAATGCTTTTTTGTTAATCAAATATTGTAGCTAGACAAACAATAGCTCTATTGCCATTTTGAGTCACACAGATAAAATTTGCATTAAGTTGTATAAAATATTTATTAATAAACACAAATCAGTTGACGATTCATCATTAACTTATAGGAAATGGTATATTTTATTTTTTCATATTTATGCAAGTAAATAAATAAAAATACTAAAATATGCTAAAATTAACCGGTGCTGCGACTACTATTGTTGAAGGTCTAAAAATTATAATAGAAGGTTACAAACTTACAATATGGACCCTTAACGCCTGTTCATTTAAAATATGTTCTGAAGTTACTTTTATAAAATTTTTGTTTGTAGCCAATTCTTAACACCTCTCGTCTAGGACTAAAACGTTTCATTGAAGTAATTTTATGAAAAGTTTTACCGGGTAAGTCGGTAATAAATAAAATTTTTAAACAAAAAATATCAGTAGAACTGAGAAAGCACAAATTATCCATTAAATATACATTTGTATTTCTATAAATATCTGAAATGTTAGTGAAATCTAAACTCAATTTAACATATTATTATTGCGAAATAAATAACTTTTAGAATTTGTCCAGAGCTGTAAGGTTGTAGTTTACTGTCATAAAGTTTATTTTAAAAAACACACACACACATTTATGTGGACTAATATATTGTAATTTTCTCTTAATTTGTTTGCGGCTAAAAAGGATTATTTGCATTGCAACGACAGGAAAAGCCAATTAATATTTTGGTTGTTTAGTTAGTATATCTGTACGTTATAACAAACAGAATGACAAATCATTATGAACCGAATCCCTGTCATTTATACTAAATTACATAATTACGCTTACTTACATGTATAAGTTTAAAAGAATGTATGCAAACATACACACATACATATATATGTATGTTTAAACATACATTTATTTGTATTCTTCATGTGTAACTTTGATGGTGGTAATGTGATAAAATTATCACAATCACCACAAGCAATAAAATTGACATTTGTGTTTATTACAGATGCCAAAAAATTTTCTGTTTTATATTTTTGTGTCGCACAACACACATAAAATAGCATTTAATATGAATTATGTTTTTATGTTAAATAAAACAAAAAAATGCCAAAAGAACTTTTGCAAATAAAATGCGAAAAAAATGTAATTAAATAAATATGAAAACTTAAATGGATTGCAAGGAGGGTAATAAAGCCACGTATCGAGTCATTGAGGTTAAATCGTGCGTTAATTTATGTTTGACATTGTTATATTTATTTCTGACGTGTCTACAATTTATTTCAGTCATTGCAAGTAATAAACATTACAAAACTGTTTATTTTTAATAGAGAAAAAACTCTGGTATTTAAGATTTAAAAAATTTAATATTTCTGAAGGAAATCAAATAACAGGGCAAAAAATGCTTTGACACCGCGCTATTAAAGTAATAGACTTACATATCTTTTTGTCTATTTTTAAGAATTGGCGACGGCAACCTAAGCTGAAAACTTATTGACGACAATGGCCATAAATACTTACTTTTAAAGCGTTCGCTATCAAAAATGCCATTTCGCCTCTTAAGGTATATCGGCTTTAATTCGCATGGTACATGATTGCGCAACTTTTGCATGCAAATGTTTTCCCAGAAAAAAACTTTTGTGGACTATGACTGTCATCAATATAACTCATGTCTTTCCATAAGGCTTAATGCCATTCACTGTCATATTATTTTGATTACAGTCAATCTAGAATTTGCAGTAGCTTCTATTAGAGCCCTATTCCCAAAAATTACAATAACAAGCTTAAATTGTAACAAGTAAGAGCGCTATACTCGGCTGTGACGAATCTTATATACCCTTCACATTGGCCTTTCGAAATCCCAAACTTTTTTTTTTTTTTATCAATTTTTTTACTTATGAAATTTTTTTTTTAATTGGGGTCGGTGTCATTTTCTAACACTCCACAAGTGACTACGGGGAAGTTGTAGGGGTTTTTATCCTAATTTTTTCAAATTTTGTAAGGCAACCCCCCTAGGGTGCGGAGATAAGGGGTAAGTATGTTCTAGGAATATTTTTGGGAGGGTAAACTAATGTGGGTCGGTCGTACACTTTATTGCTCTAAGGCCGACTCTAAAGAAGTTGTGGGCATTTTTACATAATTTTTGTAAATTTTGTATAGCAACCCCCTTAGGGCGTGGACATAGGTGGTAAGTATTTTCTAGGAATATGTTTGGGAGGGTAAACTAATGTGGGTCGGTCGTACACTTTATTGCTCTAAGGCCGACTCTGAAGAAGTTGTGGGCATTTTTACATCAGTTTTGTAAATTTTGTATGGCAACCCCCTTAGGGCGTGGAGATAGGAGGTAAGTATGTAAGTAAGTAAGTATACCCTAGGAATACGTTTGGGAGGAAAAACTAATGGGGTTCTGTGATAAATTTTTTCCTCCAGGGGCGACTCCGGGGAAGTTGTAGCGGTTTTTACCTTATTTTTAAAAATTTTTTATGGCAACAATGTTAGGGGCTGGAGATAGAGGGTAAGTATGTTCCACAAAAATGTTTGGATGGATAAAATAATTCGGGTCGGTCTTACATTTTACCTTTGTAGGAGAACCCTGGAAGCCGTAGGAGCGGTTTTAAAAATGTTTAAATTAAGCTTTGTTTGGTAACCCTGTTATATGTATGAATACTAATACTAATAAAATTTTTGGTTTGGATGTGTTTCAATAATATCAACATGACTGATTCTGTTTTTTTCTTTTTTTGTTGTTTTTTTTTATTATTACATACATAAGTATATTCTTTGTTGTTATTGTAGACTAATAAAAGGATGTAGTCTTGGGTTTTTGCTTATATCTCGGTCATTTATCGGGCGATTTTGCTGAATTTCAATATTTTTTGCGACTATCTCTGACAGTTTGATGTTACTTACGGGTCTACGCGATATCGGCGGGCTTCAGAAAGTTGATTTCAACCATAACACGGACAGATGGACATCGCTAAATCGGTTTTCCTATCTATAAGGATCCAGAATATATTCACTTTATAAGGTCCCAAATGGATAATTAAGAAATTACAAACGGAATGACAAACTTATATATACCCCTATCACTTATGCGAAAGGACGTATCGTGATAGTAAAATCCCAGATTTTTTTCTTTAACATAAAAGGTCCTGCAATAACTTTGTTTAAATCGTCTCTTTAAAGCTCGTATCCTTTTTGGGCCTTACCTGAATACCATGTGTCCCTTAAACCAAATTTAGCTTAAAAAAATTTTTTTAAGTAAACTTGTTTATATGAACGTATTTAAAAATATTTTTGCCCAATATAGGCCCAGCACATTCACTATTTAAGACTTCCCTTTGATTACAACTAAAGAAATAGGCCACACAAATTTATTTTTTTTAATTTTATTCATTTTTTATTGAAATAAAAAAAATTTTTTTGCATTTTCTATTTTTTTTTTTATAATATTTTTGGGGTTTTTTAAACTAGTTTTTTATTATTATTTTTGTTTTATTTGTGTTCACAGTAATATCCATCATCAAAATATCAAATTACGTACATTTTTTGGAGTTTCTTAGGGAAATTATTTTCTGTTTATTTTGTTTTGACTGTTTTTCTTACAACATTTTGCTTTAATATTTTTATTTATATTATTTGTGATTTTGTTTTGAATTTGTTTTCAGTTTCGATTGTAGTTATACATTTTACATTTGAATAAAAATATATTGAAAATGTTACTATTTTTAACAAATGTATTTTGTTTGTTTTATTTTTTGTTTGTTTTATAATTAAAGGAAAATTTTATTTTATTTAATAAATGTTTTTTATATTTTTGTTTTGTATTTTTTTCTTTTATATAATAATTAATAATAATGCACAAAAAGCAGCAACAATAAAGCAAAATTATGTTTCCATTAAATTATTGTAAAGTTTAAAAAAAAAAAGTAAATTTAATTTATTCTTTTTTTTTCTTTTTTGTTTTAGATTTCTCATATAATTATATTTATAAATTAAAGCTTGAAATAAATAACAATTTTTCGTATTTTTGCATTTCATAACATCATTTTGACAAAAATGAAATAAACTTTGAATAATTTAAATAATTCTTTTAAACTATAGCAAAAACAAGCTGGATTTGTAATGAGGCTAATAATGAATTAGATGTACGTACATTTAATGTTTTTTTTTGCATTTCTTTAATAAATATACTAAATTTAATTTAAATATTAATTTATAATTATATTTTTTTTTTGTTTTATTTATTTATTTATTTGTTATTTTTGTTTGTTTTTATTTTTGGTATGTAAAAAAATATTTTTTTTGTTTGTAAATTAAGTATAAACTTAATATTTGGTTTCTAAATTAGTTTAAATTGAGTTGAATGAAAAAATCTATGATAAAGTATAAAATTTATCAAAAAAAAATATTGTTTGTTTTTTAATTCTATTTATTATACACTTAGAATATATATTAAATTATTTACTTACATACATACATACATTTTAGTTTCGGTTTTTTTTTTATTTCTAAGTTTTATTTTTACATGAACAGGGGGATCTTAATAACGTTAAAATATTTTTTTAGCACTGACCAGTTTTTAAACTAAATTTAGGTCTCTTAATTTTGATTTTTTTAATTTTATACAAATTTTCCAAAAACCTTTAAAGTTTGCATTTTTCACGACATATATTATACAAATTTTACAATGATAAAAAGAAAACTTCTTAAATAAGTTGTTTAAATACAAATAATTTTTCGCCTTGTTTTTCTTTTTTTTTTTTTTTTTGTTTATTTCACTACATTTTACTAAATTTATATTTTATTTGTTTCGGCTTAACTATATTTATTACTTTGTTTTTTTATGCTTTTCTTATTTATTTTTTACACATAAATAAATCCAATTGCTAATGTACGATCGATCATACCTACCACCCTAATCCTTGAAAATGATATAAAAATTTCCACGTATTAGAATTTCGTAAATATTTTTCTCCTAAAATAGTGTTTTTGGGCTTGAGTCTCGTTTATTTAAAGTTTAGCCCAAAATAATACTTGTTTAAGAAAATAATAAAAAACTATAAATATTTTGTGCGCAATTTATTTACGATATTTGGGTTAGACTTCCTTATTTGGCAGCGGCCTTAACCCTTCAGTTACAAATTAAAGTTCTTTCCTAAAAATTTCTGCATATGAATAACAAATAAAAATTTCAGGGAAATAAATTAAATTTTCATTAACCTTTGCTGTTCGTTTGCAAAAGAAAGACACACTTATTGATTTAAAAAAGAGCTACCATCGTTATCACATGAAAATAATTAATAGCGCAAAATTTTTGTAAATATTAATTTTTAGTATGTTTTATTAATTTTTAATTTAGATGATTGATCGGCACACGTATACATTCTTATGTTTTAATTGTGTTGTTTGCTTGTTTTTGAGCATAGCTATTTGTCACTTAAAGCACTAGGGTGACCATATTGGAAAATTTAAAATATTATAGAATTGCATTGAAAAAGTTTTGGAATGAAATATTAAAAATTTAGCCAGTTATATGAAAGTAAAAGTTTCATAAATACGAAATAATGTTATCGTACTACTTACGTTTGCATAATCCCATAGATATTTATTGTACATTGATAATATTTTATTCGGATAAGATCTTTGAAATTTTTTTTACTTAGCTTATTTCTGATTTTGCTTTTAATTATTTTTTATAGTGAAAATTAAGACTTGCAGATATAAGTAAAGCCAAGCATTGAACGTAATTTTTAAAATTTTTCATTAAAAATTTTGAGAATCATAACTGGTCACACTGGTCGTCTGGCACAAGAGACTACTGAACTTATTTTTTTATTCTTACTCTCTTTAATGCTCAGAGAGAACGCACACGCGTGTGAGGTTTTGCCGATCATTGATTTAGATTATTACAATAAGAACACACTATTTTGATTTTTTTTTTTATATTTTAACAAGCAATGCTGTTCTTCTGTTCATATGTATTAAACAGATAAAAAATTTTTATTATATAATATTACCATAATTCTGTAAACTTATATAAATATTTTAAGCCGGAAATCCTGTTTTCTTTTATTAAATTTTACTTTCTGAAAACTTCAAAAAATCACTTTCTTAAAAAATTGGTGGAAGTATCAGTGGAAAGTAGAAACAATATATATGTTAGTAAAAAAGTGTGAGTGTATTGTAACTTTCTCGACTTTGATTTCTTATGTAAATGTTTAGTAAGAATCTGACACACGTGTGAAATTTCGTCTGGCAACACCAGCAGATATATTGTTTGTCAGACAGTTATGGGTTAGTAAACGTTCAGTTTCTTTGACAAATAACTCAAAACTGTGTGGTTTGACAACAAACCGTACATAGAAATGATTTCCTTGTCCATGTGTTTTTAGCATATTTCTAGATATTGTAAGATCTGACAACTGTCTGAACAGTGCTTTACTCTATAAAAATTATCAATAAAAGTAAACTATACATTTGTATTTATTATCATCTCAACAACTAAATTGAAATAACTATGGCAGCTTTATCTTAAGTCTAATTGAATGTTTAAACTACGGCTAGCTTTCGTGAATTACTTTTCCCTTCGAAAAACAAATTTCAGAGCAAGTTTTCAGTTTTTCAAGGAATTGTATTAGGACTACTAGTTCAAATATTATCAATCAAAAGTTTACCAGCAAAAAAAACCAAAGTTAATATAAATTAAACAAAATAAGCCCAAAATACACAAATATTTGAAAAAAAACTCAATAAAATATGACGAAAGAAAAATTCGGATTGCATTTAACGGCTGCACTAATACAATCATATTTTCAATTGCAAAACGATAATTATAAACAACTGCAAAACTCAATTAGAAATATGCGTTTAAAACAGGGAACATTGTTTCAACAATTAAAAGAACTAGTTAAGTGATTAGCGCTGTAATTTGAATGGGATATAACATTAAAAGTAATCATTTTAACTACCGGCAATTCTTAATAAAAAAGCTCTTAAAGGAAGAAACTCTGGGTCAGATGACACAAGGAAATATTATTAAAAAATTTGGTTTGAATGAATTATTTTTAATCAAACTTTGTATGTGTACGTTTTCATAAAAAAATTTTTTTTAATACATGTACATATATATGTGAGCTTTTTACCTTACCATTAGAAAAGTATATAAATTTTACTGATTATGTTTAACTGAAAAATGAATTAAGGAACAAACAAATTATCAAACAAATATTATATTATTTATAATTTTTTTAAACAAAATTGTGCGCAAAACAAATATTTTCTTTAACACATTGATATACCTTATCGGTATTAATGCTTATGTAAATCTATGCTAAGCATTTTATTATTTACCTAAATATTTACATATAATTTTTTATCGTTTTCAGCACGTCAATATTCTACTATTTTTAATTTACTGACTTTTTTTATTTACACAGATAACTTTTACACTAAACATTAAATTTTATTTTTCAGTTGTATTACTTAATAAAAAATCTAACTTACAAAATTACCTTAAAAATTATTTCGGTCACAATAAATACTAAAATTTTCTTTCTGATTTTTTTTATAGCTACAAATAATACAAAATATTATGTCTATTTTTCTTTAAAGTTCATAAAGCAAATGAATGTATATTCGGGTTTGTTTACAAAAAATATTTTCTTTTATATATATTAGATCTAAATAAATATTTCTCGCTTAGACATTTTTTAATCATTCTACTCATTCATTATTGTTTTATATATACATATATACATAAAACTAATGTTAATTAGTAGCAGTATATACATATGTATATCTAATTTATTATTTTTTTTAAATATATTTTCTCTATAGTAAATTCTTAGTTTCCATTTCTGTATATCTCGCTATAGAATTGATTTAAACGAAAACAAAAAACCAAATTTTTATTTATATTCGCTTATATATGAGATTTTTTAAAGAAATTCTTTCATAAATTTTAAAAACGTATTACCCAAATTGAGAAGAAAACTTTCAAGTTATTGCATAAATAAATGATCTTTTTATACACACAACAGTGAAACCACCATAAAGTATGCTTTAGTTTCTAACATTAGGTATGAAATTTATTAATAGTGCTGCCATACATTAGCAATATAGCACCTGGTACAGTATCGAGCAATTATTTTGCACCCCTGTGCAAATATAATCCGTTTTTTATGGTATGAAATATAATAAAACAAAAAAAATATATATTTTAGTAGATATAATCTTTTCAATATTCTGGGCCAAATTAAAAAAAAATTTCGCATGTGAATTTTCATATGTTATATGAATATTTTAATTATTCTTGTTCCCAATTTATAAATTCATGCTTTGAATTTTACCCTTAATTAATACCTAGCTTGGAAAAATATCATTTGCACACAATGTATTATATTTTTTACTTTGTGAGGGTCAAAAAATTCAACATATTATAACTGTTTGCGGCAGGACAGCTATTTTTTTGCGTGGGTTTTTGCTTGTGAATGTGTTTATTTTCTTAAGATCAGTTTGTTACATGTATAATAAATAAAAATAGTAAAGCGCACGCATAAAACACTGTCGGCGTTAGAAAAAAAAACAAATTTTTTCAGCCATTGACAAAGGAGAGGAAAAAATAGACATTGTTAAGCGGTTCGAAATTAAACAATTTAAAACCCCCCTTAATACATATTTATTTTATTTAAACCCCGTTAAATCGAAAACCCCGCTATTCCGTTAAAAATGACCGGTCCCTTGAAACTACGAATTATCGGGATTTGACTGTATAAAATTTGCATACACTTATGGCGTTTTCTTTTCTGGCAGAAATGCTGCCTTTATTCTGCCCTATGCACTCATTTCTGTTCTTTTCTGAAAAGCAAGGCAGCATTGCTACAGAGTTGTAAGTTCTTTTCTGGTAATGTTGCCCTAAAAAAATGAAAAAATGCTACATTTTTGCCCCTAAAATAATCAAAGGGTTACTCACTGCCTTTTTAAAAAGAAGAAGATCTATTTTTTTGCTATCAGTTTTTTGACGTTGAATAAAAAAATTTTATTTCTGTAAAGAAATCATAAAATGGAATTAAAAAACGAGGTCTCATCTAAAAATATAGTGATTGTTTGTTCTGTTGTAGTCACTGAAAATGTACCACTTTTCAAAGGTTTAGGTAGTTTTAAAAAAGTGTTACAAAATAAAATGGCAACATTTATGCTCAGAAAAGAAAACACCATTAGTAAAAGCCAGATTTTTTGTCTTTTTAACACTGAACCCAGAACTTCAAAGTATGTAACTGGAAACCTTTGACACCCACTATGTCGCTTTTAAAGTTTTGACATAGTGCTTTTTGTACCTGTGCTATAAATTTACCATATAACTTTGGCAAAGTTGCTTTTCAAATATTTTACATATATAAGAGTAAGCCGTATTTTTAATAGCTCCAAAAATTTAGTTTTTTTGTCATATATGAGTAAGGCAACCAAAATTGTTTTCGAAATTTAAGCAAAAAATTGAAAGAAAAAATACCAACTTTATTATTGGTATTAATAATACATATGGCAGCACCTTGAATTAAAACCGCTTTTCTTGTTGTTACAAATTATATATAAATGCAGCCTAAGAGTATGCAAGCAATTTTTGCGAGTTATAAGTTTAAGATTTAAATGCATCCTACTGCAGCATTCTGTTCGCCTGGTAAATAAAACAGAAATTTTAAGACAAATTTTTAATTTTGCCAGGCTTAGCAAGGCAGGCAAAAGGCAAGCTAGCTAGGACTTGTCAAACAAAAACGATTTTGTTTAAAAATTTATAATTATTAAAAAGCTTAGTCACTGTTGCGCTTCCTTCTTAACTTTTTTTGAAGAAATTTTTTTCAATTATCGATTTTTTTTTAAACTTTTATAATTTTCCTAAACTTTTAAGTGTTTAAAGGAATTAGTTACTACTTGCTAAATCTGTTTCTGTGTTTGATTTTTTTTATATAACTATTAAATATATAATTTTCTTAACTTTTCAATTACATGATTATCCTTTTTTTTGGTTTTTTTATAAATTTTTTTTGTTGCATATACGCGGAACACCTCGTTGACCAGTCTTTAAATTGTTTTGCTTTTTATTTTGTAAAAAAAATGTTAGGTTTTGTTGTGATTATTTTTTAAATATACAAACATATATAATTATGTAATAAAAAAATTAAAAAAAACATTAAAAAGTTGTGGGATAATAAAGTTAATGAAAAATTTAACTTTTAATGTTTTCTTTTTATCTGTTAATTTGATAAATATGTTTCAGTTTTGAATTAGCTTTAATAATAAGGATGAAATGTATTAAGATTTATTTTAATGAGAATAAATTTAATAACTTTTTGGGTATGAAATTATTTTTTAATGTATTTTTTCTTTTTGCTTATTTTGAAATAGTTTGTGTTTGTGTGACATCTAAATATTTCTTCTGTGTTGTTTTTGATTGTTGTTGTATAAAATATGTTTATTTTACAAAATATGATTTGTATGCATTTTGCCTTTAATTTATTATAATTTTTTGTTTTTTTTTCGGAAAAAATTGAATTTTTATTTGACACATTCGTATGTAAGAAGACGTTTTAAGCTAAAAAAGCCGTCGTCTTTTTGATTTTTGTTGTTTATTTTTTTAATTCGTAATTTTAATGTTTTAAATAGTAAGTAAAGGGGAAGTTTATTGGTTTTTGTTTTTAAAACTTTTAAAAAATTTGCAAAACTATATACTATTTTATGATTTTGTTTTAGTCATCTGAAAAGGGAAGCAAATAAATAAGACTGGAAGCAGAGATCGCGCTTTCTGTTTATTTATTTACTGTCTAAGTTTAAGACGATCTTATATTCTTTAAAAAATTTATTTAATTAATTAATAATTACTTAATTTAAATTAGTAAATTTAAGCACACAAAGTAAAAGACACATATTTTTTTTATTAAACATTAATAAGCTTTTTTTTATAAATGTAAATTTTTAGTTTTTTTTTACTTATTATTTAATGCATAATTTTTTTTTATTAAACACCCTATAGCTTCTTTGGAAAACAAATTTTCATAATTGTTACCTATTCAGAGTTTAAAGCTTAAAAATATTTTTATTTAAAGTTAATGTTGGTTTTTTTTTACAAATTTGCTAAAAAGCTGTACTTTACACATAATTTTAAAAAGAAAGTAAAAGAAATGAAAAAAAAACATTTTGCTAATTATATTTTTATTGTTGCAATAATTTTGCAAATATTTTTGTTTTTTTTTTTCATTTTACGTCTTTGTCTTCACTTTTGAATTTCGTGTTTTTATTATAATTTTATTTACGATTTTTTTAAATTTAATAAATTTTTCTCAAATGCTTGATCACAGAATTTTTCATCACACATCACTGCATTTATTACATATTTTTAGGTATTTTATTTCTAAAAAGATTTTTATTCAAATTAACTTACAGACATGCCTTAAACTTTCTAAAAAAATTTCTATACAAAACATATTTTTACAAAATCGCTTTATTTTATTTGAAAATATCTAAAAATTTTAATGACAGCTTCTATGTTTGATTCCTTAGGCCAAAATACCTATTGTACCTGGATATATACTCTTTTTTCTATACTGAATGCGGAATGCCGTAGCTCCTGCTATTCTAGCGTTTACCCAAACGCCCAATCACGAAAGTCAACTTAGCCTGCATAGGGTGATAACTAATATAAAATCTGTTGGGGTGTAAAATATAATAAAGTCGGGGTTTAATAACTAAAAGTATCCTACTCGCTTTTTTTAAAATACCAGCGTTTCGAAAACCGACTCCTTTTATGACAGTAATTTCATTGGCGCCAACCTTGGTAATACAAAAAATGCTACGACATACTTTCTTTTAGATTTTTTTTAAACTGGTAAAATAAAGAAGTAAATGCGCTTTATTCGGCTGTGCCCTTTACAACGAGCAGGGGTTTTACACTTAATTTTTTCAAATTTTTATATGGCAACTCCCAGAGGGTGGAAATATTGAGTAAGCATGTTCTAGGAAAATGTTTGCAAGGAAAAATCAGTGGTCAGTCCTACATTTGACCTATTCACGGGCACCCTAAAAGCTGTATTTATTACAATTTCCCAAACTTTGTATGGGAGCCCCTTTAGGCGATGGAGGAAGGAGGTAAGTATTTTTTAGGAATATGTTTGGAGGAAAAACTAATGGGGGTCGGTTGTACACTTTATTTCACTAAGGCTGACTGTGGGGAAGTTGTGGCCATTTTTACATCATAGTTGTAAATTTTGTATCACAGCCCCCTAATGTGATGGAGATAGGGGATAAGTATGTTCTTAAACATGTTTGGGAGAAAAAACCAATAGCGGTCTGTAATACATTTTATTCCTCTAGGAGCGGCTTTGGAGAAGTTTTAGGGGGGTTCCCCTATTTTTTTAAAATTTTGTATGGTAGCCCTGTTAGGGGCTGAAAAGAGGGGTATGTTTAACAAAGATATTTGGAAGGTTTTACATTTGACTTTTGTAGGATCACCCTGGAAGCTGTAGGGGCGAATTAAAATAAAAGGATAGTTTAACGTTGTGTGGCAACCATGTTAGGGGGAGTATGTCCCAAAAAAATTTTTGTGAGGAAAAATTGGGAGTCGGTCTTTCATTGCACTCAAGTAGGGGCAACTCCGGGACAGTTGCAGAGGTTTCTATGTACAAAATTTTGGAAAAATAAACAGAATTAGTCTTGGTTTTTGGTTTATATCTCGGTCAGTTAATGGGCGGTTTTTCTGGATTTCAATAGCAATCTTCTCGTAAATATTTCTGATAGTTTGATAATATTAACGGGTCTATGCGGCATCAAGGGGCTTCAAGAAGTTGATTGCAACCATAACACGGTTACACGGAAAAACTAACAGACGGACATCGCCAAATCCAATTCCCTATCTATAAGGATCAAGAAATATATACATTGTGGGGTCGCAGATGGATATGAAAGAATTTTCAAACGGAATGACAAACTTACATATCCCCTATCACTTATGTATGTATGGGGAACCTGTAATATTTTAATTTCTTTCTTAAAAAATCTTTTGTTTAATACGTTTCTAAAAGGTAAGACATGTCTGTTTATATATTAATTTCTTTTTTTTTAATTTGAGGTTGGATTTTAAGTCTGAGATGAAAACAATTTGATTTTAATGTGAAGGTGCATGAAGTTTGAATTGCAGGGACTTTAAATCTTCTATTTTTAAATAAAAAAAAAATAAAGATAATAATAACAATAAAAAAAAATTATAATTTTTATACTAAATTAAAAAAATTTTCATTGCGTTAAAACCGCCTTTTTATATATAAAAAGTTTTGGTAAAAAAGTCTTATTAGACTTTGATTGAAGAGCTTTTTGTTTAAGTATTTTTAGCTTTTGGTTTTTGTATTTAAAATTTTAAATCAATTGCTGTTTTGATATTTTCAAAAGGAAATAGAAAAATGGTTTTACCTTTAGTTTTTTGCTGAAATCGTTTCCCTTAACATAATTTAAAAGCTAATTTTATATCTTGTTTTCCAAAATAAATACTTAAATTTTCTCTTTTTTTTGATAAACAGTTTTTGAAAAGCTGTTTTAGTTATTTTTAAACAAGCTTTCAGTTTAAAAAGAAAAATTTCATTTTAATTTAAGTTAAATTTAACAAAAATATTTTAAAAACTTTCTTCTGGCAGTAGAAATGTTTTTTAATTAAAAAAACATAGTTTTAAAGGAATTTATTATCGCTTTAGTTTTTTGTCAATAACATCTTTTTGTCCATTTTTATAAAACCATTTGAAAGTTTTGTTTTCAAAAAGCTTTTCAATAAAAGCTGTTTTTTACTATGCTTTCAATGAGAAAACCTGTTTTATCTTTACCGTTATCTTAAAGAGATAATAAGTAAATGCATTTTCATAGACATACATATTTTCGATCGAAAGACTTAAGCATGTAGAAAGCTACATGCGTATGCAGCTGTGACGTAATTTTGACGTCATCAAAAAGCTTCTACGATTTATTTAAAGCAATGTGCCTTTATGATGACGTCAAAATTACGTCAGATCTTCATGTGCATGTAGTTTTTAACATTTCGTGTTCGGCAGGCTTTATACCTTTTGAGAAAATATTATAACTTTTGAAAAAGTCCATCTAAAAATAATAAATAAAAAAGATCTTTTTTCACTTTTTAAAGCATTTATTAAAAATAATAAAAATTACATAAAAAACTATTAATATTTTTAAATAAAAATAAACATAAAAATTTACAAACTAAAAAATTAAAAATAATATATTAAAAACTTAAAAATTAACAGAAAAACTTTAAAAAAATGTGTTGCTTTAAAAAATAATAAAACTGATGGAAAAATTTTTGTTTATTTAAAACAAAAAATATTAGACTAAACATATATTTTTAAACAAATACGTATAAAAGCGAAATAAGAGTTAAACTAATTTTATTTTTACAAAATATAAGGCCAACTAAGACAAAGTTTTTTGTATTTATACATAAAAAATTATTTTTTTAACTTTTTTTTATCTAAAAGACTTGTATAAAACTGAATTTATTATTTGAATAACAAAAGGTATTTAATTTTAATTTATGTTTTATGGGTGCACAACCGTATTTTAATTTTTTTTTGTTTTTAATTGTTAAAAATGAAGTAAAAAAGCATAAATTTAATAATACTTTAGTTATTTATAAAATAAAAACATAAATTTATTTTGAATTTTTTTTTCTTATTTTGGTTTTTAAAAACATAATTTTTGTATTTTTTCCAGTGGAAATAACTGTTTTTTTGTATAGAATTATTATAGAAAAATTATCAAGTTTTTAGTTTATTAAGAAACTAATAAATATGAGAACTTAAATAATATTGTTAACATAAATGTTTGAAACACTATTTGCACTTGAAATTTTTTAACTTAAAAAAAGAAAAAAAATATTAATTTTTTTTAAAAAATGAATAAAATGTAGTTTACAAAAATATATATTTAGACATAAGAAAGCCTTAGTTTATTTCAAACATACATTTATGCTAAATGTACTTAATAAGCCTTTATTATATTAACAAAGTCTGCATTTTTAGTCTTTAAAGCAATTTTTAATCAAAAGGATACAGAGTAAAATTTAAGGGTGGGTGCCAGTTTCAATTTACTAATGTCATTATAATTATTTAAAAAATATTAAGAGTATTAATTTGAATAATTGGGGCATTCAAACGGTATGCTATCAAGTCATATTATCTTAAAGTTTTAATATTTTACAATAGTTTAAAAAAATTGTTGTTGTGCTTTAAAGAAAAAAGTTCTATAATAATAAGACTTTTTGAAGTGTGTTTATAGTTTTGTCATAAACAGTAGAAACCTAAACCGGGCCGCCGAAACTCTTTAGTGAAGCCGTTGATATAATTAACAAGTCGCAGTTATTAATTTTAAAATATTTTTGAAATTACTAATTTTTCTGTTTTCTTCAGCAGCTGATTCAAATTTAAAATAACACACTTAATTATGAGCGCATGCTCACAACAATAATATTTTTTTCGTTTTATTTTTTTAAGACATATGACTTTATGGCTACCTTGTGAATACCCTAAATTAATCTTTTGTCATGTGACTTTTTCCATATGAATTAAAATGCAGGCAATGCTGCGATGGGTTCAGATGACATGTGGTGAAAATTTGACATCTGTAAAACACATTCCATCTAAAAGCACCTTTAATGTTACAGCTCATTGACTTAATACTTTAGTGATTAACACTTGTTACATTAACATTTAATAAATTGAAACTCTTACTATTTTAAAAATAGCACTACAAACATAACTTAAGTGAAGCCAAAAATTATTTTATAAACTTGCAAAATATGAAATTAAAGCTTTAATTTACTTCAAGTAAATTTGTTTCAAAACTGTGAAGGCTTTAAACAAAAAAGAATGAAAAAATTTTTAATTTAATTTAAATTTTTTAATTAATTTTATTAGTTTTAATTTTTTTTTGGCAGTGTTAAGCTTTACACTAACAATTTTTTTATACTAAATTTATTATTTATTGACTATAGACATTTCAAAAGATTATTTTAGAAAAAAAAATTCAAAAAAATAAAAAAAATTTTTAACTTAAATTAAACTTAAAAATAAAGCTTTCTTAGACATAAATATACATACATACGTATTTATTAGTTTATTGTTAATAATTATAAATTGTATAAAATATATATTAAAAACATAAATTGCTTTACTTTGGTAAAATTTGATTTGTTCTTGTTAACATACTTAAAAAAAAATATAGAAACACTGTGTTTTGTTTCTCTTCTTTTTTCTCCGACTTTTAAAAACTAAAAACATTTCTTTATCAATTTTATAGTTTTTCTACAAAAAAAAAATTCTAAAAAAAGTACAAAAAATTTTAATTTTTTTTTTAAATAAATTTCAGTTTGATAAAAAAATGTGTGATGATGGCACATAATGCTTGCTCTCTTGCTAGCTTTTTAAGACTTGTGTAAACAGTAAGGGTATTCATGTGATAAGTTAAGCTTGGCGAAAGTGCAGTTTTTTTTTTTTTGTAATTTCGCAAACTACTTTAGGCATAAAGAAAAATGTTTAACTTTTAACAACTTTTAAACGTTTTAAAAACAAATTTAAATTTTAAAATTTCTTGACAAAAAAATTTACATTTATAAAGAATAGTTTCAATTTTCATTATTTCTTTATTCTGCTTTGCTTAACTTTGCACTTTCGCATCACTTAAACGCATGACGTGCATACCTTTATTGTAAAACTGTTCTAAAACATTTTAATCCACTTACCCTTCCTCGTTTTCTTTTTCACCTTGACTTTTCTTTCCTTAATTATATCTTAAATATCTATTTCAAATTTTCTTTAACGCTTAAGAAATTTAAAAACAAACATATGGTTTTGTAAGAAGTTTAACAAATTTTCTTTTATATTTCTTTGTTTTTTTCCAGGAAATTTGCACTGTTTGCTGGTTTTTGTTGTATTTATTGGAAGATTAATCCTTAACCCATGTATTCTCTGAATGACGTTTTTCTGACTGCCGTAAGCCAGATTTACATGTGACGTTTCATGTGTAGCGCTAAATGATCGGAACGTGAAAAACAGCGATCACAGTTGCGGCATTTAAACGGTTTAGCGCCAGTATGTTTGCGATAATGACGGGTTAATTCATCACTACGGGCGAAACGCCATTCACAACCTTCCCAAGAGCATTTATAGGGTTTTTCGCCTGCAAGAAGAACAAACAAGAAAACATTTTAAATTTGGTTTAAATATGTATTTTGCTAGAAAATTAATTTTGTTTAAAATAAAATACGAATTTTTGACAACTTTGTGCAAGCTGTAAAATTTATAAATAAATGTTATTGAGAACATCGGATTGCGATTCAATATGATTTGATGTAAGAAAATTTGTCTCTTCTTGTTTTATATCAAATAAAAAAATTAATGGATTCTACGTATTTCGTGGCTTCCGTACTTAACGTATTCAATACCTGACTGTTTGTATCTTAGTCTCAGCTTAACAAATTAGGAAAAAAGTCTTCCAGAGCCTTTATGATTATCAATCATAGTTTGATATTTAAAATAAAGCTTAAACTGCAGTACAGATGCAGTGCTGATATACTTAGCGATGCTCAAACCATGACTAGAAGATGCCTTGCATTCGACAAACGATTCTATATTGCTTGGCAAGGCCAACATCCCTGCAGAAATTATTAGAGTACATGATCCGTTTAAAGTAAAAAGGAGTAGTTACAACATGGTCCGATGTAATGCAAACATGGATCATGATGACTAAAGAAAAGATATTTGGCAATACTCGCAATACATGATTTCCAAAAAAATACAACTATGGTAACACTGTTACGCAATGTGTTATTTAGTGTGTTTTCCTCTCGTAGGACATTGTAATATTAAATGGAGCATGTTTTCCCATGTATTTGGATTACTTTTGGACTGGTCTTGGGCCTTGTGGAGTACACGCATGTAAGGAGTAGTCTTGATTTCTGCAGGGACAGATAGAAATTTTAAAATTGTTAACAAAGTACCGATTGAAAACTTTGAAAAAGGCCACACCGAGAGATCTTGAGGATCTAATTATTTGCTGAAGATCTAAGACGGGCTATTTGTTTACAGAGGCCAGTTTTAGAAGAACATTACCCATAATATAGATTATCTAATGAGTGTACTAAAATACTCTACATTTGATAGAAAGCCGATCTTAAAGTGTAGCATGTTCTTAGAAATCAATACAAAATCAATATGTATGTCGAGAGTAGGGCAATCCTTAGGGATCTTAAGGAATTATGAACTTCTTCAACGTCAGATCATTTTGCGTTATCGAGTACTGTGACAAAGCTGGCCATGAAATCACCAATAAGCTTGCTTGTAGTTGCTTTACCCTTAATTCGACATTTAAAAATTACTTAAAACCTATCAATTATTGGCTACTTTGAGAAGACAAAATGACAAATCTTAAGTGGATTATATGGTCGTGGCTAAACTTAGCAGACACAAGGTTACTGACGAACCTGGGGAAATTGGATTGGGGTCATTACTGGACATTGGCCGGTTAGGGCTAGGATGTGTTATAGTGAGCCGCAGTAAGAGACGGTAGAAGGCGCGAGCTTACACAACAATAAAGTCAGGTAATTGGATAAGACATTCCATGAAGAATTAAGTGATGTTTCAAAATAAAAATCCGAAAACATTCACATTTGGTTTATCATGAAAATTAGATGCTAGAGGGATAGGCATTAGAGAGGGGAGTTTAACAAGGGTGATATTCTCTTTGCTAGTCCTACAAATTTTTTTTCTCCTCTACTTGCGTTTTATTTTTTTTTAAATAGGCTGTGCCTTGTTTTCATCACCCTTTATAACCTAATCTAAACTAATAGAATCAACTTGGCAACCTGCTAAAGGGTTCGGTTTTTCTAATTTGTCGAGGGAAAGACATTTTAAAGAAACTTATTTCACATACGAACTGCGTGACTAAAGATCGGATTCTCCCTATAATGCGTGGACAGACAGGCGTGAAAGACGCGTAGGCCGCACAAGGACCCAGGTTTCAGAGCAAATTCGATTTTAGTATTGACAGAACAGTAAAACACCTCCCACATTCCGACGATATTAAGTGTGTCTAGGCGGTAGGATACCCCAACGTCACCGATAAGTACCTTTGTCCGTTCCTGTATGCGGTCGAAATAGACTTTGGAACACCCGTTCATACATACACAGAAAGAAAACCCCCTTTCTAAAATCAAGAATTTTATTCCTGAATTTATCCAAAATCTTTCTTGAAATTTTTAAGTACGATCCGTACTTACATTTTCTTAAATCAAGCCTATTCGGATTGCTTCAATAAATCAAGCAGAAAAAGCTTGTTGTTTTAATATATTATTTTACATTTAAAAACAAAGTGTCTCGGTAGCCTAGAGGTAACGCGCTTATGCTACAGTGCAGAAAGTCCCTGGTTCGAATCACAGCTTCGGTAAGTACAAAAAATAAAATTTTTAAATTGTAAATTTTAAGTGTCTATAAAATAAAATATAAAATTCTTCTTCTTTAATAAAGCTCCAAAAGTCAAAAAAATTATATTTTATTTTCGAATTAATCTTGTTTACGGCTTAAATCAATCTTTTTCACGCTTACATCAAGTACAGTCCCGAACTTAAATCAATCCTTTTTTGGCTTAATTGTGGCTAAAAGTAAGAAATTCGTACTTGAAAACTTTTACTTGGAGTAGGAAATTTTGTACTTGATTTAAGAAAAACCATACTCACTAGAGGTGAGCGATCCCGTGATTTTTAGGGAATATCGTTAATAGTGAATGCGATTTTAAAATCACCGGTTATTTAAACAGTGACGGTGATCACTGCTTAGCATTTTTCACTTCTTGTAAAACAGTTATTTTAATCTCTGTTAAATAATTATACATAATGTTATTTTAAGCAGTGATTATGCGATTTTAGTTATTTTTAACGAACTCCTGAACAACGCATTGGAAAAATAATATAAATGATAAATAAGAATTCCAAATATTTATGAATAAGAAATATCAATTTTCAATAATATCCCATATTTATATTAATATTTTTACTTTACTTTAAACAAAATTTTGATACAAAATTTAAACTTATACATTTTGAGATAAGTTTTTAAGCTCCCTTAGAGCATTGAGGTAAAGCTTTAATTAGAAAAGCAGCTTACAATTCTTGTTAAATAGATTCCAAACATACAAATATATAAAAATAATTGAAATCCATTGTAACAAAAACAAAAACCTAAAAAAAACAAATAACACAAATTAAGCTGTATATGTACATAACACAACTAAGTATAATATAACATTTGTGATTTTTTTCGATTAAATGCGTTCATCGGTCATTTAGGACTTGTCCAGCTTTTGAAAAAATTTTTTCGCATGGAACTGATGATCCTAATGCACAATAATTTTCTTGAGCTATTTGAGAAAGATTTGGATATTTATATTTATTTGTACTCCACCAATCAAAAATATTTTTATTTCTTGATAATTGAATGTGAAGTTTAAAAAGCCTGATCGTAATAACTAAAATTTCATTTCAGCTAACGATTTATATACATACATATATCGCTTATTTACTCAAATATCGTAATTCTAGAAATGCATTTCTGGCGTTAACGATTCAGAATTGTTTGTTATGCTATGCTTTATGTCGTATATAAGTTTCACATTTTAAATGTTTCTACTTATAACGTGTTAAAAAAATTTAATAATTCTTTTCTATATAACGCAAGCAAACTAAAAACTTCATACGCATTTTTTTCGAAATATTTTTTTTATTACGGCGTTGTTTGCGCGAATGAGCGAATTTTTTATTGTTGTACCCTTACAAACATTTTCGCTTCTCGTGTAAGTTATATTTTTGTTACCTGTGCTTTTTTTTTGTGCATTTTAGCTAACGATATGTATTTAAAATAAATGTGTGTTCTGTTTTTGAGTATTAATGCTTTAGCCGGCTCATAGCCGAATTTAATCCGCCGTCGCGGTAAACAGTGCTCGGCGCAGATCTCTGACGACATCTTTCTGGTAGAGTTTTTAACACAACTTTCACAGACACACATATAAAAACATAAGCGCTTTACTTCTTTTATAGAACAAAATGTAAACATGAAGCACAAAAATGTTACTTTACATTTTGCAAAGTTTAACATAATAAGAGTAACATCGCAGATAAGAGTTACAGCACAATATTTCAAAATGTTACTTTGAGTAACATAATAAATTAAAAGTAACACTATGGTAGAAACAGTTACTTCACGGTTAATTTCACTGTCGTTACATGTCAAAATGTTATTTGAGTAACACATTAAATTAAAAGTAGCAGTAGCAGTTACTTCACAGTTTATGTCACTGTCGTTACCAGTGATTTGCAAGTAACAGGTATAAAATCACAGGTACGGAAATATCGCTCATCTCTAGTACTCACCGTACTTTTAACACCGCTATGACTTGATTTAGGTAAAGTTTACTTAGTTTATTATTTGTTTGTAAGAGTTACATACGAGTAGACTCTATTTTTAAAACTTAATGGCCTTTAAAATACGTAAAACAAACCATCAAATAAACCTTAAATTTCTTTCGGTTATGGGGCACAATGTAGTATCGATTAGAGTAATTTTGCAGATTAAATCATATGATGTTCAGGTATAGAACCCTATTGGGTTACATATAAGCACCTAAACTAATAAAACGCTAAAGCTTAAAATAGTCCGGCTTTTTTTAATTCAAAAAAATTGTCATAAATATATCAAAAGTTAAAAAAAAAATAAATAAAATAAATTGTTTATTTAATGAAAAGTTTTATTAAATTTGTTGTTTGCCCATTTAATTATTTAAAAACTTTTTTATTGAAATTTTAAAATAAACAAAAAACAAATGTTTTCTCTTAATAATTTATCAACAGGACCAGAAAGATGTATTCGTTCGTACTTGTTTATTTATTTTTGAAAGTACGTGTGTATTTAAGCGTATAACTTACAATACATGTGTACATCCTTATGTGTGTTTGTAAATTTTTCCAAACTTGTTTTATTTCTTTTTCGTTGTTATTTACATTTGTCTTCTACATAATATTTGGTTGCAGTTTTTATTTTTCTTTATTTTTTATTATTTTTTTCATTTTTTTTTTCATGTTTTCTTGTTACAGTGAACTCGCGGAAACGTGAATATCCAGAATCGTGAACATCCAGAAACGTGAACACTTTTTATTTAACATTAACTACTCTAAAACGTGAACAAACATTGAAAGCTTTAAAACGTGAACAGTTTTTTCTGAGGTTTTTTTTTGTTTACATTAATTTTATTAGTTTTGGGAGTCCCCGAATTATGCAATAAAAGGATCTATAAGCGATTTACATAGTTTTATTTGCAAAAGGTTGATTTTTGTGGTCAGATTAATAAGACAATTATGTACTACCCAAAAAACTTGGATTTAAAATTTTTAAATTGGACTTTTCGTTGTTAAGTTTTGACTAGATTTGGATCTTTTTGAACTAGTAACAATAAATTGATAAAAAAAAAATTAAATTCGTTGGAAAATAATTAAGACATATCCAATCAGAAACGTGAACAAAATCGAAAACATGAACACCCTTGGTAAAAATTAGTTCACGTTTCCGCGAGTTCACTGTATTTTCTTAATTTTATTTGTAAAGTTTTTCTCTTGTTTCGTTCCCATATTGTTTTAAAAAACAAAGTTGGCTCATTTGCATTTGTTTGTTGTTGTTTTTTAAGGATCTATGTTGTGTTAAAATGTAGGGGAAAACTTGTTGTTGTTTTTGGTTGTTATGCTGTTTTTTTTTTGACTAAAGAATTTTAATGAAAATTATTTTTTTTCCTATTTTTAGTTTTTGTTTTAAGATCTTTTCATTTGATTTGCAAGTTTGAAGCAGAAAAATGTTTTATAAAATAAATATTTATAACATTTGAATATATTGTTGTACATGTTTCTTAAGGTAAACAAATGTAACAAATGAAAAAAAAAATTGTTTAATGAATGAAAAATTTTTTTTTGTAATTTAAATGGAAATTAACAATCCTAGGAAGAATGAAAGCAAGAATTTAATTTTGATTTGTAAAAAAGTTTTATGGTGCTAGTTTTAAGCCTTAGTTAAAAAAAAATAAAGAAGTATCTACAAAACATTCTTTTTTTAAAGTGAGGGCTGCAATAGGAAAAAGCTTTTAGTAAACACAGGGTGTCTGGTGGCAGATTTATATTTTTAAACTTAAATAAAAAACGTAATAATTGACGCAATAATTAAGTGCATTGAACGATAGAGTGGAAATGGGGATTTTATTTTTTTAAGAGTATGCCACCCAGATGTCTTCAGTTGTGTTTAACATACTTGTTTTCTGAGCCTCACGCTGCAGTAAATTGTTTAATTGAGCTTCTCGACAAATATTTTCCTTTAAAGTCATAAGGAATTGGGGATTGTCGTTATAAGCCCTCCCTTTGAGGTAGCCCCATAAAATAAATCCATGGGAGTTAGATCGGGCGACCTCGGTGGCCAAAGGATGTCGCCAAAGCAACTGATAAGTTTTTGAAACCATGTGTGTGAAAAAATACGACGGATGAGCTCGCAGGTTTGGCAAAAAGAGTTCCGTAATCATGCGTCGATAATTTCCACCACTGACATTTGTCGCCTGGACTCGAGAACTTTCTAAAAAAATGGTCCAATTATCTCATGCGTGGATAAGGCACACCAAACAGTTACTCTGGGGCAATGGTTTTTGATGTTTCAATTGTTTCATAAAAATTTTTGCGTAAGTCAAGTCTCTTTCGTTTAGTTGTTAAACAATTTGAATTTTAAAAGGATGGAACTTCAGATACTTTTTTCAAATTTAATGAATAATCGCTTTTGGAAGTCCCAGTGAGGCTGCTATTTTCTGTATTAAAAGTCTCGGATTTTTACGTAAACCACTTTCAACCAGTTCAATGTTTTCGGAAGTCCTTGGAGATCTCGGCACTGGTCGTGGGACATTATAGCTGAAGCAGTTGTGCCACATTTTGCTCACTGGTCCGCACTGTTCATTACTTTTTGAATAATCGTATTTACAAAATTAAATTTAAAACAGACACCCCGTATTTTATAAAAAAATTTATGTAAGCAATTTTTACGGGATTCATGATGTCCTTGAATTAAATTTTTCTAGAAAAGTTTTTCCACAAACTATTTAGATTTTTTTTTTTAATTTTTAAATGCTTTTAGGTAAAAGCGTAAATTTCAAGTTAAAATTTTTAATTTTTCCAACCTTATATGTTTTTAGTTAGTTTATTAAACAGTTCTTTTAAAAATAACAATTTTCCACATTTAAAATTATCGGCATAAATAAATGTTTTTTCTGTTTAGGCTTTTGCAGAACAATATATTAATATATTTATTTCTCACAGTGATCTGTCTATAAGTATAACTTATTTGTTAAATTAGTTAGCTTTTGCTGCTCGCAGACCCACTGTAGTTAACTGCAAGTGATTTAAGTATTTTCAAAATGTCCTTTATTTTAAATCTTGCACAAAATTTATGATTGAACAATTTAAACTTAATTGAAAACGAGGTCAATTTGGTGAAAAAGAAATCTGCTGCATAAAATTCGGTTCTGTATACATATGTATGTCTGTTTTTTTTTTTTTTTAATTTTGGCAATCTTGCTGAAATACGTTTAATTCAGTATTCAATTTTCATAAATTTTATTTTTTTTTTTTTTTGCAAAAAAGTAAAATTTTTATAATTTCCGTTTGTTTTGTGCCTGTGTTTAATATAAACGCAACAAAGAGAAGGATGGGCGGGATATAAGGAAACTTCAATGAGGTTAAGACCATAAAATAAATCTGTGACAATAAAACGTAAGAAACAAAGAAAACGGCAACGAAACTAAAAAATTTTTAAGCAGACATGCACATAAAATGGCGACAACCAAAAAAACGACCCAATTTATAAAACAAAACTCTTAAACATAAACACACAGCACACACACACATATACCACAAATTTATAAAAATGCAATTGCACTTAACTTCTTATTGTACCGAACCATTTAACAGCGCAAATAGAATAATAAAAGTTTAAGCAGATGTAGTGGCCAACAAAACGAAATGCACAGCAAATATTTCCTTTTCGTTCTTTAAAAATGTTAGAGAATATTTTTAAAAAATATTTTCAAATACACGATAACGTTAACAAGTATTCATGTGCACAATCGAATGTTATTTATGGGAAAAATTCGAAGTTTTCTAGGTCTAAGAAGGAACACTCATTCATACAGAAAAAAATATAATCGGAATTTGTAAAAGAATTAAACTTAGTTTGTTTGTACCCACAGCACATAAATACATACGTGGCAGCGGGGCATAATGCTTTTGGGAAGATGTTTTAACCGGCCAAAAGTAATAGTCCGCGACGCAACTTAATTTTAACCGATCTACTCCAAATCATTTCCTGAGTCGACAGAGGCATTTCCATCCTTCTGTCCTTCTGAGTTGAATAAACAGAATAGGAATTTTTGATTTGTAGAAATCGTGTTAATGACTATCTGAATGACTGGCAAATGCTTAAAGTTAGAGACTTGAAATTTGGACAGCGGATATCCTTCCCGGTGATGGACTTACGGGACCATAAAAGGGCGGTATTTCGTGAAATGCGAACTCCAGAGGTAAAAACTGGGCAGAAAAGTTGATATTTCCTTAACTAACCACAATAGAAACAACACTTTAAAGTATCATATTTTACACTGAAAAAAATGATTTAATTGAATGCAATGTTTAGAAAAATTAGAATTGAATTTCACTTGTTACATTTACTATGTTCCTTTGAGGTTATATTTAAAAATCTTGAATCTAAACGCACTTTTAGTATTTTACTATGACGTGTTCAGTTGTGGAAAAAACAAATTACCATTTTACTTAACGAAGCGTATTTTGTTTACTTTTTCTTTCTGCAAAGAAATCGCAAAATTCCACGCTTAGCCTAACACATTACTAATCGCCTCATTTAAGATTTCTGAACGAGTGTTCAATTCCAGTTAGATCTTGAAGAAGAGGTCAGCTTCATTCTCACTCACAAAGAAAAAGCAATCCCGTTTGCCTTTTTAAAAAGCATGTTTTACAGATTTTTAAAACATATATGTAAATACATTTTTGATAGTTTTGGTTCAAAGTCCACTTAATGGAAACAAGTATATTTTGTTTTTTTTAATACTTTTTGCCTTCTTGAAGGTTATTAGTCTAGAAATATTATAATAAGGAATATTTTTGAGATTATCGGTCTAGAAAAATATAAAACAAGGAATTTTGATCCAGATTGGAGTCGAATGTTAACTAAGTGGGCAAAAAGTACTTTTTCACATTTTAGGTACTTTTTTGCATTCTTTGAGATCACGAGCCAAAATATAAAATTTAATTCTAGGAATTAAGGCTGGTATCGGAAATTATTAAGGTGAATAAAAAGAATTTTTTCAATATTAAGAAAATTTTTGCATTTTTTGAGATCATGATACCAGAAACACAAAATAAAGCACTATTGACCCAGATTAAGGTCGAAAGTACACTTAGTACACAATATGTACTTTTTCCAAATTTGTAGTATTTTTTGGCTTTTTAGAGGCTTTTAGGCTAGAAGTATGAAATTAAGGAATTTTAATCTAAGTTGCGCTGCTTACTAAGTGGGCAATTAGTACAACTTTCATATATTCGGCTCATTTTTAAATATTTCAAAATAATACAAATATTTAAAACTAATTGAAACAGACTAAGATCGGTTATCCCTTCTCTAATAGCGTTCAAGAGACTATCCTACATTTAACAGCATTTTTTCTGTTCAGTGTGGCCATATTAGCTTTTTTGGAGCTAAATTTAGCTTTATTTTTCTTCATATAGCCCGAAATATTTACATTTAGCCTTTAGCTCTTTTTTTAGCTTTTTTCGAAATTGGATTCAGCTTTTTTAGTAGTTTTTGAAGCTAGATAAAAGGTCAAAAGTTTGTCGTATTATACTTTTTGGTATATATCTCAATTATATTGAAAGGTATCAAGCTCCAAATTTTCTTCGAATTTACAACATTACAGTTTCCGAACCATTGTTTTGTTTAATAATTTACTTCTAGCGACATTTAAAAAACGTAAAACAGCACAAAACTTCAATAAAACAAAGAAATAAGGAAGGTATGCTATTACAAAAAAAACGTAAGAATTTGTTTTCCAAAACAAATACTTTTAAATGCGGCAATTTTAAAGAAAAAAATTCAAATGCGACACAAACATTTGTTCCGTCTTTTGGTTAAATTAAAAAATGTTTTCATGTATTGCTCAAAAATGAAAAACACTTATGCCTTTCGTTGAAACAAATTATTATATTAATATTTTTATTTAATAAGAATTTTAAAGTTTATTTTTTAAAAAAATCAAATACAGGACCGAAATAATTTTTCAAGAAAAAAGCAGGCACAATGAAACATCGTAGGGTTAAGTAAAGCTCATCATTTTGATGGTATTAAAAACTATATTTGTTGAAAATCATGTTCTTTGTAAATTTAGTTTTTTTAGCAGGACGGTCATTTTTTAATTTAAATAAAAACGGTTAATAACGATAATTATTATTTTTATGGATAGGGTTAAAAAATAATAATATTTTTTATTTTTTCATTTTTACAGTTATTGGTTTTAAATACATATTTAGACACACATGTACAAATAAAAATATTTTTAAAAATGCTTTCTTACAATGCAACTTTTTTACATTAAAGACCATCTTTTTTTCTTTTCTTGAACAAAATTTATATGAATAAAGGCATTTTTCATGATATATATATGTACTTATGTAACTTGAATGAAAATTTCGATTTTTAACGAACTGTTTAGAAAAGTAGTCTCTTTATACTCGTTTTGCCAACAAACAAAAATTTCATTGAAGGAATATTAAAAAAATTGCATCGTGTAAATGAAATCTTATTGTTTCAATTTTTTATTGTTTTCATGTGTTTGTAGTTATGAAAAAAGTTTGTAAATAAATTACTTAATTTTACGTGTTTTTGTAAAAAAATTACAAAGTGTGTTGAGTATTTATATCTAAAACAAATTTTTGTTTTTTGTTTTTTTTTAATACATATCTTACAAATTAGTTTTTCTTTACCAAAACAGGCAGCAAATTAACACCTGCTTCTAAAAACTTTTTAAAAAAGCAATTGTACATGCATATGTATATGAACACATATTATTTTTCTCCTTACTGAAGGTATGGGTCTACCAAATTTTCGTAAATAAAACCAAAATTTTGAAAACAAATTGTCTTTTTAAATATTTTTAGCACACAAACGTTTCGTTCATGTTATGAGAAATGTCTAAATAACAAAGAAATTTTTTAAAAAACGAATAAAAAAATGTAGCTTTATTTTTTGGCTTTAAGTTTTTGTTTTTAGCACTTTTTAGCTGTTTTTTAAACGTGATTTAGCTTGGACTTTACTTGAAAATCTGGTCACACTGTTTCTGTTACACACTTTAAGCGGTTTATGGTTCATTTAAGTGCCTTCAAAATGCATTTGTAATCTGCACATATTGATAAATAGAACTGCAATTGTGAAGTTTAGTTTTTTTTTCCACACTCATTGAAAATATAAGAATATACAAAAGAATTACCAAATATCCTTTTCAATGTTATGCGTGTAGCGCTAAACAAGTTTTGTGGCAGATAAATAGAAAAACAAGAACTTAAAATAAAAATTTCATAATTCTTAAATAAAAAAAAATAAATAACCATCTGACTTATGTTTTGTTAAAAAAATATTTTGAAAATTTATCGCCAGCCATTTTATACTTAAAGTGCAAATATTTTTCTCTTTGAACTTTATAATTTCCTTTCTTCTTCCTTAAAACTTTATAATAACATTTTAGTTAAAGGCTTCTGGCTGCCTTTGTCTTTTGCTTTGCTTACAAATTTAATCCATTTTTAATAGATTGTATTTTTTGCATATTGCCATTAGCTTACGCATTTACTTTTTGACTAAAGTTTAATAAATATTAAGAAGAAGCATAAACAAGAAAGAAAGTTTTAGTCGGCCAAGCCAGACCATATTATACCCTACACCGCATTTGTATGGTTGCTTTATGGCAAATTTGGCATATCATATTTGTATTCAGTATAAAAGTGGACTTTTGAGATGGTAATGTAATATTCTTGCCATTTATATGCTTATTCCGGGAGAACATTTGAATTAACCGATCACATTTTTGCATTTTAGGTAAAATAAAATATTCGAGTCAGCTAAAGCCCAAAATATTTATTACGGGTGGACATTTGTATGGGGCTTATGTCAAAGTATGGATCGTTCATCATTAAAAACAGCAGGCTTTGTGCCAGAGCCAAAAAGTTTCATAAAAATATCTTCAAAATTGCGACCTGTAGCGTGTTCCCAAGAATACATGGACACCCAGCCAGACAGACGGACGGACATGCTTAAATCGACTCAGGAAGTGATTCTGACTCGATCGGTATACTTGAAAGTGAGTTTAAGACCATTAATTTTGAGTGTTGCAAACATCTGCACAAACGCATAATACCTCTACCATATAGTTTGTGGGTGGTGTGGGTATAAAAAGCGGAAGCTTTTGTTTTAGCAGCAGTTTGCTGATGCTAAAAGCTGCTGCGACACACAAAAATTAATTGCAAATAAAATGTGTCCAACAGTTTGTAAATGGAATTTTTTAATTTCATTTTTATATTAGTTCAGTTTGATAAAAGTTAAAAGCTAGTAAAATAATTTCAAAAAGAAAGAAGAGAAAATTGGCCAAAGAAGAAAAAGTTAAGGAAATTGTTTTGGCTTTCAAGGCATTCAATCAGTTAAATATATTAAAAGAGCTTAATTTAATGATGGAAAAAACAAGACATTACGACAGTCTTAGTTTGCCAGTTTTTTACTTTTTGTTGTTGTTCTGGCACTTTAATGGTCGTAAAAACTTTTTAATTACCCGCTAACCGTTACAATTTTAAAGTGGTTGTGCAAAGAAATCCTTTGGGGAAAAGCAATGCATTTTTCTTCGAGAGCGATAAAGTCGACAATTATTTATGGCATTTAAAAAAGAAAATTAAATCAACTAAAAAGAAAGAAAATAAAAAGGGTTAAAAATGGACACACACAAGTTTTTCCCTCAATACTTAAAGAAGTTTAATTTTAAAGAGTTTTCTTTTGCTTCATTTGTTAAAAATTTTTTAAGGGAAGTTTTGCTACAAATTTTTTTAAAGTTATTTGTTGCTTTAATTTGAATTTAAATATTAAAAAAAATGTTTATGTATATTTAATTAAAAATAAAATTTATATTTAAATAAAAAAAAAATATTTGCTAAATTTCAGGTTTGGGTCCAGTTTCTTAATTGTGATTATTTCTTTTACTAAACAGTATTTAAAAAAAATATTTGTTCCGTTTCCATAAAAGAAAACTTCTAATAAAAACAGAATCTTGCATATGACTGTAGGCACTTCCTTTTTGCTTAAAGCATCAAACTCCATTGCTTTTGCTGATTTATATTATTTTTTTCTGCTTTTTTGCATTTTGATTATGACAAGAAAATGTTAGTAAGTTAATGTCGGCCTTTTTATTTACAAGTTTTGTTTAAGTAAAACGAAAAATCCTTTAGGAAATTAAAAAATATGTAGAAAAAACCGACTTTGAAGGCCTTAAGCTTTAAGGCTGGAAATGTTGTTTTCTTTAATAAATAATTTTAATATGTGTGTTTTTTATTTGCAATTTGTTTTATGTTATTTTTCGTAAATATGTATAAGTATGTATAAATAGATAAAGACTTGGGTTGTTGTGTTTTCTGGTTTTTTTTTAAAAGAATCCCAGCCACGCTTAAAGGAAGAGAAATAAGTATGTCAGGCAAAAAGAAAACAACAGGAAAAAGGCTTTAAGTAAATATCCTCAGAAAAATGTCTCTTAATAAATAAAAAAATATATAAATCTACTACTGCTTAAGTTAGGTTTATTTTATATACTTAGGCATGCTTAAATATTTACTTACAAACAAACATATCACACACTTAATCAAAAACATTCACAACTTAAAAATTATAAAAATATTTTTTTTTTGGCAAAAACCGGTACCCACAAAAAATTTTTAACACAAAATATTTGTTCATCTAATTAATCTTAATTCTGAGAAGGTTTTTTTTAATCAACTTGGTTATAAAATGCCAAAAATATTTAAAAAATAAAATAAAAATAAATAAAAAACGAGCTCCGCGATAAAAAATTACTTTTGAGTTGTGACTGTTTTTGATTAAGTGAGTGCTGTGTATAAAAATTTATTTGAACATATAACCAGTGTAAGTATATAAAAAAAAATCTTAAATTAAATAAATCTTTACGCTTTTCTTTTCTTCCTGAAAAACATAAAAGTTTTTGCACAAAAAGATATTTCGCCTTAAGGAAACACAAATTCACCAAATCACACAAATGTCAGCCAGATTTAAGTCACATTTGTTATAATTTGTGTTCTATTCATTGTATGTTTTATGTAAAATAAAAATTTTCTAGCTAAAAATATTTGTCAGCAATGCGATATTTGTGTCGTTTTGTAAGTTTTTTATTTGCCACAATTTAGTGGCAATAAAATAAGGAATAAACCATATAAAAATCAAAAACGAACTATAAAGCTTAAGCTGTTTGTCACAGTAAAAACTATAAAAATTTAATTGCCATTATGGCGGAAATTTATTCGAAAATTTAAAGCTTTAGATATTATATAAATAGTTTAAGCTTTTGTTACAACAATAGCTTTGAAAAGCTTTAACTAATTTAAAGCAAGGGAAAACTTAGCAATTAAATTAAATTAGTAAATTAGTAAAAAAGCACTTTCAATTTTTATAATTATTTCTTGTTTTGTTGTTGTAAAACTGTTTTGTCAGCAAATTATTGCTTAATTTTTTTTTGTGGCAGGATTGCAGTCATTCAAGCATTTCAAGCTTAGAAATCATAAAAGCTTTTTTGTTTATGGAATTGTTTTAGTCTTTTTAGTTAGAAAACTTAATCTTGACTCTTATGGGCAACACTGTATTTGATTATAGATAAATTACCGTTACGCCATAACCATAACCATAACCATAGAAACCAATTGAGTTTTGGTTTTTATGGCAACGGTTTTGGTTATGACGTTATGGTAAGTCACATATAATTGAAGTTTAAGAAAAGAAACTTTAAGCCTTTCTTACTTTTTAATATATGGTGTTTGACACAGCCACGTTTCGAAAGTGTCAAAACTCCATATATAAAAAAAAGTAAGAAAGTTTCAAAACTCAATTTTTTCCGCTTTTGTGAGCAAACGATTTGCTTAAAACTCTAACCACAACTGGGACGAAGGAACGACTAACAAAGAACTCGTCTGTTGAAATTCGTTGCGTAAATTCTTCAACTGAAACACATTTAGAACGAATTAAACAGCTGTGATAGAGTGACCATATTTCTTAAAAAAGCAGCACTAATTGAAAAAAAATATTAATTAAAAACAACTGTTTAAAAATATAAATATAACGTTAAAAATACAATAAGTGTATTATATGCAACAAATAAAAATTAAAAATAATTCTTTAAGTATAAAGTAACATTATCTAATAACAAAATTTAAAAAATTTAAAAAAAATGGTCATCCTGTGCCAAATTATTCGTCTTTGTCGGCAGAGTTCGTTACGCATGACGAATTTTAGTCGTGGCACTGTTTGTGTGCATTTTCATATACACAAATGTGTTTTATTTTCTAAGACGAATATTCACAACGAAAAATACGTCATTCGTCAAAGTTGTGTTTAGAGCATAAGCTGAACTTTTGTAATTTATTTTTTTAAAAAAAGTCAAAATATAATAGTTATTTTTTGACTTTTATTTTTTCGGTCAGAAATAAAAGTTAAAATTTGACTTTTATTTTTTAAGTCAAAAATAAAAGTTAAAATTTGACTTTTATTTTTTAAGTCAAAAATAAAAGTTAAAATTTGACTTTTATTTTTTAAGTCAGAAATTAAAGTTAAAATTTGACTTTTATTTTTTAAGTCAGAAATAAAAGTTAAAATTTGACTTTTGTTCCTCTTGAAAGCAGATGTTAAAAAAGTTAAATAAAATATTAATTAAATATTAATACAGTTTTTATTTTTAGAATTATAAGTACATGTTGTATTTGTATTAAAACAAAAAGAAAAACAAATATAATAGAGTACATATGTATATAAAACGGTTATTGGCTAGAAAGTTAAGGAGTTGGTGTTTTGCATATTTTGCTCTGAAAATACCAATTACATTTAACTTTTATTTTTGACTTAAAAAATAAAAGTCTAATTTTAACTTTTATTTTTGACCGAAAAAATAAAAGTCAGATTTTAGCTTTTATTTTTGACCGAAAAAATAAAAGTCAGATTTTAACTTTTATTTTTGACTTAAAAAATAAAAGTCAAATTTTAACTTTTATTTTTGACCGAAAAAATAAAAGTCAAATTTTAACTTTTATTTTTGACTTAAAAAATAAAAGTCAAAAAATAACTATTATGTTTTGACTTTTTTGAAAAAAGTCATAACTGTTACGGTCCCTGTCTTAGAGAACATCTTAAGCAATAAACTAATTTCAGTTATTTTTATTTTGCCAAAGCCTTTTACAAACTACTTAAAAAATTTTAGGGTGTATAACCTCCAGTTGCTTAACGCATCGCTGCAAAGCAAGTTATGCTTATCTCCTTCATTAAAAATACCGTTTTTATCTCAGCTTATTATACACAGAGTAATCACATTAAATGTTTAAGTATATTTACATCCTTAGCATAAATTAGAAAAAATACTGACAAAATTTGTTAAACTGCTGTGTGACAGCATATTTACGTATTTTTAGGCTCTTTAAATTTATTTCCCTTTTTGCTTCCGTCTTTTTTATTTATAAACATTTTTAAAAGGGATTAACTTTTGTCACATTACAACACTATCAGCTTCTTTTGCATATACCCAGGTGCTTTGTCAGTTTGCTGTTAGCAATGAGACTGTTTAACATGTATTTATACTAAATTAGGACGATTTGTGGGACTATACAAATGTTTTGTTTTCCTTTTTAAGACTGTTTTAAAGATTTATTTATTTATTTTCTTTTTTTTTGAAAATTGAATAATTGCTTGTCATAAATTATCTTTAAAGTCTGTTGGGATTTGTCAGAGGATTGAAATATATAAAATAACAGCAGAGTAACCTTTAGCTTTATAACAAAATATGCTCCCACAATCCCATATATATATATTTTTCTAACATTTTTCCAGCCTAAATTAAGCCTCTAAACAAAATATGTTAATGTTTTGATTCCTTAACTTATAAGGTTTACGTGAGAAATATATATGTATTTGTTTTAGTTGTAATAGAAAACAAAAGTTTTGATTAAACTCGTTAACATAATTAAGTTTAATATATGAATTTACTTTTCAACAAGCTAAAACATACACACATACATAAATCTTAATTTTTATATAATAAACCAAATTTTTGACTAAACGTTTCATCATTTATTTTTGACTATTGATTTCTTGTTATTCCAACTAAAGGACGAAATGCAACCCAAAAATACTATTGTTTAAAGTAAATTGTGTGTAAAATAATGAAAAGGCGTTATTGTAAACGTTGCTAACATTTTGTTTTAATTTTTTTATTTTTATCCTTTTTAAATTTCCTTTCTCCTTTTTTGCTTTAAAAATATAAACGCCGTTGTTATATTAAGCCTGGCAGGTTATTTTGATGTTTGTGTTAAGTTTTTATTTATTCCTATAGGATAACACTGGGAATAAACCCAAAAACTGGTTTCTACATTTGTCTATTTTGGCTTTTAATTTGACTTTTGAGGGTGCCATCATAGATGATAAGGGTTGTAAAACTTTTTGTTTGATATATTAACAATATAAAGCAGTTGGCGGCCAAAGAATGTATAAATTTAGATTTAAAAGATGTTATATTAAATAAGCGATGTTCATATGAAAAAGACTTGTAAAAAAATTATTTTTTCGAGCCCATTTTAGCCTTAATACAAATGTTCTTCCGAAATGGTTTCATTAAAATTTCTGTCTGTCGTCAAAAAAAGTTTTTTTTTCAAAAGAAGTAGGCAAACAAATTTTTTTTAAATCAGGTTATTATTGGCTCTATCTTTCTTATAAGGGTTTACCCGGAAATCAAGTTCGAGCTCTTACAGTACCTTTTGCCATTTTCCGGAAATCTCCTTAAATGATTGAGATAAAGCACTAGTGTGAAATAACAATCTAAACAAAAAGAATCCACTGACCGAAAACATTGAAAAGCAATAGTTGTTCTTGTGCCCGTTATTTTTTTGGGAAAAATTTTATATAGTAATTTAGCTTTTTCTGCACAAAAAAACTAATTTTTTTTTTAACATAAATAAAAATATTATAGCCTTGAAGAAAGAATTTAACTGTGCCAATTAAATATTTTGTTGTATTTATAACTAAAATGCATAATTGTAAACATTATTTTACAAATTCTTCCAAAATGTATTCATTTGTGTAGAATCATTGTAGGTTTAAGCCTTTAAAGATCCAACTTTGGTAGTATTCAACACAGTAAAATAAGGATGCCATATCCCAAAACATCAAACCCCAAATTTTAACCAACTTAAAATGGCCATAAAGTGTATTGTGGGTATCATACTGTCACACAAAATTTTGCATGCAGCCTACTTAACAAAGTGCATTTCAGTAATCTGCATATAAAAGCAATTTTTAAATTATTTTTTAAAATTGTTTTTGCTATAATATTATACTGTGCATCGACAACGTTTGATATGTATTAAACGGTTATCTCACTCATCTCTAAGTAAGCGCAGATCGAGGGAGTGGGGAAGGGGGGCTTAGAATAACACTCCCTCCCGAAATCGCGAGTTATTTTGGTATAAGCGGTTTATTTATCAAATAAAATATGATTTTGTGTGAAAAAAAATCTAAATAGATTACACCCTTCTTCCTCCTTTCCTAAACGAAAAAGCAGGTAAAAAAAATAGGAAATTTTAAAAAGCTTATAAATCATCAAATGACCTGTTGCTTAGTTTAAACTTCATATGCTTCATGTTGGCTGCGCAAATAAACACCTTATAGGGAAAAGCTTAACATGGTTATTTACCTATGCAGCAAAATATACATAGCAAATTTGAAAAGTCTAGTGGGCCAAGGCTTACCTAGTCCGCTTTTAGACTTAAATGCTTTTCCAAAACTAAAAATAATTCAGGTGTCCTAAGGAATTACTTTTACATTGATATAAAAAAAGATAGGTAAAAATAGACTTTTTTTGAAGAAAAGCAAAATTTAAAAAAGTTCTATGAGTGATTTTTGTGGCAAATATTTAAAATTCAGATAGAAATGGCATTTTTCTTTTTTGTTAAGCTTTCGTTTCTCACGAAAAAATCCGTGAATTCCAAGCCATTAGAGATGCAACAAAATGTATTTATTATAACCTAAACCTACTTTATAAGAAGAACAAATATACATATCGTTCCTCAATATAGAAATTTTCTTAACCGTATTTTTTTAAGTTCAGATTTTTGTCTATTTCGATAAATAGCCTGCTTACATAGGCCTATATATATTACAGTAACGATATTTTTGTTTTTACCAACATAGCCCAAGTTTGTCTCTGGGGACTGAGAACTAGTCAGGGTTTACATTTACACAACATAAGTATAACCGAGAACGACAAATTGAATTCATGCCATGTTAGCATTGACAGTGAGAAAACACCAAAAATTCTCATTAATCACCTTCTCTTGTTGAGCATCACACACGTTGTTTACACATTTTTTTTGTAATTGAATAAATCAAAAGCTACCACAAGTTTAAATTAAAAACTTCACCTTAATAATTAGCAAAATAATCTCTTGAAATTTATCAGTTTAAAATAGTTTTTCCTTATCTTAAATATACAAAACATTACTCAAAACTAAACTATAATTGTAAAGCCTAAAATTGTAACAAAAACCTTTTTGAGGCGTTACACACAATCATAATAAATTTTCTATTTAAAAACAAAGACAGTAAATCTCTACTTAAACATCAAACTAATTTAAGCACACAAAAATTGCAAAAAGAATAAAAAAAAGGAAAATCAAATTAAAATTGTATCCCTACAGTATGAAGGTGTGTATGTATTTATATGTAGATGTTTTCATCTGTATGCATGTGCATATTGTGTATGTGTAAAAGGTAGGAAGGGTGAGAAGAAGGATGTGTATATTGTCAATGTCAGGCCAAGTGAGTGAGTGCTGTTGTTTGACTTCAAATAAGAGTAAAAGGAAAATGTTATACATATGATGACATGGTTTCAATACCTAGATTGAAATGTCAAAAATGTTTGCTTGTTGAAGCCTACGGAAAAAAAGGTCCCTTCAGATGAATAAATAATAAAGCAACATGTGTATGTACATATGTATAATAAATATGCCGAAATGTCGTTATACATGTGTATGTAAATGATTTATTAATAAAAATCATACAACAATTGTCCTTCAGTTAAGTTATAAATATTCTGCAAATTTTTTTTGTTTTGCAGATGTTTGTAGCTGATTGAGTTTTTACACATGCATGGATCAACGAATAAATTCCCACGTGTACATATGTATGTACATAATACGTATGTTTGTATATGTTTTCATCGTAATCTCCAGAGCAAACTTTTCCTTTATGGTATTGTAAAAAAAAATATATATATTTAGGGGATATTTGTATATGATAGATGAAATTATTATGTTGTTCATTTTGAGTTTTATAGACATACGAACGTACGTACGTACGTATGATTAATATTAAGTTCTTTAATATTCATTAGATATGTCAAATACAGTATTTCACGTTGAGTTTAGGTTTTACACTGGAGATTTTCAAGGTGTTTAAGCAAAATGTTGAAAAATTTAGAGAACGTAGTTTACGTTACATACATAATAACAAAGTCAGCTGCTTTTTGTGTTATATGTTGCACGCATGTTAAAACATTTTTTTTATTTTCTGTAATTTTTTTTTTATTAAGTAATTCTACTTTTCTCGCAAACACATGCATAAAAATTTAAAAAAAAAAATTATTAAAAAACTGGCGTTTCTTTAAGTTCTATTCCTTTGATTGATTTAATTGCTACGTAAACCGGTACGTAATTTTGCAAGTAAATTGAGGGAACGATATGACGATTATGGTAGTGGGTGCAATAAGCTCGAAATTGGTCGCTTTTCACTCAACTAAATTGTCTCCGGCGAATATCTTGGCAAGCAATGTGCGGTAAATGCTGTAACAAGGCTACATAAATACTGTAGTCGAAGCTACAGTTTTTGGGGTTACACAAGTATTATTGGGACTGTCGAACTCGTTGCAATCTAATTACCTACCGCACAACAAAACTTTGTCTTCGCAGAAAAAACCTCCTTCGATATTTCAGACAGAAAGGCGTATGGAATCCCCTTCTTGTTAAACTGGATTATATATACAAACGGCTTCAAGGAGATAGCTCGTGTTGGCCAAAACATATTCATTGCACAAAAGGAGTTTGGATCTTTCTAAGACTTCCTAACACTTGATGGTACTACAGGTTAAGCTGTCAGCAAATGTCAAGGTGGTTGACTGGCTGGAATACTATCAGATATTTGGCAGATATCTTTACCGGGATCTTTTTCGACAGCCGAGCCGCTATCAGGGCAATTGCTGATTATAGCTTTCATCATAACTAGTCCGTAAATTCTAGATTTTCGGACTAGATAGCGTTGCATTCTTACATTTTTCTGAAATTTGTGAGTGGATAAGGTATCAACGCGGATAACTACGTTGCTCACATACTGGCAAAAAATGGTGCAAAGTTGGATGACAGGGTGATTAAGCACTTCTGTGGCAGACCTCTCTCTCTTATGCCCTGCAAACTCTACGTGGAAACATGAAAATTAAAAAGCAAAGTTCTTGATTTTAGAACGTATTTTATTTTTCGATCTGGACAAATGACACAACGAGGATGCTTCACTGTCGATTTGAAGTTATGTAAGTTAATTGGAACTGCATTTTTAGAACTTTTGCAGGAATTGCATGGGCAATTTCATTGTGACGGATGTGACCGTTTTGCTCACATCTTTGCATATAGTTCAAGTAATTCAAAATTTTGGTTTTGAAAAAGGCTATAATTGCCAAGGACTGTATGTTTTAAGTGATTTTTAGAAGAGGACACTGAAAGAACATAGTTTCTGGTTACAATGACCGTTCCAAGACTGTGACGAGTTTGACATTACAAACTTGAATTTAAGAGAATTTTGACTTAAAGTTCGATTTATTATTTTAATTTTCACGGTAGCTTTAAGCGTTTTACCGTGTTGAATTCATTATTTCTACAAAAAAATGTTTTGCTTGAGAAAAAAACCTTTAGGAAATGTGACGGGTGTGACATTTTCATTAAAGCGTAAAAAAGAGGAGCCGAGCATTCAGTATATGGTCATTTTAACCTCTTGCAAAATTAATAAAAGAATACAAATCAATTTATTTATATTTTAATTATTTTAATTTTCCTTTAGAAGTTTAACCGATTTAGTAAAAACAACGTTTTTTTTTCATTTGGGGACGCTTTACTTGGAATTGACCTCAACTCAAATTGAATTTTTTTGGGTTATAATTATTTTTATGTTGAAGTAAACATTATGGTGTTAACTTTTTTTATTGCATTTTTTAAACTTACCGGTATGTGTCCGTTGATGAGCTTTTAAATGTGAACTTTTTGTGTAGACTTTCTTGCAGCCAACAAATTGACACTTGTGTATCCGGCGCTTAGCATCTGGATTGTGTTGTTCATGTAATAGCTGTTGATGTTGCTGCGGTTGTTGACGTTGATTAGATTTCGTAGTCACTGTAATGAGTAATGAAGGTAATAGTTATTATAAGGTTTTTCAAGGATAAACCAAGGATGCATGCAGAAAAAAATAGAAATTGGTAAAAATATATTTACAATTAATTTACAGGAAAAACTTTTTTTATTTTTATTATCAGGGATTTTCTCACACTTGTTATGTGTCTTTAATTGGTATTTGCCGCAGTTATTTTTTACACAAAGGTGAAAATTTTTTTAATTGGGGGAAGTTATGAAATAATCAAGAAAAACAACACCAAATTCGAAACGGAGTATAATAATATTAATTATTGAAAATCACGAAAGAACTCGATATAATACATAGTCTTTGAAAACAATTAAGTTATTTCCTGGAATTAACCTAATACTGTGAGACAGAATTATTGAGCCCCCGTCATTACTTATTTTATTACAGTCATTAAAAATTCCTTGACAGTGAGTGCCATGGTGTGGCATGGCAGAAGTTAATAACTATTTGTTAAATTGGATTGGTTTCTGTTATGGCTTAATTATTTTTTTAATGAGCAAAGCAAATCATTTGACACCTTAATTATAACGGGTGTCTTAGTTAGTGCAAAAATTTTAGTCTACATTTGTGTGATGCTGCAGTGCCAGTTAGATAAGGGGTTGGTCGAAGTGACGATATAATCGCTGCCGTTTAGGTGTTCGTAGCAACTCAGTTGATTCCTCGGCATTCTCAAGAACTGGGCATCGCCAAGACCAACTTATTGCGAATTTTGCTTTAAGACCTTGGTTAACACCCACACAAGATAAAACTGACTCAAGATTAAAACCGATGGAACATTTGATGCGACGTACGTTCTCCGATTAGGCTCTGGAAAAGATGCGCAAAGATAATGAATTTCAGTGCAAAATCATCTTCAGTGAAGAAGCTCATTATTGGCTTAATGAGCTCGTCAATAAGCAAAATATGCGTTATTGGTCTGGTGAAAATCCGCATGTGCTTAATGAATCACCACTTCATCCACAAAAAAATAAATGTTTGGTGCGGTTTGCATGCCAGCGGCGTAATTGGGTCATATTTTATCGTCAACAATAACGATCGTCACATACTGTCAAAGCGGTCGTTATCGCGCCATTATTACCGATTAGTTTTGGCCCGAATTGAAAAAGTTTGACCTGGATGTGTGGTATCAACAGGAAAGTGCCAAGAGCCGCACAGCACACATTACAATTGATTTATTGAAGAGTAAGTTTGGTGAGCGTGCTATATCAAGAAATGAGCCAGTCAGTTGTCTACCTCGTTCGTGCGATTTAACGCTGGTAAAGCTTTTTCTTTGAAGCTACGTCAAATCATTGGTCTATGCCAAAAAGCCGACGACGTTGGAAGAACTCAAAGCAAACGTTAAACTCGAAATAGGGGCCGCTACGAGTGACTACGAGTGACCGAGTCTTCGAAAATTGGGTCCAACGAACCAGCCACTGCCGACGTGCTCGTGATGGCCATATAAACAAAGTCGACTTCCATTCATTAATATTTTAATTGTATTTCAAGTCGTCCATAAAGTTTTGGAAATATCTTAAATGGTTTGCGTTTTATTAAAAAAAAATGCCAAGTCCTTACTGAAAAACAGTTTAGTAAGACCTCCGCACGTTAGCGTACCAGTCAGAATTTTAAAACCATTGCTGTTGTAAACAAAAGTATCACTGAAAAACCGATACCCTTCTCAACAACTCTAAATTTCATAAAGCATTACACAGCAAGTTTTGACAAAAGCCTTTTATCTTCATGCTTAAAAAAGTTACCTTTTTCGAATGAAGCGCGTTTTCATGGTCCTTATGTAACCTTTGGGAAACAAAAGCACCGACAACAAGCAGTCGGGTGCAGGTTTTAGTCAAAAGGCTTGATCAGTTCTAATCTTAAATACGGGGCAGAGTTTGCAGTGACTGTGTTCAGAATTCGTGACAGCAATATGACAATAGAGTTTTTGTGGCCTCAACTTAACAAAATGTGGTTTCAGCCAGACTGCGCTATTTGCCATACTGCGCTTAAAAAATTCACTAATTGCAGCAATGATTTCAAGAATAAATTATTTTAAGAAGTTCTATGGTCAACTGGCCACAGACTCTTTTTTTGGGGCCTTGCGAAATTTCTAGCTTTTGCGAATGAACCAAAAACAGTTCCTAAATTTATATTTGAGATTTGACCCATCGTCGGTGGATTAGAGGTCATCTTTCTGTGAAAAAATCATCGGAGTCATATTATATTTAAAGGGTAACGGTTTCTTTGTTTTTTTTTTCCTAAAGGAGTTTACAATGGGTCTACAGACCTTCGGATGAAAGTTGCAAATTTATTTGTCACTACCTAATCCATTCTAACCTAAGGCATAACAAATATTTAATGTGTCAATTACGTATGACAACCCAACTTCAGTTCGGTTGACAGTTGCCAAAATTATATTACATAGCGAAATTTCAACTTACATGTTGTCACTTGCGGATTCTGAAGCTGAGTACCACGTTGAGTGATCTGAGCTGATGTCATGGAACTATTATTATTTCCTGCTATATTTCCACCGTTGGCAGCAGCTGCTGCTGCAGCGGCAGCCGCCTGAGCAGTATTTAGCAGAGCAGCAGCCGCAGCCGATAAATTCCCACTGTTGTTGTTCTGCATTTGTATGACGCGTGCCAAACTTATGGCACCATTCGGTTTGCCATTTGTAGTGGTCAAGCGTACAATGGTACTGCGGGGAATGTTTGTTGTATGGCCAATTTGATGTGGGCTATTGCTAAGCGATTGGGGATCGGTGTTAGTAGAAGCACTAGATGTTTGTATAGTCAAGTGATGAGGTACAGCTGGGTTGACATGACTTGCTGTAGACTGTGATTGTTTTTGCTGTTGTTGTTGGGTGGTGGTTATTGGTTGTACATTGTGTGACTGATGTTGTTGTTGCTGTTGTAGCAGAGGAACTGTATTGCTAGTAGTGGGAGTAACAGAGTTTGTAGTTCCGACAGCGGCGGGAAAACGTAAAATGGCAGTAGTTGTCGGTGGCACATGATTTTGTTGCTGGTTTGGCGAATGATGGCCAAGACGATGTTGTTGCTGTTGCTGATGTTGATGCTTATGCTGTTGTTGTATTAGAGCAGCCAACTCTTTAGTATCAATCTGGGCTGTTTGATGATGATGATGATGCTGCTGCTGACAACTACTTGATGACACATTAGTACGTATAGATTCAGGCGATGAGGGCGGTGTTAGGGTGGGTAAAGCATAATCATGATTATTTGTATGACCAATAAGATGAGAACTGTGATATTGCTGGGAATCCGATGTTTTGGCAGCCACTACTCTGAGTTTTATATCCTTTTCCGTAAACGGACATTGTTGCATAACCGTTGTTGTGGTGGTAGTTGGGGTAGCAGTCGTCGTTGTTAGCATATGGCTTGTACTCAAAACATGTTGTAAAGCAGATTGTGATAATTCTGTTCTCTGATGTATGCCTTCGATTATCATATTCTCCTCCCCATAATCTAAACTCAAAAACTCTTGGTCTTCGTCATCGTCCAGTCTCTCCTTCTTAACCACCACCGAACAGCTCAAGGACTGAGAGCCCGTGCTGTCCCATGACATGCCCGAACATTGTGATGAAATCGAAGATGTTGTCGATAAAGAGTCCAAGTTTTGTTCTTTTTTGATCTTTAGCTCCTCTAGAATGCGAGCAGGCGCAGAGAATATTTCCCAAGAATCGATTTCACTGTGTAGTTTCTTGTAGGACTGCAATTTTGGTTCATCGCGTAAATAACGCTCCAACTCGTAACAGGTCTGTAAAAGAAGGTAAGAAAAAGAAGAAATAAGTAAATGTAACACAACATAAGAAGACCTGTCCTCATAAGTTACATTAACAGGTTCTAAATTCTGATATGCAAATATTCTTAAATTTTATGCCCTTAAATTAGCTTTATAGTAGCACCTTTGCTTAATAATTTAATAAAACATTATTTGCTTATTAATTGCTTTTAGTTCTTAAATAAATCAAATTTAAAGTCATTAGTTAAAGCTGTTGTTGGTTAGCGGTAATGTTATTGTGGCAGGTAGAAGTTTTTTATTTGCTTCTTCTTTTGCTTTTATTTAAAAGTTTTAAATTTTTCTCAGTTAATTATATAAAATATAATTTCTATTCTTATTGTCCGTCCGACTGTCTGTCCGCCTGTCTGTCGGCCAGTAGATAATTTGTTTTCTGTTGTTTGATGCTGCTACTTGGTTTGGTATAAAAATATTTTTAAAAAGTTCGGAGTTAAATTAATGTACCAACATGTAGAGTCATAAATTAAAAATAATAACATTTTATGAACGCAATTAATGTTGTTTATTTATATGAGTATTTGGCAATGTGCAAAGTATCTCTGTTGTTGAAGGTATAACAGCCAAAAAAAAATTTGTTTTATAAACTGAAATGCATTTTAAAAGTTTTTTCGTGACTTTCACTAGGTGCGGTTAATGGAAGAAGTTTATAATAAATGTTTTAAATAAATGAAATTAATTTTAACAAATTAACAGTTGGACTGTATAGAAAACAACATCAACAAGTACATTAACTAAAAATGTTTATAGCAGAACATTGTGATGAGTACGAGGGTTGCCTTTTATGTTTCGGAATTTGGCAATACTAGTGCTGCAATCTGACAACAGACAGCTCTATCGTAAGGTTTGACATTTTCTAGGTTATACGTACTCAGAACGTTTTGACATACGAGCGCTATTTGTGTTGTTTACAGTACCTTAAAAGATTCAACTCGACCCAAAAATGAAATTAAATTGTGTACCTTTTCGTGCGATTATTTTTTACAACTTTTGACGTGGATTAACTCAGCAACAGTGCATGGATGAACTTAATTCCATTTTTGGCGATGAAGCTCTATCAAGGACCAGTGTTTATCGATGATATTGTGAATTCAACCGTAGTCGTAGTTCACTCCAAGGCGAATTTCGTGAAGGTCTTCCAAAATGAGTTGTTAGTCCGAAAACTATTGATGCTGTGCGTGAACTGATACTGGATGATCGTCATGTGACCTATCGTGAGATTTAGACAACCTTAGGCATTAGCGGGACCAGCATATATTAAATTTTGCATAACATTTGCCTGACAAAAAAATTTGTTCGCGTTGGATCCCACAAAGTTTGTCAATCGCTCAAAAAAAGGCTCGTGTCGATTAGTCGAAAGGAATGCTCAGAAAATACACTCACGGTGCTTCAAAGCACGTCTATGATATCGTGACAGGTGATGAATCGTGGATTTACGCGTATGAGCCCGAAAGTAAACAGCAGTCGACTGTATGGAAGTTTCAAGATGGCAAAATCCAACAAAAGTTGTTTGCGGACGAAGCACTTCCAAGGAAATGGTCGCCAGTTTTTTCGGAACAACTGGACATGTCGCAACCGTACTAAAACAACGCAGTACTGTCAATTCTATGTGGTACACAACCATTTGTTTGCCAGTTGTCTTCCAAGAAATCAGGAGAACCAATCGCCGAAGATGGATCACTCTTCATCACAATAATGCGAGCTCTCACACATCGGCTCAAACAACTGCATTTTTAAGCACCCAAAACATGGATATGATGAGTTAACGGCCGTATAGTCCTGACTTGGCACCGAGTGACTTCTTTTGATCCTCGAACGTAAGAAACAAACTTAGAGGTCAACGTTTTTCGACACCTGAAGAAGAGGTTTCTGTATTCAGAATGCATGTTTTGGAGATCCCTCAATCAGACTGGCAAAAGTGCTTCGGCATTTGGTTCGAACGCATGCAAAAGTATGTAGATCTTCATGAGGAATATTTTGAAAAACAATAAAGTGATTTTTGTTTTTGTTCTCTAATCCCGAAATATAAAATGCAACCCTCGTAAAATTCAAAATTTTAATAAAATAAATAAAAAGTTAAGAGTGCATTTGATACTTTTTTGTTGTAAGAGAAATTGGCAAAAATGTCATATTTTTGGTTACCAAAAACTGTTCAAAGCTTTTGGTTTTTTTTTTCATATACAATTTTATTATAAAAATTTTAGATATAAAACTCTTAATAAACACTGAAAAAAACATATTAAAGTACTTTTTTGATAAAGCACGATTAATTAAATGACATTGCTTTGACCACAACCAATACAAGTATCAGCATTAATATTCTTCTATATTTATGTACATTAACCAACATTTGTTTACATACTTGTAATGTTTTAGCGCTATTGCACTGTATTATAGAAGTCCTTTGACTTCTGAAAACAACAATTACACTTATACTTGTATTAAATACATACAGACTATACGGTTAAACCTTGTCAAGTAAACATTATAAGGTTTACTTTTGGCAAGAGAATATAATGTTAAAACTTGTCCATTTGTGTGTAGGTAAAGGAAAGTTTGTAACTTTTACGCTTGCATTAACACTAACTTACGCCCTTTTGGAGTTTAATTTCGTTTCTGTTGCAGCATTATCAAGGGAAATCAATTTTATATATAAAAACAAGCTTAAAGCCAGAACGTGGTGAACAGATTTGACCAATGAATTTTATATTATTTAAAGAATTTAAGGGGAAAAAATCTCTCAGAAAGTCTTTAGGTTTCGGTGACAAATATTTAGTAAAAAAGTCGCCATTCGCCGCAGTTAGATTTCAAGTAGAAATCATATTTAACTTGAGAGCTTCTGGGACTATGTCATCCATTTCCTTCTAAGCTCATTCAGTTTAAAAAGTTTTATTGGATCTCAAAATTTTTAAAAAGTCGTTAAGACAGTATACGTCAACTACAGACGAATAAATCTTCTTTCCAACTTTTACAAATTATTACGCAGCGTATTGTGTGCAGATTAAAATCTTAAATAGGGGATATAATTGAGTTACATCAACCCAGTTTTAGACTTGATAAATTAACCCTTAACCACAAACACACACTCCACTACCCCAATGAAAACAGATCTGCACATAATTAGTTTGTCGATTATAAGGCGGCTTTTGACAGCCCCATACACTAAAGATGTTTCAAGCGACATATGTCTGAGTTTGGCATCCCTGCAAAACTAATACGTATTTGCAGGATCACCTTAACTGATACGCAATCCTTAGTTGATCTAGGCAGGATAATCTCTAAGCTCATCAGTAGCAAAGGAGGCTACAAATAAGGAGACTTTTTTCGTGTGATCTTTTTCAATAGCTCTTGGAAAACGTAATACGAGAGGCAAATGTGAATAGAACGGGCACACCAAAGCAGCACATGTAACTCGTTTTCCCCAACGATATCGACGTAGTGGGGCAAACAATTGGAGCAGTAGCTGCTAAATTTCAACCAAGTTGATGGCATCAACGCACAGGACGTCCAGTAGACTTGGGCAGACGGTGGAAGTGGAAAGCTATAACTTTGAAATAGTCAACGACTTTATCTAACTCGGTCCTGCCAACAATCAACATTAGTTTTAAGATGAAAAAGAACAATATTAGCTAACAGATACTACTTTGGGCTAAGGAGACATGCTTAGGCATGGCAAATTGCGAAAGCAGATGCGGTGCTTGGAGTGTTAGAGAGAAAAATCCCTCTGAAGATCTATGGACCTAATGCAGTCTAATGCTCCAAATAGCAAATCATTTGAACTCAAACTTGGTGACGGATCACGCAGAAGGAGAAGACCGAAAACCCCGACGCAAGAATCAAAAAGACATTTCGAAGCTTGCTGTCAGAAATTGGAGAAGAAGCGCAGAAGATCGAATCCAAAGGAAATCGACTCCGTGTTCTGTAAAACACACTATAGAGAGTTAGCATGTTGTCGTTTTAGGATATTCCCCATATGCTGGGGGGCGGGGGCGGGGGGGAAGGCTTACAACCCTAAATGCTAACGGCCAATATCTATTTGTTAACACTCTCCAAACTTATAGAGAGTATAAATAACTACCAGTATGTCTTTAGTAAAGCACGTTCTAAGAGGGAACTACGGTCTTTCCAGCAAAAAAACGATAGTCATATAGCGCGTTTGCCTTGTTTTTGACGTCGGTGAAATTTTTTCTAGATTTATATTGAGTTTTCCAAGAGATCACAATATTGGTGTTTTTAAAGATGGGATCTCTGATTGAATTCAGGGCCTTTGAACGTAGTTTTTCCACTTTACTTCTTTCTAATGATGGTCTATGTATAACTGTAAATCTATATTCCTTTGCAGAGTCCAGCTGCATATGCCATTCATATCCATTTGACTTAAGACCTGGCTCTTTGGAGATGAAGCAGAGTATAAAAGACACAATTACGGGCCAAGTTATGTTAAAGTCCGATGCAAATGTAGTGCAATGCCCGGTGGCCAAAACACGTTTTTTTTTCGTAAAAATCATCTAAGGGTCTCTGGTTCTTGAAAAGTCGTAAAAACTAAAGGTGTATTTGTTTGAAAATGTGATACAAGTTTCATGTTTGTACTTGAGATCCAATGTATATTTTGGATCTGGCTGACTGCAATAAGGATAGGGCGAGGAAAGTAATCTGCGACATTAAGTGTTGAACCGAAACGCCCATCGTAATTCAAGAAGTGTTTCACAGTTCAATCAATACTATTAGGAAGTGTGCTTTAAAGAAATCAAGTGGTTTGTTCCTAAAACCTGGTATTTTGTAAGTAAGGCTCGGTTTTCAAGAGAAACGTAGCAATTTGTGGTCGACTGGCTAGTAACCAGTCAGACAGTTTGAATGTGTTTTTTTACTGTTTGTACTTATTACTTTACTAATTCGAATTAAACAATTGGAAGTGACATAATAAATAGAAAAGCTTATATCTGTTAAACAGTATTTAAGTGGATTTAATCAAACAATTTTGCAGTAAAGTTAAAAATCTATTAAATTAAAGCAAAATTTTCCCCACTAGATTACCACTTAAAAATACTTAATATTTTATTTTTAATTTGCGCCTAATTGATAGGCTTTAATAAAAAAGTGTTTGAGTTAAGTACTAATGTAGGTGAATAACAATGATTTTTCCTTTAAAACTTTACAGTTTTTTCAGTGCTGTTGAAACCTTGGTTAATGTTGTAAAGCAAATATTTGTTTTATTATTCTGATGGCAAAATGTTATGAAAATAAACACAATAAGTTTTTATAGTTGTTGTTTGTCATTATTGCTTAACTGTTTGCTTTCTTTTGCATATGCTGCATGACAACCAGTAGAATATTTATGTAAAAATAATAATGTTTACGTATTTAAGGGTTTAACAAACAATTTTAAATCCTAAAATTTTCAATTTAATTTTCCATTTTCTGTGCAAGCGTTATTTACACTACTACTCAGCAAAAGGTGTAAAAAACCATTGCCTACTTATGGGCTTGAGGGAGAAAAAAGGTATTTTAAAATTTTAAATTAAACTAACTGATAAGATTTAATTTAAAATAACTTTAGACACTAACACAAATCTTAAATATCTATAGAAACATTCTGTTTTTTATATTTTTAAAAAAATTAACAAAAAACAAAATTAAAATGTAGAGCAACCCGAAAAATATTTAAAACATATTATAGCTGATAGGCAAAGTTAAAATGGATAACAGACAGAAGAAGATTGTTTTGTTTTAGTTTCAATTTAAATTTCCTATACACGAGTTTTGAAAATATATACCAAATGTATGTATAATCGTAACCATTTGTAATTACTGTAAGGACATCAATTATAATCTTTAACTTCAATCTCTTGTTTATGTTTCTTTATGCAATAGCTTTAAATCTCTTAGTAATAAATTATTTTGATAACTTTTGAAATAATTGGCTTTAAATCCTTATAGTATGCTTTGGTTTTTCTGTTTGTAAACATGTATGTATGTATATGCAAATGTGTTTTTTCTTAATAAAAACAAAGCAATATGTAATGCTTAAAAGTGCTTCAATGTGACCATATTTTATATTTTTCCTTTCTCGCTCTGATTTGTGGTTAATTTTTTTTCTATAATTATGTATTGGTACGTAAACACATATGTTAGTAGGTATGTACTGTGTTTAAATATAATATCCATATGCATGTGTGTTTGTATGAGGGTGATATGTGTAGTACAAAAAACATATGCTTTCTTAAAAGCATTTATCTAGTGATTTATGATTTAATGTTTTGATTTACGTTTTTCTATTTAAAGAAATAAAATTAATATATTTCTTTTTTAAATTGAAAGAATAAAGTGGTTTTAATGTTTTTGAAACTGGGGCATTAATTATAAAAAACAAGTGAGAGCGCTATATTCGGCTGTGCCAAGTATTATGCACCTAACATTTGCCATTTTGTATTTTTAAATGGCGAGCAAATTGACGACATTCAGAGTTTTTGTTACCTAAGAAGCTACATGTCTAACAACGGTGGCGTCAGCAAAACATCGAATGCAGGCTCCTTAAAGCCAAACAGGCTTTTGGTACCTTAAGCAACATTTAGCCATCGTCTAACATTTCGCTGAACACAAAAATCCGCCTCTTTAACACTAATGTAAAATCAATCCTGCTGTACGGCAGTTAAGGCTGGAACATCTCCGCCGTCAATTTGTGCCTTCGAAGCATTCTTCGAGAGTTCTGGTCAAACACTATTTTCGACACCGACAGAACCAGTCAACCCCCAATTACTGAAAAAATTCTTGGCCAAAAATACAAAAGTAACCTTTTCTTAATTACAAAGGCCGTGCTTGTTAATTATTTCTTTTTTCTGGCATTCTGCTTCGTATAAAACATTAAAAACAACTTATTTTTATCCGACTTTCAACAATTTATAATCAAATAAGTTCAAAAATCGATTCAGGGTTTTTGTTAGTTGAGTGGTTTTGCATTTCAGCTTACGATATACCCTTATCACTATTTTAAGGGCATAACAAGCAGAAACATTAAAGTCGGCCAAAAAAGATATGGGGATTTCAATATTGTTTCTCCAGAAATTTTTTTTTTTAAATTTAGCAGAATTTAGAAATATTTTTAACAGTTTTTTATGACTCATGAGGTTTTAAGAAACTTGTGTGAAGCTAAAATCTATAATGCCTCAACCATTAGCATGAATTATTGTGCTACTTAAGGTAAAGTCAGTTTTTTTTATTTCATTAAGCGGTTTTAATCTTAAACACGTTTATATAGATTTCCTGTTAACAACTTAATAATTTACTTTACTTTCCTTACCATTTACAGCTATATATTCCAAATATTATTAAGTTAAAGATACTTAAGTTATTCAAGCAAAAAAAGCAGAAAACTTTTCTGTACAAGCATGGGGGGAGCTATAAATGACTTTATTTCTACTACCCCTAATCCTTCAAAATGGATAAACTTTTAAAATATATCGCTAGACAAGGTTAAGAATGTAATCCATACAATCATTTTCCAAACGGACAAGTTCCCTAAGTCAAAAGAAAAAGATTTTGTAGTAAATAAATTACAAAAAAAAAAAAAAATAAATATATCAAAAAACTCTTTAAAACAACTGATGGACCATAAATAGTCAAAACAAAACTAATAGACAACAGACAGATACACAATTGGACTTATAATGCGAATACAAAGATTTTTATTTTCAAATAAGATTTATTTATATAAATTATAAGTTAATGACTTATATAACAAGCAATATACATACTTTATAATCTAGGAAAGTATATGTTAATATACTCTGCATATAACAAACCAAAAGCGTTGCATACTTTTAGGGGTTTAGAATGGCTATTAAAGGGTTTCAGAGTTAAGCAATAAAATATAAGCAATATCAAAGAAATGTTGTGTTTCTAACGTACCATTAAATAAATGACTTAAAAAACTGACCGTAAGAAAGAAGCAAAACTTTTCTTACATAAAAATGTAAATGTAAAATATAATATAATGATTTTCGATTTTTCACTAAATCATTATAATGGTTTTTCAAAAATAATAATTGTTTAACATAAATCTAATTCGTTTTTCTCTTTCATAGGGCTCTTCTCTATGCCAGCTCTTTCTAACAAGTTTTTTATGAATACAATCAGAACGTACATATACACATACAATTACTTATATGTATGTGTGTGTATGTACTTATGTTTTTTAATATTTTGCTACTTCTTTTAACATTTTTTTTCCTAAAAGAAAACCAGCGTTTAAATATCCAACAGAAAGTTTTTTTGAAGTTTTAAGATTTATGGTTAAAAACATTTTAAACTTTGTTTGTGAGAGTATTTTTTTTTTCAAAACTAGCACAGTGTAACTCCCAATGTTAGTTTTGTTATGCATGAGCAAAACAAAAATTTTATTCATGTGTAATGATTAATGTTTTATTCACAGTGGAAATATTTTTGGCGCATTATTTATTATCTGGCCATCCTTTTCTATTTGTTTTCACTTTATATAATACACAAACATTTATACGTAAGTCTACATACAAATCGTTAACTTAAACCGCCCTTACTGTAAAGCAAACTAAAAATCAGACTTTTCCGCAAAAAAATGATAACGAAAAAGAAGCTGTATACGTAACAGCAGCTTTAATACTTTTTTCATTTTTTAAATTGGTTTTTTCTTGTTTTAGGATACTACAATAAATTTTGTTGAATGTTGGAAAAAATGCTTTCAATTTAGAAGACGATATATTTTTAAATATTTTATTATTTGAATACAAATTTAAAATATTTTTTTAAAAATTGTAGAACAATTATTTGCTTTGCAGTAGGTTTGAAATCAATAGCTGTTCACGCTATATATAGCGTATTAAAGATGTTTTAAAAATAGTTCCTGTGTATGGGGGCTACCGTACTTTCCATACTTCTTTTGAAATATTTTTTTTTTAAGGTTTCGGCATCATAGTACAATTATGTTGTAGCAAGTTTGAAGTCGAAAGCTCTTATAGTTTCCAACGTATAGCGATCTTGCTAATTTTTTTTTTATTTACAATTTTCTTCAAAAATTTTTTTTTAATATGAAAATTATTTTGTCAAAATTTTCTAAGAAAAAGTTTGAATATGGTCAGATATGCTAACTGGGTGGGTATATACTTAAAAATTTTTTTTATTATTATGAAATGTTTATTGATGCACATTGTTGGAATATATAAAGAATTTTATATTATGCAAATAAAATATGTATAATGTTGATATAGACATATAAACAAATGCATTTATTTATTGTTGAAATCTAAGCAATCAGTTTTTTATTTGTAAAATAAAATATAAAAAAATTTAAACTAATCGAAAAGAATTTGTTGGCCTGAACAAATTGTTATTTAGAAAATAAAATAATTTTGTTAAATAAAACAATCACTGCCTCTCATTTTATAAGATTACAATATTTATAGCATACTTTTGGCATAAAATTTTATATTCATTTGTTAGCATACACAAATGATGATTTGTTAATGAAAAATGGTTATGGCAGGGAATGTAAATAATAATTGTTTTTGAATCTTCAATGATTAAAGCATGTACAAGGAAACATCCGAAAGTCAATTGAAGTAAGCCATATTGGTGGTATTTAACTAGATTTTTTGAATTTTTCAAATTTTTAATTTTTTTTTTAATTATGTCTATTTATTCGGCTTAAGTTCATTATTAAAAATGTGATAGCTAAGAATGGAAAAATTTTTTTTTTTATTAAAAATTAAGTAATTCCAATACTAGCCGAGTGTAATGCATTTTCGAAATCAGTTACGATTTCTCGTCAGCACTCTTTCCATTCGGTACTACTGTAAGTTGAATGTTGATTTGTTCTATTTAAACAAACTTTAATTAGAATTTGAATACTGGAATTATATTCATAGTCTTTATTGCTTAGACCGAATTAAATCAACATTTTCATTCTATTCGCATTTATCACTAGTTACTTCTATTATTTAATTTTATTTTTATTTTTGCTTTTAGCCTTTCATTGGATGACGGTAAATTTATTGAATTTTTATATATTTTATTTATCATTCTGTTATTCAATTGCTTTTGATTTGAGATTTATTTTTTTTTTGGCATAGTTATTACAATCCCTGGTTTATTTAAATACATATACACATTTATATACATACATTTATGTATGTATTTATTTGCTGATAAATTCATAGATTTTTAAGCCCGCCCTGATTCGCGTTCTTATTTTTGTACGTCATTGCTCGGGAAAATGTTTTACAGAAAACCGTTGTCTGTTAAATTCAGCAAAATCTGTTCTCTAGAACACCAAAACTACGAGTAATTTGTAAAAAAAGTTTTCAGTTAACGGAATTGAAAAGTGCGTATTCCTAATAACGCAAATATTCGCAGGTTGCAAGGAACCACCCCCCCCCCCCCCCCACACATGCTTTTCCAAAAACCACGATTTAAATAGTTGAAGGGCCTGTGATTTGGTAAAACAAATCATAACATTCAGCTATTAGAGAAGCTGCAACATAAACACAATGAAAAAAAATATAGCAAAAATTATAAGGGGTTTAGTTCGCATCTTGCGAAAATGACGGCGGGTTAGCATACAACGTATGGTTACTTATATTTAGACTATAAGTTCGGGTCTATCTGCCAGACAATATATTTTTTAATATATCTAAATTAATTTGATTTTAAAACATTTAAAAAATTACTATTTCACATATTTTTTGATTTAAAATCAAACAATATAGCCTCTAAGTGTTACAAATGGCCAATATAAATTATAAAAATAATTACAACAATTTAACGCAACTAGGTTGTAACTAAAGTGTGTTGCTTTTTTTAAAAAAATTTATAAGGGTTTTTTATAATTAATTAAAAGGAACATTTGTTAAGTCTCTATATTTGAAAATTCTCTAAAGTGAAATGTAAACAATAAACATAATTCGTTGCATAAATTAAGGGATATTTATAGGAGAATGAATGTACGTATGAATGTATGTATTATCTGCGTGTGTGAACACACACACTTAACAATAGAAAAACCCCAGTATGCATGTGGGGGTGTACTTTACGCAAAATAATTATAGCATTATTACAGTTAAGAGTATTAATTTATACAACTAATTGTTACAAATGCAAATGCTTTCCATGTAACAACAATATAATGATAATACAGACAATAATGACAGTAATAATGATGACTACACTGATGATGATGACAGTGTATCTAAACACTTCAAACAAATTTATTTACCCAAAAATAAATATTTACACAAGTACATAACTACAGACATATTTTAACTCATTAAGTGTAAAACGTGTATCCAACATATGTTTGTACTTATTGTATGTATTAACTTACGTACTTAATTGTTAAAGTATTTATGCCATAAATATTACTTTTGTTTTAGGTTTTTTTTTTGTAACGTCAAGCCAGCTAACTGGCAAGAAATTATGTGTTTCAATTTTCATTTAAGTTTTATCAATATTTATTGTTAACTTGTCACATAATATTATTTGCTTTTAACACAAAAAGCAGCAACTTTGTATGTTAACTGAATACATAAATAAGAAAATAAAAGCGGTAGAGTAAAACTTTTTTATACCAATGAATACTTGTTTAGAGCGACAAAAAGGAATTTATCTGATTTTGTATATACAAAGGAATGTGTGTTTAAAAATAACACTGCCTTGACGCCTTAATATACTACACTTTATTAGGGAAGAACGTAACTTTCTGTGCCCACAATCAGAGTACTGAGTCTTAATACACTGTGTCCTATTACACGCATATTTCCAGCAGTAAAATTAAACAGGCCTTTACTTTCCAAACGTTCCCAGATCTTAGTCAAGCTTGCCTTCCCTTTGAAGGTCTTAAATATGTTTTTAAAAAAAAATCTAGTTATCCGTAAGAAAGGTAACAACCCCAAAAACTAATTATTTTTGTAGATGAAATTAAAGCGATAAAAATGTTTATTTTTTAAGTCGTATAACAGCCCCACTTACAACCCAAGTATGGAAGGTCCTTTCTTATATTCAAACCTGCGCAAAAAATAAGCCCAGTTGCAATTAAAACGCAGTGCTAGTGTTCACAAAAAATGCCTTCTAGAAGGCCTATTTCCTGACTTTGGCTACCACTGGATATGTATGTATGAAAAAGAATTAGTGAGTAAATGGCATTCCGGTTACATATCTTTTGATGGGTATTTGGTAAGGCTTACAAGGCAGCGTTTCCCAATGTTTTTTAAATTTAATAAAAAAAGTGAATCAAATGTTTTTGTGTAAAATTTTAACCTGTGTGAACATATGAAAATTGACTAAAGATTACAGAATTTTTCTGTGAAAGAAAAACTTTCTTTGGTGTAAGTTATAACTGTCATGCCAACTTAAATTCCCCTAATGTTCTGATTAAGTTGTTTGTTAAATGGTCTATCATTGAGATGTTGTTTGGAAAAGCGTTTTTTGCAGGTTGTTTAAATTTTTGTAATTTCAAAAAAAAAACAATTTTTTTGGGGGATCAAAACAAATATGCATTAATGGGAAATAAGCCCATAAGATTTTATAAAAAAAAAAGTAAAACCCGAAATACACACATTTATTGCAGTAAACAATGGTCTTCTTAGTAATAAGGTTTTGTTAATCGTTTATTTGAAACACCTTTCGAAGTATTGAAAATTCAAAATATCATAACATGTTTGCTATTTTAAGCATGACAATTTTTTTTCAATGAAATACATTTAGTCACCATAATAAAAAAAGGCCACAGCTCTATTTTTTTTTTAAATCGAGATTTAGTGTGCAATTTGTGATATATGAGCCGACCATTACTTGAAATAAACAAAAATCTGGGCTTGTAAAAAAGAGTAAGAGACTTTTTATGTTAAGGTAACGATTTGCAATACATATTGAATCAGAGTTATGCCACAGGGCAGGAAACGTAAATACTGAAAATTTAATCATTCGCTGTAATGCTTTCTGAAAATGACATTTAACGTGTGTGAGTCATTGAAATTCTTATATGTACTGGCATTTTTAACTCTGACTTGGTAATTTCTTTGAGGCCAATGGCGACATTGAAACCAGTGATTTGCTGGCTCATTTGAGCAGTTCTATTAAGGCGTCTTATTTCTTACTGACATTTTTGTTTATCAAATCAAATATAGATAACTATGTAAAAGCTTTATTGACAATATTGACCAAATTGCCGACAAAACTGGGCTGTTTTATTAATTATTTTTTTTTTAACTTTTATCAATAAAGAATTTAAAAACCACAAGTAAAGCCAGGTTAAGCATAATGTTTTCTCTGACCCCTACAAATATACTAAACATTATCCGAATTCAATTTCAAAGAAATTAGAATTTTATAAATGAGTCGATATGATTATTGGCCATAAAATTACACACTGAAAGCAAACAAAAAATATATAACAATTACAATATTTTTAATTTTCGACCAATTTTATTTTTCCCATTTAAAGGTTTGAAGATAATGTGCTACTTTCAAGAAGAATAAAAGGGAAAGAAAATAAATTATTATTGGGAAAGCAGTTTATGTCCATAGCAAATACTTGTTAACAGGCATTGAAATAAATACTTTATTTGTTGCATATAACAAAAACAATAAATACATATATATGTATATTAAGAATATTATTGACTAAAGTTTTATTACTTAAATTTTAAAAACAAATATTTATATCAAATGTCATTTAAAATGGCAGATAAGTAAGTTTATTTACACGTGTAAGTTTAAAGTTTTGCACTAAATTAACTTAGAAAATATTATTTAATACTTGTTGGCATTAGTTTTGTTTGCTTTATTTAGCCCTAAGATATGCAACAATTGTTTTAATTACTTTACACGCCACAAGAGGGCTGCACAAGACCATAAGTTATTTTTAAACTCTTAACTTCGAAACAGTTTTTTTTAAGGACAAACTTACCGAACACTAAGAGACAGTCCTAAAGTAAAAAGAAAACGGATTGAAAGTTTTAAAATGATTATACGAAAAAAAACCCATAAATAATGAAACCTGGTACTAAATATAATTTTTATGGGGTTTGCTTTTGTGGCAAAGGATTTCGTTGGCATCATTTTCATTACTTGTATGGCTTGATTGGTGTTCGCCCCCTAGCAGATAAGAAATCATCTTCATTGATTAAGGCAATTACAAAACTATTGCCTTTTTTCACAAAGAACGGCAAAAAAGCCATGTCAACTACTTAATTGTTAGTTGATACCTAAATTATTTACGTAATTCAGATATTCTTTAGAGACATAAAATCTAGGCGTCAAGTTAATCATTTAAGTTTTTGTTGCCCCTTAATAGTAATATAAAACCATACGAATGTCCTCGTGCACAATTTAGCACAAAGCTTAATGTATTTATGGAAAATTACTTATTTTGTTTATTTTTTTTTCAACAGCTTTTGTTTATTATTGATTATTTGTTACAAAGTATGTGGTCAATAACAACAGTAATTTGCTAAATTAGTTATATGTTTTCAACTAGCTATAATTATTGTCTGATACTTTTCCATAAACAAATATTTAACAAACTAAATAAATGTTTATAGTACTTGGTAATAGAGAGTTTAATTACTTAGAAACATAAGGACATACATCATTGTTTATTGTTTTTATTCTTAAAAAAGTTTTCTTTATGACATTATTTACCTATGACATTTTGATAAATATTACAACTGTTTCAATGTACATATGTATTAGAGAGCTGCATGGATATACTTGAACTTGTGATTATTTTAAAGGATTAAATCTTATTCGAAGTGTCTCTAAATGATAAGCACTTTTTTCTAAAAGCGTCATAATCGTCAACTATGTATTCGCTGTTACATGACAGAGTTTTTTATTCGAGATCTCCTGTTCTCTTTTTTTTTGCGCAAAATCCAAGTTGATAATAGAAGTATGTATCAACCAAGCCTATATTCGTTCTCGCAAAACTAGTTGATCAAGAACAAACACAATTTACACTCGGTAACTGGTTAAGTTCTGTTTTACACATGGTGGTTGTTTTCGTTACCATAAAAAAATAAGCACAAAACTTCATACATTGTCACACACATAAAAGCAGAACATCATTTTATTGCAAAAAAAAAACGTGTCACAAAAAAAATACATATTGGGACAACAACTATTGGCATACGAACTTGTAGTTTTTACTTCTAGTATTTTCTTATTTACGTTGATTTCCGAAGGTATTTCTTTTACACCGAGTTAACAAATGTTGGTATTTGACAAACTACGCCTAAATTATCTTCCGTTATTTCACACTGCGAGCGAATACAAGGACATACTCTCTTTTACGTCATAGTATAAAAGTTATTTGAAAACTTATCCGCTGCAGACCCTAATATGTATTAACTATTTAGGAGCATGTTTGGAATGTTAAATGAATTTTAATACTTTACAAGTCATACCAGTTACACAAAGGTCTTATATTATTATTTTTAAAAACGTCTTAGGTTTTACATAAAACGATCCCCTCGTTTTTACAAAACCAAATATATCAAAATAAGAGCTTTTCAAAATCGATAGATAGATTTTGTGCATCGAACCAGGCTTGTTAAATCAAACAAAATTATGTGGGTTAGGTTGGGGAATCCACCGGTTTGGTTTAAATTTGAGAAAATTGTGTGGAATACCGAAGACCGTCAAAACTAATACGAACCAAATTTGGCCTGAAGAGGTTGCATTGTTTTGAAGTATGGCAGCACTGCAAGTTATACGAGAAAACGGGACCCTGTTGTAATTGAAAAAGCCCTCATAAATCTGTATGCCTACCCTAGGCAGTTAATTAAAATTATTTAAAATGTTTAAAAATTTTACAATTTTAATTTAACTTTACGACAATAAAGTTTTTCTGTTTTTTAATATTTATAAAAATGTTTGTATAAAAATTATATTTAATAAGGATCTAACAAAAGAAATTTAAATTATGTACAAGGACTTGCTTTTTTTATTAATAAACTATTCCTTTTTGTTCATTCTGTAGCAGTTCCATCTCTTGCGACATGTTGTGGTTATGTTTTCACAATATTCATAGAAAAGAAGTTTTTATAAAGAAAAACTAATAGAGAGCTAAAGTAAAAAATAAAAAGAAGTAAAAACCAAAGAATTGCAGTGAAACAAAAATTTTTTTAATTAAATTTTATTTTACTTCTTAAAACACACACACTCTATTACAATTTAACACCGGAAAGGATGCAGTAGTTAAATGTAATGCAGCATTACGTAGCCCTAATGGCAATTAGATACTTTTACAAACTTCTTCTAAACAAAATTAGATTTTAGAATTAGTCCATTAAGTTTTAGCTATTTGATTTCATTAGCAAAAAAAGTCTAAAGAGCTACACCCAGGAAACAGTTTGATAAGTGCAGCTGTGTTCTCAAACTATATAATTGTAGCAATCAAATATTTTTTGTAATTACTAAAGTTGTAGGAATCAAAACTATAACAACCAAACAAATAATTAAAAAAACGGTCGGCTATCACAACTTAAGCTAACCAAAGGTCAATTTAAGTTATTACGGCTGCTTTTCTTATAATATAGAACCACAAATACATATACTTTTGTATTAAAAAAAATTGGAAATAGTTCTAAAGGCATACATTAGCATATCAAAGCTATATTGAATTATATTAGACCTAGTTATGTCAAACTTTTCCACAAACTTAACACGTCAAATTTGTCTTAAAAGCCCCAATAAAACAAATAAAAATTATTTGACAACTTATTAATATCAAGCTTCGCTCAAATTTTTGAAAAATATTATTGGCCTTCTGTAAATACTTAGCAAGTACTGCGATATTTGTCTACCTTCTCTAAGAACACAATGTAGACTTCAGGAGTAGTACTATTATCTGTTATATGCACACATACATACATACCTACATACATATAATTATATAATGAAGTGTTCAATTTTTATAATTATGAACATGTTCTTACTTAACTTGCAACCACATGCATTAAAGAGTTTTTAGAAAAAAAAAAAATTAAACAAACACCATGTTATGTGGTTGGACTAGCAGCAATAATCTTAAGACAATGCAAGTTTAATGGCTAAGAAGTAGCCAGACTGAAGAAAAAAAAACAATAAATGAAGAAAGAAAACATGGAAGGAAAAACATGGTCTAAGGTAATAAAATTTTATTTTTATCATTATGTGGAAAACGAAAACACATTAAAACTGCAATAAAAGTCATATAATCAAGGAGTATTTAAGCCATTTCAATAAAAATAACAAACAAAAGTAAAGCATACTTGCAGGCTAAAATCGATAAACATTCATTGCAGGATGTAGAAAAAGAAGTTAATGCTCTAAGGATTTTCATTTAATTTACAAAAAATTGTTCGTTAAGGATTTAATTAAAGAAAGGATAAGAAATGTTATTAGTTCTGGAGTGGGAACGGAAGACAAACATCTGCCCAAATGCATATTTCCCCCACCACAAATGTGTTGTGGATATGAATATATTTGTTGCCTATTTTTTACTACTCAAATAAGTTCTTGGTTTTAAATAATCAGGTTTTTATTTCTTAAATTTATATAAACAATTTTTAACGATTTTTAAAAATTTTTTTTGATTTTTTTTATAAAAAATATATTTTTTTGAAATCATTTTCAATTGTTTCCTTATTTATTACACTAAACTTTTAAATGCGGTCGTTAAAAAAAATTAAAATTTTAACAGTTTTTATTTACTTTTATTTAAGACTTTAGTAAGTCATACAGACACCAACCACAACTGAATTTTTTCTATCGTTATTGTGCCATTTTTCTTTGAATTTAGATTAATATAATAAATATGCGTCAAGCAAACGAACCATAAACATCTTACACTGATAAGTGTTCGTTTTGTGTGACCTTAGATAAAAAAGAAAAAGAGCCTTAAGTAATTCAAAAATTCCTTTAAATGAAAGCAGTTAGCTTAAAAGAAAAAAAAATTGCTTCTCAAATGTCTTTAGAGCTGAGCCGCTTTGCTCCATTATCAATATCACCATCATCTTAATTTTCAACGTGTTCAACTGTAAAAAAAAAAATAGACTGAGTGGGAGTCATATTCGTCTTTAACGTCATTGGCATTTTAACAAGAAAACCAACAAAAAAGTAATATTTGGCATTAATTCCTCATTTAAATTCAGTAACGCGTACAAGGCATTAGTTTGTATTAGCAATAATATTTATTTTGCTCTTGCCTCCTCTAATGCCCAAGTACAACCCAATTTTGGCACTTTCTCTTTTACTCTCGTATCAACTTGTTTTTTATATTCGATATTATGTTAGAATTTATTCATTTTCCTTATAAAACAGATGTAGGTCGCTTGTTTCATTTGTATAGCAGATTCTTTTTTTTTTCTATTTTGTTGAGTTTCCTTTTTTCAAATTCACACATTTCATTCCTCTTTTTTAAACATTTGTGTAGCATACTTTTTTGAGTTGCTAACTGCTGTTATTCGTGGTAATGTTATTGATTTTGTTGTTGCCACTCTTACGAGTAGAGCAGCCATCATTATATTATTGTTTACGTTACGCTAGACTTTGAAGTGTTTTTCGATTACTTAAAAGCAAATTAAATGCATAGCATAGCACGATAGATAATTTGGCCACTTTAATGTTTAAGTATAATCAGCATTTTGAGTTTTTTTTTAATTTTTATTTCAATATTTTTTTCTTTCTTTTGTGCCCTTTTAAAAAAATAATCGATTTTAGCCTAAATGTATGTAGTATTTTATTTAATTTATTAGTCTGCTTTTTATACATATACTTAAACGACAATTTGTGGAAAACATTAAAAGGGAGTGAGAGAATTAATAAAAAAAAACACCACATACATCACTTATTAAATAAATAATTTAACTTTATTGTTAGACAGCAGCCATACATACATATGTATATATGTTTACAGATATATGTGGTAAAACAAGGGGAGAAGATGTTTAAAAAACTTTAAAATTTAAAATTAAATTTACATTTACGAAACATATGTATTTTATAAATTCAATTCTGGAATAACGCTTTAAGATGCTGTTTTAAATGTGATTGCTTCTTAATGCTGTCAACACATATAGTAAAAATTATCAAAACGAACTTGTAGTTGTACCTTTATAAAATATTATCAACACTGGCGTTTGTATGCAGCCAACATCTTCAATATAATTAAAGAGCTTACCTTATGGCTACGATTGCAGCCATTTGCGGTCGTGCAGCTGTGTCGCCTGCTGTCGTCTATGTGTTTATGGCATAAGAGAAGTTTTTAATGAACTACATTTTGTGTTTATAAAAAAACTTATTTAAATTAGCTTCTTAAAAAAATGGCCCCAATGAAAAATATTCCCAAAGTAAAAATGAAAAATGGCTCCAAAATTTTATATTGAAAACACCAAAACGAAAAATTGGGGCAATATATCCAATTTTTTTTTTTTGCCTGTTTTCATATTAAAAATGACTCCAAGGCACTAACCGAAAAACGCCCTAATTTTAAAAATGAAAAATAGCCCAAAAATAGAAAAAAAAATGCTTCCCAAAAGAGTATAGCATTTTTAAGGGAAAGAAAAATGGCCCTAAAAATATTTCAAAATACGAATCAAATTAAAAATGTCCCCAAAAAAAAATTACTTTTTTTATTTGTGTCATGTTGAGTTAGTATTCCCTTAAATGTGATCTAACAGTTTCTTCTCAACGTAAAGATCGAGCCATTTCGAGCATTTTTGTAGGCAGTTTTAATGTATACTATCTCGTAGTGTCCCGGGACCCATGACCGTGAAAAGGTATATAGTCCCACCAGAGGCGCTGCTACAATTCTTTAGTACCTTAGAGTTGATATTATGTGCCTGCAAGGCATTAAAAAATGTCTGTCGATCTAATTATATAATGATCACACTATCCCTTAAAGCATGTTCTCTTAAAAAATATTTTGGCTTCAAAAAGGCTAGTATCTTCACTTGTTACACAGAACAATCATCAGATAGTCCACATAACAGTCTAATGTCCTCTTACAATAAAAAAACGCTAACTCCGGATGACTAAGTCCATCATAGTTCCGTAAGTAGAACATGCATATCCATCGTACAGAATGTCAGATCTCAGCCAAAATCGCTTTCAGGAAAAATTTCTGGTGCTGTGTGTCTTAATTCCCTGGCTTATAGTACGATACTTAAGAAAAATGTTCACCATATCATGGTGTGGTAAATATTAAAACAACTTCCAAACGTTCATTCTCCCAGTCTGACTAATCTTTTTGCCACTTTTTGCATTACCCAGCACTCTATATATATTATGGAACAAATGATTTCAATTAAAGCACATCTATAAGCCTTAATCAGAAGTTTTCACTGGTTCTTAAAACCACGGTGGGCATACTATTTGGTTGCAAAAGAGGCTTGCTTGAAACTTTTGCACGTACTAAAGCCTATCTTCACCAGTCCCTGTCTATTCCTCTTCCATGATAGCCAACTATCAAGGACTTTTAAACCCTATCTAAGAAACATGCTGGACAAAGTTGCAAAAAATGTTTGACGCTGCTTAAAAAAATAAATTAAATCAATTTATGTTAACTATTTAAAGGGGCAAAAACTATTTTAAATTATTGCCTACCTTTAAGGTGCTTTAAAAAATTATTGAGGTCAAACAAAAAAATTTAAACAAACAAAAAATTCACATTTGAATGCATGTTAACCTTAATTTACATTGAAGATGGCGGCAACAAATCTAAATGTTAACAGCACACATATTGTAAAAACAATCCTTTTTTATTACAATGTTCATTTTCAAAACTTCAAAAACTATAAATTAACCTGAACGACACGTTTTGCCTACAAATTTTTACTGATGGCGCAAAAAAAAAAGGGAGAAAAAATCAATTCTTGTAACTGTTACATTAATGACGACAATGCAATCAATACGATAGATAAGCTGTCTGACAGAAATGTATAATAGGGCCGTAAGAATCTAAAATGTATTTTTGTAGGTGAAATATGAATGTTTACGTGTGTATAAAATCTTTATTCTACACACACATACATATGTACGTGTACCAGCTACAATTATATAAAGCTAGAGAAAAGAGCCACATAAAGTTGTTTTAGGTCAATATTATAAGCCATGATAGTTGTTAACCGCAAAATAATACCGATACATAGACCAGACAGACATTTCAACACACACAGACACACATTTAACTACTCATATGCAGCAGATAAATACGATAAATAAATATAAAAAAAAAATACAAAATGGTTTTTACAAAACTTTCAAATATTGACTATATTCCTTGCTATGGATTTAATAGAAAAGGCAAAATTAAGGACAACAAACGGAGGAAGGAAAAAAATCTTTAAACCATTTCCAAAAAAAAGTAATTTTTTCAATCAGGAGAAAAGGTAAAATGATATTATTTAGATATAAGTATGTGTCTACATATACATATGTACATGTGTATGAAGGAACATAGAACATAGATAGAACATAGAAACATGCATGCATTAACATGTGTATGCTTATGTACGTATGTGTGTTATTTTGTTTACACAATCATGCGGCCTTAGTTTCATTATTGTTTTTTGGTCTTTCCTTTTGTAATTTACGTGATTCCTCTTAATGCGACCACAGAAAATTAGTTTTTATTGTAACTTTGTTTTATATTCTCCACATCATCTCTTTCATTTTTTTCATCTTACTTCCAATATTTGTAGTATACTTTTAGGTAAGAAGCCATTTGTATCAGTGGTTCTTAAAATATTTATAATATATAAGAATTAAAAGAAACCATATACTTTTACAACTTGAAAAATTAATATTTCATCCCAGGAAGTCTCAACTCTGCGCCCGGTTCCATAATTTTATATAAAATATTAAACTAAAGTTTGACACAAACAAGATAACTAACGACATAACATTGTAATTTCGCAAACAATTTTTTGAAATAGAAAAAGTTGACCAAATAAAAAAGTTTTAAACTCAGTTTGTAAAAAAAAGTTTTTTCCAAACAAAAATTTTCTAAAACTTGAAGAAAAAAATATTTCATACGAAGTATATTCTACACAACTTTCTTTTAGTGGGTTCCTCGCTTTTCTTTGGGAAATACACATACATATGTATGTGTGTGTGTGTCTGTATGACCAAATAAGTATATCTGTCCGACCATGACTAGTTTAAAAAAAAAATAAACTAAGGCCTACATGTATGACATAATATTAAGCCAGATCTCTATCTGTTATTAATTGCTTTGTAAGTGTTCATCTGTGGTTTCTGTTGTAAGCTTTCATATTAAGTGATTTTGTGGTTAAAAGTTTAACGCTTGCACAAGGGTCCTAACTCTATATGTACACACATATGTGCATATAGAGAATTTTATAACAAATTTCACCAATGTGGGTTTTTATTTTGATTCTTTATAGCATTTGCTTTCCATATAAAATAATAATTGTAAAAGAGAAAACAAAACTATTTGACCAAATATTACCCCCAAATGGCAATGGTGTAATTAAATGTAACATAAATAGCAATAAAGGATTTGGGATATCACAATAAGTTAAAAAAAAAAACCTTTCTGAAGCTTGAAAAAGATTTTTTAGACATGCAAAGGAAAAAACAAGATGGTGGAACACTACGCCGGTAAGTATGCAGTACTTTTGTACTTTGTGGAAAATTAAAGTTTTCTAAGAACTCTGCAGACTTTTAAATGAAATTTCCCCAAGAAAGTTTAAAATAATTTCATATTTCTTCTAATGAGCAAAATTGAATTTCCGAGCTTTCCAAGCTGTCTCTACATGATGATTTAGTTTAAAATTTATTTTGGTTCTGGAATTTGACTTGTTACGAATAAAATGGCATAGTGATCAGGCATAAAAAAAATTAACAGTATAACATTATGCGGAAAAATATAATGTTCCTAAAATTATTTATGAAAAAACTGATCGTTCTCACCTTGGCCCTAATCACACAAAAATTAAATTCGCTGTAACAATTTTTTGTTGCAAACATAACAAATCTATAGCAAAGCTTTTATATAAATCTAGTGTCAGAAGCAACAAGAAAAGAAATTTTACATAAAACATGTGACAAATTACAACAATTGCCCTCGAAACAATAAAAAGTGATAAAAAGCCCTTAATTGCCATACAGACATACCAGATAAAATTGACATGTCAATATACCAATACAAGAGTGTCTGTAAAAATGAAATGAAAGTAAGAACTACTGCCAGGGGTAAGCTGTACGAAGCTGTTAAAAAGTAATTGGGTTAATTGCTTCAATATGTAAAGTTAAAAGCAAAAAAACATTTGTATATGAAATGGTTAAATGCAAACGAACCAATATTTACGAATCATTTGCTTTGTCCTTAATACAGGCAAGCAAACGGAAAACGACTTAGCATTTGTGTGTAGAAATAGCAAATCAAAATACAAAATCAAATCGAAAAGGAAAGCCCTGTATCGAGTTGTACAATATACGCAGACACACTGGTTTAACCGTGTGTTTTATAAACATTTTCACTTTATAACTTTTAGCTTGTTATACTTCTGGTTTTGTACAATTTAATCTTGAATTGTTTCATTGAACATTGTGCATATATGTACATATATGCATATGTACAGATGACTAACTTCACTGTTCAATCGTAGACAAGCAATCAATATTATTTATTCATTTTACGCCTAAAGCTATGCAATTATTGGATGCAACAAATTTATATTTCAAACGACATATGTATTTGCAATGTATGAATGAGTATGAATATTTCAAAATATATCCATAACACAAATTAAGTGTAAACTATTCACAATTTGCTTATTCCCATTTTTATTTTATCTATTTTTATTGTAAAAAAGAGAATATTTGATTTTGAACTATTATTGCTTTTAAGGGTTTACAAAAAAAGTTCCAGTAAAATAAAAATTTTCTGTAACTAGAAAAATAGATATTTTCTGGGCAAAAAACTCCCCGATTTCAAAATGAAAACTTCTAAAATTCTTAGACTAGTTTTTCTGAAATTATTAGCTTTAATACGAAAACATGTAACTTAGAAATATGTTTTTTCGCCTTAAGGCATGCTATCTTTTCTCAGTTAAACCTTTAAAAAGTACACACAACAACATGCATAAAATCAATACAGATAATTTTGGTTGAAATATATGCCTTAATTACTTTGGTTTATTTTAACGTTTAAAACTGTTTTGAAACATAACTTAAAAGTCTGAAAATATACCCGCCTTTATAAGTTTTTAAATTTTTTTACCAAATCATAATACACTTAAATTTAAAAAACAACTTGTTTTTCAAACTAATTCAGCAGTTTAAAAAATTTACATGTATCTTTATAACATAAAGATTAACTGAAAAGCTATTAACCCGTAAAATAAAACGTTTTTTAAAATTATTTTTATTAAATCTTTGCATACATTTAGGGGGCGAAAATGTTTTAAATTTAAGTGCTTTATAAATCACAAAACGTACCAAAGCAGTATATTGAAAATTTTATTTATTTTATTCTTTCTTTTGTACTTCTCTTAACTCCTTCTTTAATCTACTGTCATGACTATCAAAGGCAGTTTTATGCATAAATTTACATCTTGTTGTGTTTTTTTTAAAGTTTATTCTTTGGTCAAGTACTGCCTTGCCTGTAAGCTACGGCCAGCCCAACACGGAGCAGAGATTCTTAAAGTCCAAGTATTTTTGGAAAAATTTAATTTAAAAAAATTCTGATTTAAAATAAAAAGCAGAGAAGCTTAAAAAAAAACTCAAAAAAATATTTTAAAAAAAATTTATGTTGAGTGAGTTTGTTATCTCTGCTTTACGAAAATATATAGGAAAATATGATAATACTAACATCGACCACAAAAACCTTTAACAACACCAACTTACCAATGCAATAATAACAGAAAATACCAGGATATCAAGAAGAAGGTAAAACAAAAGGCAGAAAAAACATAAATGGAAAGCCCTAAAAAAATAAACAAAAGCTAAAGTTTTTTCCAATTGTACTGGTACTTGTAAGGCAGCCTTTAAAGAATGAAGTGTTAGACTTAAAATAGAAATTGCTTTTACAACACTGTAAAAGTCATTTTGGCCACAATACATTGCTGGCAAATATATTAAAGTTCACGCTACAATCTACAATTGCTATTTGGCCATAAATTTTGTTCATTTTATTTCTTTTTGTTTTGCCATTCAATTTTCAACAAGCCAAAGTAAGTAAATTAAAGAAGAGTAGAAAATGAAAGATTTGGTAAATTTTTAATTTTAAATCGAAAAACTCAGGGGACATATTAAATGTATTGGGGTAGTGGAGCAAAAGTTAATTCAAGACTATAACTTTATTTCACGCTAACCTATTGCTTTAAAAAAACTAAAGCAATTCATTAATTTTATATGTACAATACAGAGAAATAAATAAAGTGTTTAAATATCTAACTGAGAATGTTAATTAATTGTAAAATAAATGTAAAGCAATAAAACAAGGATTTTTAATTTAAAGCATACTTTAGGGATTGTCAAAGATTGGCATAAATTAAGGCTTTACCGTAATGTTATGGCAGTTAAATTTTTAACGGTTTAGAATATTTGTTTTACATTGGGAAAAAAATTCATTTAAATGGCAATGTTTAGGGCTTTTATTGCCATTACAATGTCTAAACTGATTTAGTTATTTAATAATTTGTGGCTTGTTTGACCCTATGCCACCGATAACTTCTGAAACAATAGTTATTTTGAATACCAAAATAATTTGTATGATGCTGTTGATTACATTTGGTTAAACAAGTCTTTACCTTTTTTTCCTTACAGTTTTTAAATTTTCTAAAAATTTATGGCCCTACAAATACTAGAAACTTTTTTTACGATTTAACTTAAAGAATTACAACAGTTTTAACAAGAAACAGAAAATAAAAATTGTCTTGCTTGCAAAAAGTGCAGCATACTTTTATGGTTTGTTTATTACATGTAAAACCCTAGTTTTCATGTTTTCTTTACAATATTTGTACAACTTTTAGATTGCCCCTAACCGCCTCCTTCTTAAAGTCATAAACTTTTAGTGTTAAAGAAGACATAAATTTTTGGTTATAAAGCTTGGTAAGAGATATTCCTTTTCCTTTTATTTTTTAATTTTTTTTTTCTACCAACATTTAGCTGCGTCGACCGTTTTTGGAATTGTGACATTAAATCCAAACGAAATGTAAATTTGAAGAACAAACTTGTTTGTGCTTTATTTTCCCCCTTTTTTGTTAGTGGAATGCAATGTTTTTGTTGTTTAACGACCGTTATAAAGATCCGGCGTTTTGTTCGTAAAGGTGTGTGCCGCTTGTAAAACATTTTGAAAATAATTACCTGTAAAGAGAGAGAGAGAAAAAAAAATGTTTTAATAATAAAATTTAATTTATTTTGAAGCAGACAAGAAAACAAATTTTTGTTCAAAATGAGTCATTTAAACAAACTGTTACAAAATACTGATTTTGTGTAAAGCATAGGAATTTTATTACTCTCAATTACAACTCCTAGAGATCGTATAATTTTTATTTCCGTCTAGCTAAGGAGTTAAATGATTAAAGAGGTCTTTACATTCAGGCAGTAGAGAATTACTTAATAAATGTTAAGGAAGCAAATACATGTATTTTATTGAATAATTATTTAATTAGAGAAAGTATGGGAGTTGTCTTAGAATTGAAATAATTTTTGAAACTTTCTTTTTTTTAATGAATAATTTTGGAAAAAAAGAACTTATTTTGTATAACATCACGACAACAAATTATCGATGGGACATATAGTTTTGACAAAAAAAAAAATGTTAAACAGCGAGAGCAATGTGATATATAAACACTTTTATATTTAAGAAATATAAAAATTGTTCAGCCAATTTCTTTCAATATTTTTCAATTTAAGGGCCATTATTACAACTTCGCGTTAGCTTAAAGTGAGATTTTATCGCTTGAATAAAAACATTTTCATTATTACAACTTTCTTTTAACTTAAAAATGAGCGATAAATTAAAGGCAAGTTCGTCTTGGCGGTAAGTTTTACAAGGAGGATTTATGTTTAAGTTACCATATTTTTTTATTTTAATATGGTAGCACTATCCGTTACACAATTTTTGCTTTTCAAAATGTAAACAAAAGTGCGTCGTTGCCACTACAATCTTATTACTCCTTCAAAAGTAGTCGGTAATTGCTAACGGTATTGCCACACAATAAGAAATATGTATTTAACTTTACCGGCAAGTTGTAATAATGGAAATTTGCTAACGGCCACTTTATCGCCATGTTCTGTTAACGCTACCATTTACTTCCGCCAACTTTGTCGCCAACTTGTAATAATGGCCCTAAGTGATAAGATTGTCTTAGAGTTCAAAGTTACCGACATCAACATTAAAAAATGTCTTTTAATAGGATATTTTAAAAATAATTAAATTAAAAAATGTAAACATTTTCTCTCATATCACAAATTCAGACAAACAGGGTGCGCTCAAAATATGCTACAACTTTTCATTTTAATGAAAGTGAATTTTAAATCATTTTTGATTTTTTTTTATGTTAAAAGTTATCTCATGCCTATTCATAAAAAAAAAAACAAAATATAAAAAGAAATAAACTTTCCCCAGAGATACTTTAAGTACATTTTCTAATTCTAACAATTCTATTGCTTTTAATGGCATAAAACACTACATTCAGCGCGTAAGTAATTGAAGCAACTTAACAATTCTTTTTTATCCATTAATAGAAAGAAACTCCCACACTTATCGTATTTATAACAATTGACAAAAGAATATGTCTGTAGAATTTGTAGTTAAATTTTTTTAGAATGTATGTGATATGATTCTTATGGCATTCTAATTCTAATACCTAAAGATTCTTAGCAGTCAGTGGCAGATTAATAAAAGCGCTGCTTGCAGTAGTGCTGAAAAGTTTTATTAACTCAAGACAAAAGATTGTATGTACTTATTTTACTGATTTAAGGTTCAATGTATTTGACAATTTTACATACAATAATATACACTTTTATTAGAGAAAAATAATGATAAGAGCTATTTGAATAGATTTTTTAATCTAAAAAAAGCATTAAGAAAAAAACTTGGTAGAAAAGCAACACTTAACAGTAGTTCCTTAATCTAAATATAGTATTTAGATAATTGTTTTATTTAGATTGTCCTTATCTGCAAGGGCAGGTATTATTCATAGCCTTTGCAGCTAGCGGTGTATATCATATAAAAAAATATTCCAAAAACCAACTTTCATATTTATCGAGGTTTTACTGTTTACAGTTTATAGCACAACGTATTTGTTACATTTAATATCGGATTGAATACATACTTCATTTGTCTTCCTGGTTTTGAAGTTAGCAATACAATATATGGTTAGAGAATTACACATGCATCTATCTAAATAAATACATGGTTGCACAATTACTTACTTGCAATAATATAAAAGCTTGCACATATTTACATACAAATATTTTTGATATTTATGTGCATTTACTTACGATGTGTTATTGTCAATTTTTTGTCTGTCTGTTGCAGTTGACATACAGATTTAATTTCTTTTAACTTGGCAATTTTTTCGCACATCTAAGTTAGAACTAAGGCTTTTATGTAATTATAGCCGATTTATGCAGTCATATTGTAAACATATATATCGTAACCTTAATATAAAAGGGTCCTAACTCGCATTTTTTATAAGCCCAGATAATCGTTTATTTCGATGAATGGCTTGCTAATGTATTATAATTGGCAAAAAATATCGACTTCAGATAGACAAGTTAGGGCCTTTCTATATTAAGGTAACGATATGTGTGTTTATATGCATGTATGTACATGAATATAGATAGATCTATATGCATACGCACTTATAGTAAGATTGTACTCTATTTACTGACTTTTGTCTAATGAAACCTTAACAATGCGTGGGATTTGGACTTTTTTTTTTGCAAAAAATGTCTCTATTTATTTACAATCTTAAAAAAATGCATTTATTAGGTTTAATAAATTAAATAAGTAAAAGGGTCACATTTGGATATAACGACTGACATTTGCATTTATGCAGCAAAACAAAACACATTTTAGTTTAAACATATTAAGGGCTTTTATTATACAGAAAAATTTGCTAAAATTGGCATTTTGTATAAAAATATTGAAATTATTATTCATAATTGCCTTAATTAGCTTTAAGGTAGTTCCCGTAAAAATATAAAAAATTATACATTATTAAACCAAAAGTCTTTAAGACTTATTGTAGGGAACGTTTATCGTTCGTTAAGCAAAATAATTGGCTTTTATAATAAAAAACTGTGTGTACTCTTTCAAAACTCTGTGATATGGATCTTTTAACAACTCATCGAACTAATACTGCAGCCTATGCAATGTAAGAACTATGTATATCATAGCCTATCTTATGTCAGGTAAAGTGTTAATAACACAAAAACAAATAGAGTAGAAAATCAAGTGTCATTGTACCTTTATTTTACAAAGAATATAAAATCAAATCTGAAATACCAGTAGGGGGAACTTAAACAAAAAGAATTTAAATAATGTTAAAATCAAAACAATAATACAGCAACTTAATGTACACACTAATCGTAACTAAAAAGTTGAAAAAAAAATTTAACAGGTTTAATTTTTAGTATACATTTTATGTATGTATTTAGCTTTAGTTAATCTGTTATAGCTGCTGAAAAATTTTATCCCAGTAGGCACTAGAAAATTTTTCTAAAGGCTGACATAACATCAGATGAAAGAATTGAAAACTCATTAACACCAAAATTTATTGAAATTAAATTCCATTTTTTTTGTTTACAAAAATATGCATGTCAAGGCTAAAAATTAAATTAAATTTTCGTAACTTAATTTTTACTTAGATTAAATGTTGACTGGGTTATTTTCTTTATTTTTGTTTTGTTTTGCCTTTTGTTATGCATAAAACATGAGAGTGTGTAGCTTAAAGTTTAATTTACAATCAAGTGACAACAATAAACAACATAACAACAAAGATCTGCATACATTTGCCAAATAAAAAGCAACAAAGGCTGCATAAGAGGGAAAGAGAGAGAGGGAGAACAAAAAAGTGCAATAACTTCATTAAGCCGATTAGTTTTGTTATTGTCTAAGGTAAAGTGTCAACAATAATAACAACTGCACACACCAGCATACAAATATTTCAACAATAAACTGGGCTTTTATATAAACTTTTATGCTTTTGTTGCTATTGTTGTTGCTGTTGCAGCTGTTGTTGCTACTTGAACTAACAGTGCTAGAAAATGCACTCCAGGGTATTAAATATATAATGTGTAATAAATATTAAGATTTAAAGAAAAAACGAAACATATACACAAATTTATATAAACTTAGACATACACATAGACACAAGTCAACAATATGTTATGGTGTTTTTAGGTCTTAATGTCAAACTAAAAACAATGTTTGCAAATAAAAAGAAAATACTATTTCTATTGTTTCTTTTTTTTTAAGGATCTTAAGCTTAATTTTTTTAATTTTTTTGTAGCAAGTCATAAAAAGAAATACTTTCTGTAGGTGGTTTTATTTAAATTAAATTTAAAGGACGTTACAACTTTAAGCAATTGCCGTTAATCTTTAAAAAAAATCAGTTTTTGTTACACAAACCAAAGATGTTCGTGTTTCAAAGGTTGTAAAAATTTAGGAACAATAATAAAATAAAAAGGTAAACTTTTTTTAGTTTATGCGTTTGTGTGCAGGTAAACGCTATAATTATGGACATGAAATCTACAATTGTGACAGGTGTGACCACTTATTTTTTTTTAAATTTTTTTTTAATTTAAGAGTTATTAAATAACCAAAACTTAAAAGTTGTTACTTTTAAGCAGCGGCATATAAAAACCTTTTTTTTGGGTTCTCTTCCGAACAGTGCGACAGTTGACAAACAACAAATTCCAGGTAATGCCCTGCATATTATTGTCGAACACTTGATTGAATGACGAACATCCTTCTGCTTATGTTTTATAGACTTCGAAAAAACCTTCAACGCACGAAATCACAATGCGATTCAAAGTCCAGTTAAATGCAAAGGGGTACCTCAGTGCAACTTCTCGAGTTTATAAAGAACAGCAACGTAGCGGAAAATTTTCTGCTAGAACTAGCTCCGCTAAATAGGTGTTTACCGCCATTATCGTCTATTATTGTCCTAGACTCAATAATCAATCGAGTATCGGAAAATAAAAGGGGAGTAACGTGGGGATGCATGGAACTCTCGTTATCCTAGACCACATCACCACCTAGTTGAAGTAGGTGACAAAGCGGAGAATGCTGTTAGAATTTGAAGCTTTAGAAGCGTGCCACAGATGAAAGGACATTACACATGTAGCAAAACAAAAGAAATTGAAATTAATTTATTGCGGCTTTTTCTTCTATTTAGGAACTTTAGGACGCATATATATGTACAAGATTTTCAATCAAAATAAAAAAGAATATAAAAGATACCAAAACTTAATGCTTGAAAAATGATTAGAATAACCAGTACAAGACTGTGCCCTTATAAATCTAAGCTTTAAGATTAAGCGTTTAATGTTTAAGATAAAAAAAACGTTAAATAACCGCGGCCACTTTCCTTAAATATTTTTAATCTTAAATTTTGCAAAACACTAAAAATATTTCGTGTAAATTTGGCTAATTAATTTTGGCCTAAAGAAACAAACTTATACTAATAAGGATTTAACCAAATTTTTTTAAGTATGTTACGTACCGCTTCAACTAACAATTACATCGTCAGGTCTTTCATAATTCTCGTTTGGTTTATAACTAGTTTTAAACAGAGGTAAACAATTTTTAAGCCAAAGAAGAGTAGTAACCGATTCATGAACCCATAATGATATCTGTTCCCTGTAGTTAGTTCGTAGTGTTAGCTCGTATTTTAGTCGTAGCCAAATACCAGGTCTCTAGTTTTTTTGGTACCCTTCACACTATCCTTTGATTTGATTTTAATTTCTCATTATACTCAATTAAAGCAGACCGTTTATTAACCTTGTACAGGCTGAGTCCCGCCTCAGCTGAAAAATAAAACTGCATCGCAAGTATTAAATATATTGTTATCAGTTTTTGTTTTACTTCTTGTACCTTTTAAACCTTTTCAAACTGATTCTTTCGTTTAAAGTATTTTGCAGAAATAGTACTTTAATATTTTACAAAACTTACAATATTTAAATCATGACTTTAAACAATGTAGGCAACCGAAAATCAAAATACTAAAGATCACGTAAACAATGCAGACAAAATTTACATTCACATCCTCTTTGCCCTTAGCAAGAGAAACAACTTTATTGACTACATAGCTGATAACACCAATAAGCTATAGCAAACTCCGGCTTTTTGATTTCTGCTTCTTGTTATAATATTTATATAGAGACAAACACACCAACACCTTTAACAAAATAAGTACATAAGTATAATCATAAAAAAATAAAGTAAACATATACCTTTGTACGTAAAAGTATGAAATGGGAGCACATACATATGTATGTAGATATGTAGATATGTATGTATTACTCTGTAACAAAATAAAAGGACGACAGTCTGTGATTACAAGGACTATATATCTCTTACAATGTATGTTTGTCTGTTTGTTTGTCGGCATCTACTATATTTTGTTAATGGTCATAAAATCTCTAAAAGTATTGGTCTTCATTTACCTATTTGCCTACTGTGTTTGTTTTTATGGCCTGATATACATACCATCCAACAACAAAAACAACTACAATAACAATCATCCACCACTCTATTGCCGTGTTATATTGACAATAAAAGTAACAGGAGCTGGGGCTTAAAATAACATTTTAACACGTGTAACGATCCACACCAAAATATTTTTTTACTGTTTTTTTATATTCAACAGCCGTTTTGTCTCTACTTCCTTCCTTTTAAAGGTATTACTTGCTTCTATTTTAGTTAATGCTAGTAAAGCAGTAAAGGTGTGGATGTGCCTATGTGTGTGTTTGATTATTTTTATTAATAGAAATACGGATGGCCATGTTTTGTAAGGTTGAATTTTTCGATAGAAATAAAAGCAGTGGCAGGGATAGTGACAGTGGCAACAGAAGTTTTTTATTTGTTTGTATTACAGCAGTGATTCCTAATAATTTTAGTATTTATAGTTCATTTGCAATAAATTTTAGATTTATTAAAAACTACCGAACAAAAAAAGTAAGAGCGCTTTATCCGGTTGTGACGAATCTTATGTACCCTTCACATTGGTCCTTTTATGTACCCATCCATCTTTTCTAGCCGAGTTAATTTCGCTTTTATCTCAGCCAATAGTAAACCTATTTTGCTGATTTCATATACCGATTGTCTTAGGGATATTTCTGATTGTTTGATACCAAAACGTTTTCTGTGCGACTTTATATTAATCCGGAAACCTGATTTTAGCACACACAGGCGGACGTGGCTATCGGCTTCTCTATCTATAAGGATCCATAATATATGTACTTTATGGGGTCTTAAGTGAAGGGTATCAAAAAGAACAGTCGGATCTACAATCTAATGGAGTTTTATTTACTTAAGGTGAATCTACAACTTGTTGTTCATCTTGGCCTGGATTTTCTCTTTTAAGACTACCTAGGCCCTTTCAAAGTTGTATACTTTTAGTGACTGTAATTAAACAAACATTTTAGGTTGCATGGGATTTTGGCCAAATGGCACTGCATACATTTTTATATCTTCATTTTATTAAAAAGGAAACATGAAAACTTGGCTTTGCTTTCATTTTATTTTTAAACTAAACACAAGCTTTTTTTAACGATCTAAAACCCTGATAACAGAAAATAAATTCACCATCATGTTCCTCTTCACCTTTATTATAACATCATGACCATATCATTACCATCTCATTGCTATCAGTCCGTCAACTTACTTTGGTCAAAAGCCGTGTCATTGACATGCTTCTACCGTGCTAATGACAACACTTTTCGTTACATGACTGGCTTTTTTTACGACATTCGATCTAGACTAAGCTTAGGTGGAGATTCGTCTGTCTTCAAAAAGAGTTCCTTAAGAAAAGCATCACATGAGTATGAAATATTGATTAATAAAATAAAAACCTAAGGCCTGAAAAGTTAAACTTGCGAAATTGCTTTCAAAAGTTTGGAACTTCCAGCATCTAAATGGCTCTTTAGTAAGGTTCGTTGTTTGTTCTTTTCTCACATGTGGTAAATTAAACAAAATATAAAGAAAAAAACCTGTAAAAATTTTTTTTACTTTTACTTGTTTTCTGCTACTGTGTGCATACCTCAATAAATGTTTAGCGTTTGGTTGCCATCACTATCAGAAAGGATATTTTTTATTTTTTTACGTCATAGTTTTTTTCTACAGAACCAATGAATTGGTCAATTTTTTAACCACAATTGTAGGTATGGCTCGTCAGTTGACATATAGCTATAGAGATAGAACAACAGATAGGTATCCTTGCTAGAGTATATTGGGTGAAGGACTTTGGTTCCTTACATTTACATACATATGGGTATGTTGTTGAATGCACTCTGTATATGTCTGAGATCAGGACATAAAGTCAAAGAACAAAAGTTTCCACATTGAATTGAAAAATATGCGACAAATAGGGCGGCATAAACTATAAAAAAGGTAAAAGGAAAACATGTAACATGTCTATGTAGTATGGAAAATTTATTGAAGATTAACAATAAAGTTAAAAGTAAAATTGAGTGCTGCTATTAATAAAAAGAAATTTTATACACTAAAGCATACTCTAAGGCTGAAGCTTAAAATGTAGTTTTGCCAGAATTTAAAGGACTAATATACAAATGTTTGGAAAAAAACAAACTCCTTACTTTAAGAATACTGCGTAGTTCAAATATACCACATAATGGTCAGTTCAGAATATTTAAAAATTTAATGTAAACAATAAAACACAAAACCATAATGGTCATTATAAATATGTTGTTGACTATAAAAATGTTAATGTTTTTGTCACAAAAATGAATTATAATTAAAAATGCAATAATGTGGTTGTCAAGGAAAATTTTATGACACAAATAAATATCAGGATCATAAAAATTATTTCTTTTCGAAACTTCTACCATCTTTCAACATTTTTGATGTTTATCTTCTACTTTCCTGAATGTTTTTTTTCTACAGTTCGTTAAGTTTCCGTTAATTTATATTTGTGTATACATATAATAAAAAAAACATGACAACCATTACCAATAAAAAATATATATTTCCTTGTCTCTTTCAAGGAATATTGTCATTTTGCACCTTTATTTTTTTTTCTATTTAATATTGCGATTGCTTCTGTTGCTGAAAAAGTTTAATTTATTTCATTGTTTTATCTTAATTAACAGCTATTGGTCTTATATTGCTCATCAAACCCCTACCGTTGGCAATTTAAAGCTTCTTTGGAAATGCCAATTTGCCATTTTATTTAACTTAATGTTCCTGAGTTTTTCTTCTTCTTTTTTGCTTTAATACCCACCCCACCCTCCACCGAAATATTCAATTACAAAGGAAACCATCAATGCCGTCTGGTTTAATTCTTTTATATTCATTTCTATAGATTTCCGTTTTACATAAAAAAGAGTTGCGGCTGCTTGATAAATTTTCTTGATTTTCTTAATATCCGCTTTTAATTAAGCAACTTCCGTTTAAATATTCTAGAGTTTTGTTTTTATGGCAAACAAATGGATTCATTTGAACTAATAAACGTTTAAGAAGTTGGAAAAGAGAAAAGAAGGTACACACAAAAAATTATCTAAGAAAACTTTACTTAAATCAAGCCATAGCGGTGTCAAAAGTACGGTGAGTACGGTTTTTCTTAAATCAAGTACGAAATTTCTTACTCCAAGTAAAATTTTTCAAGTACGAATTTCTTACTTTTAGCCACAATTAAGCCAAAAGAGGATTGATTTAAGGTCGGAACCGTACTTGATGTAAGCCAAAAAAAGATTGATTTAAGCCATAAACGGGATTAATTCGAAAATGAAATATCATTTTTTTGACTTATGGAGCTTTATTAAAGAAGAAGAACTTTATATTTTATTTTTATTTTATAATTAATTTATAATTAATTTATAATTTAAAAATTTCATTTTTGTACTTACCGAAGCTGAGATTCGAACCAGGGATTTCTGCACCGCAGTACAAGCGCGTTACCTCTAGGCCACCGAGACACTTTGTTTTGAAATGTAAAATAATATATTTAAACAAAAAGTTTTTTTCTGCTTGATTTGTTGAAGCAATCCGGTGAGTACGGGTTTTCTTAAATCAAGTACGAAATTTCTTACTCCAAGTCAAATTTTTCAAGTACGAATTTCTTACTTTTAGCCACAATTAAGCCAAAAGAGGATTGATTTAAGTTCGGACCGTACTTGATGTAAGCCAAAAAAAGATTGATTTAAGCCATAAACGGGATTAATTCGAAAATGAAATGTCATTTTTTTGACTTATGGAGCTTTATTAAAGAAGAAGAATTTTATAGTTTATTTTTATTTTATAGATACTTTAAATTTATAATTTAAAAAATTAATTTTTTGTATTTACCGAAACTGCGATTCGAACCAGGGATTTCTACACTGCAGTACAAGCGCGTTACCTCTAGGCCACCGAGACACTTTGTTTTCAAATGTAAAATAATATATTAAAACAAAAAGTTTTTTTCTGCTTGATTTGTTGAAGCAATCCGAATAGGCTTGACTTAAGAAAATGTAAGTAAGGATCGTACTTGAAAATTTCAAGAAAGATTTTGGATAAAATCAAGAATAAAATTCTTGATTTTAGAAAGCCGTTTTTCGTTCCGTGTAAGTAATTTTGGGGGGACGAAAGGTAATACAAAAACCTTATTTTTTAAAAATCATAAACAGTAAGCAAGAGCAAAAAACCCCAACAAAAAAATTTAAAGCATACATTTAGGCAAACTTTAAGAAGAGAGATGTTTAAGTATAAAGTTTATATTTCAAGATCAAAAAAATATGTGTTTGTTTATGGATGTATAACAAAAACTTTTAACAACATTTCTTTGCCTTAATTTAAAGTGTAAAAACTTGTTTAACCTAAAAATCCCATAAATAACTATGAAGAATGGCCCCTTCATTTATTTATTTTTAGATGTTTTTTTCTGATGCCAAAACAACAATATTTAAAAAGTTTTTTTTCTTTCTACCCTATATGACAACATCCATCTACCTTATTCGTACCTTAAAAAAATGACATTATTTTTACTTTATTAGATGACATGTATTGTTTTTTTTCACTGTTCTTCATTGAGTAGTAGTAGTGGCTGTAGTGGCAATTCATTTTTTTCGGTTTTCAGGTGATATAGTTGTTTTCGTTTTCGTTTTCATTTTTCGAGTTGTCAAGTTTTACATTATTATTTAGAGACAAAAAACAACATAAATCCTTTGTCTAAGCCAACAACGACATACATATGTGTGAAAATGTATGTATGTAAGTTTGAATTTTAGTTATATTTAAGAGCAAATTGAAAAAATGAGAAGTAGCCAACTTAAACAACTTGAACTTGGTCAAAATATTTTGTTTCACGTCTATACATTTTGGCTACAAAGTTGCACATGAAAATGAATATAAGACTGAAATAGTAAGAGATTTTGTTGATGCAAATTTTTTGACACTTTTCAAGTTGCTTTGATGCAGTTTTAAAAAACAAAAAAAATTAAATCCTTTTATGAGGTTCATTCTCTTCCTTTTTTGTTAAAACGTGTAGCCAGAGGATCATGATAATGAAGTTGATGTTAGAAAACATGCGAAGTTATTACAACAGTATGTATGTAAGTGTGCTTATGTTAAAAAGTTTAAATGTTGTGGTTAAATACTGTGAACTTTAAATACTTTTAGCAACTCAACACAACTTTATCCATATGCTGAAATGAAAAAGCAAAAAATCCAAACAAATGAGAAATAAAGAAAATATTTTAATATTTCTTTTGGTATTTTGTTTTTAAATATTGTAATTTTTTAAGCAGAGCATGTGTTAAGGGGAATAACAAAAGTTGCAGCTTAATTTTGAATATTTTACTCTTTAAAGTAAAACATATTTTTAGGGGAGCATAAAAATTGCAGCTGCGTTAGAAGTAAAACAAAAGCTAGTAGTTTAGTAGAAAATTTTTTGATTTTTTAAAGCAGTTTACTTACTAGCTGTTAACATTCTTAAAGTCTTAAAATTTTAAAATATTTTGCTTCTTATGGAAAAGCAAATTTTTAGGGGGAACCACTAAAACAGCAGCTGACTTCAAAAACCTAAAAAAACTATATAAATTTATATGAAAAAAATTATGTTTATTTAATAGTTAAATACTAGCTGCCAACTTCCTTTATATTTGATAACAAAAAAATATAACTTACTTAAGCACATGCTGTCATGCTTTGCACAGACAGCAGGACATATTGCGCTTTACAAGGGCTTAACATGTTTGGCACAATATAATAAGAAAAAACATTTAAAAAAAACAGTTTGTCAAAAACAGTAGCATACCTTAAGGAACTGGTAAGCAAATATGTATTTGTTGGCTAATGCTGTCCTTTTTTTTATAATTTTTAAGGCTTTATATTGTTAAAGTTCAAATTGTCTATTAAAAAGAGCATTTTTATACCAGCAAAACCGTTATTTTTCGACATGCTTTTATCAAAGTTTTAAATTACTTGCCTTAAACGCAAATAACTTTTATAATGATGATAATGATTTCCTTCTAAAGAGAAAGAAAAAAACCTAAAATTATCCCGTAATAATCTCTTACCGCTTAAAGGCGAATACTTTTTCTTATGTATTATTTTTTTGTTTCCTCAGGTCATGCTAATCAAATTTATTTTAAGACATATATATAAAAAAACTTTGTTTTGCTTTGAATCATTGACTCCCAAACTTTTTTGAAGGTATTTATTATACCTCTCGCATAGTGATAAGAGTATATGTATTTATAGTAATCTTGCTAATCCGTTTGCAATTTCTACAGCACTCATTTGCAATCCAATAAACTGTGTATATATTCAAGATATTTATAAAAAGAAAAGTCTACGCCTAAGCCACGTCAGCGTTCGTGGATGTAAAAGCACAATAAATTCTTAATCAGGATAACCGAGATGCTCGAGAGCAGGATTATAAAATCTAGGCTTGATAAGAAAGATTGTAGGAAGTACTGATCAGGGGGTCCGCAAGGAGGATTCTTTCACACCATAGTTGTTCTTAACGGTCAAAAACATATTGAGGAAGTTTGATGCTGAAGGAAGGACGGTCATTTTTATGCGGATGATTTGGTCATTCAGAACAGGGAAAAGTTTCTTTCAAAGACCGTGGGGCTACTACAACCGGCATTGTAAATCCTTACAATATGAAGTTAGTTCTGCTCACCAGGAAATATAGAGTCGGGGGAGTCAAAAACTAATGAGGTGGGGTTAAAACTAGCATGTTAGGGTAAGTATCTTGCGAGTAGATCTTGACAGCAAACCATCATGAAAAAGGAATATACAGAAAATGGTCAAGAAGGACTACTATATATGCGAAAATTCCTGCCAATGCAGTGTATATAGGGAGGCTGTTATAGAACACTTCCTACTAAGTTCGAAAGATTTGCTTCACTGATGTTGCTGGTGCTATGAGCACAGCACCTCAAGCGGCACTATAAGTTTTCTTCATACAGTAACTACTGAGTACGAAGTCATAGCAGTAGCTGCAAGAAGCCTCCCAATCTACACCTCCTAAGTGAGCCACATTTGGCAAAACAACAAAAATAAAACAACGGGCTCTGGCGTGTGAAAAAGCCGGCCAGTGCAATGCTCCATCGTTTCGATGTCATCTTCGCATGCCCTGCTCTCGCTCTGTCCTCCGAACCTCTCATCCTCTGGAGGTGTGCCTGTAAGTTTGAGTGCTTAGTTCAGACTTCCCAAGTTTAAGAATGTCCCTAGTTCTGACCTCATTTGAGTCGCCCTAAATTATTCTCGTCAATCTTCTAACTGTCTCGCTGTTGCGTTTTCCGCCCCTATGAGAGGCGGAAGGATCTAAACTGGATATAGGCACTGAGCAGTGTGTTTTAGATGAAGAGACTGGCCATTTTATGGGTAGCAGAACTTATAGTGGAACATGTTTCTAGGGCGTACAAGCTACTATTATATTAATATTCAGCCTTTAAAGCCTTGAATGCTCAGTGCATCAAGTTTGGGTTGGTAAGAAACTATAGAAAAGCGCTTGCAGAAATTATGGGCTTCTGTAGCATCCCACTGTAGATTCCATGACACCGCGACATAGTTGGCAACGAAATTGCAGGCGAGCCCGCTCGTAGTGTCACGGCCCTTAAGTTAAACAGTGGGTCACTATTATGGCATGGATATACGATTGATGCTAAAGGATCTTCAGTGGGAGCTGAGCTTAGCAAGAATAGAATCGGTCATGGAATTAAAGAAAGTTGGTTGTAGGAAAAACGATTGGCATAACGACTGAAAACTCTCAGATTGGGGATAAAACGGGTAAATCGTATCGCAGGATGTATGAGGATGTAGAGGAATTAGAGACGATAGAGTATGTTGCCCAAAATTTCAAAACCATAGGGTCAAGTAGTTTGAAAAAAGCTTCCACGAAAAACTAGGAAACGACTCAATTCGCCGAACGTAGTCACAACAATTTATAAACAATTTTGGAACTAAAAGAAATGAATTTTTTCCATACTCTGGCAATTACCTAAACTAGCAGTTTTTAGCTTTTTTCAAGAATAGGAAAAGGGAAAATGTGTTTTTGAAACTTTAAGATCTGCTGCTTTACACAGTGTTAAAGCAAAATTACAAGAATAAAAAAAAACGAACAAAATAACATTTATTTAACTTGAAAAATGGTGACACTTTCTCGTTATACTTTTGTAAATAACAAATGTTTGTGAAGCATAATGTGTATATTTAAAGGCATGACAAGCGTATTTCATATACATTAAAGCCAAACATTTTTCTAAACTTAATTAGCTTATCATATTTGGTATTTTAATACCTTTAACAGGAAGATTAGAAGTAGAAAAGATATAAATAAATTTTCAACATAAATTTTGTAATAAATACCCCCCATAAAAAGGTCACGGCAGTTTGGTCTGCTTCGTAGCAAGGTGTTAGATAATAAGATTTGGAAACCTTTTATAATTTTTCTAACACTGAAACACCTTTTTGTAATTTAAACGTTAAAATCTTTTTTTTTTGTTGTGCTTTAAAATCGATTATTTCATAGTAAAAGGACTGCATATTTTTTAGGTTAAGATGTTGGCTGTTTACGTTTAAAAAAAGTGGTTGTATGAGTGTGTGTGTTGTTATAAGCATAAACATTCTGTTGTATACTTTAGGGATCAGGATTTAACAGTTTTGTCTTGTATAAATCGTTTTCTATTATTGACAGGCCTGTTTTATACAAGTATTATTATTACAAAAGACGACATATAAATTTGACATTGACAACAGAAATGCCAAAAGTCTGAATTTTTACAAAAAGGACACACATGTTTAAATTTAAACAATTTTAAAATTTTGGGTGAAAAATATTTAACGTTGGTTTTCCAGATTAATATGTTTTTCTTTTTTGGGCAAATAATGTTTATAGCACTTAAGTTTGGTGTTTAAAGGACTTCAAAGCATAACACAAATTTATCTCAATATATGTTTTAATTTTTTTTTTACTTTTGTAAAAATATTAAATTTATCCTGTTTGGGTCTTTTGAATGCTTAAAAGGTCTTCATTTTGATTTTTTTTTAAATTTTTATCTTTAAAGAAGCTTAAACATTTTATAGTTTCCTTTTTTTTGGAAACTTAATACCTTAATCCACAAATACGTATAATAAGAAATACATAATCTAAAAATTGTTCAAGCATTAAAAATCTATTTAAAAATTGGAAAATGTTTTCCTCTGCATTTTAGCAACAATAAAAATTATGAAATCGAATAAAATAAAAAAAATATTTCAGTCGATATTTGTATATAAATTTGTGCATGAAATACATAAAAAATCTACACTCAATTAATTTTTGGCTAAAAAAAAATAAATTTTTAAAATGTAAAAACTTGTTAAAAATAACACATGACCAGGGCAACCAACAACATGCTCTTTGTAAAGGGGCAAATGCCTATAAAATATGCAGTAATTAACAAAAAATTACGGTAAAAAATAGAAAATGGAGAAAATTAAATGAGGTTAAATAATGTTTAATTTTCAAGTAGTTTTAAAACTAGTGCGGTATCGATTTGCTTTAAAAATCAAAATAAATAAGAATAGGTTTCGCTTTTAAATAATTAATTAAATAGAAAAAAAAAACTAACAAAAAGCGACAATGAACACTTAAAATAATTTGTGTAAGTTTTCGTTTTAATTTAATAAAAAAATTAAACAATGCTTTAAAAATTGGTATACAAACATATATAATTTCTGAGGAAAAATATGCCCAAATATGCTGTTATGTGCAAAATATGCAAAAATATGCCCTTACCAATTTATGGAAAAAGTTTTCGAAAGATCTAAAACGGGTGATAATAAAAAAGGAGTTTGCTTCAAAATAAGTAATTTAATAAAAACCAAAACTTACAAAAGGTAACAATGCACATTTGAAAGATTTTTTGTTAAATTTTTTAAAATTATATGTATACAAAAAATTCAAATCTGCTTTGAAAACGGGTTTTACCTAAACATATGCTGATAAAGGAAAATATATGCTTTTATGTGCAAAATATGCAAAATTATGCCCTAACTAATCGATGCCAAAATTTTGCAAAAGTTTTAAAACGGATTAATAAAAACACTACAGGCCAAAGGTTCAATTATATCTGACATAATCATAATCTCAGAAAACAGCTGTTCGAACCAAATCTATGGGCAACACTGCATTTGATTATAGGTGGCCGTAACCATAACCATTGAAACCAAATGTATTTTGGTTTTTACGGCAACGGTTATGGTAATGGCATTATATTATGGCACTTATAATTTAAGCTTAATGCAAGGCACAGAAAAATATATGATTTTGCATATTTTTGGTTGCCCTGCACATGACCATCCAAGCCAGTGTTTTAATAACTTAAACAAACTCATATATCAAAAACTTAATTTTTTTTGGCACCGTTTTGCAAAAAAAGGAAAAAGTTAACCCAGTAAATGGAAAGAATAAAATATGTATATATAAAAATACAAATATGGTATTGAGTTAAAAAACTATTGAATTGAACAGAAACAATTTATTTGAATGAAATATGTATGTGGCTTTTAAAATTTACTACTTTGTATGCATTTGTTAAGTGGTGATGGGGATACTATTTACTTGCTTCAATATAAATTGATTAATACTTTAAATGTTTAGCTGAGTGTTTAAAAAAACATTACAAAAAATAAAAGAGTTTTAGATAAACAAAATTTAGTTGGAAGTATATTTCGGCGTTAGCACTTTTTTAAACCATTAAGATAATTGAAAAAGATTTTCATATGCAATAATTGGTAGATTTATGTTACTTATTGTAATAATATATGAATGTTAATAAATATATGAATGTTAACTTAGCTGATAAATAAATAATAAATTTAAAGTAAAGAAATTGAAAAACAATTTGCAAAATATGCATTTTATTTATTTAAATCAAAGTAAAAGCATTTCATTTATGTCTGTTTGTACTTATGCATGTGTTAAATACTAATGTTTTCATTTAGTATTTTAAAAACAAACTGTTTGCAAACACAAACTACTTAATATTTAAAGTTATTTTCTTTTAAAATACTTTAAACTTCTTTTTTTTTTTTTTGCAAATTTTATGACAAAATATTTTAAGAGCAAAATACACATTCCTTCTTATCTCTTGATACTTGTACATCCTTTTTATTTTTATACAATCTCAATTCACACATACATGCATCAGAACAGCAACTGTCTTCTTCCACAAAAGAAAAAAGTATGCAAAACGAGTTCTTATCTTAAAATGTATTGATTCCATTGTGTGACTAGCTGGATTTTATGCATTTCTTTGAAAAATGCTTACATATTTCGTTTTGTATTATTTCACTGTTCAATAGGTTTTTTTATCAATAAAAAATAGTTCAGTTGACGTTACATGTAATGCACTACTTCCATTTATGCTTTCTTTTATAGCATTTTTTTATCATCATTATTACTTATTCTTTTTATTTTGGCATATTTGGCATTAAAGGTTTTGACAATTGATATCATTTTCCTTTTAAGGTGCCAAGTCAGTTGCACATACGTAGTTACATAGTAAAACCAGGCATTCGATTTAAATGCTTTAATGCATATTCTATGATTTTTTTGCAAAGGAATTGAAAAAAAAACTGTTTTAAAGGGCAAAACAAATCAGCAAAAAAAAACTTTAAAAGGAAAAAACCTTCCTGCCTGTTTCAGGTAAAAATTGTCTTTAGTCAAACACTAACTACGTTTAGGGTAAATTTACAAAAAAATGACCCTATTAAAGTAGGACGTAGACAAATCATCGCAAAAAAGGCAAAATCACTTAGAGGAACAAAAAATTGCTTTAAAATATGTGCAAAATCACTTTACAAAATAAATCGTTCAGAGAAAGATCAATTTTTTATTTTTTTTCGGTCAAGCCAATTTGTTAGGAAAAATAGATTCTATCGAATTTGTTACTAATGATCGATGTTATGGGTACAAAATTAATGTAACTCATTGGACAATCTTTTAGCTTGCCAGTTTAATAAAAATGCTTTAAAAGTTTTGACATGTCTAAATAATTTAAGGCCTATATCTTACAGATTTTTTTAGAATTATTATACACTTAAGAGGAATATGTTCATCTTTCAGGGGCTTTTTCATTAGAGGAATTTGTATCTTAGTTTGCTTACTTAAACCCTTGAAAGTCCCTTCTATGTGACTGAGCTCAGGGGGGTTCCCCTGAGCTTAATAAAACCAATCAAATCAGTCTCGAAACTGCACTGTAAACTAAACATGTCAGAATTTCCCATAAACTGATGATAATATTTTTGGTCCTTCGAGCCACAAAAAATTATAACTTTGGCATTGTTAAATAAATTTTTGAGAACAGGTGTGCCAATATTAGTTCCAATAATTCAGTTACAATTTTTGAGCAGTTAGATGTTAAAATTCGATTATTTCAATATTATAAAACTGTTTTAAAATGCACTTTTCTTTGAATTTTATAAAAAATTTTAAATTTTTATATTTAAATTTTTTTTGGGAATGTTATTTAGCTACCTACGGTTAGTATAAATGTTTGAATTATTTAAGGTCCTTTAAAGGACAAGTTTTTATCGTTAAATCTTTGGCAGTTAAAAAATCTTTTAGGCTTACCCAATTAGAAATAACTTTTTTAATATATTACCTGAAATAAAAGAAAAAAAAATTAAATGTTAGCATATATAATTACAAAAATATTAAAATTTTCTATTCAAGTAAAAAATAATTGGCCAATTCACAAGGTCTCTGTAAAGTTCTATTCGCTATTAGAAAAACCACTTGGTTAGTTTACTTTTGAATTAAAAATATTATTTTATCGTACTATTTATTGATGTAATTCAACATGTTAAAAATATTTATAATTTCAGAAAAAATTTATTCAAATACAAATTATTTTAAGAATATGTACAGTTAAACCGAAATTCTTATTTGGACGACCATAAAGATTGAAATATTTAAATTTTTGCAACTAAAAAAAATTTTACGTTTATTCTAACAACCGATGCTCTTCTTTTTGATTTTTTTAAATAAAAAATTAGTGGCATAAATTTGTAAAAAAAATAATAGAGATTATTGCACTGCTTTACAAAAGCAATCATGAATAAGCGTAAACATTAAAGTTAATCAAATACACAGACAGAAAGACTGGCGTGGCTGCTTTGATATGCAAAGATTTAGCTTCATAAATATACGCCGTTTTACTTAAGGCGGAGGCACTCAGGGACTGTCGTACGTTATCCCTCGTTTTGTTCAACTGACAACTAAGTTGGCAAGCATCTTTTATTAATAACAATGTCACATTCAGTACGTCTCCGTAAACACAACCTACGAAAGTTGGACAACTTTCGATCACTCATTTTACAACGGCAATTAGTAACATGGCCTCATACATTTTGGAGCAAAAAATATCAGTAAGCAACGACTATTGTATTGACTAAATTAAAAAAAAATTTACTTTCATTAACATTGACCACGCCCAACGCCCATATTACACACAATTCCAAAAAATTTTTTCGCATAAAATTTTTTTATGGAATCAGAAGTCTCTAATTTGGTTTAAAAATATGCTTTCTTAGACATGGGAAACCTTTGTGCTATATTTCGTTGGCATTAGTCACGCCCACCGCCCACCTTACATACGAACCAAATAAATTTATCATTTGACAACTTTATCATATAATGTGTTTGTTGTTCCAATATTGTTGTATATGTCTTTAGAATTGCTCTCAGTTCACTACTTAAAAATCGTTTTTATAACTGATAACTAAGATATTAAATTTAAATAGTTTTAGCCTAAAAGTATGCAGCAGATTTAATTACACACATGCACTGTGAGATACGTAAATTTTTTTTAAAAAATTTACAAATTTGTTCAGTGAGTGGTAAAAAGCGGTGATTTTTTAAAATAAATTTTAAAACTACACTTCCTTTACTTGGCTCTAGTAAGAAGGGTAGACGGAGCTAAATTCCTTGTTTTTTTAAGATAAAATGTACTTAAATATGATTATTTGCTTACACAACGTTATATTTATAAAAATGGCAATATTAAAAAAAACGCAGTTGAGGTCTTCGATTGGATTACATTACCTAGAGAAGACAAGCGACATTTTCTCTTTTAACGTAAACAAAACGTAAAGAACGTTACCAGAAACAAAGGTAATGTTTTTCAATAAAAACGGCATTAAAATGTTATTTATATTCAGCATAGTAGTAGCTTTTTCTCACAAATATACATTATGCGTAGGGTTGGAACTTTGTTCTTAAAAACATTGAAATTTAAAAGTATCGACGTTTCAATAAAAAACATTGATGTTAAAAAATATTTTTAATGGAAAAGATACTTGTACATCTGTGTTTATATTTTCTCATAATTGGATGATAAAATATAAAGTCAGAATTATTTTAACACATAAATTCGCTCTTGTTATTTTGTTTTTAAATCGTAATTGCCTAATTTACTTTCTAAGAACTTTTATATTGGAGGAAGGAAAAAAATATGGTAATCAGTCCCCCCAAGCCGATTCCTAAGTAGTAACTAATTTTTTACTGAATTTTGTTGCGAAATAATTTTTTGTATAGTAACCAAACTGGTTAAAGTACTTCAATCAACTGTTTCTATTTGAATATTATCAGTCACGGTACTTACAGTTTAAGCCTTCTCTGGCTTTGCACGTTTGCTTCTACTAAATGCTGCGAAGGCAACGTTTTTAAATGACCCCAAAGATAAGTTGATATTCTGAATATTTAAAATATTCCTCTTAAATTAATATTTAAAAATATTATAGATATGCTTAAAGTAATAATAGTTTCTATTGCTAAAACTTTAAAAGTTAAATGCTGACTGACAATTGAAAAGCAAAAAAAAAAAATATTTTTGAAAAATCAAAAGAAATAAACCTCTTTTCTTAGTCAGCCGAGCACAAATGTTTAAATGAACGATGTCGATGTTTTTAGTTCAGACAGTTGATTTACAGCCGAGGTATCGTGTACCAAAAAAAAAAAACGATATTGATTTATCGATGATTTTAAAACATCTATGTATCGTTTGCATCACTAGTTATGCGACATGGCAAATTATTTTTATCAATAACAAAAGATTGATCAAAATTAGGAAAGAAAGAGCATAAAAAGTGAAAACAATAGAAAATTCTTCCAAAAAGTATACTACATATTTTCCCTGTTTCAGAAGATGTTTTATTAATAGCGAAGGTAAGCCTACTGACAATCTTTTCCGACCAATTAATTGACATATTATTACTAAGAAAAATTCGGAAAGAAAATAAAACTTTTGTTCATTAAGTAGTTATTCCATAAAAATGCAATTGTCTATTTATTAGGATGAAAAAAATCAAAGGTTAATAGTTGCAGAAATAACAATATTATCATAGACAACATGGTAATAAATAATAACTAAAAATAAACTCAGTAAGGTACATTATGTATGATTAAGATACAAAATAAGTTCAATAAACACATTAAATATTTGTTTATATTTCTTAACTTTTATGTTCTTTTAGCAGCATTTAACAAGTTTTCCTAATAATGGCAAATTTTTGATATATAAACACATACACACATAAACACAAACACACACACACATTTGCACACACAAAGCACACGTTTTAGTATAAAAAAAGTTCTTAGTTTGTATTATTTTATTTCTAATCTGCACAACAATTTAGGTCAAAATAATAAAATAATTGTACTTAACTTCCAAATAGTCTAAAGTAAATACTTATTTTAACCACCAATTACTACAACCAACTAACATTGAAACTAAAACATACTTCCTGCCACTTCCACTTCTAATGTTATTATTTTTATAGACATTTTCTTTCCTCTCCTTAAACACACAGACACTAGCAGCAGCACACACTTGCACCCTGCCATTTGTAAAGACTAACTAACACTCTGGCAAATATAAACAGTTTTTAAAACAAATCTTATAACATGTCTGCCCTCAATATTAACCAAGCAAATAAATATTACAATTTTGATTTGCCAAAATATACATTTGTTGTGATTATACAATGTTTGTTGGGTTAAATAAATTTCTGTAATTTCTATGTTGATTATAACTATGTAGTTGTTCAACAAAGTTGTTTCTTTTTTTTATAATGTTGGCTGTTATGTTTCTGCTATGCAAAGCTTAAACTATGACATATAACCCCTATTTGGTAAAACAAAATAACAAAATTAAATATCAGGAAAATTATCAACATAACGACATAACTTTTGCAAAAACAATTTGTTTATATTTAAAAAAATTATGTTTTGCTGTTTATTTGAAATAATTAAAGGATTTAAAGGAAAAGTATTTTATTCTTAATTAAAGATTTACAAAAAAAAAATAAATAAATAAAAACGTTGTTTGGTATGAATCAGCAGTTGTTTTTTTGTTTCAGTTTAATATTTTTTTTTAATTTATTTTTATTTTAAATTGAATTAGTTTTTCTCATTTTATTTTTACTTGATCTAATTGTTTTTATGGCAAATTTATGCTTATTCTGACTTAAGTTCATAACTCAATTTCCTTTTATTAAAAAAATTAATATTTTTCGTTAATGTTGAAAGAAACCTTGTTTTTCAAATAAAGTTTTAGTAATTTGTAATTTAAAAATTGATCTAAATTTATATTTTCATAAAAGAAAGGTTTAAACAGGTGTTGGGTAAATAATGTAAAAAAGAAATTTGTTTAAGTACAAGGTGGGCTATAAGAAATCACACTATTGGAAGATGCTCTTTTTTTGCAAATCGCGGCCAATGTCAAATCTATTTTATCATTTGCGAACTAGACAGATGTCGAATAAAAGTAAACAGGCAATAGGGCGATACACTTCACAAGAATGCGGAATAATCATGTCTATTTTTTTGCGTAACAATTCGTCTGTGTGGTTGACGCAGAGCAAATTCCGTGCCGGACGACCGGAGAGTCCAGCACCGACAGCGCAAAAGCTTCGCCCTTTGGCCACTAATGTTAAAGAGTACGGGACCAGACGAGACGCTGCCAAGAGTGGCTGGCCCCGAAGTGCCATTCTGACGAGAATATCGCCGCTGCTGGAAAGGATGTCGAGCTGTCGCCAGAAACATCGACTAGGTGCCGTGACTCGTAGCCGGTCGTCCCTAAGACGAATTTCGGTAAAAGACCTGCGCATATTCCCGTAAAGAGTCCACTCCGTGCACCAGCTGCTTCCTGTCGACCGCCAAACGCGTGTACCCTACGCCAGAGGCATCCTCAGTCTCGAAGCTGAAGTGTACAATTTTTTGACCAAAACCATAATAAGCGATGAGGTTCATTTCAACCTCAGCGGGTACGTGAACAGACGTTAAGGGTTTTACGTGATACCTGCCATGCTGGCAATAATTCAAGGTGCTCTCAACACTTGATGGAAACAATGCGCCCACCAGCGCCCCCAGAATGGCTCACCCTGCCACCCAGGTACCAATTCTCTGTCATGACTTTGTGTAGCCATAACAGACCCCTTGGTGAGGAGTTGGGCTATCTTAACCCGAATTGCGTTTCTAGATTTGATCTTGCTTCTTCATAATCAAAACAGATCCGCGCCGACAAGACACCTCTCCAAACGCTTGTGAAACAGTACCCAACCTAAAGCAAGAATGATTATGATTATCATGTCGCACCCAACGAATGCGACACCCAGCTCTGTTGGAAGGATCTTTTTCTCATCTAGACAAATCAATTACTTCACCATCATCAATGTTTCATAAACTTCTTACCGCCAGTCAGGACCGAGTCACGCACATGCTTCAACATGCCAATGCCGGCCTTCTCATTGTTTACTACTACTTTGACGGGATCTTATTTTTGATCCTAGGGTCCCCAGCCGTAGCCAGTTTTCCTATTCACCTTCTTTCAAACACACTTACACCTTTTCTAATAGCCTACTTCAACAGTTGCTCATGTGCTTGGGTAGACCCGCCAAAACTAGAAACTCTTTCTTGAAAACCTTAAGTTCATATAAAAACGCTTACGCGGTCACTCTGGGGCCCGTACAGAACGGACCCTAGCATATCAACTTTCGTTCTAAGTTGCCCCGCTTGGAGATAACCACAGCCACCACGTGAACTCCCAAAGAAAACCTCACCATTAATCAGGTCATGCACTAGTAAGCACATGGGGCCAACTGATTCCCGTGGTACCAGATAGGACTCTGGTCAGCCTCGGAAATCTACTTCCGTATAATTCCTACCAATTTCTATTTAACACAGATAAGGTATTGGTAGCGGAAAATCTACTAGTGATAAAGGAGGAGCCATTCCATTCGCTCAAAGTGACTGCATAGTGCGCCGTCTCCGCAGGAGTCTTTGGGCCATTTTTTTTGAAGACGCCGCTGGTCAAAAGACAACAGTGGACGGTGCGTACAATAGGGACATCTTAGCAGAGTTTTTTCTGCCGTAATTGAACGAATTAGGACTGGAGTGCATATGGCTCCGGCAGGGCGGAGCAACGGCACACACTGGGCGAGCCACAACCAATATTCTGAAGGAGGCGTGCCCGGGTCGCCTCATCTCTCGTTTTGGCGATTTACATTTGTCCGCAAGATCGCCAGAATTAATCGTTCCAAACAGTTTTTGTGGGGTTGTTTGAAGTCCCGTGTTAACGTGAACAAGCCTGAGATCCTGGAAGCCCTCAAGAATAACATTCAACACGAGTGAAAGAATCTATCGCTCGAAGTTCTCGCCGAAGTGATAAAAATGCCATAAAACGAGCCCGTATAGCAATCAATTATGACGACGCTCATTTGGCTGATATCATCTTCTCGACTTGAGCAATAAAATTTTAAAAGTTCGAATAAACAAATAAAAACAGAATCGGAGTTTTTCATTTAGAAAAAAAATTAAAGCCAAACAACATCGGATGACTTCTTTTGGCCCACCTTGTACAAAAAATTTAGCAATTTCCACCCCAACTTCTTATGCATTAACTCCTATTTCGTTTTAAGGCATCTATGATTATGATGAAATAATTTGTTAGAAAAATAATATAGAAACTCAAGATATTCCTTTCTTTATTATATTATTTCAGGATGTTGTTTACTTGTCATTAATTCGTCTTTGTGTATGTCTTTTTAACGACCACAATAAATATTGTTGCTCGTTAAGCGGCTTTTACACAATCTGATTTTTTCAGTTGAATTAACGATTTGCATGTCGTCTATGTATGTGTGTTAGCCTGAAGCTAAACATTTTTGCTAGATTTTTTTCAGCCTTAATTGTTCTTATTACTCAACTAAAATAAAAAAGTTAAATTTGTTTAAAGACAGACTTACCATAACGTATTTTTTTTTTAATTTTCTAACGTACATGTTGGGCAAACTTTATTATTGACAATAAAATTCATACAAATAAAGTTTAATTGCATTTAGTAAAAAAATAATGTTAAGTCTTATATCAAGTCATAAATATTCAAAGTAATAATAAATAAATTATGTATTTGCCAGCGAGTAACATGGCGTTTTCTCCATAGAGGTCTGCATATCAGGGTGTTCTATGTCTGCTTTCCATGCAAGCTTAAAGAAAAGATGAAAGATGTTTCTTTAAGCTGTAAGATTTGCAATTCATGAATATGTAATTGTAACATCATAAAAATCTAGACAATATGCCATTTTAAAACATTAAAAATATGTTATAAATTTACAAATAATGAAATCTTTAATAAAAAAACTTTAAAGCAGCTCAAGTCCTCAACAAATGTACGAAACTCTAATTTGCTTTTGATTGAACACAAGCAATTTCCTTATACAAAAAGAAAACAACAACAAAAAATATTGATTTGTGTTGATTCATTCTTAAGTAATTTGCGATTACAAACATTTTTCTTACAATTTTCAAACTTCTGCACACTGAAACTTACATCAACATAAATCAACACATTGATTTTAATGTGTTTGCGTGCGTGTATGTATGTGTGTTTATGACATTGAGAGAGTGTGTTAGTAGTACTAGAACGATTACAAACAAATTTTTTAGACTAATCAATGTTTTCTTTTAAAAATATTTACATGACACTTAAAAAACCCCAAAAACGAAATGGAAAAAAACTTTCTAATACATATTGAGAATAAATGTAAATGTGTTAGTGTGTGTAAAGAAACTTACAGTTCGGAAATGCTATTCAAACAAGTGATTATTTATCCTTAATAATGTTTAGATAAGTAAAACTTGGAAAAATATTGCAGTTTAAGTGCACTAAAGACATGTTTAACAAAATTTTAAGATTTGTATACCCTATAAATAGGGTTAAGATAATAAGTATATATTTTACATATAAATTTGTAATTCCTTTGGTATCTTCTGCAATATTCATTTGCGATGCCAAATGATCAGGGCAACCAAAAACAAGCTTTCGAAAAAGCGCATTAAATATGCGGTAAAGTTAAAAATATTAGGCTGCGGTCATATATGCCAATATTTGCCCAAAAAAGCGTGACCACTTAAAGTATTTGATCTTTTTCGCCCTCAAATAAGTTTTTTAAGGTGACGCAGTAAAATAAACGAAATAAAAAAATAGATTATTATTTTTATACTGCTAAAATATTATCACTCAATAAATAAAGGAGTATTATTAAGTGGTCACGCTTTTTAGGGAATATATTGAACATATCTGAGTGTACCCTTAGACTAAATAGTTCTAAAACGTATCATTCAAAATTAAGTTGGGTTAACGAGATAACGAACTAACATTGCCAAAAATACCGGTATAAAATAAAAAAAGGGGAAACCAAAATTATGTTAACAAATGTCCAAGTAAACGGTCTTAAAACTAGTTGGGTATCGAATTTCTGAAAAGTTAAAACAAGCCAGAATGAATTTTGCTACGAGATAAATAACTAAATAAAACTATTAATGCTAACAAAAGGTGACAATGAAAACTCGAAAGATTTTATGCAAAAAATAAGCTTTTAAAGGAAAAATACGCTATTATATGCAAAAATATAACCTAAAAAATTGATGACAAAATTATTCAAAAGTATTGAAACGATTGATAATAACAATGGGTTTAGATTCAAAATAAATAATTAAAAACAACAAATTTCAAAAGGTTGCCAACTTTCGAAAGATTTTTTGTTAGGTTTTTTCAAATTACTTATATGTAAAAGTAGGGCAAAATATGCTGTTATATGCAAAATATGTAAAAATATGCCCTAACAAGTCGATGCCAAAATTTTTTGAAAGCTTTGAAACGGCTGAATAACACCATCATAGATTATTGCGACCCAAAAAATTACATGATTTTTCATATAGTTGGTCGCCCTGCCAATGACTAAATAGATCTCAGGTATTCGCTCATATCTCGGCAACAAGGTTTCAGCTATAAAGTTCCAGAATATAAATACTTTATGTAGTCCCAAATAAGTATTGTTGAAATTGCAAGCGGACGGACAAAGTATATGAGTAATATAAAAATTAGTAGGACAGAAACACGGGGCGTAATAGGCCCTATACTAATGCTCCTATTTTAGATAATTTTTAATACACTTTATCCTAAAAACTATAACAGCTATCGAATTAAATCCGATTTCTTTTACTATTTCAAGATTTTGATAAAAAATTTGTTGAAAAGAAGCGCAGAAATAGGTTGCCCCCTTAAAAACGGTAATAATTTTATAATATTCGATAGATACACTTAACCGAAAATTATTATAACTATCCGCAAACAAGCAATGGGGTCTTTTTATTATAGTGCTGACATTAAGGAAAAAAGCTTAGTTGGATCAGATCTAAGGAAATGGTACCCCCGATACTAAAAAGTGGATGTTATTAACGTTTTGTTATACTTTAAAACTTTAAAAGCTTTTGACTTAAACCTAATGCAAAAGGCTGGAAGTTAGAAATATTATAATTTTATATATTATAGGAAAATTTTTTTTAGGATCAGAGTATAGGGCGGGATTATAAGATGGAGATGAGGTGTTAACCATTGGTACCTGCATTGATTCTTCTTTCTCGGTCTTAAACTATCTCTTTCCTTTATGTCAGCCCTACCAGTTTTTCTCTCAGTGGCCCCGGGAGGTCTCCTGGTAATGATATATAAGATACTGTACCTCTATTGATCAACCCTACTCAATTTGGATCCCGGCATATTATTGTTATTTAACTAAAATTAAATGCAGTTGTTGTTTTCACGAAAGCTTTTTATTTGCACCGACTTTTGGATTCATGTTGAAAAACTCTGGCTTCAAGAAAAATTCAAATTATTTTTAACATCTCGACTTATTTCGAAAAATTATTTTAAAATTATTATAAACGTGTAATAACGTAGAGACTTACTATCCTGTATCATCTTCCTTAAAAAATTACAGTGACAATTAATTTTTAAGCCTGTGTCGCAGCTTAAACAATTTTTTGAATATAAAAAATTTTAAAAAACTGCAGGGTATTAAGTGTAATTGTGTTTGTATTTACTATGACAACACATTATAAATTTTTGTTTTTTTCACCTTCTGTTTGCTTAAGTTAAAGAAGTTAAGAAAATTATGTTGAAGCCATGTGTTGCTTGGTCTTGCGTGTGATGATAAAGTTATACCACGGCAGAACAGAAGTTCTTAAAGTTACGAAAATTAGAAATCAATTAAAAATTTCGTGTTATTAATTAAAAAAATATTTGGTTTGTTAATTACATAAATATTAGTTTATACTAAATATAACAAAAAAAAAAAAAAAAAAATAAAAGATTAACTAAACCTTTGGTTAGTAAAAATTTATAAGAATAATTAAAAACAGGAAATGTTATAGATTTTCTAAAAATATTTTTATTTTTTGTTTTAGAAAAAAATTAAATTTTTCTTTTGGGGAAAAATTTTTACAGATTAAAAATGTTACTATTTTTTATAAGGGAAGCCTTTTTTAAAAGTTGGCAATCTCTGCCTAAGATAAGAGTATTGAGTTGGTAAGTTTTTTCCCGCAGTGCATTAAATCATGTCGCAAACTTGTGATTATGCAAATAATATTGATAAAATTTTAAGCTTGAGTAGCATAAGACTAGCACGTTTCCACAAGCTACTTTCGTTTGACTTACACATTTTCCAAGGACTTTTTTACATATTTTTTCTAAAGAAATTTTTTCATTTATGCTAAAAAAAAATATAAGCAAATATTTGGTAATGTCATCTTGTTTGGTCAAACCTATATTGGATGGTAAAAGAATTTATTTTATTTAAAATTTTTTGCTTATTTAAGGATAAAAGGATTCCATGTGCTTAAACATATGTTTGTATGTTAATATGCCAAAATTGTGTGCAAAAGGGATTTTATTTTTAAATTGATTTTAAAATGTTTTTAAAGTACGCAATCTATCAAAATCAAAAACAAAATAATACAATTTTAAGACTTTTTGCTATAAAAACCATATTCTTTCTATCGATCATTTATAGATTACAATATAAAGTTTGTTTATCATATCATTTATAGCTTATAAAGCAAAGCATAATTCAGGGGGAATACAAATATTTTTTAAATTTGAATGACAAACCAACATTTTCTTCTTTTTATTTTTAAAAATAAATATTTTTTTCTTAAAAAAATAACCCCTAAAATTAATGCTTTTATTATGACATTTTTTAATGACAAATTAAATGGAATTTGTTTTTAAGACCAAAATTAAAATTAGAAATAAAATCTAGACATAAAATCATGTTTATGTCTCTTTAAAAAAAAAACAGTAACAAAAAGCGTGTTAATATTGTCAGCTTGACAAGCTTGCCATTAATTTTTATCAAATTTTGGCGTTGTTTTAAGGCAAAAAAAAGTAATAAAACATAAACCTTATTTATTTACCACAACAAAATACAAATAAAATTTTTATTGCTTGTTTTATACATAAAAAAAATAAATAAATAAAAAAATGCAAAGAAATAGCCAAAGGTACAAATTAAGATTTTCTTTTTTCGTTTTACTAAAATTTCTTAAATAAGCCTAAAAGTATTCTTTCGTTTTTAAATAACAACAGCAAAAAAATACAAACATTAAAATATGATTGAAGATTATATAAGAATTATTCAACATGTTGTCTATTATATTGAGAAATGTATGTAAAAAGTTAAATGACCTTTAGGAATGGAATTAAATTAATACTTTTCAGATTTAAACATTTTTTTTCTACAGCTACTCCCCTCAAATTCAAAATGTATTCAAACTCATTTATTAACTTTAAAAGCATTTTAAAATAATTAAACAACAACAAAAAAAAACATGTTTATTAAATTAATTTCATGGCATAACATAACAACCACTAAACAAAGGATTTTCATAGCCCCTAATGCTACTTCTTCTTACTTTGGTAATTGATAAAGCCTATCTTTAGGCTATACTCTGCACAAAGTTTATTTTGCATTTATAATACCTTCTTCAAACATTTGTTATACTTAGAAAAAATCTTGTAGCATAAGTTATTTTCATTTTACATGTAAGATTCTGTTTATATTTTAAACTTAAAATTCATTATAATTAATTTATGAACAAATATTTTCCATCACATAAATTACTCTTAAAAGGGCTTATGCTTCTGTTTTATTTGTTTTTCTTGATGTTGATGTTATTTTTGCTTCTTTTATTTCAAAAAAATTAAACTGCATAATGTATACTCGTATATACATGCACATTTACAAAAAAACTTTAACAAGTATTTGTGATTTTGACTAGAGAAATAGCCTTAAGGTATTTGTTAACTTTAATGTTAAAATATTTTACTAACTACAACTGGCAATAATGCAGAAAACGCACAGCCGAAAGTAGTCAAAGTAGTTTGGCAGCAACAATGAAATACAAGTTTCATAAATGTTAATAATTTAATTTTAAAAGAAAAGTTTTTCTCAACAGTGATAAGAAGTCATTTTGTTTAATGGGAAAAATTGTACGCAAACAATTCTGTATGTTAAAATATTTATCATCATGTCTGTTACATTTAAACTTTAAAAATTAAGGACAAAAAATTTAATCATAAATAGCAGGCGCGTCAAACTTTGCAAATATTTCTCTTTTACTTCTTTCTAAATCCAAGTTTTGTGGTACTTTTCTTCTAAAGTTTTTTAAAGCTGCCAAAATTTAGGCTTCCCCTAAGAGCTTTGCGAAATGTAAAAAGCAATAGTCTGCGCCTTAAAGTATGCCTACTTTTTACTCTTTACTGTCTATTTAAAGATACTTTTAAATAAAAAAATTTTAAAAATTGAACTCACAGGGTTCGCACTCAATTGTATTAATGTCTATACAGCGAAATCGAATTTATTTGCTTTAACTTATACTTTATTAAACAATAACACAATTAGCACAAAATAAACTGGTATTTTTCATCAGAAATATGTAAATAAAATTGCATATTGACTAAGGTTATGTCACAGCAATATTTTGTTTACGAAAAATGAAAAATGTTTCTAAGTAAACATTTAGTCTGATATTCCCAATCTTTTAATTTTTCAAAAATAACTCCTTAAACAAAAAAAAATTTATTTAGAAATAAAAGTTTTAAAATTTATTAAAGTTCTTGTTTAAGGAAAATTAATTATAATATTTTATTCAAATATCCGCAATAACTGGCATGAAGAAAATTTGGTCCACACAATTTTTATAAATGTACATGTATTCATAAAAAATCTTATCTTTAAAATTTCTTGACAATCGGTTCACAACAATATAACTCAATATAACCGCTAAGGGCCAATAAAATATTTTTCAATAAAACTGTAACTATTGAATAATGAGTTAATAAAGTAATAAATATGTTTGGAATTTAAATAAAAAAAAATAAAATTAAATAAAAAATTCATAAATAGTTTGGGAAACACCTCATTTGTTTAATAGTTATGACGTCTGCGAATTGGCGTTTATTTATCTAAAGTTTATATAAAAACATTAGATACACTAAACAAATATTTACACTCCTTTTCAATACTAAATCAAATTCCACAACAAAAAAGAAAAAATATTATGCACACAAAAAGCATTTTTTTGTAGGCAAAATAATATGGAAAATATCTAATATCTAAATACCCAGCCAGCAAAATTGGCAGACATCTGTAAGGTTTTTAATAGAAATGTCGGCCAAATTGGCGGAGTACTTAGCGATTTCTGAAATCTGTGAGACAAGTCATTGAAAATACGTAACCGCCATACTTAACAGAAACCTCTAAGAAATTCTAATGGTAAGTCAAATAAAAATCAGTAGCAGTTTTTTTTTTGAAATAAAAAAAAAAAAAACTATGTTTAGAAAATCCTTTATACATATTTTTTATTTCAATGTTTTTTTTTTTTTTTTGTTTCTCGTTTTCTTTCTGCGCCTCAAGCGCGCTACCATCGCACCGCCGTGTCACTTTGTTTTGTCAAAGCTGTTGGTCGTTTTGTTAGCAGTGAGAAAAAAAATAGCTAAAAATAGGCATATCTGCAAAGAACCGATCAGAAATCTTTAAGACATATTGAACATCAAAATTCACGGACATGCCTACCAGATTCCTGTCAGATATTCGTATGAATCGATTCAGATTTTTGTCAGACTTGTCTGATAAAGACATTGACGATGTTCTACACATACTTATGTCTATATTTGTATGCATATTAAAAAAAAATATTACCAAACAAAAAACAAGTGTAGAAAATTTTTTTAACCAGCTAGAAATTATATTACAAACGAAACAAAAGAATGAGCAAAATAAAAAAATATTTGATGATAAAATTTCATGAAATTTATCTTGAGTTTGAAAACGATATTGGGATAAAAATTTTTATAACGAATGCAATTTTTTATAACGAAAAGATATCTAAGCATTCGTGTACTAAGATTCGTAATTAAAGCATTTTAAGCTTTCTGTGAAATTATTTATATTTAAATTGTTTATTATATTTTATTATGTTTGTGCATTAGTATTAGTAAGCCATATGTTATACTTAGTAATGTTGCTTAATCTGTTTAATCCCTGAAACCCTGTAAAATGTTTGCTATTACTTTCTCCAATAAGTCTTACATATATACATAAGTGTATAAGTAAAGTATAAGTTAAAGACCTGCAAAAATATAACAAAACGTATTGCAAAAGCAGATATACTTTGTACATCCATGTACATACCAGTTCTTTTTGGTGTAAGTGTGTGAATAAGTGTACATGATATTGTATGGTTTTGCTATTGCGCACTTACTCTACTCTTATAAACAAATATTGTTGTTTATGGTTTTACGTTGAGTGCTTATTGTTATTGTTTTTTTTTGTGCTGAATAACAATGGTATCATGAATGTTTTCTTATAACTATTGGTATAACAAATACACAAGATCGTTTATATAAAAGGTTGTGAATGAAACAAAAATTTGATTTTTAAAGTTTATTGTAGCTAAAATGAAATAAAAATGAATAAAATAAATTTAAAAAAAGCATTTTTTTATCTCAAGCTCAAAAATTAAGATAAAATAATATATATTTATTTTGTATTTTTTAATAATTTAAATTTAAATTTTAAATTTGACTTAAATATATATAGTTACGATGCAGTTTTAATTTGTTTTAGCTAAATTTGTTTTATTTATTTAAATAAAATTTAAAAAATAGAAAAACTGGCTCATGTAGCCAGAATAAGAAAAAACACCAAAAGTACTTATAGTTTAACATCATTATTTGTATGTATCTGTTTCAACGAAACATAGAAAAACAAATTTGTTATTCTTGTTCTCATTTTACCAAACCACACCATATTTAATTAGAGAACACACCAATACCAACTTATAACAAAAACACAAAGCTACTTATCAATACACACTTAAAGCTGAAAAACACACAAACTGGTGGTTAAAGATATAACTTTGCGAGTGTTTAGTACATAGGTTGTCAAAAATTCATTTTTAGTGCACAATTGTGCTACAAAAACAATAAAAACAAACTCACACCGACGCTTGTTCTCTTTTATTTCAGTTTGATTTCAGTCGTTAATTGAGTGTTAACGAGTGCACATGGGCGGATGCTTACTGTTTTTTTTTCAGCTTTGTTGTTTTTTCAGCTTTGATTTAATTTCAAAATAAACCAGCAAACAAAATAGTATAATGGAAGATAAAAATTTTTGTTTTGTCATTAAAAATGCTTTTGGTAACATGCAATACATTTTATGTTACCAAACATTTAAAACAAAGAAAACAAGAAAAACTTAATTTATAATACCTAAATACACTTAATTTTTTAAGTTTTAACTGTAAATTAAACTCGCCCAATGGAATATGTGTGAAAAAAAAATTGTCTTATTCTGTAATAACTGAGGCATATTTTGTATTTAATTTTAATAACTTTTTTTAAGTTCATTTCCATTTTGCTTTAAAAAGTAAAATTCATCACATTGGCAATGCTTAGTTTTTTGTTTGCTGGGCAATTTTCTCTTATCCAATACAGACGCATTTCATTAAATGAGAATTTTGACAATCCCTGGTTTAGTATAAGTATAAGTAAACTCAGTCTGTAGCATAAGTGGTGGCTGGCCTTTCTGGTAGAAAATGTAGTACGATAATTAGGCGCGCAAATAAATAATATAATTATTTCCGAGCTTTTCTTTAAAATAAGTTATTTAAAAATATATTTTTTTTTTTGCAATTTCCTATATTGTCTTATGTCATTATTAGTTTTTCCCTTTAATAATATAGTGTTCTCTTTTTTTATTTTAAATCGGTGTAAGTTAATACATAAAATATTTTTATTGTTAATACTTGCCACCTTAAAGCGATGTTTAAAAAGGCCAACTTCTATTTTTCTACAGAAGTTGTTTGTTCATTTTATAAATTTTCTTGCGTAAACATAATTTGCTTTAAAGTTCTTTTAAATTTTTTCCGTACAAAGCTTATATTTACGCACAAACGCAAAAAACAATAGATTTTTCTTGATAGAAGTTATGAACAACTGTAATCATAGTCAACCAAGCAGATAAAAAAAATATAATAAAAAAGTAAATATGATATTCTACGCATAAATATGCAAGCAAATATTAAATGATATACAAAAGGTGCAGGAGATAGCCATCTTCTAGTAAACTCCAAAATATGGCCGCTTATTAGTCAACAGCACATCTGAAATGGTTTCCTTATACTGTGATTAAGGGTAATTTTCTATTTGTAAGTTTTATATTTTAAAGCCCTTAACCTCCTTAAAATATGCAACATTATATTTATTTATATTTTTTGTTTTGCTACAAAATTTATTGGGGTATATGTGTATGTTTTTGGGTTTATTTATATATACCCAGTTGGTCACGTCTTCAAGGCATTTTGAACAAAGGATTAAAGGACAAAAGGAAGTCGTGAAGGAAAAATGACTAAAAGTATTACATCAATTTCCATATACAAGAAGGCCGAAAAAAGGGGAGGCCTTACATCTTGCCAATTATATGTTGTTTTAAATATAAAATTAAATATATAGACCCCCACTACTGAAAATGCCATAGGTGCGACATTAGGAAATGTCTTAAGGACATCATTTAAGTCTATGATGATTTGGTCAACTGGGCATTTACCGACATATGTATTTTTTCTTATTTTAAAAGCTCAAGTGCTAAATTATATTGTAAACAGAACCCGGCAAAAAAAGAAATACATGCGTAAATACGAGAGAAAGAGAATATTTTAATAAATTGAAACAAAAAGCAAAACAACAATACCTTTAATATATTGGCAAAAATGTCTGTATTCACCACTATTTGTGTGTGTGTGTGTGTGCGGGAATATATCCAAGTGAATAAAATTTGAATTGCAAAAATGTTTATTCGACCGTAATTTATAGGAGGTTGTTTAAATTATACAAGGGGAAGCCTTCGCATATTCTAAAAATATGAATTACCAAACTGAAACAAATTTGTTTTCATTTTTATAAACGTAATTTATACATACACATGTATCTATGTTTATTCATATTTCAAATATTTGGGGTTGCGAAAGTAAAATCTAAAAAAAAATTTAACATAAATATTCATATTTGCATTGATTTTGATTCACAAAAGGTGTATGTATGTGAAAAAGGTGAGCCAAAAACTATTTATATTTTTTTTGGCATTTTTTATTAATATTTTTAGCATTTTTATATGCAATAAAAAATTTATCAATATTTTTTCAAAAAGAACCACAAATGTTTGTATAGTACTTGACTTTTTCAACCATTGATAAAACCATTTTTCTTTTCGAAAGCAAAAATATTTTATTTTACAATAACATTTGCTCCGGCATCGTAAACTTAATTCGCATTTCAAATTTTTAGCTTGAAACTTTACGATTATTGGAAATTAAACTCAAGCAGGTTCTTTGAATTAAATTTGTACATGTTTTTGTTGTAAAATATGAGCATGGAACCCCTTTTTTAAGAAAGATCAATTTTATTTTTCTTAAAAAAATATTTTAATTAAATATCGATTTAGGGCATTATTTTATAGAACATCGCTAAAGGGTTGCTAGTTTACTGTAGGCTCCGAAATTATATTGTTTTTTATACTTATTGCTCCTAACTATGTTTATAAAAAGAACAACGATAGACAATAAGCCAGATTGAAAAACGCACGTACAACTTTTAACGACTTATGCTCTAAGCACAACTGGAACGAACGACGAATTTTCCGTTGCGAATATTTATCATGGAATATAAAACACATTTTTGTATATGAAAATTCACACAAACAGTGCATCGACTGAAATTCGTCATGTGTTACGAATAATTGGGCACAGGACGACCATTTTTCTTTTAATTGTTTTTATTTTGTTGTTTTCAATAATGTTACTTTATACTTTAAGAATAATTTTCACTTGTTATTTGTTGCATACAACAAACTTAAAGTATTTTTAATTAGTACTTGATGTATTTTTAATTAGTGCTTCTTTAAGATGGTCACTGTATCACAGCTGTTTTATTCGCTCAAAATAATGTGTTTCAGTTGACGAATTTACGCAACGAATTTCCACAGACGAATTCGTCGTGTAGTGCGAAATTCGTCGTTCGTCCCAGTTGTGTTTAAAGCATTTATCCAAATTGTATAATTTATTATGAGTATTGAAGTTTTATGTTAGGACGTTACAATATCAGCAGAAGTGCCCTATATGCTGCATGATATGATAATATATCAAAAACTATGGCTTGTCAAAATGTTATGAAATTTCTGTAAAATAAGGTTTTGAAAGTTATCGGGAATCGTAAAGCTCCAAAGGAACGCGTACAATTAAAGTGGTCATTACAGAAGTTTTGTGTTTTTTAACCGAAAAAAGAAAAGAAAAAATAATGACACCAAGTTTCGAGATGTCGATGGTCCAAAGTAGCATCTGTTGGCCAATATTTTTCTTCTTTTTATATCAAAACTGAAGTTGTTTGCGGTATTTTGATTATTTTAAAGTTGTAGTTTTCATCTTCCATTGTCTGCCTAAGTCTACAGGACATCTTGTGCATTGATACTACCAACTTGGTTTTATCTGCTTTTACTTCCACCCCCACTTTGAAAATTTTTTCCCAACATTTTCAAATGCGGCAGTTACTGCTCACAACGTGTGCGCCATAATGCCGATATCGTTGATGTAAAAAAGTAACTTCTGCTGCGTTGTGCATAGATTGCCAGTTTTATTCACAATTGCATCTCGTATAACCCTTTTTAAGAGTATGTTCAAAAGATCACATCAAAAGGTCTCTCCTTGTCTAAAGCCTTATTTGGTACTGAAATACTCGGAGACATTGTTTCCCGTTTGGATTGTGTATAAGTTAAGGTCATTCCGCTAAGTCGTATTAGTTTTGCAGATACACCAAACTAAGACATACCTGGCAACACCTTTGAACGTATGGAGTTCCAAAAGAGGTAGGACATAATCACTCTTATTCTGCATTTCGATTCGAATCGAAATTTTCTTTGTCGGCCTTCTGCACTGTGAAATAGTTTGGCCAAAAATAACTTTTTCTTAGTATATTTTTGATTTTCCGTATTTTCGTACTAAAATCTTGTGCTTCTTAATATCAAAATTGGAAAAATAAATTTTTTATTTCTATTTTGATATATGCGTATTTGCATGAGAAATCGTAATCGAAATGCAAAAGAACCACTAATACACTGATAATTCAATCATAGCCAAATCATATGCCATACCAGCGAGTCACCTCCGGTCTTAAACAGTTTAGCTGGCAACCCACCGGACTGGTGCTACTTCGGCCTAAATCTGGTTAGGCAACATGCACTAAATTCCGACTTCTTTGATTGGTTCTGTGGTTTTAAAATTGAATGTGACAGTGTAAAATCCTCCTGTTTGGTGTTTTACTCATATTCACGCTTTTTCATTCTCTTTTTCTTTTAACGGAATAGGCGCTTCCTCTCTCTCCTTTTCTCCCGATACTTTTCCTTCGTAAGATGTGTTTCTACTGACTGCAGGGTTACCCTGCGCGCCGCAGTTTTCACCTTATTAGCTCAACGAAACCATGGGTACATTGGAAAGTCTTAGGGTACCCAAATTGCGGACATTGCGTTTCCTCTCATGAAGTGAGCAATGCTTTGCCATTGAGCTGCAACGTTATCGGGACAAGTACAACATGAATGCAGTAAAACCATCAACCCGATGAAAAAAAATTTTTTCCGCCAACACCTCTGTCTATTTTAGATTTTCATATAGCTTGAAAACCCCCTAAAAACAACGTATATATGTTTAAAATTGCTTGGTGAGCCCTCGCCTTAAATCACCTTCGAAAGGAAATCTAAGAATATTTTTTCCAGATATTTTAAGAAAATTTTTTAGGATACGACTTACATTAGATTTCAAAGGTTTGGCCCTTTGGGCATCCATAGAATTGAACCAAAAAGGTTTTGTTTAAAATATATTGTCTTTGGGGTCTTTGTTTGACCACGAACGAATTTGATTTTGCGGGGTAATTGCAGTGCCGGTTAAGTGCAAGACACATCCCCTTAAAATTCCTTGTGCACCTTACAGAGCTTGTATTGATTGGTTTTAGCGTTTACGACTAAAAAATAATGGGCCACAGTGCCTAATTGAGCAATAAAAGTGAGCGTTTCCTTTTTTTCACCGAACATGGGTTGCACAACAGGCTCCTTCATAAACCCTTTAAATTTTAAATGGAACCTTCACTAGAAAATATTCCCTAAAAAACCAAAATTAAAACTTTTTTTCTGCGTCAACTTCTCGACTTAAAGCTTTTTTCTTATTTGTAAAATTTGTTAAAACAAATTTTAAAATTATTAATTTATTTTTCTTAATAAACATCACACACATCAAGTTTTTTTTTGAAATTCAATTTAAAAATAAAACGGAAACGGAAGGGACGATATATCGTAAAGCAAATTACAGTTTCAACTGTTTGTGTATGTGTGTGTATATGTGAGTTTTACAGGTTTACTTAAAAAGTTCTAGCAACATCTTGTTGCTATTGATGATATTGATGTTGTTATTTTATGTTTATCGTTGGCAATCTTGTGTTTTGATTAAATTTATAACATTTTTCAATTGCAATTGGGGTGCAAAGAGTTTCAAACTAAATGAAACCTAAAACAAAGTACGAACATAAATACATATAAGTTAAACAAACCACACAATAAACTAAACAATTGGCCAAGAAAAATAACAATATTTTTTTTTTAAAAAATTATTTCTATAAAAACAAAAAATTGCACACATTTGTTGTTTTACAATAAAAAAAATCTTTGTTTTTTGCAGTTTAAAGAAAGGAATGGAAAATTCAATTTTGTACAAAGTTTATTGAATTTATTAGACAATACCATTACAATGTTACCCTGTACATACATATGAAAAACAATTTTGGTTTCAAACTCTTTAGAACTTATAAAATAGAAAATAAAATAAATAAAATTCAAAAGTTATATATTTTATTCACAAAACTTAACTTAATTAAAGACATTTTTCTTTTTCCATTTGTTTTGTCCCTGCAATACAGCAAAACGACATTTAATTTCATTTTATTTCTTACTTGAACTTTTTGTTTTAGGAAATTTGTTTTATGTATCATCATGACCAGTTTTTTCTTCATCTTTAATGGAAGTTAGTTTGCAGCTACAACAAACGCTAAGTGCTGTTTAAGATGGCGTTAAGATCGTTTTGTTGTTAATGGCTGTTTTATACTGTTATCGCAGAAGTAGTGTCACAAGTTTTGTTTAATTTTTTCCGTTTAGATATTCTTACCCTCTTTAGTCTAGTGCAAGTATTTATAAGTTTTTCTTTTTTTTTTTGTTTTGTTTTCATTTGTTCCCTCTAACTGTTTTGTTTGTTTTGATTGTTTTGTTTTTGTGGCAGGTTTTACTTTTTACTCCTTGTTCTCTTAAAGATGTAGGATAAAGCTTAAGTGTTGTGCAAAATTTTGTGAAAACAACCCCCCTCAAGTGCTAAATGCAGAGTTTAGTACATGTTTAAGGGTATAAAATGGTTGCAACATAATATAATGTTTAAGATAACTACGAAAAGAAGACCTTTAGCTATTTTTCTTTGCACTTTTTAGAATTTAAGTAACAATGATGCACTTACTAGCAATGTTATATACATACAAACGAAATAATGTCATACCATTTACATTTTATATACACACATTTATACAAGTACTTAAGATAAATAGATATAGAAAAAATAAAAGACATTCAACACAATAAATATTGCCATTGGCAACTAAACATTTTCGAAGAAACATAAACAAAAAAAAAAAAGGAAATATGTTTAAGATCGTTTTTGAGATCTTAAAAACAAACCTTAAAAAGAAATTAAAATTTTTTTAATTATTAAAAGTGTAACTTAAGCTTTTCTTGCTAATAAGGTTATTCAGCCTGAAAATAACGAAACAATATACAGGGTGATTGGAGGCAAATTTTTATTTTTAAATTAGATTTTTTCAAAAAGTAATTAACGGTGCGGAGGAATCACCGACTGAGCGGATTTTTCAGTCACGATGTCGCAGTGATCGAGTAAGCAATGTTCGGTTTCGTCGAATACGTGATGGACCGAGTGTAAATTTTATTCGTTCGTGGGCGCAAAGACTCCTTGCAACTACTTCGGCTATAAATGTCCCACGGCCAGGGCCTAGTCGATCTTTAACGACTCGCGAAAACATTGAACTGGTTGAAAGAAAATTACGCGAAATTCCGCTTCTTTCAATTAGGATAAAGGCTTCCTTATAAGGACTTCCAAGAGCGATTACTTATGAAGTTTTAAAAAAGGATCTGAAGTTCCATCCTTTTTAAATCGTTCAAGAACTAAAAGAAAGTGGCTTTGATTTACGCAAACATTTTTGTGAAACCATGTAAATCTCTTTTTGAGCGACGAGGCCTATTTTTACTTAAACGGCTAATACAACAAGCAAACCTGCCGTTACTGTTCTCCAAGAATCTGCAACCCTCTATCGAAACGTCTAAAACCATTGCATAGCCCCAGGGTAACTGTTTGGTGTGCCTTATTCACGCATAAGATAAATGGACCATTTTTTTCGAAAGTTCTCGAGGCCAGAGGACGAATGTTAACGGTGAAAATTATCGACGCATGATTACGGAATTCTTTTTGCCGAACCTGCGAGCTCATTCATCGTACTCTTTAGAGCCAAAGCTTCGAAGAAATGGCTTCGGGAAGACTGATTAGTCGCTTTGGGGACGCTTTGGCCACCGAGGTGGCCCGATCTAACTCCCATGGATTTTTTTTATGGGACTACCTCAAAGAGAAGGTTAACGATGACAATCCCTAATCTCTTGGGGCTTTAAAGGAAAATATTCGTCGAGAAATCAGCTCAATACAAGCAAGCTTACTGCAGCGTGTTGCGCAGAACACAAGGCTCCGTTTTGAACAGTGTGTTCAACTCGACAGAAGAGATTTGGCTGACATACTCTTTAAAAAATCAAATACGCATTTCCATTCTATCGTTCAATGCTCTTAAAACAACTTCTCGCCAATTGATAATATTTTATTTTAGTTTAAAAGTATAATTCTACCACCAGACACCCTGTATCATACGAAAAACCACCGAGAGGCCCTGGTAGACGAAAGCTGTATGCTCTGTGTTCTCTTTAGTATGAGCAGCTAAAATCTTGTTCGATCGCCGAGCCTGTTGCAAACGCAACTGAATGGTTTGAAGCAAGTATTTACGCTCAAAATATTTGGGAAGACAAGAGAACGTATTATTTTATAATGACAACGATAGTCTTAAAAACTATTTAAAAAGAAGGTCTTGGGATATTTTTCCTAAGTTTACGTAGCTTTTCTAAATATACCACTACAAAATAGCATAATAAGTCGTGACCCATAATATTATGCAATGAAACATTGTGTAGCGCTGTTATTTCGCCTTATGATAAGGGCTAGAAGGTTACCAATACATTTAAATTAATAGCTTTTCTGAGCTTAATCCGTAACATGATTGTGATGTTAAAACTATAAATGCTTAAAACTTGAAAAAATACATTTTTTGGTTGATGAAAAATTTAACAAAATTTACCTTAAATTAACTTAAACAAAAACCTGCTAAGTTTTACTTTGTCATTTAAAAGCTTTTGTTCTCTTTTTTATCTTGCTAAGTTGTTCACAAGTCAAGTGATTTTTATTAAAACAAAATCAAATTTTCCATGCGAAGGAATTTTTCACTAACGAATTTTTTATCTATTTAACCCCGTTCGTTTTTTCAAAACTATGTTAAAATTCAAAAAATGTGTTTTTCCTTTATGAGAAATACATTTTCGTTTAATTTCCTTTAGCTACTTCAATTAAACTTGACGATTTTTTTTAACTTTCCAAGATGTTGAGAATTTTAATTAAACAACCATTGTCCTTAAAACTATCTATTGTCTATGAATTTCCAGTCTAGGTGAAGAGTGCTCCTAAAAGTATGCTTGCTAAAATTGTGTTTACTTTTATTATTTTTATCTTCTTTTTTGGTAACAAATTAAATTAAATGTTTTTTAAACTTAAATTGGAATTTTCTTTTAACAATCACTAAGTTTGTAGTTATTTTGGTGGACGAGAAATTATAAAACTAAAAAAATTTCGTTTTTGCTTATTTTAGTTTTAAAATCCTTCAAGTGCCAAAGTGTATATATAAGTAAGAGAAAAGGTATTTTTTTGGTATAAAGAAAAGAGTTTGGATTAAAAGAAAATCTATTTTAGTTAAAATTCGAATCAATACTTTAATTTTCAAAATTGTTTCCCCTACTTTTTTGTTCTTTGTTTAAAACCCTTTTTAAATGGTAATTTTCCAAGTCGTTACATTTCACCCCCTCTGTTTTTGTTTTATTATTAATTTTCTTAATGTTTTTTCGGGTTTTGTTGTTCTAAGGGGAAACGGCTAATTTAATAAAGAATGGTTAAAGCAGCAGCAATTTTATTTTATGCGGAATTGTACATACCTTCAAAATATTCAACTCATACCTTTTTTATTTGAAATTGCTATAAATAACAATTTTATCACTTTTATTCTTTAAAAGCTTACTTATACATACAAACAACACATACAATTACAATGTTGTCTTCTTTTCTTAAACTGCTTTGTCTCTTCTTTTTTGATGAAGTCTAACAATAATATGTCTTTGTTCCTTTAAGCAGGTCAGCTTTTTGTTGCAAAACACCCTTCTTGACTTTCCTTAACCAACAAAACAAACACAACAACAGCAGCAGCAATAGTAACAATGGCAATTGTTAATGTGTATTAAGTTATAGGCAGCAAGAGCAACATGATTACAAACAAACATTTAACTGAAGAAGTAGGAGCAGCAACAACTAATTTCTTAGAATATATTTTGGCACGTTTGTTTAACTGCTGAAAATGTGTTACAAATTTACTTTTTATTGCAAAAGGGTCTTAAGGACTATAATTGCATGAGACTTACATAAGTATGTATATGTACAAACGTAAATACAATAAAATTTCACCCCTATCTACAAGTACATACACAGACTTTCAAGGAGTTGTATAAAGTTTTTTATGTCCTTTCCAACAAGGCAATGATAACAAGAAGCTTTTTCTTATTTACTCCAATTATATATAGAGTTTGTGCTTTTCTTAAAGGTTTACCATTTCTTAAATCAAAGTTAATTTATTTTTTTAATGCCTTTAAGTATGAACTTGTTTTAAGCAAAAAGGGAATAATTACTTTGGTAAAAGTTGTTTTAACAATAAGAATGTTTATTTGTAATTATTGCAAGACATAAAATATGAAAAAATTTTTTCTTTCTAAAATTTTAAAATGTTCAGAGAATCTTTAATAAATGAACAACTCTTTGACAAATTTCATTTTATACAAAAAGTTTTAAAGAAAATATAATTCATTTGTTTAGGTTTGAAAGTAAGCAGGACAAAATTGAAACTATTTCTTCTAGGGGCCAAAGTTTGCTTTCTCTTCAAACTAGCGTGCCTGCCATGTTGCAAGAAGTTTTGGAAGAGCAAATTCAGATATGTTTCCGGTTTATTTCTAAATTTTAAATTTTGAAATTAAATAGTGGAACTTAAAGGTCTTTGTAGATGTTGCTGTCTTTAGTATACCAAGGAGCGGCAGTTTTCATTGTTGGACGACGTTGAATTTTTTCTTAGTTGGATGCAGAGACAGTACCTTTTCATTGTGTAACTACCATAGTACCAAATTATTTTTAAAATGGAGTTGAAGGACAGAAGTTTACCGTCAAGACGAAGCATAGAGTTTTTACCGATTACCCAATTAATTTGGCAGCTTTAAGTTCTATTAATGCCAACTTCGCATCTATATGTGGCTTCCATGTGAAGCGACGATTTAGGTGAATGCCAAGGTATTTCATCTCAAGCTGTTGGGGCAACATATGGTTATTAATAAGGATTGGAGAGCTTATATCTTTGCATTTAATTAAAGTTAAGCGGGTTATTTGTTCCCCATAACTTTGACTCTTTTCCTTTTTAAATAACATGATGCTGTTGTGAGTTCGAGGTCTCTTTAGGAACTTCATAAAAACTGGGAAAGGCAGCCTTATTAACATATGTCAACATTAGTGTTTGACGGCCCGCTGGCAGGTCTGCTGTGCAAAGCAAGTACAGAATTGGTCCTAGAATACTACGCTGAGCTATGCCAGCCTCAATAGGCTAAGGCCAAATTCAGTGTTCGCCTTCTTTGATCATAAATTGCCGGTCGGTTGTGTTGCTCAAAGACAAACTGATGATTGGCGAATCAATTGTTGCCATTCACGATCTGCTTCAGCTTGATTCTAAAAAGTTTTTCGAATAATTTCGATATAGCATGGGTCAAGAAGACTGTACCTTCGAAGGGGTTGTTAAGTTTTTGAACACATGTGCCTAAGTCTACCTCCTAGGGGTATCAACCTGGCAACTTTTGGAATATTTGCCGAAAGGCTAACAGACATGGCTGAAAGAAAACAATCTGTCTTGGGCAAAGGAGTGATCAGTGATTCACTGGTCTGGCTTGAGGCAGGTTGTCCTTGTTGCGCTGTGCCATGTACATCACCGTCTAGTGGCACAGCAATACAGGGTTAAAGGGGTACCCATACCTTAACTGTGTAAATTAAATATTGGTAGGAATGAAATGCAAGTAGATTTCCGAGGCTGACCAGAGTCCTATCTGGTACCACGTGAATCAGTTGGCCCCATGTGCTTATCAGGTGCATGAACTGATTGATGGTGAGGTCTCCTTCGGGAGTTCACGTGGTGGCTGTGATTATTCCTAAGCGGGGCAACTGAGATCGAAAGTTGATATGCTGGGGTCCGTGCTGTACGGGCCCCAGAGTGATCGCGTAAGCGGTCTTATATAAACTTAAGGCTCTCAAGACAGAGTTTCTAGTTTTGGCGGGTGTACCCAGGCACATGAACAACTGTTGAAGTAGGCTATTAGCTGAAAAGGTGACAGTGTGTTTGGAAGTAGGTCAATAGAGAAACCAGCCTCTGGGCTGGGACTCTAGGATCTAAAATGAGATCTCGTCAAAGTAGTAGCAAATAAATGGGAAGGCCGGCATTGGCACTTCGAAGCATGTGCGTGATTCAGTCCTGACTGGCGGTGAGAAGATTATGAAGCATTGATGATGTCGGATATATTTGATCCTAATTGGAATGAGTGAAGTAATGGATCTTTTTAACAGAGCTGGGTGTCGCATCCGTGTTGGGTGCGACTGAAAATCATAATCTTTCTTGCTTAAGGTTGGGTGCTGTTTCACAAATGTGTGGAGATGTGTCTTGTCGGCGCGGATCTGTTTTGATGATGAAGGAGCGAGATCAAAACTAGAAACGCAATTCGGGTTTAGATAGCCCGACTCCTCACCAAGGAGTCTGTTATGGCTACACAGAGTCATAACAGAGAATTGATACCTAGGTGGTTTAGACGAGCCATTCTGGGGGCGTTGGTGGACGCTTGGTATTCACCAGTGTTGAGAGCACCGTGAGTTATTGCCTACCGGCAGGTACTACGTAAAACCTTAACGTCTGTACCTTCGAAGGATCCTTCCTAGGCTATTAGACATTTCTTTACAAAGATAAATTTCTATATTGACGGAAGGTATTCTAGCCGTAATACGACGTAGCTTGCGAAGAGCGTTGAAATGAGGCAAAACTTTTCATATATCAACACTCCGAGAGCTCCTGGGTCCGTTTATTTAGGCTGCCAAGATCGTAGTCAATGTTTTTCGGAGCTCTGGGCTTCAATGCTTTAAGAAAGGCCTATTTGTCGGCTAAAGCCTTAAACGACTTGCTTAAAATGACCCCATAAAAAGAATTTCAAAGGCTTCAAGATGCACGAACGAGGGGCCTAGTGAACAGCACCACTTTCGGAATTAAAGTTGTCACTAAATTGATTTTGGAATTATTGATTGTTGGGCGCTCTAAGGCAAGTTGCGCTGTCTTGTTGCAAATAAATGTCGTTGACGTTTAGCTGATAATTACAAAAAAAAAACCTAAGTCAGCTCCTTGCTCATTTCAGAAGTAAATACCAACGATAACGAAAGCGTGTAAATCACAGAAAATATTGTGTTTTGGGTGGTTTGGAATCGAAAAAAATAAAATAAGTAAAATTTTAAATTAGTTGTTGTTGTTGTGAAATAAACGAAAAGTATTATTAACTTTCCAAGCAAATATTTTTTTTTTAAATTAAATTTACACGACAGGAAAAAGTTGTTTTGGTATCAAACGATATATAACTTGTCAAACCATAAATTTCAACATTAAAAGTACTTGTAAAGCCAAAGAAACACCCGATCGACGTATAGCTGCTATACATATATAGCTTTCCATACAAGAAAACTGAAATTAATTTCCATAAAAACGAAATCCCAGAACATATATTTCTTTGTGCTTTAAGCTAGTCTTTTATTTACAAACTAATTTGTTATAAGCCTTTGTGGTGGGAAGCGCAATTTGTTTACTTAAATTAGCAGCCTAAAACTATACTTGCTGCTGCACTGGCTAATAACAGCATATTTTATCTTTTAATAAAACTAAAAAGTTAACCAAACATTTTTTTGCCCTAAATCTTTTTTTTGCATAATCATCTAACTTTAGAAAATCTATAGCTAAAGGAAAAATTTAAAAGAAAAAATATTAAATTATAATAATCAGGCGATAACAAGATGTAAATGGAATTCATTGAATAAAGTTGTTTTCAAAAGAAAATTTTACATTATCGACAATCCACAAATAATACTTAGCTGCAGCTGTAAACTTACAAAACACCAATATTTCTTGCATTTTATCAATATAAAAAAAAATAAAAATAACAAAAAACCCCAATAAAAAAGCCAAATTCCATTTTTGCCCAGATTTATGTAACACAAGCAAGAGTAATAACCCCTACTAAGTAGAAGAAGAAGAAGACAAGAATTAAATTTACGCCAAATTTACACAGACAGCATAAATAGCAGCAAATGCAGCAGATGTTGGATAAAATGCAAACATGCAAACTTTTGGAAGGCAAGAATGATAGAAAAAATGCAAAAGAAAAGAGAAAAAAGCAGCAAAAAAAATTTTACAGATGAATTCGATTATTTGTGAGTTGAATACTTTATCAGCAGCTTCCCCAGCTCATTTCATTGTCAGTAAAGTGCAATTTTTAAACACGCAGCAAAAGAAGAACAGCAACAAACAAAGTGTTTGGGTGGTGATAAAAAGTTTACAGTTCTTAGGAAGAAATAAAATAGAAAAGACGCTTTAAATAGGACAAAAAGAAAAAAAAAGGACTTTAAATATGCAAGTCTGCATTGCATTTGTTTTAATAAAGAAAATTGTGTAAATGGATAATTTATTTAGGGAAAGTCTTTGAAAAGAAGAAATTGCAAATTTGCCAATTATTTCTAAAATATATCAATTGATTATTAATTATTTTCAATTTAAATTTTACTGTTTTGCTGGTATAAGGAAGTACAGTTTTATCTTTATTTTATTTCTTAAAACTAAACTTCCTTATTAAAGTGGTATTTTTTATATTAATTTTTTATTTTGTATATTTTTTGCTTCACTTTCATGCCTTCATTAACTCTAACCTGATTACTCCTGCCAGAACATCCGGCTAAAGTCCTTTAAATGATGAATTTCCCTTAATGCTGACAAGCATCACACACATCCTAGATTTAGTATTAGATTTTGAGTGGAAAAATTCTCCCAAAAATTGTACCAGAGTTTATTAGCAAAGTTTTTTGCTTTGTTTTTTTTTATGGCAATAGTTTTTTCAGTTTTTTAACACCCCAAGAAAAAAAATTTTTTTGCCCTAAAGTTTGAGAAATTTATTTAAGCAGGAAGACAGGATATAGAGCCTTCATATGCAGCAAAAAGATGTTGGTGTGAAAGGGAGAGGGAGAGAAAGGAACAAGTTTTTCGTCGTACCAAAATCTGTCTTAAGGCAAGATTTGCGTGTTTTTTTTCTTTATTTTTTCTTATCTTCTTTAATCAATATTTTTTTTAATAATATTTTAAACTTAAAGCCCTAAGGCAAGACTAGTAATATGTTTGAACTAATTTTTTTTATTAATTTTTTTTCATTTTAACAAAAGATCTCTTAAATAAATAAAACTTAAAGTAAATAACATTAAACAAAATTGTTTGGAAAAAGATTTTTTGTTTTTTTTTAATTCCTTTTTTTAATAAAAGATTCAAGGCTGCAGGGTTTGCTGCTCGCCATTAAAGTTTTTTATTTTCGTTATAAACTGCAGGGTTTATTCCAATAATGCTGCCGTAAAGAAGTTTACTAGCGTTGGGTCCTATTCGGCACATAAGCTCGCTTTTGCCATCTATTTCAGTTAATCTTCAAACCCCATATAAATTACATTGTGGTTCGTGGAAAAAAACGAACAAGGTTGTTGGCAAAAACGAACTTAAGTAACCGACTGCCCCCACTTCAAAAATTATTATCATTTTAAATTTCGGCAGTTAAAGACAAAGCCAAGGCGATTGCTTTGCAATGGGTATGGGGGTTGGGCTAAGTTGCAAAGGGTAGTGACGAACGATATTCGCTACATCAACCTACGGCCAGCAGGTACATTATAAACCTCTTTAGAGAAAAAAAAAGATCAGTTAAGGAAAATATGCTTTCTATGGGTAGCTGCCTATTACCTAGCCCTTCCTTCATGAATCCTAGATTGTCTTCTAGCCAACAATCACATCTTATCCCCGACACCATCGAAAAATTACACCTAAAAAAGTTTAGTGTTTTGCAGAGCCATTTCTTGCCACATGTCCTACATTGAAGCAGCCCGTGAGAGTCCTAATTATGCACTCTAGATCCCTTTTGCCGTCATTAAGAAGCAAGTTAATACTCTTTTCCTTCATTCCGGACCCAGGAGTCTGATATCTCACAAGCAAGCTTTTCTCTCCAGGCGTGACCCAGTCTGTCCAAGGTCCATGCTCCTATTAGACCGTAACAAAATTTCCTTGAAGGCCTTGTTGACTCACATCTCAACTAAACATTCCCTTTTATAGTAAAAGCCGTTGTCAAGGTCTATTTTCGGCCATGACCACCCCAGCTTAAAATTTTTTTACATAGTTTGAAACTTTTGATTTCTCTTCCGTATTCTTATCTATAAATTTTACGGCCATTATCAGCACCAGCATCTTCACCTCGAAAATTCCACATTTATTTGCAAGTCTGTATGCCACACGAACCTCTGTAAAGACACCAGCCCCGGTGCCTATGAATATCAGTATTCCAAACATAAGTGAAAACTGCACTCTGCAGAGGTATAATTCTAAAGGCAATTCTGGCACCCTATAATCAGTCAAAGACGACTGTCTAAGGAGCCCATAATCACCCTTCGCCCGTGGAATTTTTGAGTATGCCAGCGCGTCCTTTTGACCCTGCCCTCAGCCTACCCAGCATAGTAAACCTACACAAACTTGAAGCCGCTATTTAAGCCAAGACATTTTTAAAGGGAGGAACATGTAGAATGTTATCCAGACCCCCTCTTCTGGCCACTTAAGTACATAGTTCATCACATCCTTGGATTTTAAAAATGATTTTCCTATTTTATTTTGATTCTTCTCAAAGGCTTTCCACTAGATGCAGCCAGTTTAGCATATCCGGTTGGAGCCCCCAGCTTTCACCTTTGGAGTTTTTACAGAAGAAGCAGGCATTCTTAAACCTTCCTCCGCATTACTTTCTCTACCGAGACAGGTTGCTTCCCAGGACAATACTTTGATATCAAGCACTATTCGTAAGCCTTAGCGCAATTACGTCAATCACCGAAGGCTTAGAGGGCAGTGAATAGCACTACATAGATATAAGGGCAAATTACGGCATCTGATTCGAATCGAAATTTAAAAATTCTTATTGAAGTTCCTATATTAAAAGCATTGACAACTCGATCGATCAGGTAGGATTTCGATTCGTACCGAATGTCGTGATTTGTCCCCCTGCCTTCCCTAAGTTTACACCCAGTTTCATGGTTAAGAAATTTTTAATCGCCTCTTTACCCATATATTGATCAAGGACTTAACCAAATAAATCGTAATGATTTTGCTATTCACTGTGAATTTCATTTCAAATCGAATACACTCCAAATAATCCATTTAGGTCATCACGTGCAATTTATAGTTTACTTTTATTTTATTTTCTTTTTTTTAGGATTTTTCTCAATTTTTCTTTATATTTATTATTTTGTTTTATTTGGAAGAAAACTTTTGCAATGCTTTTTTGTTGTTTTTTTTATTAATGCGGGCCACAATTAAGTTAAGTATTAAAGTTGCCCTTCTTTATTTAAGAAAAAAATTTTATAACTTCTTTTAGTCTTAAGAAAATGTTTTAGTTTTGTTTTTTTATATATTTTTGGTTTTCATGGGGTTTTAAAGTTAGCTTTTTCCTTCAACTATTAATTCGCCCATTTTTTTTTTCTTTTAACCCCCAATGATAGAAATGTTTGAGATATTGGCTTAAGTAGCAACATCACCTGCATTACAATGAGTTGCCAAAATCAACAACAGCATCAAAACAGGGAGGGTCAAGCCCAACCAAAAAGAAAAAAAAACGTAACAAAAACTAATGTTTACAGACAAAGAACCTTAAATGAATTTTAAACAACCAGAAATTTCATTTTGCCAGAATGTATTAATTTTTAAAAGAAAGTGATTTTCTTTATTTGCTTTTGTGGAAAAAAAGTATTCAATATAAAATAAATTTAGATTAAATATTGAAAGGTTATTTGTAGGAAAAAAATATTTTAAAGAAATTATAAAAAGTTAGACGAGAAGCAAATCTTAAATATTTTTTTAGAAAAAAGAAAACCTTTGAAAATAAAATATCTTTTTTTTAATTCTTTATTTGTGGTTAAAACTATCTCAGAATAAAAAACATTTTTTTAGTTTTCCAAAAACACTAATTATTTTTCCACAACTAAAAGGGAGACCTTGTGTTCTATATATTTATTTACCCCTTTTGCTTTTACACATTCTATGAGTAGTTTTGTTATAATTATTTTTTGCGGTAGTTGTTTGTTAATTTGAAAAACAGTTGATGTATTTTTTTAGTTTAATCCCTATATATATTATAAAATCAAGGTGTAAGTTTGTTTGTTTGTTTGTCACGCAATCACGCCTAAACGGCTGGACCGATTTTCATGAAATTTAGAGTGTAAATACCTTGAAGCCCTGGGTGTGCGATAGGCTATACGTTTTTGGAAAAAGGGGAGGTGTTACGCCCACAGCACTTCAAATCTAACTGTACTTCTACTGCAAAAAAATAACTTTTAATACAGGTGCATATGTTGCACCGATTTTTTCAAAATTTTGTGCACATTTATAAGGCTTCTAACGGAAAAAAATTTTAAGGAAAAAAAAGAGGCGGGACCACGCCCCTAAAACAAAAATGATATGATAGGCACTTATTCTAGACCGATTTTTTTGAAATTAGTTCGCATATAAACGGCTTCTAAAGTTAAAATTTTGGAGCTAAAAAAGTGGGCGGTGCTACGCCCACAAAAATTTTACTTTTTTTGCCGTTACTTTTATTGCACCGATTTTTTTTTCAAACTTGGCACACATATAGAAGGCCCTTAATTCTAAAGGACAAACGCTAGGGGTTGTTGCGCCCACAAAAATTTTAGTCTTCATGTTTGCTCTTCTACTGTTGCAATTTTTATGAATCTCAAAGATTTACCAATAATTTTTATTTTCGGAATAATAATTAGTGGCACAAAGATGGACAAACGTGCAAAGTTATGTGAAGATAGAGCAATAATTAAGCCAGTTATAGCCTAAAACGCTTAATCCGGGAGGACATTTGTATGGGAGCTAGGTCAAAAAATTAACCGATCATCACCACAAACAACATGCTTTTTTCCTATGCCAAAAAAGACATCTGTTCCAAATTTCATCGAAATATCTGCAAAAATGCGGTCTCTACTCTGTTCAAAAGAATACATTATCTCCAAGCCGGACTGACGGACCGACATGTTTTAATCGACTCAGGAAGTGATTCTGTGTCGATCAGTATAATTAGAGGCAGGTCTGAGACCTTTACTTTTGTAGGGTATAAATATTTTTACAAAAACATAATCAAATTTGGGTATAACAATATAAGAGAACTTTAAACTCCTTTTGAAAAACACTTGAAATGTAATTATACTATAAATTAAGAACGATTGATATATACAGGGTGTCCCCCGGCAAGGTATACTATTTTATTTTACCGCCATTTTGGTAAACGTTAGTCTTGCAGTTCGTATTTTGCAGTCGTGAAGTAGAGACATGTCAAATTTATTATGAAAAAATATTCAGTAACCCAACGTGTTTTAATCAATAAAACATGACAACCCCGATTTTTATGAAAAAATAATAATGAGTGCCGAGGCACATTTTCAGTTGAGTGGATATATCAATAACCAGAATAGTCGGTTCTGGGTAATAAAAACCCCTCAAATTTCCATCAGTCACTTTTGCATCCATTAAAAGTGGAAGTCTGGTGTGCAGTTTGGTCAGGAGGAATCATTGCAGCTTAATTTTTTAAAACTGAAAACGGCGTAATGGGAAGCGATATCCTGATATGATTGAAAACTTTAATTTAAGAAATGGTGATGATGATTGGCCTGATTTGACTGCTCCGGACTTCTTTTTATGGGGATATCTGAGCAGCAAGGTTTATGCATATAAACCAACTTTCCGGCGGACACCCTGTGTATGGCAATATTATTGGAGCAACAATGCCAACAGGGTAATTCTAAGGGGAAGATATTTTTAAACTCCATATACCAAGTAATCCAAAAGGTTTGCCTTCCAATTCTTAACGCTTGCAGTTTTCAAACAAACTAGCCATGCTTTAACAATTAAATAATCCCAGGTTGCTGGTTAGCTGGATTTGCTTCTCTAATGGCATGTTGTAAGTCGCCTGTTCTAGGGTACTAAGTGGATAAAATTTACACATTTCTGCACTAAATGGAAAAACTCCTAACAGAGTGGAAAATAGCGCTTTATGAAGGACCTAACGACCCGTCATTTTTTTTATAAGCTACAAACTTAACTATTAATATTTGCATAGTAATTTAAAACTTAATAATCCAGATTTGTTTTGTTAGGTTTTGTTTGCATAATTTCACACAATATTGTTTATGGGTTTAATGTTTAATGTAAAAGTTTTATTAACAACACTAAAGGGTATTTCGTGTAAAAACTCACATACTGAAGGCATAGACAGCTCATCAAAACGATTAAAATTTCGAGTTAAATCGAATGCTGTAATTTTCCCACAGTTTTATATGCACTTTTTTAAGTTAAAAATTTTCTTCTAAACTTTACCTTTTAAGATTATTCCCGCGCAACGCCGGGACGGGTCAGCTAGTATTTGTATAAATTGTGTAGCATAACAAAAAAGTTCCCACAGCTTGACCTAAAAAACTGCTAAAAGTAAACAAAAAACTAAAGGAAAAACTACTCATACAAACATAATTCATAGTTTGGGTTTTATGCTTTAAATAAGAATGAGTAAGCTTGTGTTTGTGTGGGATAGTTTTGAACGAAGCCTCAAAAGTAACGCTAAATTAAATAAAAACAAAAAAAAAGTAAAAAAAAAAAATATTTAGTTTTAGAAACAACATAATTTTTGGTGTTTTTGTTTTATGCAAAGTTCCTGCTGTAGTTTCCTTAATAAGTTTCAAGTTTGTATGTGTGTGTGTATGTAAATGAATTTATTGTAAATTTAACCCAACTGCCACTAAGGCCATTGTATTAATAAAATAAAAAACACTGCAATTTGAAACAAAAGTGCATCCAAAAACACATTCAATTTAAAGAATGAATTTTTTTTGAAAGAATGAATGACTAATTCCCAGTGATAATAATTTGTATGTAAACTTTTTCCCACGTTAATATTACGGCAGCATTTAACATAAATTTGTATAATTACATGTGGGAATTTAACAAATAAACAAACAAAACACAACATTTCTATTTTAAATCATTGACGTACACGCATAGGCATAAGCAACATGTCGGTTTAGATTTACATTCAAAGACATCGTCTGTGACCCAGTAATATTTGATTGACACATATCTACATCTGTATGGATATTATACTCATGTAAACACTATAGATTTTGTTATAAAAATAATACATCTGTAATAAAAATATATAAATACCAGCAAAATAGCATTTAAAAAATCATAAAATTATATGTTGAGTTGTGTTAAAACTCAAAATTTTTACATAAAAGAATAGAAAATAGAAAATAAACAAACCTTTGGATTTTTTGACAGACATTCATATGTATTGACAGATGCCTGATATACAACGTGAACATTAAATGAGTCTGTTAATGAACTAATGGGTTGAATGACTATATGCAGACAAAACTTTTAGGTCAAATTATATGGAATAGACTAAAGAAGGCAATAAATTTACAGAATTAAAGAACATTTTTGTTAAATAAAACTTATATTTAAAATTTTATTACTTTTGTTTATTGGATGTTTAATTTAAAAAAAAAAGTTCAGAAAGTGTTAGCACAGCATAAACTGGTTACAGGCTGTGCTTTTAACGGCATAAAGGTAGGTTCACACTTTTTTATTAATTTAAGTTCATATGCTTGATACACACTGTGCAACATGTTTATGCAACAGAAAATATCAAATCTTTGGATATACTTGAAACATCGAATGCAACACAAAATTAAACCATAAACACCAATTTGCACTACGCAACCAGTACCCGAAACATGCCTGGTTGCATTAACATGTTTCATAGTGTGTACCTATCATAAAAACTAAAAAAATAAATAAATAAGAAATATTCATATTATTTCCGGTATGCGTCCACCGCGGCTACGAGCTACATGGTCCATTCGATTAGCCCAATTTTTTAATAACTTAAATAAAACCAAACCTTAACAGAAAATGTAACGTGGCATTACTGTTTCATACACAGACATACCAAATGGCCACATACACAGGCAAACTAAATGGTAAACAAGTTGTAACGTTAGCGTAGTTTATAATTCTCGTTTAGATTATATTAACTTGACAATAAGTATTAGCAAACATTCGTGGCAATTCGATACGAGACAAGAACAAGTTACATAATTTTCCAAAGTGAAAATCTGACTATTACTGAAGAGAAATCTAACGGTCGTAGCAGTCGGTAGTGACAATTTTTTTAACACTTAAAATCAACTCAGCAGATTTAGCTGACTATTCTCAGCATTACCTGATGATAAGTCGAATTGGGGCGATCCACAAAATATTTACCTGCACCGCCCGATCCTAAAAACAAACCGGCAAATCCGAGTTAATGACAGCGTCGCCAAGTTCCCCGAGCTGCTTTGCTATATTTAGTATATATATATGTATTAGCATCAAATATTTAACTTAATTGAATACTCTTAACTCCAAAATGGTAACTGTTAGGTTACTTAAGGTTCGTAGTCCTAGAAGTTGGCCCTGTGCACCGCTAAGCTTTCTTGGCCCATGCAAAAATCACGTTATTTAAGTACTTTACAGCCTTAAGAACGTGGGAATCAGTGAAAAGAACCACTTCTGGAAATAAAGTTGTTACTAAGTTGATTTTGCAGTCTATTAGCTGATGAAAGCTTCTATTGCCAGCACTGTTGCCATATGATGAAATTATAAAAGTTCTAAATGGTCAATAATAAAGTCCTACCGTTGAAAAATTATTGATAGATTCTTGAAAAACTAGACTTTAACCGATATCTTGAATCGTTTTAAATGCATAAACATCAACAATAACATTAATTTCAAGTTAGTTTTTCATTATACTGAATCCATTCAATGTTGAAAAGTAAGGAAAATTAAATTCTATGACTTTCGTAACACACTTATTTAAGCATTTATAGCTTAAGGAAAAGTGCTCACTAGCACTTAGCACTTTTTTGAGGCCGCAAGTGATAAACAAGAAAAAACAGATTAAGCACTAAATGTGCCAAAATGGCAATTCTGATTGTAAGTTGCACTGTCTTGTTGGAACCAAATGTCTTTTATATTTAGTTGATGAACAAAAAAGCTGTCAGCGCTGGCCAGATAGCGCTCGCGGTTGAGTGTAACGGCAGCGCTTGCTCATTTGAAAGAAATAAGAATCGATTTTGCCGCCGGGTGTAAGCCTTACCATTCAATTTTAATGGATGCAATGGTGATGCGATGATTGCTTGAAAACGATTTATAACTGACGAATTGCTTGCCTGAAAAATTAATCGTAAAATAGGCGAATTTCTTTCTCTAAAACATCGCGAATAGACTTGTTCATTTCAAGATAAATTTCCATTATTTTGAAGTGTTCTTTGGGCGCAAAGCAATTCATGAAGACTTGTCAAACTTTACTTGTCAGAATTGTCAAAACATTTTGACTTTCTCAGCTGTCTACCATATCTATCGACACTGATATTTCTCGCGCGGTTTTAAAAACACCCGCTATAACACTGCATTTGATTTTTTAAACACCACAATTAATGCTATTCGGTACTACAAACATATCAAACAACATACTTTCAGGTGTTATAACACTTAACAAAGACACAAGTTTATTACAATGTGTGCTTGTGACATTTGTTATTGACACTTTGACATTTAAAATATTTTTTAACTTTTTCTGTTACAACTACAAACATTTTGCTGTTTTAAAATAAGTTAAATTTTAATTTTTATGAAAACACTTATGTATAAAACAAATTTTTCAACTACTTGCAATTGACTTCTTTGGTCAGTAAATAGAACACCTTAAATTTAACCCTTACCGCCTTAAGGTATGCTTTCGAAATTTTTTTTGTTCAAATATAAGTGTTTTAATTAAGTTTTTTTTTCTAAGGTAGAGGAGATAACACCACGTATTTCTTAACAAATTATTATTTTTTAGATAAATGTGAAGAATAATTATTAATTTTTCAAAAATTTCTTTAGAAAAAAAGGAGTAAATAAAGTTTTCATTCATTTAACATTTTAAATATTATTTTACTGTATTTTGTTATATTTTGTCAAAAATTTCTATTTGATGCCACTTTGTTTAAAAATATTTTTCAAAGCTCTGTTTTCCCTTTAGCAACTACATGTGAAAGCTTTGAATAGAGCAATTTTTTTCTCCAGTGTTTTGCCAACATGTTTGCAAATCATATAACTTTCATTTGCCATGTTAAGTGTATGAAAAAATTTTAAACAGAATTCTAAAGGAATTTTTTATGTGCATGTGTGAATTAAAAATGCCACAAAAGTATTTAAGTCTCTGCTGTACTTATTTAAGACTAAAACAGACGTTATGTTTAGATAACAAAGTAGAAAAAAAAGGCTAAAACAAAATGAGTTGTTCTTATCCTTTTTGACATTTGTGGAAATTGAAAGATATGCTGTTGCATGCAAACATTATTTGCATGTTAAACATGAGAAAAAAAAATTAAAGCATATGTAAAGGCGAATAATAAAAAAGGCAAATCCTTATTATGTATTTATAAGGTTTAGATATTAGTCGCTAGCAGTATGTGCACAAAGAGGATTTTGCATGCAGCAACACATTGCATTGTTGCTCATTTAGTTATGAATCCACCTGTTGGTAAACATCCTTTGAAACATTATCATTTAAAATTGTAAATTGAAAAGAAGCATACAAAAATCATATTTAAGGTTTCTGCTCTAAGCACTAGTTTTTTCGTAGTTAGTTAGTTAGTTAACTTTATTGAGACTTAATTTTTTCCATTAACATAGATTTACAAATATTAAATTAAATTAAGAACACTTAAAACTATAACGTATTATTTTAATTACATAACTTATTAATAATGATAATGCTACTAGCCTACCTTAATTATGAAAGATAAATTATGAAAATTTGTAAGTATGACTAATTAGAAAAAACAATGCTTGCTCTCGGCATTTACCCTCTATTACTTGTAGAGTAATATCTACTATTAATAAACTTAGTTTTTTTCTTTTAAATGTATTCCATTATAAAAAGGCTCCCATTTCCCTTTTTTTTGTAATATAAAAAACGCAGTCAGTAGCATTCAACCTGGTTTCGCAAACTTGTTTTAACGATGGACGGATGGACATGTGTAAATCGACTTCTCTATCTAAAATATATATTTACTTCATTGGGTCAAACATGAATTACAAATGGAATGATAAACCAAAATATGTATACCCAAATTACTGTGAACATAGTTGAAAAAAGTTTATGGGTATCAAATAAAAATATAACAAAAAACTAAAGCATACATTTAGGCAGGTGAACCCAATACAAGTGTTAAAAACCCACTTAATTGTTATTGCATACATGCTTGAATAGACGAACTAACGCACAGTAAATGAAGCCAAAACACACAAATCACATAAACTACATGAAGCTTACATGTTTGCAATATAAAATAACAAACCGTTACATAGCCATCAAATACACAGAATAAATTAATACAAATACGAATGCAAATAAAAAATTGGCAAAACAATTCAGTTTACAGTTGCTATCATGGCAACGAATAGTGTTAATGATTCTATGTTGCATAAATGAAGTTTGAATAAAAAAAATTTATTTAAAATAAGTGCTACAAAAGTTAGTGATATTTAAGAGAATTTTTTTTTAAATGTTGTTAACTTTTGTTAATTAAAATAAAAGTTTTATGTTCAGAAAAAGTTCTCTATACTTTTGCTTAAATTTTCTTTTGCCAAATTTTTAAGTTAAATAAAGAATGTTGGATTTATACATAATAACTTTTTTTTAATAAGTTTGTTTTGTATGCTTTGCCAACGCTACACAGAGTCTACTGACTCCATTTCCGGCTTGTGGCGACATAATCCAAACCGAATGATTAAACAAACCATTAACTCCCCGAAAACTTCAGGTTAAATTTGGGCTAAAAATATTCCTTTAGTCTATTTGATTAAATGACCATTTGATAGTGCATAAGCACATACGTTAGTTAAAACATGACAATGATGACTAAACAATTAACAGCAGAAGTTAAAATAAAAATTTAATGCCTGGTTTTCTATTAAATACAACAAAGGATTATAAAAAAGGACAGAAAAAAAGAAAACAACCATAAAAAGCATTCAGGTTTTGTATGGAAAATATTTTTTATATATTTTTTGTGTGTTGACTTGTTGCTATCGACAGGAAAGCGTACTTTTGTAAAACAGAAAGTAAAACAGAAAAATGTTATCCAAGAACTCAACGTCAACATCATCATTTAAACACTTATCTCATCAACATCATATCAAGTAGAGTGTCATCTTTGGCATAACCTACAAGAACATGGACACACACTTTCTGTCTGTTTTAGAAATCGATAGTCAAAAGACTTTAGAAAATTAAATCAAATGTACAGTTTCACTTAATAACTTGATAACGTCCTTAATAAAAAAAAAGAAAACTTTTTAATCCTTGATATTTGTTGGGTTTTCATAGAAAATTTAAAAAACAGGACATTTGAAAAATGGACAATGTGTGGTTGCTGAACGATGCTATGTAAGTGTGCAATAGTAAATTCATTTTTATATTCTTTAATGTATGTTTCCATAAGATAAAGCTAGGTTACCCTGTAGTTTATGGCATTAACATTAGGGAAACAGCTTATGATCTCACTTAAAAGCGCATGAGTTAGAGAAACTTAGGAAACAAGCAGCCAGTTAAGCCTACACTGCAGGTTACCTAAAGCAGTGAAGAAAAAATTTTGGGTTGGTATATTCTTTTTATGCACTTATAAATTATTTTTTTTTTTTGATTATAAAACGATCACAGGCCCATTTTTAACACTACCTATTGGAAAATATATTTTGTTTTGTAAATAAAATCTTTAAAAATTGACAAAAAAATTGCAAAGGAATTAACATTTTTTATATGAATAATCCTTGCTTTATTAGGCATGACGAATAAAAAAACTTGCACTTTTAAATAAAACACAAAAAAAAACTTTTTAAAAGTTAAATAATAAATGATTTAGCATTTTTGTAATATTCAGCATAAAATAAAAAAAGAGCAAAAAAATTTCCATTTTATTATTGTTATTATTTAAAGGTGCAAAGGTGTCATAATCATAAAAGCTAACGTCCCATGAAGCAACTACATAAAACCATATAAAAACCGTGAGTAACAAAAAAAAATTATAATGAAAAAAAGGATTTTCACACTTTGACACTAATATAATAAACTATAAAAAATTACCAGTCGAAAACATACACACACACACACACACACACAATAACTATGGTTTTACATAAACAATGTTTATTACGCTTTTCATATGTGTAAGTAAAATTTAACTAACACTTACAGGAAATGGGGTGAAAATAAACAACGACAACAACAACCACACATGCATCAGCACTTAACCTTTATAAGCTGTTGTTTACAGGTTGTATAGAAAACTTTTTGTCAGTTTTTCTATTTATTATTTTTGCACATAGAAATGGCAATTTGCCTAAAAGTAACAAAACGCCAAAATAAACACTTTAGATACTTTATTCCTTGTTTTTTTTAAAGGACCAAAATTAGGGCTGCCAAAATATGGCAAAAAAATATGTAACAAAATACAAAATTCAAACAAAATTTTTTCGCTTAAAAAAACACATTTTACTTTATGTGTGTTTGTCTGTCTCATCGCTTTTTGGCAATATTTTTCCTGCCTTTCTATTTCTACCTTTTTTCTATTTCATTGTATTGTAACACTTTAATGATGCGAGTTTATGATACTTCCAGGGCATTTTATTTTTTTTTTATTTTATACATATTTTGTTGCCATTATTTGTTGTATATTTACTTATACCGGCATACAATTTTTTTATTCATCTTTTTTTTAAGGATATTTCATAATAAATACTTAATAAAAATATATGTTTGTGTATTGAGTGCTTTTTGTCTATGAAAAATATGAAAAGTTTATTTTTGTTTAATTTATTTTCCTTTTTTTTCTTTTAATAAAGTTTACTTTTTGTATTACCTATTGTGTAGTTTACTTACTCTATAAAATTAGTGAAATTTCGTCCTTAGAATTTCTTTTTTCTTTATTTATTTTTTTTTGTTACCTTTCTAGCTCGAACAGCAAAATTTTTTGTAAACGATAAAGATAATTACCTGTAATGAAAAGAGAATAGAAAGAAAGAAAATATTAGATTCATATATTAAAGTTACAGATTTAAATAGAATGTAATAATAATATTCAAGTAAATATATTTGTTTTAGACAGAGAAATCTTAACAGAATTTTTTTTGCACTTACGAGACCAAAAGCTTTTCAATTCTTTCTAAGTAAAACAAAAATAAATGGTTACCAAGCAAAGCCTTTTGTCGATTGTTTTAAAACAAAAATATAATTTGACTTCATTACAAAGTCCGATTAAAATTTTATAAAAGCAATATTTGGACAAAAATAAGCCGCTTAAAAAATCCATCAGACAAATAATAAACTGTTCCATGACAATTGATGGGAGCATAGAGACTAATGCTTAAAATATGTTAAACTAAATGAGAATTATTGATTTCTTTTTTATAACCCGTACATTAAAGCATAAAACGTATGTACATATATATAAATATGCCAAAAGCAGCAAGTACTTTGCAGTTAGAAGTAAGCTTAGGCCTCCGCCGCAAATGTTTGTGGATTTAATATTAAAATACGAAATATAAAGGTCCTAAGGAAGGTTAAACTTTATAAAAAGTTTTTGCACCACCTGTAGGGTTGGAATTATTTTTTTTCAAACTGTGTGACAGGCCTAGCAATTAAGATGAATTACAATACAGTTGAAAGTAATGTGAATGTAATAGGCCATTAATTTTTTACACAAAAAAGTAACAAATACGTAAAAAAAATTATTTTTAATATCGCAGAAAGAGCCAAATCGCTGTTAGTTGTTTGTAAGAATATTCTTTTTGGACTATTAAACAGACGATTGGCCAAAGCCACAGAGCCGTATTCAGATAAATAAATAAATAAATGTGACAAGGATTTCCAAAAAAGGATTTCAACTGCCTTGACGCCACAGAAGAGTCAAAAGATTTCTGAGCTGCATTCGATGTTCGATCTTGGTTGGTTATCGAACACCGACTATCGAATGACAATTTCGTATTATGAGATGGCAGAACTGTCGAAATTTTCGTTGCGCACCGAATTTTGTATCGAATGTAATTTTGCTTTCGACAAAGAAATGTAGTGGATGAAATTTTTTAGCCGTCGAATGTAGGTGATAATACCAAACGAAAATTCGTTTGATCAGCTTTTTCGATCACAGTCGAATATGGAATTTTGCTCATGATAGGCACCTGAGTTGTGGTAAAATGTCCTAGTCTTGATCCAAATCTATAACTTTCTGGTTACGTTACACCCCATGCCGACTTTGAAAAAGAGTTCAAAATTCTTCTTCCCCCAAAATTGAGTGTTATGGGGGTGACGTAGTAGAAAACTATGACGCCAAGTTGAGTTTTCTATGCCAGGACTAGACAGCTGTGCTGTCTAGGGACTTCTTTGGTAATAAACGGAATTAGAAGCTCGAAAAACTAGGATCTGCTCTATATACATCTTAAAAGGAATTATTCGCGATTTTGCTGGAGCGCTACAAAAGCGAGATGCTCAAAAAGTGGCTAAGAACAGGAAGCGCAATCTTGACACAGTTTCTCGTTTTATGTGGCTCTCTTTCAACGGCAAACGTACGATATATCTAAAAAGTCGTAATCGGAAAGATGTTTTAAAATTGCGGCTTGTCTTAACGCTTTAAACATCAAAAACCATTATTGCTTTGTCCCAGGGTTACTGTTTCGTATGCCTTATTTACGCATCAGATAATACGACCATTTTTTTTAACATTCTCGAGACCAGGCGACAAATGTCAACGGTAAAAATTATTGACGCATGATTACGGAATTGTTTTTGCCAAACCTGCGAGCTCATCCATCTTTAAGCATTGGCGACTGCACACATAGCCAAAGCTTCAAAGATCAGTCGCTTTGTAGACATTCCCTTGTCACCGAGGTCATTGGTTGATAAGTTATGTGATGGAAGAGGAGGGCCCTCGGGCAACCTTCTATTAGCACAAGTGCCTAAATCTACCTCCTCGTGAAAGGCTAACAGACATGGCTAAATCGAAAACAATCTGTCTTGGGCTAAATGTGATCAGTGATTCACTGGTCTGGCTTGAGGCAGGTTCGCCTTGTCATCGCCGTGGCAAGTACATCACCATTTAGTGGCACAGCAATACAAAGTTCTAAGGGTACCAATACCTTATCTGTGTTAAATAGAAATTGGTAGGAAATTTGCGGAAGTAGATATCCGAGGCTGGCCAGAGTCCTATCTGGTACCACGGGAATTAACAGGCCCCATGTGCTTACCAGTGCACGAATTGATTAATAGTGACTCCTTCGGGAGTTCACGTGGTGGCTGTGGTTTTCCCCAAGCGGGGCAACTGAGATCGAAAGTTGATATGCTGGGGTCCGTCCTGTACGTGCCCCAGAGTAATCGCGTAAGCAGTCTTATATGAACTCAAGGCACTCAAGATAGAGCCTCTAGTTTTGGCGGGTTTACACAGGCAAATGAGCAACTGTTGAAGTAGGCTAATAGCTAAAAATGTATAAGTGTGCTTGGAAGTAGGTGACTAGGAAAACTAGCTACGGCTGGGGACCCTAGGATCTAAAATAAGATTCCGTCAGAGTAGTAGCAAATAATAAAAAAAGGACTGTCACAGAGGTCACCATTTTTTTTATGGGGCTACCTTGTGCCAATTATTAGGTTTTTTATTTAAGTTTAAAAATATATATCAGCCACCAGACACTCTGTATTTCAACCAATACTATCTTCTTGTTTGTTTAACACATTTTTCTGACTTCAATATAATTTAAAATAAAGATGTTTGAAAATAAACATTTTCTTTACTTTAACATTTATTGGTCATTTTAAAATAGATTTTAATTTTACCTAAAGCCTTTACAAAAACGTAATAGTTTTTAGGCTTTTTCGTAAACGCTTAACAGCTTTTATTGCACTAAGCTTAAAAGAACGATAAAGCTACATTAAAGTTTTATTTCTAAATTTCAAAGAAATTCTTAAGGTGTAAATTTTTTCAATAAATTTTTTAACTGAAATGCCATTCTGATATTCAAATAAATTAGTATGCTTTAAAAATTTATTGCGTGTATTATAATAAAAATTATTAACGAAAAAAAAACATTATGTTTGCAGGTGTATGTGTGTGCATATACAACAGATACGCGCACACTTCAAACATATAATATTTGTGTAATTTTGGCACGTTTGGTTCATTAAACTTTTCGTACGTTTTTTTCCTTTTATGTACGGGCTTCCTTTTCGGATATGCCAGCAAAAATGATGGAAAAAAAAGAATCGAAACTGCTATCTATGGGTTTATATAAAAAAACAAATAAAAAAAAGGAAAAAAATAATAACATGTATGTACTTAAAACCAGGTATGGTATGAGATGAAAATAATCCGACAAAAAGTACATACATAAGAAACGATCTTTGTAGCTACAACACCTATACATTTACTCGCACTAAAGCTATTTTGTTTTATTTCTTTCCCCTTTTTTTGTGCGTCTGTCTAAATAATTGTAAGAGAAAAGTAAATGCGTGTAAGTATGTGCCACCCACTTAATAATTCTAAACATGATTTCAACTACCCCTGAGGCCCATAAACTCTATCAAACAAAATAAACTACAATACATTTTTATAAACCTACAGACATACATACATAAACATAAATATGTACTTACATATGTACATACTTCAATAAAACTGTTAAGAAAGAAAGAGTGAAAAAAAAAATCGCAAACAGGTGAAGTTGAGATAAACCAACAAACATTTCAATAACCTTAAAAAAGTTTTTTTATTCTTTTATTTTTTATGGCTTATCCATTTAAACTTTCGAATACTTTCGTTTTATTGTTAATATCTTTGTTTGTTTATATGTATTTATGTTTGATATTTACAACATTCCTTTATTTTGCTGTGTTTCCACTTTTAAAACCTTTCAATATCAGTGGTGGGGGATATGGGTATAAAAAAAATTTTGTCATTTCGTTAGTAATTTATATAAAAAATTCGTTTACTGCCCCTTAAATTATCAATCTTAAAAGAATTGAAAGTTAATATTGCTAAGTTTGAGTTTATGTGTTTTTTGGCTTAAACTCAGCTTCAATGGTGATAAGGATTATGCCGCCTAGTGCCCTACTGGCCCGAAAGTAATATTTTTCTTTTAAAAATGTTTATGATTAGTTTGGTGTGAAAATTAGCAACCTCGCCTGAAAGCGATAAAATTTAAGGTTTGCCTTAGTTCAACTAAGTATATAAACATGCTTGTAACGCGTAAAAAAATAAAACAAATCAAAAACTCTAGCATACTTTTAGGCAAATTTTTTAAATAACCTAGAAACAATATTAATATTAACTTATTGAGGTTTAAAAGCAAAAAAAATGTATTTTTGCGCTTGTACTTGTATAACTTTTTTAAGTACTTTTCATTTGATGCTTTGCAAAGTAGTCACGTCATAATTGTGTCGGACATTAAGCAAATGTTAGGCATTGACAAAGGAACCGTACTTTGTCTGTTTTGCATGCACCATTTTACACTATTCACACGCGGTAAATGTGTGCTTGAAGGTTCAAGAATAAAAAATGTATACTAATCATAATCTTGCTTAAACGCCGAGGGTGCTAAGGATTTTCAGAAAAAATGTCTTCGCTTGACAGAGTGTCGAAGATTCGTTTGGATACCTGCCGCGTTGGCCCAATCCCACAGTGCTCCTAGCACAAGGTGAAAACAATGCGTCCACCAGCGCCCAATGGATGATATTTTGCCAACATGGCAAATTATCACCCATGGGTACCAATTCGAAGACATACATTTGGGTATGCCTTCCCCCTTGGTAAGGAGCGGAGAATATCTAAAATTCCTACCGATCTATGGGTCACGGCACCCGGTCGCAATGCAACTCCATATCAAGCAGAAGCTCTTCCCGCGATTTGGGTTTAAACCACAACCACCACATTGCTCCCGAAGGGGCCTCAACTATTGTCAGGCTAGAACCGAGGTTCTAGGGACTCCTGACACCCGTAGTACCAGATTTAGAATGACAAGCTTCTGGCCAGGCCTCGTAGCCAAGGTCAAGCCAAGGCTACTTCCAGTTGAACTCCAAATAGTTTAGGGACTGGTTACCCCTCGTGGCCGAAACCACTTCCAGTTTCGACTTAAAAGTCCGGGACTGGTCACCCCAGCGTCAACAAACAACAACACACAAAAAGACAAAAACATTGAACAGCCGCCCTCACGAGCGACACTTTGGTCACTCAATGTGACACAAGCAAAAACAACACACACAATACATTAAGCAGACACTAATGAGCAATGAGCCCCCTCACGGGTGACCCAGCGTCATTTCCAGCGACCGAATCCAATCGAGCAGCAAAATCGTAGACCAAAACAGTGCGAAGTCATCCACGGTGCAAGACTCGGGAAGAGCCAGCAGGAACCAAGGTACCTGCAGGAAAAGTGATCCCAAAGACACAGACGACGTGATACCCCTAAGGGCGAAACACCTCCCCAGTGTACGTAGATGCAACGTGGAAGCAGATGAACGCCAGACATCAAAAACGGCTGCGACAACCATAAGCAGCCAACAACAGACGACCTAACAGTTATGTACTGAGCGGACACTTACAGCGACAATCGCGCACAACGGCCTTACGAAAGACCGTGCAGAAGCCACCTTCACTAAGTCCCGTCAGCCAAAGCCCGTCTGGTCCTTCTCCTGGCAAAAGCAGCACGAGCGAACTCGCCAAGCTTGTCAAACGTCCGTCTGTTCTCAACCACTCTACTAAAGTCCCAGCCCGTACCGGAACGAACTATTCCCATTCCGTCCAAATCTCTAAGGTACATCTTCGCTTGACGAGCACGTGAAGGGCAATATGAAGAAAACAGCACGTAACTAATCATAGATGATGGAGTTACATTGGCACTCTCTAACCCAAATGAGGCCAAATCAGCAATTGGCTTGCTTAAGAAAAAGAAGGCCGCAGACACAGACCTTAAACCTGCAGATCTGTGTAAGACTGAAGCAGCCAAGCTAAAATGGTGAATGAATAAGCTAAATTGGAAGATGAGCGTACTATGTCCGATCTAAATATGCAGTCCCTACTAAATATTTATAATTTCTTTAAAACGTATTTACCATTATATTTATATTTATTTTAATATTTTTTTAACTTTCCGCTTGATTTAAGTTATTTGTTTGAAAACCCTTTAAGGGCATGTACTTAACAAATATTTTTGTATTCATCATGAAATAAGTGTTTTGCATATTTAAGTACATTTATTGTCTTTTTACCATTTTTTAATTATTTCTTTATACCTGACTTCAACAGAAGAGTATGACAGCAAACACTTCAGAGACAAAAAATTTTATAAAAAAACAAATTTTCAATATAAATAAAAATCATTAAAATGTGTTGGAATTTTTAATTATTAAAATATTCAAACAATCTTAATCACAAAGAAATAACCACACAAAACCCTTAAACTACGTGAAAGAATTATAGAAATTATAAATTCAGTATTTTCGTTTAAATGAAAATGGCATTGATAAAAATATAAATATTTTTTTTTCTTTTTATAACTTTATTTTCCTCGACATGAGATCAAAACTCAAATACTAAGTAAGTTTTAAAATACATTTGCATGATGTATACTCAATCATGTATATTTGCATATCTAGTAAATACATATTTGTTCATCATTATCATAATCTCTAAAAAATCGTTTTCAATATAAAAAAAGTAAAAAATTAATATTTTCTTTAGCATGCATTTGACATTTACAGCTTGAAGTTTGTTTGGTTCATTTTTTACTTCTCCCTGTTTTATGAGCAAAAATATTTCAGCGCATTTTTTTGTTTTTCTTTAAAAAAACTGCAGGATGCTTGAAAATGTGTATTTGCATGTGTATGTTTGCTGGTAATGATAATGCATGCATGCTTGTTTTGACTCCTAAAGGTATGCTTTGTATTTATTTTATTTATTTATTTTTTTTGCTTTGAAAAAAATAAACTTTCTATCTGCTGCATTTAAGTTTTTATATTTTTATACATAAACAAGCATTTGTAATGCATGAATGATGTATGTTTGATCCTCATCATCAACAGCATCTTGATGAACTGAACTTTTTTGTGAATTTTTCCTTTTGATAAGAGTTTAGGAGCTCAGCTACAATTTTTCTTTTGAAAATTGTATTTATAAACATATATACGCTTAGTTAGAAAATAGTTTTTCTAAAAAAATATGCACTTTACCCTCTTAGATTATTTATATTTTCATGTATTTACATTCAATGGCTTAAACATTGATGAATCAGTAAAAGCATTTATAAAGTCATGTTATGTAAACTTTTTACATCTTTCGCTTTACTAAGGCAGCTTGTCAAGAATTTGTGTAACTTTTATTAATAAATTTTACTTTATGCTCAGAAGAAAAAAGTTTTTTTTAAATTAACTTAAAAATGTTTGTTATAAGGATAAAAGGTTAATTAAATTTGGAGCATATTTTTAGTAAATGTTTTTATAATAGTTGCCTTGAGTTTTCATTTATTTGGTTGTATGTGAACAATCAAATATTTTTGAATAAAGCACAACTTAAGTTGCAAAAAAAAAATTAAAGGCATACTTTTAGGAGAAAGTTACGTTGCTGAAAATTTTTAGTTAATAATCGAGTTTGTTTTGCAACTGATTATAATTAAAAAAATCCTCCAACAACTGATTATTAAGCATGTGTCTTTCTAAAAAATGAGGGATCCACAACATATGGCGTATCACCTAAGCATGGATTTTGTTTCTAATAATTTAAATGTTATGTTGGATGGAAAACATATCTGTCATTATTTTCAGCTAGTTTTTTTAAGCATTCAAGGTTTTTTTTTTTTTTTTTTGCTGCGGAAGTGGTTAATTTTATGCACACAAAAAGACAGATACGAAAGGATTGGTTTGTTAATGTACCGCTTAAGCATATCATACCGCAGCTTAGTGCAAATATGTTCCGCTGGTTTCAACGCGCAAGATACAGCTATTCAAAATGAGTCATCTCGATACGAAAGACAAAGATCGCTTTTCCCAGCGGAAAAAGATTAAATATTGCTGTTAAACACAACAAGACCTTATAAGAACATTGGCGGTCACAAAAGTAGCAATTGTAATATGTTTGCAAGCAGCAAAATTCATCCAAAGCAGGAAAGCTAGGTACCATATTAACTGTAGCGGAGGGGACTTGGGCAACAATGTTGCATGTCCGACGTGCTGCTTGAACGCTATAAAATAACATTTGTTTGCACTAAAGTCTTTTTTACATTAAAGATCATTTGTGATGCAATTCTACAATTTTAAGTTATACACAAAATATATTATTAGACATGATTCGGGTTGCAAAAGTAAGGTTAAAAGGAAAAGACCTTTAAAAAAGGCCTTAAATCCCCCAGGATCTACGTTACAGCCAGGAGAATGCTTGCTGTGCTCTTCCAGCAATAGAAAATTAATAATGCGAACGAATTTCACCCCCCCCCCCCTGTGTATCCCGCAATCGATGTTCTTCTCAACCCAAACCCAATATCCGATGGTGGTGTGCTTGTAGACTTTGCCTGATTTAGATTTTCTTACTTTCAGCATGTCCTAGTTTTATCTTCATTCAGGCCACCTTAGTAAATTCTCTTCATTCTGCCATTCTTCACAGAGCCCTGTGGACAGTTTCTGCCCCGCGCCTTTGACTCGGCTTTCGATTCAACAAAAAGCTTTGGATTTCTCATCACTAAAATTCTTCATGAATTACCGTACTGTATTAGATTTGGTGCTCTCAGACAAAATAGCAATTTTCGACCCTTATCCGTAAGAATTTGTAGGTTCTTTAAACCTACGCATGCCCTGAGCTAGGACAACCATTCCGAGATTGCTTGTACCACCGCATGTAGGACAGTGTTGTAGCCTAGGAGGCAATCACACCATTGCTGCCGCTTTTACCAGGACAGTCCCGTTCTTGCACATAATAACACGTTCCTTCTAGCGTCTGGAAAAAGTTTTCTTTTACCAGGGCTGTCGGTCTGATAAAAGCGCGGTCGGATATTTTTGCTGGCACCGTAAGCAGTCCCGTTCTTCCAAATATCCACACGTTCCTTCGGGCGCCTGTCGAAGAGTCCCTTCAACCAGAACTGTCAGTCCAATATCAGCGCAGTGCCGTTAGCCTTGACTTAAGATACACGGTTCGTGATTTTCGCTTCCGCCGTTGCCAGTTCCATCCCGTTCCTTAACATAAAAAAGAATTCCTTTAACCAGGACTGTCGCTACCACCGTATAACCCTTCAGTGTTTATAGTAAAATTTATAACTCCAATTTATCCATTCCCCCATTGCCTATTTGCATTTGGGGCAACTGGCTTTTGGAATCGTACATTGAATATTCAAAATCGCTTTTATTGACCTCGTTAGAGCGATTCCAAATTTTTAGCAAAAAGGCACATTGGAACGTTTTTTAAGATTCCTGTCCACTGACATCCACCATACCACTGAAGCTTGCTTGGTGATAATCTAGTTACGCTTTCTTATAGCCACTGTATCACATTTGGACTGAAAACTTTATTTAAACCAATAACCTTTAGACAGAAGGCCCATTAATTGGATTTCCAATCGAGAAATACTTTTACGTACTGCATGCAACAGAGTGTACCTATAGATTTTTATTCATGAATAGTGCCTACTGTGAGTGATACCTTACATTTTTAAACAATCTTAAAATGTCTTTATAAAAAAGTTTTGCCATGGGACCATAGGTTAAATAGTTTAAGTAAACTTTCAGAAGACATTAGAAATTTAACATAAATTTTTTAATTTCTTATTCACTAATCATAACTTGAAGCTAATTTTGCAATTTATTATTTAAAATATATATTAAGTCTGTTATGTTTATTAATAACTTTTTTCATTTATAAATTCTTTACGTTTTATTATTATTTTTTGTTTTAAGTTTCTGACAGCTTTATTAAAAAACTCTTATGAATATATTAAACAAAAAAAAAACACACATAAATATAGATGTAGAAAAACTTCATCATCAAAACTAAATATAAAACAAAAAAAAAACTTTTATTTTTTTTCTTTTTAATATTCTTAGAAGAATTGCAAAGTTTCTCTGTAAGAATACTTGACTCGTAAAGTTAAATAAAATTAATGATAAAAATGTGTATGTGTGTTTGTTTGTATGTATGTGTAATTGCAAATATATTTTTAATATAATATTTATATGTCAATGTTTTTTTTTTGTATGAAATTATATTTTGTGTCTTAATTATATTTTCATTATTATTTATTTTAAGTAAGTTCTTGTTGTATTTGTGATATATTTGTGCAAAAAAGTTTTTGTTGTGATTTTTCTTTATTTTTTCTTTCATCTTTCTACAGCTAAAGTGTGACTGTTGTCATAACAGTTTGGCGTTAAATTAAGTTTTTAATAAAGAGTTTTTTTGCTTTTAAGCTGTAACAATGTCAACTCTGTCATCAGTCAAACTGCTGCAATATTAACTAGGGAGCAAGTCAGTCGTCTTATTAAAAACAAACAAGTGAAAAATACAACAACAACGATAACGAAAGTAAAAATTCATTTTAATTTGAAATTTTTTTTATATTCATTTTGATCTTTTTTTATTATTTCTAGTGCACTTAGTTAGTCACTCACTGTTTTTTCTCAAGTATGTCTGAGTGGATAACATACATACATCCATACACACATACATACAAACAAGGAACAAATATGAATATTTTAAGTAGTTTTGATCACCCCCTGTTGTTTTTGTCGTGACATTTTTAACCATCCTTAGTTAGAAGATTCTTTTATATTGACATCATTGATATGTGTATATAAAATATAAAATTGCACTAAAGGTATTTGTGGCTCTGTTAGTTATGTATCGTCACCTAAAATCCAAAAAGGCGTATCTCACGTTATAAAAATTTTAAAATTTTTAACCCCCACAAACAGGGAAATCATGTCCGTATATTAATATAGAGTTCCTAACGCCACACCATTCCAAAATTATTATCAAAGTCGAAAATCTATTAATATTTTAGCTCGGGACCTATCGATCTAATGGTAAAAACTTAAAACGGCTACTAATGGTGATGCAGTTGTGAAGAATGGTACGCAAGTGGACGATGAGTCGGTAGATCACTTTTGTGGCATTCCCCTCTTTTACTTTAAACTTCGGGTAGATGCATACCCTGGCAGGTTTGCTGGGTATCTAACGAGACTAGATGTGAAATTATTAGTACCAAGGCGATCTCATCATACGGAGGCTGGAAGACAATACATTTCATTGACGATTGAAACTCCTTTCAACAAATTTTGTGGGAGCTGTCAAGATTAAAAAAATTAAAGAAAATATTCTGCACCTCTCTAACATTTATCCAGCAATAAGCGATGTTCGGGTCAGGCACTTTGGGTTCAGCAGACTGGACAATCTGTCGGGTGTTCGGTAGTCACACCCTTTTATCCTTTACCAAAGATAATGTTTGGTTCGAGAGTACGGTTTTAAAAAAGGCGACTATTGCCAACAATGCAAGTTAGTCTCTATATGCGACAACGTTTTTTTTAATCTAGGCTTTCCTCTCTCTTCTTTCTTCTCTTTTCTTTTCTCGAAGCCAGCGAAGTATTGGACCTAAGCGGCTGCGTTGACCCTACTCCTACCTAACCACAATCGAAGCAAATTCAAATGGTAATAACACTTTAATATTATGAAATAAGAAAATCATTCTTTTAAGTGTTTTGTTTTTTATTACCTGCACTAGGTCTAAACAAAAAAAATCCCAGCATTTTATAGGGTGCATAATAAATATTAACGTTATATAACAATTACGCCATCGAACTTTACTGATGAGGCTAAAGCTTTCGATCCTAGTGTTGGAGTGACCGACCAACACACCATTATGCTGATAAACCGTCTTGATGGCAATAAAGAGTTTCAGTGAGTGATTCTACTCTTTAGATTCCACCTATTACCGAAAAAGCATCGATGGTGTACTCATGCTATTAAGGTAACTCAGTGTTTTTGTGCCTTCTCACGCTAGCTATTTTCAGGCTGGTTCTTGGAAAACATTACCGCGAATTTCTTGGTCTGAGATCGGAAGCTATGAATGAGATAGTTGGGAAGTCTGAAAAGAAGACTGCTTTACGCAACCCCCAAGTGGATGGCAGATAGCTTTTATTATCTGACCTCGTCCCAAAGGGCTGGCGTGAATGAAAAACAAAGTACACAGAAAAAACTGAGTTGTAGAATCAGTAACAAATTTCAGAGAATCAGTAAATATTTTGTCTGGCTGAGGACCTACAACGAAAGTTGTAAATTTAGACAAACAATTTTGCAAGAATTTTAGCTTCTGTTAAAAAATTTTGCTGAGCTGGTTAAATATTTTATTTGTCTAGGCGAAAATTTTGTTTGATTTAAAAATCAAATAAAAATATTATTAGAGACTATTAAATAAATTGACTAAAAAAATAAATTATTTTGAACAAGAATTTGTTTGAAAAATTTTTTTTGTAGTTTTTTGTGTGTAGCTTATTCAAATATTAATAAGTTTTTGATAAATGCCAAATTTTGGCAGCAAGATTTAAAAAGCTTTGCACAGTTAACACATTAAAAAAATACCACAAAGAAAAAAAAGACGTGAAAAAGATTGAATGAAAATACCAAAGATGTTAATGAAATATTACAAAACACATAAAATAAGGCGTCAACAGCTATTTATACTTATACTTATATTAGCACGTATTAACACATGAACATTTTATTTTTTCAGCCAAAGAACATGAAAAATTTTTTACTAATATTTTGATGTATGACATGTCAAAATATCAACATTAGCCATTTGTTCCACAACATGATAACGTTTGAAAACTCATTCATAAACAGCACAAAGTAAGTGCCAACACTTAAAAGGATCTTTTGTCAGCCAGAAGGTGTCACTTTTTTTTAAAAACGTGCCATGGTGATGGGAAAAAAGGGTGAAGGTAGGGGTGGATTAAGGAAAAGCAACAAAAGAACGTTTAAAGAAATAAAGGGAGAACCGTCCTTCTTAATTTATTTTTTTAAGATGAAACACCATAAGCGGAGATCTATAAAAGGACTTTGTGTTCTTTTCTTACTTTTCCTTACATCTCCACAGACTAAGACACGTTTACATAACACAAAGCATACGTAAATGTTGTATTGGTTATGTTAAGTAAATGTTTGATGAGAAATTAATTTTTTAAAGGGAGCTGCCATCAACAAACAACAAAAAAAGAAAAGTGTTTCAACCATCAACAGCAATCAAAAGCTTTGTTATCCAACCAACAACTGCTTAAAAAATTACTAACAGTTCTGAAAGATGTAACAGATCCACTTGTAGCTAATAAAAAACGACTTTCTAAGATGAAAAGATGAAACTTGAAACGATTATTTTTTGGAAGCTGATTTGTTTTTATTAAATTTATTTTTATATTTTTAACACTTTTGAGGTATTCGCCTTCTTCTAACACCTTCTCTTCTTGTTATAACACTTGATTGCCAAAGAGTTGCTGAGTAAAGTCCTTCACCATAATATTAGCTAAAGAACCTTGAGAGGAAAACACCCAGAAAGTCAGTCAGTATACGGTAGAGTGTTATTTTAAAGCCATATTAGTATTTTTCTTGATTGTTGTTTAATATCCTGGCAATTTTATACATGTACAATGACACTTAATGCTGTCATCACATAATTTTTCTTACATCATTTTACAGAACCAATATTAACACACATCAACAACAACAAAGAGCTACAACAACCATGTGCAAATAGATTTATTTAACAGCTGCCATTGAGGGTGATAAATGATATAAAACAAAGTTTGTTTTTTGCTTGAGAGAGATTGCTTTTGTTTTTTATTTTTGTTTATCAAAATAGATTTTCAATAAAAAAATATCTAAAAAAAAATAAAAACAAGTCATAAACTATTAGGTGTTATCATTTGATGTTTTCTCATCAAAATTGATTTTGGGAAATTGAAAAAACAAATGCTTTACAATGACTTATAGTAAAATTGCCTTAAAAATTCTGAAGGCGTTTAAACCAGCTCTAAAAAATAATTTCACATATAAAGCACAAAAATCCAATTTTTGATTTACTCAATGCCAAGGCTTTCAAAAATGCAAAACAGAGAGGATGGCTGTTTTACTTGAATATTAACACTGGTAGTTATTTAAGTTTTTGATTATGAAGGGAATTTCTGGATGTTCCTTCTATCATAAGCAAATCTTCTTTAGATATAAGCCAGGCAACTATCAGGTGATTTTTGACTATAAGGCTAACACACGTATTTAATATCACTTTCTCTTAAATGTAATCAAGAAGGAATCAACCCAATGAACGGCTTTAGGGTTTACCAGAAGTCCCTCTACTTTATTTTACAACTCAATAAATTTGAGTTTAATTTGGGAAAACCGTTAAGCTCTATTGACCCTTTTTAATTGGTTTACAGCGCATTACCTGGAGAGCACGCTGGTTCTAACTACCGCGAAATGATTACATGATGTAGCGTGATGAACCAACACAACATGCGATCACGAAAGAACTCTTAAAACTAACGATCAGCTTCTCAATATAATTAATTACTGCAGCACTCCTAAAAATTTTCATTCGACATTTTAAGAGGGAGAGGCGAATAAAATCACCTTTTTTGGACCGGACTATCTGTAGAGGTCTTAAGGGAAAACTGGCGTTGGTGAGGGCATATAGCTTGCATAAACCGAAGTCCAAATTTTATTCAGACTTCCCGATAAACTCAAGGTGCTATAAGCTAAACATCCAGCAGGTATGGGTAAGAGGACACGGGACCTGTACAGGCAGCTGCGTGGCTGATACACTGGTGAAGGATAATACATACTGTAAGACAATAAATTTACCACTTCTGTGGCATTCCTAACTCTTCCTGCAAGCTTCTGCCAAAATACACGCTGGTAATAGACGTTAAGGGTCTTACGTGGTACCGGCCAGTGAGGCATACCCACGGTGCTCCTAACACTGGTGAATACAAAGCGTCCACCAACGCCCCTAGAAAGGCTCGGCTAAACCACCTAGGTACCAATTCTCTGTTATGACTCTGTGTAGCCACAACAGACCCCTTGGTGAGGAGTTGGGCTATCTAAACCCGATTTTATTGCGTTTCTGGTTTTGATCTCGCTCCTTCATTATCAAAACAGATCCGCGCCGGCAAGACACCTTTCCGCACACTTGTGAAACAGCACCCAGCCTTAAGCAAGAAAGATTATGATTCTCAACCGCACCCAATACGGATGCGACCCCCAGCTCTGTAAAAAGGATCTTTCATTTCACTCATTCCAACTAAGGATTAATTATATTCGACATCATCAACACTCCATAATCAGTCAGGACCGAATCACGCACATGCTTCGAAGTGCCATGCCGGCTTTCTCATTTATTTACTACTACTTTGACGGGATCTTATTTTAGGTCCTAGGGCCCCCAGCCGTAGCCAGTTTCTCTATTCACCTACTTCCAAACACACTTACACCTTTTCAGCTAATAGCCTACTTCCACAGTTGCTCATGTGCCTGGGTAGATCCGCCAAAACCAGAAAATTTTTCTTGTTGAACCTTTAGTTCATATAAGACCGCTTACACGGTCACTCTAGGGCCGGTACAGAACGGACCCCAGTATATGAACGTTCGTTCTACAGTTGCCCCGCTTGGAGATAACCACATCGACCACGTGTACTCCCGAAGGAGACCTCACCATCAATCAGTTCATGCACCTGATGAGCACATGGGGCCAACTGATTCCCGTGGTACCAGATAGGACTCTGGTCAGCCTCGAAAATCTATTTGCATTTCATTCCTACCAATATTTAATTTACACAGTTAAGGTACCCTTTTTTAACCCTGTATTGCTGTGCCACTAGACGGCAAGGTACATGGCACAGCGCAACAAGGACAACCTGCCTTAAGCCAGACCAATAAACTGATCCCTTTTAGCCCAAGACAGATTGTTTTCTCTTAGCCATGTCTGTTAGCCTTTCGGTTGCCCGGTTGATACCACTTGTAGGTAGACTTAGGCACTTGTCTTCAACACTTATCAACGTTACGCTGGTAACAGATAATTGAACGATGATAGATGCGGTATCGATTTGGCACCCATGCAAAGATGGTTGACTGTATCCAGTACCTTTTGTGCATGAAGCCAGCAGATAGAACAGTCTGTAAGATGTGGCTAACTTAAGCCTTTTTAGACCATTATCTTTTATCAGGGATGGTAGCAACCTCAAAAAAAATTCAAAATGGAAAGCGTTTTTTTAATCCTGTTTCTCAATATAATTTTTTAAAAAATGTTGCTTTATGTTGTTAAAAGTAGTTATGGCGTTATTCGAGTTATAGTTATAATGTTAATTATCTAAAAGGACAAAGATAAAAGAGTAAGAAAAAACTCAGAGTTTATACATTATTTTTGTAATTTTCAATATGTTTGCCGCCACCCTTAAATGACATTCCTATTACAGCAAGTGATGACGCAAAGCTCAAGAGGCAAAAATAAATGAAAAATATAACAAATTTTGTCATAATATTTATTTAAAATTCATTATTAATAATAAAAAAATACATAATGCATGAAAAACAAACGTAGCACAACAAAAAATTTATTTTTTGCAAACAGCGGAAAAAATTTAAAATTTAAAAACAAATACACATGCATACATACACACACATGCATATATTTATATTTATAAGTATTTAACGGCTTTTTTTAAGTAAATATGCAAACACAACACATATGCAACACCAAATATATTAAATTGGAAAAAAAACTATAGAACAATTTTTTTTTACAAAATTTACATAAATATTTAATTTGTTAAAATATTGCTTAAACCTGAAATATATAAAAAAAACTAAAGCAAAAGCAAACAAATAAATTTATCTGAAAGTTAAACAAATTGTTACAAAAAAATTATTAAATTTGTTCCACCATTTTATGCATTCTTTGGAGTTTGTATTTGTTTTCATTTTAAATTTAAATTATTTAAATATGCAATAAATTTATATATTTCCAATTAAATCATAATAAATAAAATAATAAAATGGAGCTAGCAGGAAAAAAAATGTTAAAGTAGTAATATCAATATTTAAATTATGTATTAATATTTTGAAACGGAAGTTTTCTATATTTAAATAACAATAATATGGCGTAGCATACATTTAAGAGCAATAATTGGCTTAAAGCAGTAATATTAAATATTGCATATTTTAAGGATTAACTGATTTAATATAAAGTTATGCTAAGAGAATGATATTGAGAAAACATCAAGCTGAACTTTAGTTTCTTAGCTTTAGAAGAAATTAGTTTAAAGGTTAGTAAGGTCTTAGAAATACTACGGAAAAATTTTTAAGGATCCTTCTTCATGATTTTTGTTTAATTTAAATGAAGATACACAAATATTTACTAAGCTTTAAATTTAAAACTGTTTCTTTAAACTTTACTAAAGAATAACAATAACAATTAAAAAAAAATTAAGCAACAAATATGTTGCCTAATTCTAGGGTGCTTAGCAAAATATTTATTGCCTACTTTTTAAAACAAAAAAATATTTATTGCCTACTTTAATGAGCCCTTTATTAAGTTTCAACAACTGCTTAATAGTACAAACACAATTTCTGAGGCATTTAAAATTTATTTAATGTATTTTACTTTTTTAAAAGTTAAACTTTTGGTAAAGTTTGCAGCCTTTTTTAGCTAGTCCTAAATTGTGATGTGATTTCGTTACCTTTTCAATCAGCATAGTCCCCAAAATAAATAGAAAATACAAATAAACTCTTTGGGAAGTCAACATAAGTAATATTGCGAGGCATAAAAGTAAAATAAAACTTTTCTCAAAAGCAAAAATCAATATTTTAACAACTTGTAATAGAATTAAAAGGACTTTGTTTTACAAATATTAAACATACGCACGCATACACACACATAAGCAAATTAGCAACAAGTAGTTACAAAAGAAAAATTGTACAAGCAAACCCCTTTTGCATAGCAAAGGTTAAAAACTTTAATTAAAAATTTGTTAAAAAAAATTACAAAATAAGATTTACAGAGACACGTACTGTTTGGTTTAAGAAGCATTTAAAATTATTTCTTCCTTTTTAAATAACCCTTAAAATATGCTAATTTTTCTGCGTGTCGCTAGTTTTATGCTTGGAAAATTAGAAAGTCTTTAACCAATTATCCTCCAGAAAGGCAAAAGTTTTTTATTCAAAGTTATAATACAAAATGTTATCCTTTTAGAGTTACAAAATTTACAATTTCTCTTGTTAAAAAATATGTTGAAGTTAAACGTTTAATAACTATTTGGTTTATTGCTTAAAACCAGCACAATATGGAAGAGTCTAGACTTTGTGAACTGTTTTTTTTTTGGTTAGTAAAAGCCAAACAAAATCAGTGAAAAATTTAACTAAATAGCACCTGAAATAATATTATGTATATTAGGCCGTCTTGGAAAACAAGGAAAAAAACAAAATTGTTTGTAACTTTAAAACATTTTCAGAAAGAAAAACAAATTTACCTTAAACTTTAATAACATCTACAATATGTAAGTCAAAGTGATTTTAGCTGCTAGCAACCCTCACTTTGGCATTTAAGAGACCCTAAATAATACAGTCGGGCTTTTAGCCGCAAGACTTAATTAACAATTCAGAAAATATACACAAGATACACAGCGTGCATAATAATGATATACCATAGATGTTACACATACACATCGAAGTACCTATACATCTATAGGTTCTCCCCTTCACACACACACACACACACACACGTACAGTACTTGCGTAAAGACATATTTTTGAAATTAATGCTTAGAATAATGAGTCTATGTGTATGTGTGTGTGTTTGTAGGCTAAACAAAGCTTTTGCTATTCATTGCTGCTATAAATGCTACTTAGTACTGTCTAAGCTTCTGTCATCTTGCTAGCGGTTGTATTAAAGAAAATAAAATGGTTGGTTGACTTTGTTTCTAAAGTTTTAAAGTTGAGATTTTCAATGTCTTGTTGCTATGTCTAATTCATGTTTATTTTTCATTCTTTACTTTTTCTTGCTTTTTTTAATTTCAAATCGTCCATACGTAAAGTTTTTACAAAAAAGTTTACGAGCATTTCTTATAACACTCCTGGGAGAAAGATTGGATATTAAAATCATGTATAAACTCCTTGTAACTTTCATTTGTTGTTGTAACAAAATATTTAAATGTAAATATTGTTTGTAATAAAAACGCTTTTTATTACTTTTTCTTTTCGGCTTTAATTTATTTCATTGTTTAGAAGGAAATTATTTAAACATTTGTAGGTTTTTTTAGCATGCTTGTGTATATTTGGGATATTTGCTAAAAACTGCAGCATAATTCTAGGTGTTTTTTTTTATTATTTTTAATTAATTTGCTAAGAGCTTATAAAATTAAGAGTTTTTGGTAAAGGAAAATTTAAACGAAACAACTTGAGAGTTGCAGTTTTTAAGTCTCTTACATTTACCTAACAGGGTTAACATTAAAGAAAACAAATTTCGTTAAAAAAGGGCATCGCAGGCCTTTGTAATCCAACAGAACCGCCAGTAGTAATTTTATATTAACACAAAATTTATGTAATAAAATTAAATAATTCTTAAATAAAACATAATTTTAAATAAATAATAAAATAAATTTTTTAAACATTTGTAAGAATTGAACTAATACTTTTAACTAACTCAATGAAAAAAGTTGATTAATAATTTTGTTGAATTTTAAATAAATTTCTAAATTGATTCTAAAACAAGAGAGAGAGCTTTAACTTTACAAATTCATTAAGTAATACTTTTAATTTTTTTGCAAGCTGAGAATCAGCAAAAACTGAATTTGAGTTACAAATTTTCTAATTAAAAACAATTTCGTATTTTTTCCTGTGTTCGCCATACACTCGTTTATAGAGGAAGGGCCATGTTGCCCCTTTGCATATACGAGGGTTGCCTTTTATGTTTCGCGATTTGGCAATACTAGTGCTGCAATCTTACATCTGACAGCTCTATCGTAAAGTTTGACATTTTCTAGGTTATACGTACTTAGAACGTTTTGACATACAAGCGCTATTTGTGTTGTTTACAGTAACTTAAAAGATTCAACTCGACCCAAAAATTAAATTAAATTGTGAACATTTTCGTGCGATTATTTCTTACAACTTTCGACGTGGATTAACTCAGCAACAGTGCATGGATGAACTTAATTCTATTTTTGGCGTTGAAGCTCCATCAAGGACCAGTGTTTATCGATGATATGGTGAATTCAATCTTGGTCGTAGTTCACTCCAAGACGAATTTCGTGAAGGTCTTCCAAAATCAGTTGTTGTTCCGAAAACCATTGATGCTGTGCGTGAACTGATATTGAAGATCGTCATGTGACTATCGTGAGGTTGAGACAACCTTAGGCATTAGTGTGACCAGCATACGTTCAATTTTGCATAAACACTTGACTGCTAACAAAAAATTTTCGCGGTGGATCCCACATAATTTGTCAATTGCTAAAAAAAAGGCTCGTGTCGATTGGTCGAAAGAAATGCTTAGAAAATACGATCGCGGTGCTTCGAAGCACGTCTATGGTATCGTGACAGGTGATGAATCGTGGATTTACGCGTATGAGCCCGAAAGTAAAAAGCACTCGACTGTATGGTTGTTTCAAGCTGAGCCAAATCCAACAAAAGTTGTTCGCGCAAGAAGCACTTCTAAGCTAATGGTCGCCAGTTTTTTCGGAAAATCTGGACATGTCGCAACTGTATCACTTGAACAACGCAGAACAGTCTATTCTGAGTGGTACACAACCATCTGTTTGCCAGTTGTCTTCCAAGAAATCAGGAAAACCAACCGCCGAAGATGGATTACTCTTTACCACGACAATGCAAGCTCTCACACATCGCCTTAAACAACAGCAATTTTAAGCACCCAAAACATTAATTTGATGTGTCATCCGCCGTATAGTCCTGACTTGGAACCGAATGACTTCCTTTGATTCCCGTACGCAAAAAACAAACATAGAGGTCAACGCTTTTTGACACATGAAGAAGAGGTTGCTGTTTTTAAAATGCATGTTTTGGAGATCCCTCAATCAGAGTGGCAAAAGTCCTTCGATAATTGGTTCGAACGCATGCAAAAGTATGTAGATCTTAATGGGGAATATCTTGAAAAACCATAAAGTAAATTTTGGATGATTAGTATTTGTTTTTGTTCTCTAATCCCGAAATTAAAAATGCAACCCTCGTATCAAAAGTATTGAAACTTATTAACTTTATTTTGAGAAATCAAATTAGGGTCTGGCACTGTCTGAATTCCCCAAATATGCATGCATATTCAAAAATCAACCTTATTAATGTAGAAGTTAAGAAAAACACAAACTAACTACATCACATATATCGCCTGCCGCGGTAATAAAATTTTGGAACAAGAAAACCTTTAGACTACTGAAACTAATAACATTATTCTGGTGTTTACCTTGAATACAAAAAATGAAAGTAACCAAATTGTGTTAACTCCCAAACGGTTATATTTGTGATGTTTATGATCTCTGGAGAAAAATTGAGTTAATTTCTTTAATAAATTACCTTAATTACCTGTCGCCTCTGACAACATTAGCACGAAAATCTCACACGCACCGCTACAAATAATCACAGACAACAAATTGCTTAATAGGTACCTCCCCCTCTCTCTCTCGCCAACGGCAAGAAATTAAAGCCGTCATTTTGAATAAGTAACAGAAAACTGTGAGAATATTATCTTATCAAACCACAAACATACACATACACAAACTGCTTGATACCACCTACCACCCTTACAAAATCACTGCAATATTTGACATTTACATTCTACACATGAAAAATTGTGTAAGTATGTCAAATTTTATAAAAAGAAAAAAAAATTAAATAAATTTCAAGTGATTTGTCATCACATTACTACGACCGGATAGTACAAAGAACAAAACGACAGGTATATTTAAAAGTAAGGAAAATACTTTTACAAAGAGGATGGTTACATTAAGATGTATTAGTGTCTATATATGTATGTATGAACGTATGTATCTGTGTAATGCATTAAATTATTGCTTTTAGGTTGTCATACAGCATCATCAAATAATTAAAGTAGACTCTAAAACTTGTTTAGCAAATTTATTTTGTTACATTTTTTTTCTAACAAATATTGCCTTTTTCCCTTTCCTTTCATAAGTTCATATTTTTTTGCTTCTGGGGTCGGTCTCACGTTATTACTGTTTAGCCTCCTTTATTCATTCACATTTATGTTTTGTCATCAAATGTCCCCAGCTAAATAAGGTTGATGGCATAAGAAATCACAGCACCTTGTGTACACAAATTAGCTTGTGAATTTTTTATAACTACTAAGAACGTGTTCAACTCTACTTAATAATCATTCGCATAGCCACACAGACACACACACACGCATATGCTGACACACACACTAAATATCATTTTTAGACACGCATACGGTTACACATGGGCATGAAAGCTAAGCAAGATTGACACCCCCTTTCAGTGAACCTTAATATTTTCATTCTTGTCTATTTTTTGTTTGTTTTTTTTTTCGTCTTTTTGATATAATTTTGTGGTATTTGTTTTAATTTGTTAACATGCTTTGTAAGTGACTTTAATTTAGTATATAAACATGGCTGATGGATAACGAGGGATGTTTGGAAATTATTTCTTATAGAAAAGTTTTTAGACTTTATTTACAAAAAAAAAATATTTTCGTTTACCTATTCGGGTAACAAAATAAAATGAAATAAAATAAAGTAAAATAAAATAAAATAAAATAAAATAAAATAAAATAAAATAAAATAAAATAAAATAAAATAAAATAAAATAAAATAAAATAAAATAAAATAAAATAAAATAAAATAAAATAAAACAAAACAAAATAAAATAAAATAAAATAAAATAAAAAGATGATGTTTATACCTAAGAATACTACCACCGTTTAAAGAATACTGATGATTAAAATTCGTAGCTGGTTTCGAAGCTTAATTTTCCATATAAAATCTGTGCCTTCTTTTGCGTAGGTGTTTTTTAAATTCTGTAAAGAAGGTGCCACGCCCCCTTATCCCATATTTCCCATTTTGGGAAATTCATACAAGCTTTATAAAAATGATCATACGAACATGGTAATGCGCAACATTGTTTTTCGGTTAAAAAGGGGTGTGCCACGCAAGCCGCTAAAAATGATATGATTTCAGATAATAAAATGGGCGGGAATATTTATGCATAATTTGTAATAGAAAATATTAAATAGATTTTTTTAAAAAGTCAACATACATAATTTACATGAATATAAGGGTCACTCTTAAAAATATTGTTTAAGAAAACTGACTTATACCCTTCAAATAGTCATTCTATTTGTAACTATTAAAATTATTTTTTGAAACTCAATACATATTCTGGTTCCTATAGACAGGGAAGTGGATTTAGGTATGCCCGCCTGTTCGTCCGGTATTCGGTGCCAACTAAAGTCTAAAAGTACCCGTTTTTTCGAGAATCGCTTTTTTAAATCCGCGAATTTATTTTTAGGGCCAAATATATAAATATCAATATTTCAATAGCTACTGATACTGTAACAATACTGTAACCACTAAGCTTTGCATTAAGACTAAAGGCGGCAAGATAGTTACGCGAAATCTTTTTCGTTAAAAGCAAGGAAATGGTAGACCCTCACAAATGAACACATTTAACATATAACTTTCCGCATATGTCTGCCGATTTTAAGGATCCATTCAATAAATTCTAATTTTTTACGAGTTTTTCCAATCATTGGAAGTATGGAGCAAACAGTGGCTTAAGCCTCTTTAATCAAATGAAAACGGAAGGACAGTGAATAGAGCCACTTCTAGAAATTAAATTGTCGCCCAAATGATTTTGAAATAAATTGCTAAGAGCGATTATGCACCGTCTTACTGAAACTAAATGTCATTAATATTATGCTTGTAAGCATGGCTTAATAACGACAACGGCAATAAATAATAGAGTTACGCTGGTGATTTTTCAAGAGCTTGAGGGTTGTCTTCGCTTCAAAACGATCAATAACTAAACGAATATCTGGCTCACTAAGCCGATTATGCTGACCGTTAAATGGAACTTCCTAAACATATTAATTTCAACAGTTCCTGATGACCTGTAAAACCTGATTGAACAGACATGCCACCACAGTTTGACATTCTCAGCAGTCATATCATATTAATTGGTATCAATACTTCTCATACTGATAAACACCTTGATTATAAAAAATTTTTAAGAATTTTTAAATTTCCTCTGTTTAAATATCTTCGATAACAATTCAAAAACTTTTAAGACCTTTATTTGCTTTAGATAATAATTTGTAAGAAAAAAATTCTTTTAAATCCTACTTTTCGGTCATTAACTATAACTTTAATAAAAACAAATTAGAAAGAATTACAAATTAAATGCAATTATGTTTTTGTGTGATAAAAACATACTAATTTAGGTGTAGTTAAGTCTATTAAATATTTGAAATTTTTTAAAAATAACAGAATTTAATAGGAAAAAAAAAACACACACACACAAACACAATTTTCTGAACCTAAAGACCCACTTCAAGTGCAATGGCATACAAAACCCGTAGACCAAAACTAATAGTTAGCGAGACATTTGTATGACTACTGCCAACCATGACTTTATGTCTGTCTGTCAGACTGATGATGTGTTTATATTTCATGTCTGTTAACTGTTTTTTTTTATAAAAATAATAAAGTTGTTTCTCTTTTAAAAATTAAACTCAAAAATGAAAACGAAAAGAAAACTGTGAAAACAATTAATTAAACAACAATAACAGATTATTTATTGAAAAAAAAATCATTCTCTGATTAACTATTTTGGATTTCTTTTAAGACTTTTTTTTATTGTTTCTCTGCTTAAACAGAGTTCGAAAATATTTTTTGTTTTAACTTTTTGTTAAAAATGCATGTTCGCTGACTTCCGAATGAAATGTTTTAATATTTATTTCCATTTTTCAGCAAATATTTCTTTCTTGTTTTAATTCTTGTTATTGCCGTTCAGCATCATGTTGTTCAGCAGCATTTTTCGTTTATTCTATTAAGATTTTCTTTTCTTACTTTTACCAAATAAATGTGGGAAATTTAAATTGCATTGGTTGTAGGCGGAAGAGAAGAAAAGACCTCAAATTAATTTCGGCTATAAATTGCAATAAAATTTAAAAAAAGAAAGTTAAGAGCTAAGTATTTTGCTATAATTGATTTAAAATCGAATATTTTTCAAAAATCCTAGAGTTTGAAAAAGTAAGAATTTTTGTTCTTTGAAAAGTTTTCCATAATTTAAGACATTCCTGAAAGTTTTTTTTTAAGAAAAAACATGTTTATTGGGAACATGCTACCCCCACCACAAAGCGTTTTTTTTTTTTGCTTTTAAAATATAATAAAACAACCTAAGCAGGAAACAATTAGTAAACTTAGCTGACAAGAGGAATGACGTTATATGATTCTGAGGGCAAAAAATCTTAAGTGTTATTGTATTAGCAAGTAAATGCAACTTAAGGAAACGCCATTACTGGCACCTTGTTAAGCATTATTTTCCTTATATTTTCACATAAAAAAAATTATTTGTTTTCTTTTTTCATTTTATTTAACCTTATTTCACCTTGAGTTTTATATTTCGAAATTAAATGCCTTTGAAGAAGGGTAAAGTTAAAATGTATTTCCTTTTTGCAAAGAAAACAGTAAAACATACATTTACGGAGACTGTAGCCACGGCTGCACTTGCAACAGGAGGGGTATTTTTAAGTACTTAAGGAAAAAACAAAGTTATATTGCTATATTGTTTGGAAAATGCAACATAAATGTTTGCTTTTGAGTCAATGACTATAAAATAAATTTCTTTGAGCCTTAATGTAGGCAATGTTTTTTAATTTACTTACAGCCTTGAAGTCGACAGTGTTTCTTAAAAGCATTAAACACAATAAAAATAAGTAAGAAAGGCTATTAAATAAATTTTACATTGTAACTTTTTTATAATTTCAATGAAAAAAATGCTTAAGGGAACTTCGAATAATAAAGTGGAAAACGCCATCTTAAAATAATAGCTATTTTAAATTTTAATTTATTTTGATTTTATTTTTTTTTGCATAAAAACTTATTATTTTTAATTGATATGGAAAACAATTATTGTGATTATAACTGATTTTTCTAAAAATTTTAAAATAAAAATTATTTCTGCCCCAAAAATAAAAATCAAAACAAAATAATAATAAATATTTTTTGGCAAAAAATTATATGAAAGATAAAAAAAAAAATTTTAGTTATAATTATTACGGTTCTTGTTTTTTCATAATTTTTTAAGTTTGATATTTTTGCCTTAAAACTACGTCCCAAAAAGGGTTATTTTTGGGTTTTTTTTTATATTTTTCTAGAAGTCCTAATTAACATATTTTTAAAAAGCTTAAGGTGTTAATAAGTTTATAATGTCGCTTTAAGTTTTAGTATTTCTTTCTACGAAAACTGAAAAACTTTACCAACTTTTCAACAAACTTTAAAGAACATCTAACAGGCCTTACTCTGTAATAAGATAAGTAAACACCTAAAAGTATGTTATATATTATTTGATTAGGCAACCCCTTAAGGTATGTATACATTTTGGTTTTTAAGTTTTCTTAAACATTTTTTTTGGTTTTTTCTTCCATTTAACTTTAACCTTAAAAACAAAAATTTATGACAGACTTTGCATGAAAAAGGAACCTTAATTTCTCTTAAGAATTTAACTAACTTTTATTATGCCTTAAAGCTTAAGCATCTTTACCTGCCATCAAATATTTGAATATTTAAAATTAATGCCATTAACCTTAATTTCTTTTCCATCTTTGCTCGTATTTACTGCAGTAAACTGTTTAACTATTTAAAGGAAAAGCCTTGATTACTAAGTAGGTTAACTTTTTTGTCTCTTTCTCAAACTTCCACCATCTCTGTCTCTCTCTCTCTCTCTCTTTTTCACACAAGGGACATATTAATTTTGCAATAACCATAATAATCTTACACTTCATCATCATCGTTTAAGGTTTATCAACTTTAGGTTGTTGTTGTTTTTTTATATTTTAACACTTGTTTTTTGTTGTTGTGTTTAGTGAAGTTTAATGTTTTGGCTGCCAAACAAAAAGTGTTGCCAAGTTTACGGCAAAGGTTTAGTAAGTATCGCTACACTACTACATTAATAAAATTTCATAGTTTATTGCATAAATTGTTATTTTCTAAGCAGAAAATTTTAGCATTTTATGTTGCAAAGTTGCTGATGACATTGTTATAAATTGTTTGTTATTAACGATAACGATACTTTGCTAATACTACAAGAGACTTTCTAAGCAGTTAAATTTATAAATAGAGAAAAGCGATAATAAAAACAAACCATAACAATTCGTCTTTATTGTAGAAAATGATAAAGAACCTATTTATGGAACAGCATAATAACTTGTTAAGAAAAATATTTCCTTTTATTGTAGCCTCGATAAAATGAAAAAGTTGTTGTCTTGTAAAATTAAACTGTTCCTCTTTGATGACATTTAAAACTGCCATTCAAATTGGACTGTTAAGCAATAAATGGATAGAAAGTAAAAGAAAAACGTTTAAAGGAAATAAGAAGTGGTTCTAAGACAAAACAATATTTTATGAATATTACGATAGCGAACAGTAAAATATAAAATAAAGATTTTACTATATACAAAACATTTGATAATCTTACAGTAAGAAGACAGTATAAATTAGGTAAAACTTATTTGTTTTGCTATTTCGATAAAATTTTAGAATCGTAAAGTTAAATTATTTTTATAAAGAACTCTTTTGTGCGTCTTATTGCTGGGCTCACCATAAGGACTCAACTAATTTTTATATAGATTTGTTTGCATATTAAAATTGGTAGTTAGCCAATGGCTAAAGGAAAGTATACAGCTCAATTCGGCCGGCTTATTCGGAATATGTATTAGTCTTACTTGCTAAGGAAGAAAAAAAGAGTGAATATATAAGGCAACATGATATATAAAGAATAAGAAAGAAAGAAAAAAATGAAACAGGCTAACCAGAATCATTGCAGAAATTAGGACCTGCGACCTCCAGCATGTTAGACTCGTGCTCTTACTGACAGGGCTACTAGGGACACCAGCCAGAAACAGATTTTCGACCCCTCTTATTATCCAGTTAGAACGGTTGTTGAAATGCAATGCAGTCGCAACAATAAAATGACACCGTCTTGTGATTTTGTAGAGCATTGCATATCTTGCAAGTGTGAAGTCACAAATTAACAATATTAAAATGTCAAGTGTGTACCCGGCGTAAGTTTTCCTCCTGCCCCAATGTCCTAAATTCCCTCTTAGCTACTAGTTTTTGCGGCCAGCTTCTTGTGCGTTCTAAGCAATGAAAAAAGAGTTTGGAGGGAAAAGCTTATTGAAATTTTGTCGTGAAAGCAAAGTCCTGCAACAATTCCCATGCGAAACATCTAAAGTAAGTCACATCTGGTATGGCATTAGACAATGGTTTTAGCTTATGAAAAAGCGGATGTCCTTTCTACATGCCCCGGAATTTCTGTTCTCCGTAACCTACATGATCTGTCAGCACAGGCTTAACTCTGCTCAACTTAGATTCGCTCAGTTTCAGGTTTTCCCTAGTCTTCGTTCGGGTAGTCCTATAGGATTCATTTTGCCAACTTTCTCAGCATTCCTTAGTGGTTCGTATACAGTTTCCTGCTGCAGTCTGGGGTCGTAGAGACGAGTATTGTGGAATCACTACGACAAGGTTGGGAGGGCTTAATGAGAGCGAACATCAGTCTCTCAAAAATCTTCATGTGGTAGAGTTTGTAAGATTTGTAGTTTTGTTGTTTGGTTTTTTTTCAGTTTTTTTTATGAGCGGATGCACGGCTGGTGAGAGGGTTGGGACCACCTGAGGTAAACCACGCCATAGCTAGTCGGCGAACCTCACCGAGCTGGAACTGGTCCGTAACATAAATGTCTGGTTTCCACAAACACATTTTTTTTATTATTTATTTTGGAAAGTAATAAGCGGTTAAGGGTGTATTCCGAAAATGTTTCAAAAGAATAAGGTTGGGTCTAACAAATTCCACTCATGCAGTGGTTAGCCACATCAATAATAGGTCACTCCTCTTAACACAAGAGCCGTTTGTCTTCGCTCGGTATGGGAACAGACATTATCTGACAATACGCTTCCCCTTTATATTCCCCGTGAAAGGGGGAAAAACCTTGCAACAGAGTGAAATCAGCCACTTAGGGCAGAAGAGAATGGCGAAATTGTGCTGAAGATCATTGGTATTTTGGAGTTTCGCCTACAGAAAGTGATAGCAGGACCTCTTCTTGGCAAGGTGTTAGTTGCCTCCTTTGTATCTAAGCTTGCTTGTCCCAGGCCCCACTTCGGTAGCACCTTGTTAGGCAAGGCCCATTTCTTGTGCCTTAAAACCCATGGTCGAGTACACTATATTGTTCCCTTGTGCCTGAATTTCCAGTAGACGATCACACGCAGGCAGTAATCTAAGCATCTCTGCCTGGTAAACTGAAAAGTTCTCTCTCAGTTTTGTAGCGCTAGACAAGTTAATCTTATAAGACATCTGATCCTGCTCAAAAAAATCAGCCAAAAAGCTAAAGTAATATTCCATTGGTGTCGAACATAATCTATCATCCACTTAACCTAACTCATGCCTTTAAGGGGGTTCGAAAAAGTGAAGCGATTACACAGTTAATATTTTATTAATACTAACTATGCTTCAACTAGTTCCGAGGCACCGTAAAAGTGTTCTTAATATTACACATAAGGAGGATAAATGAAAGACTACGACATGAATGCATGATCTTCAGTGGGGGATCAGGTGACTGTAGGGAAGCTAGCGCTATAAGGCTCAGCACCCACCAGATTGCTCAAGAGCCTGGGGAGGTGAGTACTAAAGGTCAAATAGACAGTGTCCGGTTAGTGTTAAAACTATTAAATAGGTTGTGTAAAGATAGGGTGAAGTTAAAGACGAAGGAGCATGCTGCCTGACCCTGCTAAACTACAAATCCAAAATGTCATGCGGATGAGTAAAAGATTCCATGAAACACCTAATGATATTTCGAGGTTTAAACTAAAAAATATTCATAGGGCTTATATTGAGAATCAGATAGCTAGGAGATGGGATATAAAAAAAGGATTCATCTGCATTTGAGTCTTCCTTACCTCGTAATTTATCAGATCCAAGAAATTTTATTCTCAAAATAATGTCACATGACTAAAATAGCTTGACTTCAGAATCAGATATGTTTTAGTCGATCTCGTTTAAACTATTGGTGTATTTTGTTGGACAAGAGAAATGTTTCGACAAAGTGTAGCCACTAGATGGCGCTGTAATTGGACTTAAATAAGCAAAAAAAAAAAAACATAACTAAACAAACGGTCGTTAAAATTCATTTTACCTCTTAAAAAATTTTTTTATTTCTAATGCATTTAAACTTCTGTGTAAATATTTTTTTATTCGTGGTATGTATATTTAAATCTAATAATAAATTTTTCCCACAAAATACTTTTCATAATATTAAAAAAACGTATGTCTGTATGTTAAAAATACATAATTTTCTAATTTAAATGCATTAACTCTGAAGCAGAAGGCAACCCATCAACATCTTTGCATTAGACAAAAAAAATCCTTGTAGTAAACGAAAATATAACACGCTTTTCGATGTTGTAATAGCACATTATCGACAAGTGATAACACAAAAAAAGGAATCAAACAAGAAAAATTTAGAAAAAAAAAAACAATTTTCATTACAACACGTGCTTTTCTTTATAATAAGGCCTTGAAGTATGCCCCAAAATAAAAGCAAAACAAAAAAAAAATGATAAAACACTACATTAAAAAACAAAATGTGTTTTTCAATACTTGTAAAATATGTAAAACATCTCACCTTTTCCTATGGATTACATTGGTAATATAAGAAAACTGATGTTAAATTACAAAGCATTTCTAATAAAAAAACCAACAAAATTTTTTTGATTAACATATAAAAGATAAAGCATACTTTGAGGTATAAATATTTCAGATGTCTGTAGCATAAAAAGATGTTTTCAATGTGATAATTTTTTTCTTTTACATTAAGTACGTGTTTGGAAAATTAAAATATTTGTAAGAGACTTTAATGATTTTGTCAACGCCTTCGTGTTTACGTTTATGCATGTTTATTAGTAGTTTAAAATTACTTTTGTAGCATAATTTATGGGAAAAGGTAATATGTACTGTGATAAGTGAAAGGTGATTTTTGTCATGTAGTTTTGTAAACTTAATAATTTCAACCAAAAGATATTTATGCTTAAAATATATAAAAATTTTATTTTTTTTATAATTTTTCACTAAAAAAAAGTTACAGCTGAAAATAAACAGACTTGTTAAGCAGTTGAAAATATATTACTTTTTAATTATTTTTTGTTTCTAAATAAAAACTCAGTTCAATTAAACAAAATAGTTTTTATAAATGATTAAAGTAAGATCAACTATTTTGAAAAAAAAATAACGAATTAAACTCCTAAATGTATGCTTTAAAATTAAATGAACTTAAATTTCTGGGAAATTTAAAATTATTCAATTGTTAATTTTATTTAAACAATATAAAAAAGTAAAAAAACAGAAAAAGCATGTAACGTAACTTTTTTTGATTTTTAATATTTTTCAAATAAATAATTAAAACTTAATAATTAAAAAAACCCTTTTCATTATCACCACCTATAGAAACCATTTTTTCCACTACCAAACAAGTCAGTCATTGTGTATATTTAATTTATAAACTTATAACTACTTTTTTTCTATTTATAATGAACCACAATTTTTTTAAGTAGATTATTTATAAAAAATAATAATATTTAAACAGTTTTGCATTATGCGGTTAAAAGCTTTAAGCGTTAATATAATAAACAAATGCATTCATAAGTACGTATGTGTTAACTAGATAATACAGAATAATTAATAATCCTATCTGTATTTGTATTGATATGTGTGCTCTAAAATAGTTTGAAACAATTTATTTAAAATATTTAATTATTTTATGTTGTTAAAATTAATTATAAAAAATATTTTCTGGTTATATTTTCAATTAAATATTATAAATAAATACAATTAAACTCATTTAGTTATTTGTAATATAAAGGTTTTCAAATTAATCGAAAACTTTAAAAAGTACATTAAAAATCAATGAATTAAAAAGTGTTTTATGTCATTAATAAAAGGGATACAAACAAATTTAAATTAAATAAAAATAAATAGATTTTGTTTAACAAAAAATGCAAAATAGCAAAAATAATTCAAAATAATCTTGACAGAAGAAAAGAAAATTAATAAAAAAAAAAATTGGAAAAAAACCTCAAACAAATTCTAATATATTACTGGCTAACTTACTAGATAAGCAAAGTTTTCACTAAAAAATTAGAAAAAAAACACATTTTTATTTCATTATTAGACCCCAAGTTTTTTAATTTCTTTCGGGGGTTTCTTTACCTGCAAATGTTAAATTAGTATACAAAGCCTGATAAATCAACACTTGCAGACCCTCTGGGTTCATTGTGCATCTTTTCGAGAAAAATATATTAAAAAAAGAAGCAGTTAGACCAACAAGAAGGAAAAATACTAAAACAGAAGAAAACAATTCAAATGCCCTTGTCTATTCCCTAACCATCTGATTCCTGTTATGAAGCCAATGATGTTTTTCAGTTTACACTGCGAAACACCGTTTAATTTTTTATAAAATGTTTTCCCCAGCCACTTAAACCTATGGTTTTGGTATCTTGAGTAGTGACAGACAACATGCTCTATCATCTCTTATTATTATTCACTCTTACATATCTTATAATAATCTGAATTTCTACGATCTAATTTACTCGTCCTAACCCTAACCCAGGGTGCCTAGTTATGACCCAAATTATGGTCCTTAGACCCATTTTCGCCCACTCCATGAGCAGCCTAGTTTTGATTTTAAAAATCAGTTTTAAACGACATTTGGTTCGAAGGAGACGACGAAACTGACCATACAGCGCGCTTTACAGTCGATTTTTCAGAAGCTTCTGAATAACTTTTTCACCCGCACGTCACTAGTGGAGTGGATTTTTTCCAAATGTGCACATGTTCGTAGAACCCAGAAATAAATATTTTTGACCAACCTTCAGTACAGGGTGTCTAGTGGCAAATTTTTATTATCAAATACGATAATTACAAAAAGTAATAAGAGGTGCGGAGAGAGGGTGGAGCCGTTAGAATTATCAATAGTCTGGATTTGTAAGTCACGATACCTGAGTGGTCGAGTGAGCATCGCGCGTTCACTGTGGAAACATTTTTTAAGAGTAATGATTCTTACGTAATTGCTCGTCGACAATTTTGTATTCGGCGAATACGTGATAGACCGAGTGTGAATTTAATTCGTCCATAGGTACAGAGATTCCGCGCAATAGCTTCGGATATAGGAGTCACACGGCTAGGGCCCAGTCGATCCGCAAGGACTCGCGAGTTGAGAACTGTTTATGTGCAAATCTACGACTTAAAGTACGGAAAAGAGCCGTCTTTACTGAAACTTCCAAATTTATGAAATCTTAAAAAAGGATCTGAAGTTCCGTTCTTTTAAAATTTAAATCGTTTAAGAACTGAAATAAGTAACTTTGATTTACGAAAAAATTTTTGTGAAACGCTTTTGGAGCATTGTCGCACTGTAAATATCACTTTTTGGGGCGACTTAAACGACCACGTCCACAAGCAAAACTGTCAAAGAGCCCGCAATCTTCGATTAAAACATCAAAAACCATTTCATTGCCCCTTTTTGCTGGGCCTTATCCACGGATTAGATAATTGGACCATTTTTTTTTCGAAAATTCTTGAGGCCAGAGACGAATGTCAACGGTGATAATTATCGACACGTGATTACGGAATTATTTTTGCCAAACCTGCGAGCTCATCCATCGTACTCTTTACACACGTGGTTTCAACAGGGTGGAGCGACCGCACACACAGCCAGAGCTTCGAGAAAATTTCCCACAAAAACTGATCAGTCGCTTTGGCGACATCCCATGGCCACGGAGGTCACCCGGTCTAACTCCCATGGATTTTTTTATGGGGCTACCTCAAGAGATGGTTTATAATGAACATCCCCAATCTGTTGTTGAATTAAAGAAAAAATACTCGACGAGAAATCAGTTCAGTTGAACCAAGTTTATTGCAGCTTGTGGCGCAAAACACAAGACTCCGCTTTAAACAGAGTGCTCAATTTGTCCGAAGACATCTGGGTGACATAATCTTTAAAAAATAAAATCCGCATTTCCATTCTATTGTTCAATGCTCTTTCTAAACTTGTGTCGACTATCACGTTCTTTATTTAAATTTGAAAATATAAATCTGCGACCAGACACCCTGTATTATGTAGAACCCGTAAATATTCAGCCTATTTTTTATTATGGATCTTATAGGTCTAACTCCCGAAAATCACATTTAACTCATATTTGGAATAAATATTAATATTTAAAATATTGACACATGGGCCTTTTCTCTTTATAAAAATAAACCTAGACAATTTTGTAAAGACTGGTACTGAATTGGCCGTGCATCCCATAGTAGGCGTTTACCCAAAATATCGACTACCATTTTCTTGTTTGTTTTAGGGACGATGTTGAAACTTCCAGCCAAAGCAAATAATTCTCGAATTTAAAAAATAAATGCAATGAAATATCATTTTATTAATTTTTTTGTCTTGTAAACATCTTTCTATGCTTTAAATAGTCTGTAAAACTTTTAATAATTTTCTATTTTCCAAGAGATAATATTATTTTGATAAATTCAATTGCTAAAGAATTTTACAGAATTTAAAATAGAATATAAGAAAAACGTGCTAATAATTTTGTTAGCAAAAATTAAAATATATAAAAGTACGAGTTTGTATGGTTGTGTGTTGTATGTGTGTTAGTGTAAATGTTCTTGAAAAAAAAATATATAAAATTTTATGCCTTTTCCTTTTTGTTGACTAACTCAATTTTGCTATTATTTGAAAAACACTATACAATTCTTGTGCTCCTTTCACTGTTTAAGCTAATAGTAACCTTTTTCTTCGCCACTCATATACAAGTACAGAGTATATACTTCTGTGCTTCCATGTGCTTTTTGCTTGGATGCCCTCACCATTTGGTGCTCCAAATATCGACCGAAATAAGCGACATTGCGACTCCACTAAAACCATAAAAATAAAGTCATAAAGAATAAAAGTTTGTATGTTGACGTTTTACGTTTCAATTTTTCAAGCAGCCAAAACAAAAAGTATCAACAAAATAAAAATTTTTAAGGAAAAACCATGAATGACTAGTCGGTCCTATTTGGTAAGCGGGTGAGTGAGTGAGTGACTAAGTGAAAGAAAGATTAAGATGGTTGAAATGTTATAAATTTTCGTTCATGGTTTAGTTTGATTTGGTTGTTTACGTTTAAATAATCGTAAAATTGCTTTCACTTGCTAAAGAATCAAAAGAGCAAAGAAAGACTAAACACTTGCAACACAACATTCATCATAATAAAGAATTTAAAAGGAAAGATTGGGAAAATTGAAATTTTAAAGGTAAAAAAATTGGGTTTAAAATAAACCATTAACTGGATTTTATTTTTATATTCTTTCTTTTTTTATTAAAAGCATGGGGAACAAACTTTATTAGTCTTAACAGAAGGATTTGTACAGTGTTTTCTGCAGGGACCGCAAATTAATTTTTTTTCCAATTTTTTTAAAAAAAAGAGGCAAGAGAAATTAAATTTTCGGAAAATTAAGTGTTTTTAAATTCATAAATTTTACATATATTTTTTTTAAAAAAATATTCATTATTTTTTGGATTTTTATTATTTGAGCAGAAATAATAATTATTTTTTGGTTTTAAAATTTTTTAAAGAAAAACTCATTATTTTTTAATTTATTGTTTTAACAGTAATAAAAAGGATCAAGCGATTGCCTGATCCCTAATGTTTTTTTTATAGCTGTGCCCTTTCAGAACCTAATTTTTGATTTTTTAATCCCAGCTACACTGAAAAAAATTCATACAACATATGCATAAATTTGCTCATATTACGCTTCAGAAATGCCCAAAATTCTTTTGTAGATTTCACAAAATAAATCTTATATTTTACAAAACGGAATATATAAAAAAGTACGAAAAATGTTCGATTTTTTGGTAAAATTAGAAAACTTTATGGATCGTTTTTGTAATTAAAAAAAAAAATTTGTTAATATTGCGCAAGATGTATTACGAAAGATAATCCGTTCCTTTAAGAAATTAAGAATTTATGAACCAAAAACTGTCGTAGTTATTAACACAAAACTTTTAAATAATTTACGAAAAACTTAAAAAAAACGTTCGTTAATTTTGTAAAATTATACGAAAATCGATTGCGAAAATTATAAAAAAAAACAATCAAAAATGCGAAAAAAATGTGATAAAATAAAAAATTATTTATTATTTCTGCGAAAAAAAAATTAAACAAAAAAAATTTTCCTTAATTTTATTTTTATTATGTTTTTTTTTGCACAATAACCGACCCTGATTTTATGCAAGTATTTATAGACCTAGACCTTTCTACAGCTAAAACATAAAACTTAAATTGCCAGGGATTGTTCCTACTATTTTTTGCACATACTGCACACACATGTTGAGCACACATACATATATACTTTTATATGTATTAATGTTTAGTAAAAAAACGTGGCAGCTGTCATTAAGTATTTTTTTTTTTGTAGCTTAAATCGCATGTTAAACCATAATTAATAACATTACCAGTTAATAGATAGAGGATTGTTCAATTGCAAATTCCAAAATTCCCAAAAATATTTTGCAGAAAGTTTATAGTTTAAAGTATTCCCTGCCTACTTTAAGTAGCTTACACTTTAAGAAATAGTGAGCATACTTTAAGGGGCCAATACATATTTTACATATGGCGTTTGTCTAATTTTTTTAAGAAGTTTTTAGAAATTAAAGTACTGAATTTTATCAATTACTAAGGTTTGCCTTTTGTTGAAATTGTTAAAAAAAATTGGTTTTTTAAAAAGGTCAAGTGCATAACAAAATTATTAGCTTTTGGATTCAAAATTCTACTCTTTGTTGGTTTTGTGCTCAAGGCTTAATGGCTGCCTTAGAATGTCTATTTAAAGCAAAAAAACGTTTTTTATTATTGAATTTCAAATTCTATAAAGTAAATTTAATCGAATTGAATTAAGTTTTATCTATCATAGACGTCTGTGTGGTAAAGACGTTGTATTGTTTTTGCCAGCATTTATTAACCGCTTTAAATTTTTTTCAACGTATTGCTAATTTTTCTCGCTTCCTCAAAGTTTAATACTATTACTTCATTTCATTTCGCCTTTTTTTTTTTTTTTTTGCTTTTATTTTATGGATTTTTATGTTATTGTTTTTATTTAAATGTATACGTTATAATATAACTTAGTGTGTGTTTGCTTTAATACTCTTATTATGTTGATATTTTTCTTTTATGTATTTGTTATAAATTCAAGGATTTCTTGGCGCCAAAAAAATTTTTGATTGTAAACGACTACATAAATTAGTACATAGACATCACGTGATATTAGTCATGTTTTATTAATAAAGGAACTTCTATATGTTGTTTTAAAACATTTATGTTTAAGTTTATTTTCTAAACTTTTATTGAGATTAACTGTTTTTTAAACCATTATATTTTAGTGTACAATTTGTAGGCAATTGAAAAAAATAAAATCTACATTTATTTGTATAAATGGCTTCCACTTTTTTTAAAGTTTTAAATAGTAAATTTAAATTTTTTGGATTTGCCAATTAAGTCGATTATTTGCTTAAACTTTTGAACAGAAGGAGTCCTTTTTTTAATGATATCAATTAAAAATCTTACCCCAAACTGCATTCAATTGAAATAAAATATTTACCTGAAAATAAAAGTAAAACAAAAATATATATAAATAAAATTTGTAAAGGAATTAAATAATGTTGTTTTATTATCTGGCAGAAATTTTATCTAAGAGAACTTTCTGTAACATTCCCCAGGATAACATTTTAGCAAATGATTACATTTTCACTAGACAACTAGTGGTTTTCGATGGCCGAATTTAATTTTCTACAATGGTCTCTTATATTCATGTTTACCATATCGTTTATTGTTTTGATCCTATTAAAGGACCTATCGCAATTAGCTTGCAGTTATTGAGACAACAATTCCCTCGTTTTGGAACCAACAGAAGAACTAGCTGACATTTCTAGAATCTTTCTGGATTTGTTGACAAATCTCATCTGGCCTACACTTTGTTACTTGTCATTTTGTGTTCGTTTAAATCACAGCTTCCATTTCAGCGAATAACGATACTTCTCCTTATCGTACCCTGGCTGCAGTACATTGTGTACAGTTGACCATTATTTAAGATACAGTTTGTCTGCAGTCTACCCAATGAAATATATTTATGCTTTAAATTTGCAACACTTTAGTCATTCGAATTTCCCATATGCGATATTAAAAGCGCTTTCACACGATATGGATTTTACACATGACTTGTCAAATTTTGCACCGCAAAATCGATATAAGCCGTGTGAACGCGTTTTGGCATTGCATGTTGAAAATTTGTAATCAGAGCGTGTTTAATTTTCATCTGACAAAGCATGTGTCATCAGCTGTTTTAAGAACAACAACAAGGAAAAGTAAGTTGTTTATTTTGGTTTGGAGGTTATGTCAAATGTAAATACATGCGTACGTGTGAAAGCAAAAATTGTAAACCATCTGTAAAATGACAATTTTGACAGACATACGCAATTTCCTATTCGTACATAATTTTGAAACAAGCTAAAACTAATAAATTTATCTGATATGTGCCTCTTTTAGCAAAAAAGAATCATATTTCTGATGGATCCGATAAATAGCGAAACCAAATTGTTTTAATAATCTTAAGTCGACTTTGCCCAGTGTGAACTAGGTCTAACCTGATTTGAATTGAGAGATTTAAATTAAACTATAAAAAATTGCATACTTTTAGGCTTCAGGCTTAATCTGCTTTATCTGCCTATGTTTGGGATACTTTTAAAATTAAATAACCACTGCCTTATTTTGGCATTTAAACCAGAAATACCAAAATACCATCACATACTAAATTAACTTTTACTTCTTTTATTGCAGAATAGTAAGATTATTCATATTATTCTTTCAAAAGTTTTGCACTACAAATAGAAAAATCATTTTTGCTACTGTGTTTAGTTTGTTAAGTGAAAATGATTTTTTTATGCGTTTTTATAAGTAAAATTCTTTCTAAAAAATTTGCTTTTACTGCAATTTTTTATTTATTAGTTTTTTTTCCATAATTGACGACTTTATAAAATTTTTTGTTTTAAAAAGCAATTGAAAGTACCCCATTTTTAAAGCACATTTTTGTAATTCAAAGTTTCATTAACCTTGAAATAATTTTGCCTTTTTATTTTTCATTATGTTATGTTTTCATTAAGAGTCAAACCAGAATGCGATAAAAAAATTCCATCCACACATGTGCTTTTTTTAACTTTTAATCCTCTCACTTAAAATTTAATTTCTTTTAAAATGTTTCAATTTTTCTTCAACTTTATTTTGTTTGTAAAACAACAAATGTGTTGGTTATTTGCTTCACGCACCCAAAGATCCAGAGAAACGAAAAAAAAAAACAAACTACAATCTGTGTTTTCATCGAAATCATTAAAAATTTCTTTAACACATTTATGAAATAATTGCTTCTCATTTGTTGTTATTGTTGTTCAATTACCCAACACTTTTGACGCTGCTGCTTGTGTAGGATTTTGACAGTTTATGTTTTACACCAAATCAAAACATTAACAGATTTATTTAGTTGTTTTAACTAAAGCACTGAAGCTTAAAATTTTGTATTTTTTTGACACTGTTTAATTGGTTTTTTTTATAACATATTTGTTTTACCTGACCTTTGGCCTTTTCAATAAAAGAAAAGATTTTTAAAAGAATTTCATACTTTCCCACAGTTTTTACAATAAATTTATAGAGAGCTATGAAGTTTCAATACCTAATATTTATTTAAGCAAATACATAAAGAGACTTCTTCTAAAAATCCTACAAAAACTGCAGGGTTAACAAAAAAATCTCAACACGTATGGAGAGGGTTATAAAAAATTAACTCCATTTTTGAAATTCAATTATTTACCCCAAAGCATATTAAAAATAAATACCTTGACTTTTACGTGGTTCGAAAAGTTAATTGCCCTTTTAATTTACTTATTCTCACTTTTAAACAGTTTTAACATAAAAAAAGTTTTTTTTTTAATTTGTTTAAAAAAGTGTTTAGCGTTCATATTGCAACGATAACAAAGTAACATCCGAAAGCAGTACAACAACAACAAAGCTAATATGCAAATGGAGCATATCTTTATGTTCTTATCTTCTTCGTTTACTCTTATTCAACATATGTATGTACATATGTGCAAACACATGTACTTTTCCACAACCCCGGTAAGAAACAGATTTTCATTACGACTTCTAACTTTTAATTCTAAAATTGGATTTGGATATTTTTAATATTCAAATATGTACTGAAGTTAGCAATTAGGCGTTTTTAGGCAAATATTGCACAATATTGTACTAATGTTTGATTAAAAAGTTGGGGTTTTCAGAGGAAAACAAAAAGGGCGCTTAAAAATTCCATTAGTCTCAAACTTTGCAGCATTTAACACATTTGTCTACGATTACTATTGACTTTTATACAAAATACATAATACTTAATACATAAATACAGGGTGTCTGGTGACAGACACAAAGATTGGGATTTGTTGTTATACATCCTCATGAGAGTTCAAGCGGGCGACTTTGGTGGCCATAGGGTATTCCCAAAGCGACCGATCATCTTTTGGGAGAAATTTTCACGAAGCAAATTCATCGAAGCTCTTGCTGTGTGTGCAGTAGCCCCATCCTGTTGAAACCACGAGTGTAAGGAGTACAATGGATTAGCTCGCAGGTTGGCAAAGAATTCGGTGGCTGGCTTTGAGAATTTTCGAAAAAATGGTCCAATTACATCATGCGTGGATAAGGGCCACTAAAAATTTACCCTTGGACAATGCAATGGTTTTTGATGTTTCAGTCGAGGGTTGCTGATTTTTAGAGACCAGTAGCGGCAGTTTCGCTTGTTGACGTCACCGTTTAAGTGGAAATTAGCCTCGTCGCCTCAGAATATGGGATTAAAAGCGCAAAAACGCTTCAACATCGTTTAACAAAAATTTTTGCGTAAAACAAAGTCACTTTCTTCCACTTCTTGAAAGATTTTTATTTTTAAAAGGATGGAACTTTAGATCCTTTTAAAAACTTCATTAATAATCGCTCTTGGAAGTCCCATTAAAGCTGCTCTTTTCCGTATTGAAAACCGCGGATTTCCACGTAAACTTCTTTCAGCCAGTTCAATGTTTTCGACTGGATCCTGGCCGTGGACATTTATTGCCGAAGAAGTTGCGAGGAATCTCTGCACCCACGAACGAATCAAATTTACACTCGGCCCATTACGTATTTCACTAATACCGAGCTTTGAACAAAATTGCTGACGAGCAATTACGCATGAATCATTGCTCTTAAAAAATGTCTCCACTGCGAGCGATGATCACTCGACCAATGCGACATCGTGACTGGCATATCCGCACAATAGAAAATTCCAACGGCTCCACCCTCCCACCGCACCGTTTATTACTTTTTGAAATAATCGTATTGAAAAACATAAATTTTCTACCAGACACCCTGTATTATAACAATTATCATAATTTTTTCCTTTATTACTTTAATTAGTCTTACACAACTTCATAAAATAATTTTTAAGCAACCAAAAAATGGTCTTCTCACAGATATTGTTTCCAAACTCATAAGAATTTTTTTTACTAAGTAGGAAGTTATTTATCTCATAGCATAATTAGCAAAAATTTTTGTTCAAATATTTATTTTTTTAATACTTCTTTGATATATTTTTTGAAGCGCGACATTTTTCTGTTTTTGTTATTACTTTTTTTTAACTTGTTTTCGTTAACAAAATAAGTCTTTGGTTCTTTCAATTAGTTTCGTGCACCGCAAAAGTTTTTTAGTTTTTTAAAAAAAAAAGCTTTTGTTATACACAATATTTTCTAACGCCGTCAATCAAGGCCTTAGAATATTTGCAAAACTGGTTATGATTGTTAGTGATAATGTTTATTTTGGTTTTTTTCAACTTTTTTTCTTACCTCTAAGTTTGACTTAGATTAATAAGAAGCTTTAGATAAAGAAATATTTTGTTATTATAAAGATATTTTCAATTTTAATTTTAAAAATATACTTGTTACTATTACCTATAAATTTTTTGGCAGGCATGTTTTCATTGTAAAAAAATGTGTATTAATACCCTACACTATAATAGATTGAAATGGTGTTTTAAATATTTTTTTAACCTCTGGCGGCAAAATTAGAGAAAAAGTGTTATAGGTATGATACTTAATTTAGGAAAAACTTTTAAAGTTTGATGAAGCATTTCGATGGTATTTATTTCTTTTTAAATTTTTTTCTGCGTTAAAAGAGGATTAATTCTTTGGTTTGTGGCAAAGCTTAACCGTCAGGTTAATTGAAAAAGTGGTCAAAAATTGAATTAACCGACAAGAAGATTTAACAAGTAACCGTGACAGACAAATAGCGTAAATTAATTAAAACAAATAAATACCCAAAAATTGCTTACCATATAATAACAAAAAAAATATTTCCTTTTAACTAAAAGAGAGACAAAACCGTTTCCGCCAACTGTAACGAAATAAGAATCATATTTATAGGAGAAACCATGGCGCAATAATGTATCAGGTGGTGGTGATTCTACAACAACAAAATTTGGTGAATAAAATTTTCGTTTTTGTTGTAGTTCTCGTTGGCTCAGTTTTCAAAAAAAGGTATGTAAAAGCAAACAGCTTTGACTACCCAGCCTAGATTTATGCAAGAAAAAAGTAGATCAGCTGTGCTCGTAACACCACCTGGTACACATAATTTCGCCATGGGAGAAACTGATTCTAAAACAAAGCAAATCAAATTCCGACCCAATCTCTACAATCCCTGAAATTCTGGAAGAGATCCACGAAAAACAAAGCAAAGACAGTTCAAAACCAGAGCCGCCGTAACTAAGCCGAAAAATAAATACTTGCAAAAGCTGACGAAGAGTTGCTGGATGCCTTGAGAGAAAAATCCTTCCCAAAATCTTTGGGCCCACCTGTGTTATCGGGAAGTAAATTCACCAAACGAGCCGTGAGCTTTATAAGTTATATACCAACATGAACGAAGTCAAGCGCAACAAAAAGGTGCAATTGCGCTGTCTGGTTTATGTCGGTCGAATGGACATAAATGCTTTAGCCAAAAAGAAGTTAGGTGGCAACTACTATGGAAAGCGTAGCAGGAAAGCCTGAGACTCTGGTGGAAGGATCAAGTTAATTGAGACTTGCTAATATTTAGTCAAGGCTTAGGCCAACAATAGGTTGTACAGCCATATTAAATAAGAAGTAAGTATGTATTATAAAAATTCTAAAAAACCTAATGTTAAATTCATGGAAACTTTGCTTGAGCAGCTGATCTTCAGCTGTTTTTTTTTTTTAAATTCATTACATCCCTTCTTTTTAACTTTGAAGTAAAAAACACAGGAACTGAAAATTAAAATTATCTTAAACTTTTTAGAGAAAAAAAGAAAAAATGGACAAGAAAAGATGAGAGAGTCAAGTAAAGTACACCATATCTATGGTATTAAGCTAGATTTTTCGAAAATCGAGTGTTTTATAGATTTGTATTTTTTTCAGTTTTTAAAAAAATAATTAATACTTTTTGTAATAACTATTATTTAATTTTCAACTTTTTATCACAAATAATTGTTATATTTTTAGTTAAAACAAAAATCAAAAAAGTAACAATTGAAAGAAAAAGAAATATTTTTTTTTAATTTATTTCCTCAAAAAAATTAAATAAAAACAAATAAACCAAAATTTTTTGGGGACAGAAAAATTAAATTCAAAAAAATAAATATTTATTTTTACAAAAAAATAAAAAATCAATATATAGTTATTTTTTTAAAATTTATTTTTTGGCCCCTGAAAAAAACTCATCTAAATTTCAGCCACATTTTACGATTCCTATGCTACAGAAAAATACATACATTTTCAGTGGCAACCGACTTTTTATGTAGTAAGTAAGTTCCTGCATGCGGTAACAATATTTCAATTTTACAAGAATTTTAAATTATTTAAAAACATATTATTTTGCTTTTATTACATTGTTTAAGACAAAAAACTAATATTTACAACTTTTTATGTGTTTATAACTATGAGTTCACTATACTTATTTCAACCTAAAAAAAATACTTTAACTTGCCTACGTTCTAAACATAAAATCAAATATTTATGCAAATTTTGTATAAAAAAATTCTTTTGAAAAGACTTAACAATAACTTAAATTAATAATGTGCCATTTAAATTGATTATGGTTAACCAACTTTTGTCAAAAAAAACCCAAAATAAATTATTTAAAAAACTTTAAATTATTTTTGCTGATTCTGCACAATTAAAAACAATTTTTTTTTTATTACGCATTCGACTGCTTATATCGATTCTATTTGATGGCAAATAATTATTTTTACAACTTTCATGTCAGTGTGGTTAGAATTTCACTGCTTGATTGTCAATTGAATTATATATTTTTATAATATTTAAACTTTTTTAAAATTACATGCTAAGTTTTCTGCCAAATTGGTGTTTTAGTTTTTTTTTTTATTTGGAAAAACATTGCAAACAGCACGTAACTAAACTAAGCTTTTCATTTAGTTTCAAATTAAACAAAAACCCCAAGGTCATTCAACGAAAACAAATTTTATTCCAAATAACAGCAAAAAAAAATTTAATTATTTAAATGCTTGAAAAGCCCAAAGATCATAGAGCAAAAACCACAACAGAATTATATAAAACTTGTTTATATAATCAACAAATGCAAATGAATTTTTTGTATTCAAATTTTTAGGCAAAAACTACAGGTTTGCGTTAAGATTGTTAATTAAGAAAAATTTTTTGCAAATATGTAAAAAAAAAAAATATTTTAGTTTTTTTCTTGCTGAATTTATTAGATTTTTTTTTATACTAAACAAAAAGTGTTTTTTTCTCTAACTTTTAGTTGTAGTAGCTTCGCCTTTAGATTTATCTATGGGTTGTGGAAAAAAATCCAATACACCATAGTGCCAATTTATTTAGCCTTGAACAATTTTAATAAAGAATTTAATAAACTACCATTTGTGCAAAAATTAAAGATAAAAATAGAATTGAAAATATTTATATAAAAATGACCAAATTCAAAGCAAATTATTGCGAGCAAACCCAGCAGAGGAAGAGAGAAGGATTTATAAAAATGTGATTGTGTGAGAAAAACTTTTAAAAAAATCAAGGTTTTTATTTGACATGCCTGTCACAGCGTTAGAGCTAAGAAGAAGTTTAATTTTAACTTTGCTGCTGTTAAAACATGTTATGTTATTGCCTTATTTCGAAAAAAAAAAATTTTTTTGCTCAAAATGTTTATTTCCAACAGAAAATGTCTTTTAAAACATACCTGGTAAATGACTCAAATAAATATATATGTATGTATCGAAAATTTTTTTAAAAAATATGCCACAAATAAATTCAGTTCAAATACAGAACCTAAACTTTTGTTTAAAAATTATTTTAAAACCGTATTCTTTTTGTTTTTTATACAGAAGTAAAATGTTTTTGGATTTTTTAAAATTTTTGAAATTTATTAAAACAAAAACTGAAAGTGGCGCCTTTAGGTAGGCAAGTAATTTCGGTGTAATATAAATTTTAAGTCCTGTGAAGCGTTAGCCAAGGTTTAAATAAATAAAAATAAAAAATTAACATCGACAAAAAATTCAAAATTGTTAGCATCGGGATTAAATTAAAAAGGCTTTTATTTAAAAAAAAAAAATACAAAAAATTAATGTATAAGAAAAAGATATGAACAAGTATTTTCTGTTTAAAAGTAAATTTGAAAAGCTGTGGAAATTTATTTTCTTGTAATTACTTTCCCAAAAATTTTAAATTTGGAATGAAATCAGACAGCGTGCTGCATACACCCGAAACAAATACTTTTATGCATTGACAGTAATGTTTAGCAGCATGTTGCACTCAATAAAACCAAATTTTGGTGCGCTAGCTTGGACAAGCGAAAGGTGATGCAAAATGAAAAGACACAAATCAAAACACAGTTTTCCATATACACATTCATATAAATACTTATATTAAGTATAATTGAATTGGTGCCATATTCTATATAGAAAAATATAATTTTAAATAAAAAAAATAAAAAATCTCTCATCGTCAGATATTTCCCTTGATATAAAACGTTTTGAATTGACTAGTTTTTATTCTCTTCACACAATGATAAAGGAACAAGTGTCAACTTGTCATATCTATCAAGTCCAAGTCAAATCCTGCGGATTATATTTGGTGTCAAACTTAAAAAAATATCCCTAAAATTATCGGTTTAGTACGAACAGATCTTAACAGTTATGGCACTGTTACCACAAATCTTTGCATTGAGACTTTGAATACGGCAAACTAATTTGCATAAAAATCTTTTTGCAACGTAGCAAGGTGAGTCGTAGCCCACCTACACAAAAACATATATTTTAAAAAATTTTGGACGCGTCATATCTCGCAAACTGTAACGGTTATAAATCTCAAACCTTCTACCAGTTAATTGTTCTATATCCATATTCCAAAAAAAGTAGTTGGATCGGAGCAAGGAGATTGTTAGTCCCCATACAAACGGACCATTTTTATAAAATTGTGTTTATACGCTATATCTTGGAAACTTTGACGGCCTTCAAGCCTGCTAGAAAGGAGTTAGTCGGCATAACAGAGTTTCTTGCTTGTTGTTCAGAGCTTCTTTGATGTTTTACTGCTGTTGCTCAATATTACAATTAGATCTGACTTTAGCAAATAAAATTTAAAAATCCTAATCGCCTCTAGTATGCCCATACATATGTGCATTAGACTTACACGGGAAATCCTCTTATATGTACTATTTGAACTTTTTTCTGCACATGCGTAACTGGGATTTGAACCTGGAACTCTTAGAACTGCAACACCAGCGCGCCACTATCTAGTCTACCGAGACACCTTACCTTGTTAATTGCTTTTCTGCTTGATTTTTTAAAATTAATCCTGACTAGACTTGATTTAAGAAAACCTAATTACGAATCGAACTTACAAATTTTAAGTACGATTTTGGATAAATTCAAGAATAAGATTCTTCGCTTTAGAATAAGTTTTTTCTCTCTGTGTATTACAATAGAAGTTTCCTACTGCAGAAGAAAAATTATTATAAAGGCAACATAAGCAGAACATGAGAGCTATATAACCTGATTCTTTCAAAAAATTCACTGGTACAGGGTGGCTGGTGGCAGATTTATATTTTTAATAAAAGGTAATAATTGACACACAGTTTAATTAAGAGCATAAGGCAAATGAATGGAAATACGGAAATATGTACCCAGATGTCTTCCTTCGAGTTGAACACACTATTAAAAGCGGAGCCTTGTGTTGTGTGCAATAAATTTGGCGTATTTGAGCTATTTTCTTAACGAATATTTTCCTATAAAGCCACAAGAGATTGAGGATTATCATTATAAACCCCTTTTTTGAGGTAGCCCCATAAAAAAGTTCATAGAAGTTAGATCGGGCGACCTAGGTGGCCGTGGATTGACCCCAAAGCTTAGTTTTTGGGGGAAATTTTTCCGAAGCAAATTCATCGAAGCTCTGGCTGTACGTGCAGTCGCCCCATGCTGTTGAAACTAATGGTGTTTTCCTTTCAGGCAAAAATGTTACATTAATGCTACCATTCAAGCGGGTTTATGTTCCATTCTAAAAATACATGCAAGAGTGAAAACAGTTTTCGTTTTCTTTTCTGAACATGTTGCACAAATAACTGGCAAGAGTGTAACATATCTTACCCCCAATTATATTGCAGTGTAACAAAGTACCACTTTTTACAACTGTGTTATGTAAGTAAATACTTTTTTATGCAAACGAATTTTTAACACAGAGTGCAGTTTTTATTAAAATCAACGAATTGAAACAAAAAAAATTGACAACTTTATAAGTGTGGGTGTAAACTGATAAAAATATTACACATACTTATTGTAGCATTTTTTTTTAGAATGGAAAACACCATAAGTGTGTGCAGAGTACAATTGAAAAAAAGATGGTCCAATTATCTTATGCGTGGATAAGGCACACTAAACAGTTACCCTGGGGCAATGCAATGGTTTTTGATGTTTCAATCGAGGGTTGCGGATTCTTGGAGACCAGTAACATAATTTTTTTCTTGTTGCGTGGCTGTTTAAGTAAAAATGAGCCTTGTCATTCCAAAAAAAATGGGATTTACAGTGCCAAAAAGCTCCAAAATTTTTGCGTAAATCAAATGCCACTTTCTTTCAGTTCTTAAACGATTTCACATATAAAAGAATGGAACTTTAGATCCTTTTTTCATGAATAATAGCTCTTGGAGGTCCCAGTGAGGCTGCTTATTTCCGTATTGAAAGACGCCGATTTTCACGAAAACTGCTTTCAACCAGTTCAATGTTTTCAGTCCTTGAAGATGAGCAGAATCTCTGCACCCACGAACGAATTAAATTTTCACTCGGTCTATCGCGTATTCGCCGAATACCGAACTTTGAACGAAATTGTCGACGAGCAATTGCGTAAAAATCATTCATCTTATATTATATAAAATAAATTTTATTAAATATTTTAAACATGATAAATAAATAAAAATAAACATTTTTTAAAATATTTTTTTGTATTGTGTTTATTATGCACACATTTAACACTTTACTACAAACATACATTTGTTTTTATTGCAATTTTTTTTTTTTTTTTAAATTTCAATCATAAATTTTTTGCAATTTATTTTTAATATGCAAAAAAACTAACCTAAAGAATTTCGCTTAAAATTAAACAGAAACATTTATTGTACATGTACTAAAGTATATTTGAATGTGTGAACTAGAGACCTGCATCAAGTCCTATTTTAAGATAATTCAGGACCCGGATGATTTTCTAATTCTTGTGCTGTTGTGTGATTAAACTGTTTAAGTACTGTACTGTAGTGTAGCTGACACAGTTTGTGTGATGCAATTTAGTGAAGTTAAGAGTAAAGAGTGGTGTCATGCACTGTTGTTTACGCAACTTTATACTGTCATAATGTGTGGTCGATAAAAAAAATTCCTGTTATGATGTGTGGTCAACAACAACAAAACTGTTTGTATTAAACACAATGTTGAATAGATACATAAACAAACATATATACAAGCAGGCAAATCAATATAAAATTCATACGTAATTACATTACCTATACATACATACATTAAAAATCAACCCCCTGTTTTTAAAACTAACACACCAGGAACATCCCGTCAACAGTAAAGTTTCAAGATGATTTGAAATTGAAATGTGTGATCATGATGAATTGATGTGCCGTTGTTGTTAACTTTAGTGTGCTTAAGTGTAAATATATTTTCATTTAAGTTAAGTAAACAAAAGAGATGGCAAACAATACAACGCAGCACTTATTGTTGTGTGTGCACACGTAAAGTATATGAAATGAATTGAAAATTCGAGATGATGCCTTATTTAGTGTCGTCTTGAGCTGACCTCTAGTGTGAACATAATAAATAGCATTTTATTGATAATTGTTGCCACTACTCGTAATCAAAGAATACATAAATATTTATGTTTAATATGTAGCTGCTACAAGGTTATCGCCCTAACTCTGCCACCCGTAAACAATTCCCTGACTGTTGATGATTAATTTTTTTTTTAAATCAGACATTCTGAACTATAGCCAGACTTACTGCTTCTTAATCATTCAGTCGTTTTTTTTTAATATTTTTATTTTAAATTAGTTGCTGCAAGTTGTTGTTTTTATTGTTTTTATTTAAATAACAATTGTTATCATGAATAGTTTGTTTTTTTTTCTCGGCTTTTAATAAAACTTATTGAAATCATGACTCATATTCCAGCTATTTAAGCTTAAATATTTGTACAGACTAATAAGTGGTGCTATGGAAGTGTTTTTTTATAATGGGTTTTAATATAAAAAACGTTTTTTAATTTATGCATAATTGAAAAAAAAAAACAAATTCATTTATAATTTTCTATACAAAAGCCATAACGAAACAGGTGCTATTAAGAATTTCAAAAATGCTGTAATGCTTTTTGTAAAAAAAAATTAAAAACAATTAGACAGGTTTTACAGAATGATTTAAAATATTGTGAAGCAGATAATGCAAGTTCTTAGCAACAAACCATCAACTAGTTTTTGTTCTTATTTTGTTATTTGCGATTTGAAAATAAAAGTTATTTTAAAATGCTCAATTTAATTATCAAATCTACTCATCGGTTAAATAAAGAGATCCCTTTATTAAACGTTTCCCAAATAGAACACCTGTTTGATGAACTTTTTTATGTTCTATACGCTTAATGATATGGCGAAGCTCACCGGGTAACCTAAAGTATTTTAAATATTTGATTTAAACAATATTTTCCTTAATTTAAAATCTTTATCTATTGGCTTTCTTTTCACAAAATCTTTTTAATTAAAACAAATAGATTGTCTAAAATATTTTACTAATATAACATAATCAATTTTATTTTGCTTTTCTTTCTGCACGATAATATATACATATATACGGTAATATTGTTGTTGTAGTACATACCTGTTTTAACTATTACAAAAATTTTTTAATTAAGTTGACTTTAAACAACAGACAGCCAGCCCAATCTGCCGCACGCCAAACATATAAACACTTTATTAAACCGACATTATTGCCAAAGCGACGTTTAAATTACTTTAAAAGTGTACATTACATATTTTAAGGATCCCCCAAATTATGCTACAGTTTTGTGGTAAAATTCAAGCTAGGCGCAGGAAAAATCTTTTTTTAGCGTTGAAACATATGACATAACAGCGACAGCTAAAGCTATAGTAAAAACCTTAAACAGACGCACTAATAATTTGTGTAAGACCAGGAATTTTAATAACGCATAAGGGGGGAAACGTGCGGCAGAGGAAAATGGCAAAAGGAGTACAATTAATATTTAAACTATTGTATGTTCCTTTTTGTTTTGCATACCATTAGGCGGCTTGTTTTGTTGGCGGTTAAACAATTCGTTTTTAAATAGACTTTTAATAGATTTCCACATATTAAATTTATTTAACCCTTAACTTATTATGACACTGAGTGTGGTTTGAAAAACAACATGCTTTTATCTTTCGCATTTAATTTTGTATAATAATATAAAAGTACATTGGCCATAAATTTTTCTGCAACATATAAAATGCAAAAAAACAAATTAAGTTTAAAATAAGTTTAGTTTAAATTTATTTTTGGTCATAATGTTTTAGTTGAAATTGCGCCTAACATTAGGCTACGACAATAAATTTTATTTTAACCCCGGGTTGACTACAATATAATAACAAAACATATATGCACACATTTAATTTAATGTTTTGTCATATATACTGCCTTACAAAAAGATTTATAGAAATTTTTGAACTTTTATTTGTTTTCTTTGTTTTGAGGTTAAAAATAACTTAAGAGCTACATGAAATTCATATAAATCCAAAGGAAATCTAATCATGTTATTTTTTTAAATGCAGCCAAATTTTTGGCTTTCTTTCCTTCCTTAGATTTTCTAGTGCAGATCTTTTTTAATTTCTATTAACAACTGGCTTAGCTCCAAAAGGGTTCTTAGGTCTGTAGACAGTTCGCTTGTTTACAAGACTCTGCGGCCTTTTTTTAAATGTGTAAGTAAATATTGCATGCGAAATGCTGTCAAACGAAATTAAAAAAAAAAGAATATAAATAAATAAACACATTCTCAGTTCAAAAGCCTTTGACTCTATTTCATTTCATTTTTATTTATTTATTAGTTTTTTGTAATGTTGATGCCATGTTTTTTATTTTTTTTTTATTTTCTGGCCAGCCGAAAAGTATGCCACATTTTGTTTTCGATGTGACTGCCAAAAGTGTATGCTTTACATTTCGATTTATTTATTTTTATTTTTTCTGTTTTTAAGTATAATTTAATATTTATTTGTTTTAAGTAAAACATGTAGAAAATTGCGTTTTAAATTACGCTTATATGTACATTCATGAATTTTAAAATTTTGTTGGCAAATAAAGACAAACTTTAAATTAACAGAAATTTAAATTTCCCATTTATACACAGAACGAAAAACGGCTTTCTAAAATCAAGAATTTTATTCTTGATTTTATCCAAAATCTTTCTTGAAATTTTCAAGTACGATCCTTACTTACATTTTCTTAAATCAAGCCTATTCGGAATGCTTCAACAAATCAAGCAGAAAAAAACTTTTTGTTTTAATATATTATTTTACATTTCAAAACAAAGTGTCTCGGTGGCCTAGAGGTAACGCGCTTGTACTGCAGTGTAGAAATCCCTGGTTCGAATAGCGGCTTCGGTAAATACAAAAAATTAATTTTTTAAATTATAAATTTAAAGTATCTATAAAATAAAAATAAACTATAAAATTCTTCTTCTTTAATAAAGCTCCATAAGTCAAAAAAATGACATTTCATTTTCGAATTAATCCTGTTTATGGCTTAAATCAATCTTTTTTTGGCTTACATCAAGTACGGTCCGAACTTAAATCAATCCTCTTTTGGCTTAATTGTGGCTAAAAGTAATAAATTCGTACTTGAAAAATTTGACTTGGAGTAAGAAATTTCGTACTCGATTTAAGAAAAACCGTACTCACCGGATTGCTTCAACAAATCAAGCAGAAAAAAGCTTGTTGTTTAAATATATTATTTTACATTTCAAAACAAAGTGTCTCGGTGGCCTAGAGGTAACGCGCTTGTGCTGTAGTGCAGAAATCCCTGGTTCGAATCTCAGCTTCGGTAAGTACAAAAATGAAATTTTTAAATTATAAATTAATTATAAAATAAAAATAAAAATAAAATATAAAGTTCTTCTTCTTTAATAAAGGTCCATAAGTCAAAAAAATGACATTTCATTTTCGAATTAAACCCGTTTACGGCTTAAATCAATCTTTTTCACGCTTACATCAAGTACAGTTCCGAACTTAAATCAATCCTATTTAGGCTTAATTGTGGCTAAAAGTAAGAAATTCGTACTTAAAAAATTTTACTTGGAGTAAGAAATTTCGTACTTGATTTAAAAAAAACCGTACTCACCGTACTTTTGACACCGCTATGGCTTGATTTAAGTAAAGTTTTCTTAGATAATTTTTTGTGTGTAGCAATTTATCTTAAAATTTAAAAATGTTTTTTGATTTTTTTCTCAGAAAATTGTACTGAAATTTATTGCAATGTTTACAAAAAATTATACAAAAGTCGCGAACTATTGTAAGCTACCATTTTAAAGCTTAACTATTTACCAGAAACAAAATCAAACCACTTACTTTCGCGCTTTATAAGCAGAAAACAAAAGCCGGAAATATTTTATAGCAAAATAAAAAAAAGCACAGACACGCAATACTGACTCACCCCCCTAGAGTATGCTTCTGATAACAACATGACGGCTTTTACTGCTTATGTAGTTTCCAATGAATCACAGGAGCAAAACAATAAGTCAGCAGACACAAAAAAACAGCTGCAGTTTTTCCAACAAAACCAAAACAAAAACTTTTAAGAAACGGCGAAATTAAAAGCTGAAAGTTCATTGTCTTTTGTGGCCACAATTGTTGAAAAAAAAAACAAAAAAAAAATACAAAAAACAAAGAGAGCTAGTATAAGCTCAGGGGACCATATAAAACGAAAAAAATATAATACAACTTTAAGGAAAAAGTAAAATTTTATTTATATTCACAACAAAAGAAAGAATTTAAGCAAAAACCATAAACACCCTTAAAAGTTTAAAGGTTTTAAAAATTTTTTTTCATTTTCCTATTCAAACACTTAGCCTAAGAGTATACTACTGTTTGTGTTACTTACAAATGTATGTTTAGCATGTTTTTATACCAAAAAAAATGTTTTATTGTGCTGTTCACGCCTACAGAAGTGCTTTGCAAAATTTACATATGCAACAGAAATTATCTTTTGTCTGCCATCAACAGCAAAAAAGATAAAGAACAAGGTGCAGTGTGGAATGAGTGCACGGGTGTTTACGGGCAAAAAACTACTACCACAGTTATAATAACAGTAATGTATGAAACAGCAAAAGCAGCATTAACAGATGTAGCTACAAATAACCTGGTATAATGTAATACGAGAATATGTAGTCATACATACATACATACACACACATGTGTGTGTATGTGTGTGTGTATGTAAGTTTATGCCATTGTACTTCATCTTTTATCTTATTTGTAAATATGTGCGTTGCTTAACCAACAAATGCTTTTGGTCGACCTACCACAGAGGCGTATTTTATATGCCGAACATGTATTGCATACACAAAAGGGGTCATTAGCAGAAGCTTTATTTGCGACATCACTGCAAAAGACAATAACATATTTCATCCAAGGGTGTTATTGCATTTAAATAATTTTTTTACAGTAAAGTAAAAAGTAATATTCATACATCTTTACATATTAAACCAACGCAATTGCAATAGAATTAGTAACGATAACAGCAAAAACAAAAATATTTTACAGCAACGATATTTAAATGCATTTGCATTTTGCTTGTTTGTTTTTAAAAATGAGTTATAGTTTCTAACAATAAGTTTTAAAGGCTTAAGAATATGAAATAAATAATGAAATGCGTTTTATATGAAATCCTAAAAGTATGCCTTATTTATAAAACTTTTTCTTAAGGGAACAATTGGATCAGTTTAAAGAAATAAGGAATTTAAAGAGTAGTTAATGAAACAGATCAGCAAAGATTAAGGCTTTTTTACTTCATTTATAGTTAGAAATGATTTTATTTTTAATTTATTTTGTATAATGAAGACTAAAAAAATTTTGTTAACGCAAAAGAGATAAGACAAAGTTTGAGACACTTTTTCCCTGCATATTTTTGCGCCAAAAAGAATACCGTACTTTTTAGTTTGTTTTAGTATTAAAGTTTTATTTAGTCTTCACTTTTCGTATGAAAGTCAAACATGGCTTATGTCTAAAAGTAAGCCCAAGAATCCGAACCTTTAACAAATGTTTCCGAATAATTTGCAGAATATTTTGGCCTAAAAACATTCTGGGAAGGGTCGGAGATCGTCGATTCCTGCGGCGCGAAACTTGACTTTCATATCTTACCTCGGATAGTGTTTTCGGATAGGGATCCCATTGGCCGTATGAAAGGTGGGCAGTCTTCACTGATGGATCGAAAATGGAGGTGGGCGCCGATAGCATTTTTCAACCCGAAATTCTGGCGGTGACAAGGGCCACGGAATTAAAAGAGGAGGACACGGGTAGAAGAAGGGATGTGACAATCTACGTTGACAGTCAGGACGCGCTCAAGACTCTAAAAGGACATTCTAACTGGTCTAGACCTGTGTACGACTGCAGACTTGCTCTAAGAGCGATCTTGGCGACACGAATCATAAGGCTCTGTTGGGTTCCGGGTCATTGTGACGTTGCCGGCAATGAGACTACCAAAGAGTTACGGAGGAGGGAATCGGCCCTGGATATTGGGCTTGGTTATGAGCCTGTGCGGTTACCATTGGGTTTCTATTATGAACTGGTAGGGACTTGGTTAACGGACAATGTGGGCCAAACCTGGACGGACAGGGCTGTTTGCGGGATCTTTAAACAGTTGTGGTCCAGGCTCGACAGGTTGGGTATGGAGCTGCTGCTCAAGGAGAGCAGGGGGGTTCTAACGGTGCATTATTGGGGTCTTACAGGGCACTGGGATGTGAGATATATGACGAGCAAATGGAGCAGAAACTCTGCAGATTTCTGCAGGTTGTGCGGGAAGGAGTAGGAAATAGAGACTGTGTCTGCTACTGCCTTAGGCTGCAGATCCACTGACAGAGGTGGTTGGGAGGGCGCTTCTTAAATGGACTTCGTGAGCTATTTGGCTGTAGGCTGGGGAGTATTATAGGATTTATCAAAGCAATTGGGAGGTTGGGCAAATATGTGGTTCAGCGCCTACGCGCTATTCATGAATACTGGCTTCATTTGACTTCTTGCAGATGGCATTCTTGATCGCTCTGCCCACAAATTTCTTTGTCTTTCCAATTTCTGTTTTCGTTTTTCCGAAGGGAGTCAAAATGAACCTAGGGGCCTCTGAGTGGAGGTGCCAAGTTGCACTCGTCACTACCCTTCGTAACCTAACGTAACCTTACCTTGGCCTAACAACATTCATTTGCGGATAAAGAAGGAGCCTATAACTAGATATGTTGTTAGACGCAAATAGAGATGAATATGATGTAAGATGCAAGATCTGCTCTAGAGTGGAAGCCCACCCACGGATCTTGCCGAAGTGGATGGCTCTAAAAAACCTTGCGCAGAGCTATGGAAAAATATTAAATTTGGTGAAACAAGAAAACTGGGCGGAAAATTTTTAACCGACAAAAATCTTTATTTTACTTTTGTATACTTTTGGTTGATATTTTTAGAGACTGACTTCTATTTAGTTTAAAACAATACTATGATTGGTTTTCTTATATCTTTTAATTTTTTAATTGATCTTTTTTTATTAAAAAAAATCTTTTTACTATCACTAAATAAACTTATTTTAGAACGGATTAACATATAATCTTAAGCTTTTATAACTTTTTTAATTAAAAGAGAAAAAAGAAAAAGGAATATCAAGTTGGTAACTTTTAAAACATTAACCTCTACATAGCGATACCAATCTTCCAGGACCTCTTTCAGCTAAGAAATAAAATCATTTAACCATTTACAATATTTAAAAGTAGTAAACTGCTAGGAGGAAAATTTTAAAATTCCTAAAAAACATTAGCATATCTAAAGGCTCGTTTTTTAACGAAAATATATATTAAAAAATAAATTTTACATTTGGCCATTAGGCTTATTAGAAAAAGTAAAAAACACCTAAAGGAAGTGTTAAAAATATACAAATTTTTATTTTTATAGCATTTAAGCAGCTTAGTTACTTTACCGATGCATAACAAAAGGAAACCGCAATAATTGCCATTATGTTTAGAAAAAAACCCCCCCTAATAACAACAGCTGGTAGCAATAAAAATTTATCTTTAAACAAGAAAAAAAAGGAGTAAAAATAAAAGTAAATAAAACAATCCCTTTTTTTAAAGGCCCAAAACAAAAAAAAGTAATTTTTACTTGCAATTTAACAAAAACATTAACTAATTTTAAGGAAAAACACAAGGAAACCACTTAGTAACAACTACAACAAAAACAATCCATAACCTGTTAAAACAAACGGTGTTAAAGGTTTGAGACTTTGTAACCAAACACTGATTATAATCGTTTTTGAACCAACCCTTAAAGTCTAAAACACATAGAAGTACTTATGCACTTAAATATAAACTTATTTACCTAAAGAAAATAAACGGCAACTCATACATAGACACAAATGTATTTGCATACATACATACATACAAACATTTAGATAATTGCAATTTTATTTTTGTGTTCGTTGTTCTTTCTTTATTTCATAATGCAATTTGTTTGTGTTTTTTGTCGTTTATACCATTTACAGGTGACGCCGCCTAAAAGAATGCTTTAAATATATTTTTAAAAACCTGAATAAACTCTGCCACATTCTCGTTTGTTTTTTTTCTTTCTTAATAATAACAATGCAATTTGCTTTTGGCGATAATATCGTGTTTAAAATAGTTTGCTACTGTTGTTGTTGTTGCTTAAATATGAATAAAGGAAACAGGCGGCGGCATATAGGCTCGCCATGTCGACGCCTAAATACATACAAGCCTTTTGCACTTGTCTTCTTTCGTAAATATATTTAATGCATTCGTTAGTTGAAGATGCAAATAGAAATGCTTATTTAAACCAAAAAAAAGACATGCGAAAACACTTGTTTAAAAGCAAAATTTAAATATTTTATATATAATTTTACTTTTGGATTTTCAAGTGCTTAAGAGTATCTAAATGCTATATAAGTCATGGCTTAAAAAGGATCAAAAGTGGGATGATCTGGACAAACGGAGGTTGAGAGACACTGTGGCTGCAATTAAGGAGATTAAAAGAATCCTATCCAGCACCTGTTGTGCTTCTGTTCGGCAGTGGATTATTTCTGAATCAGGCTGTTTGGCGCCGACAGACTGGGTAGCCTGTCAGACGTGGCTAACATTGGCCTCTAAACCCTTTTTCCCTTTGTCAAGGACAGCGGCTGCTTCAAAAACAGGAACTATACGGGGGCTAATTGACAAAGATTGGATTTGACAGCTAACATAGTCTAGGTTATTTTAATGTTCCTTCTTTTATCTCTCTCTTTATCTTTACTAGGTATCACAGAGAGACGGAAGTATGTCCATTTCTTCCGTGGGCCGCGCCTCATTCTTTCATCACTTCCAAGGCTACCTGTTAACCTAACAAGATACTTACACTTTGTCAAATCCTAGAAAAGAAGCTGAAGAAACTCGTAGAAACCCACCATATAGTTGTTGACTTTAAAGTTGTTTTCAATTAATGGCTGAGTTTCATATTTGTACAAGGATTAAACAGCTTTGCAGAACAACGCTAAATAATCCCCAAGGCGCCACCCAAATAAAAGACAAACCTCTCCAAATCTTTTTGAAAGAGAAAGAGCTTTAAGCCAAGACAATGTCTTTTTGTGCAACTTTCTTACTTTGATAATAAGTTTTTGCAACACTCTACCATCATACAGACTTCCGGACGAGTTTAGCGTTTTCGAGTTTCTAGCGTTGGCGAGCGCAGCGGAATCGGTAGCGGGAGTCGCGGGTGGAAAAGATTAGGCTCTGTTGGGTTCCGGATCATTGTGACGTTGCCAGCAACAAGACTGCCGATGAGCTGATAAAAAGAGGATCGGCCCGGGATATTGGGCGTGGCTGTAAGCCGGTAAGGCCACCATTGGGTTTTTATTAGCAACTGATGGGGACTTGGGTAATAGACAAGGTGGTCCAAACCTGGATAAATAGAGTAGTTGGGGGATCTCCAGACTTCTGTGGCCCATGACAGGATGGGCACTGACCTGCTTCTCAAAGATAGCAGGGGGTTCTAAGGTGCATTACTTGGACTCTTACAAGGTACTGAGATGTGAGATATATGACGAGGAAAGGGGGCAGGAATTCTCCAGAGATCTGCAGGTTGTGCGGGGATAACGAGGAAATATATGCTGTGGAACACCTTGTCTTCCACTGCCCTAGGCTGCAGATACGCCGACAGAGGTGGTTGGGAGGGCGCTTCTTAGATGGACTTGGTGAGGTCTTTGGCTGTAGGCAGGGGAACATCATAGGATTCATGAAAAAATTTGGGTGGCTGGGAAGATAGGTGGATCACAACCTACGATTACTGACTTCTCTTGACTTCTTGTGGACGGCATTTTTGCTCTCTTTTCTCATTTCTGTATCATTTTTCCTATAAAATTCTCGTCTTTTCTATTTATCGTTCTGACTTTTCTGAAGGGATTTACAATGGGCCAAGGGGCCTTTGGGTGGAAGTAGTGAGTTGCACTCGACACTGCCCTTCGTAACTTATCCTTACCTAACACTCTCCAATTCGCTATCCTACTCGCCCTACTCTATGGTGCTAAAACATAAACAGGGAAAATATTGGCTGAGTTTAATAAGAAAAGTTTCCCAAAGAAATGCGGATCTATATGCATTGGTGTGATTTCAATAGTACAATGAAGATGTACGGGCTATATGCCAAGGCGAATGTAGTCTTACGGATGCCCTGGCTTGGACATGTCTGGCAAAGGGATAATACGGCTCCAGATCTAAAGGCGTATAAGAAAAATCCACTTATTTGCAACGCAAAAGAGGCTGAACAAATCTCCGTTGTAATGACTAGGTGCAACAATATCTAAAGAGACTTAGTATGTCCCATTTCCGCCACCATACCAAAGACAGCAAAAGCGGACGTTCTATCTTGCTTAAAACCTAAACCGAACCCAGTTTTAAAAGTAAAGTATTTGTTGTGAGTTACACATTTTGAAATTATAATTACTTTTGTTTAATTTTTGAATAAAAAAATATATTTTTCTTAAATTTTCTTACCCTCTTATGCATAAGTAAAACTACATCATAATTTACCTGAAAATAGAAGAACAAGAAAAATTTTTAATTTTATTTATTAAAATATTGTTTTAAATTTGTAAATATTTTAAAGTAATTTGAAAATTTTATCTAGAAAAGTGTAGTTTTACCTTAAGGCTATTTTTATTTTATAATTTTAATTTTTTATTATTTTTTTTCCTTAAATTTGTTTTTAGTTTCTTAAGAAAATTTTCTTTTTGTTGTAAAACAATTTGTTTAAAACAGAAAAACTCAAACTTGCATATTAAATTTATATAATTTCCTGTTTCATTTTTCTACTTTAATAAATACCTTTTTTCTTTTTTTTAAATAAAGATGCTTTTAAGAATCTCAAAATAAACAACAGCTTTTGCATTGTAAAGGAAAAGGAAAACATGAATTGCAAAAGTAAAAATAGAAAAAACAAATGCAAATATTAAGGAAATAAAAGAAAACGTTAAAATTTACTCTCCCGTTTAGCTTAAGGCTACAAACAATTATTTCTTATTGCATAAACTTTTTGTTGTTTTTTTATCTTTTTTTATTACTTGATTTGACTGTGTGCGTGTGCGTATGTGTGTGTTTTTGCATTTTTGTATAAATTGTATTTCAATTTTGTTTATTTTTTTCTTAATGGAGAAAAATTGCAAAAATAAATGAAATTTGTTGGAGGTAGAAATTGCTTTTGTTGTTGCGTTATTATTGACAAAATAGTTACACAGTCAGTTAGACAATAATGTTACAAGAATAGTATTATCAGAAGAAAAGTTTTTTTTTAAGAAAACAAAAACAATTATGACGATTACAATATAAAAGGTTATTTTGTTTGGCACAGTGCAATGATGGTTAAAAAAACTTTCAAAAACTTTAATAAAATAAACGATTTTTTAGAAAAACATTTTTCAAATGAAAGTTTGGAAATTAGTTTGGGGATCAGTGCTTACTAATTCTGCAATAATAAGAGCAAGATTGATTTCATGGGATTTGGAAAATATTTTTAAAAAACTATGTTTTGTCAAGCAAAATTTCTGAGAAGGATTCTGCCCAAAGTAAAAAACTATGTAGTTACCATGCATTTTCATAATAGGGAAAATGTTTCTAGAGCAAGTACATAATTCTCTACAAGAAAAGACGATAAAAAATTCTAGTTTTTTATTTTAAATTAAGAAAAAAGGAAAGGAAAAAGTTCAAGCATGGCCATATTACACTCTGCGCCACATTTGTTTGGGGGCTTAATAAAAAAATAGACCGATAATATTTATGTTCAGTATATCACCTAATGTGCAAAATATGGAAAAGGTGAAATATTATTGAGACTGACCGAAAACAATAGGCTTTTTCATCATAATATCTTCAAAATTGCGACCTATAGCGTGTTCATAAGAATACATGGACACTTAACCAGTTAGGCGGAAGGACGGATATGATTAAATCGGCTCAGGAAGTGATTCTGAGTTTATCGATATACTTGAAGGTGGGTCTTAGACCATTACTTCTGGGCATAACAAACATCTGCACAAACGCATATTACCCCTACCACGTATATGGATTGTGGTATAATTAATAGCATTTATTCTGGTAGGTGAAACATACCTCTGTTTATCAACTAGGTTCGATCCTTGAGAAAACATTTACTTTAGCAGCTATTGGTTACAGAGGAAGATGATGCCATATTTAACATCAGGAACCACAGCAAAGAGAACTTTTTAAATGATCTTTTTAATTTTTTTTTAATATTTTATAAAGAAGCATTTCGCTTTAAAAAGTAAGATTCATATAAAATTAAATAAAATTAAGCAAAAAATTTTTAATAACTTTTAAGATTTTTGTTTTATTTTTTTTAACGCAATCCCCCATTGTGCACTGATTCCTTTAATATTAAATAAACTTTGCAAAAAACCACTTAATTATTTTGTTGCCAGTAGGTAAACAATTTTGCTATTGCTCTTGTTTGGTGTCTTTATGTTGATACTTTTATGTATTTGTCGTGCAAATAAATTTCATTATAATTTTTTTCATTAGACGCATTCTGGCTTCAAGCCAAAGTCTTGGCTTAAGTCATAAAAACGTGCAAAACATTTGATTTTTATAAAACATCAGCATTTAAGCTGCCGGTGCAGTTTGTAGCAGTAAAACAACATTTTAACAAAAGTTAAGTTTGAAATAAAGTAATAAAATCTTAAGTATTTATAAAACCAAAAAAAAAAATGAAAGCAAAAAAAAAAAAAAATCACAATAAAACATTTTTTATGAGTTTTATATTCATGGGTAATAAAAAAATCTGCAAAGTTAAATATTAGTTTACATGAAAGCGAAATGTTTGTTTCTTTTAGGAATAGGAGGACGGTAAAAATATATTATTTTTTATGAAAATCTAATAAAACTTCTCCAATGGCCTTAAGTGAAATAGCAAAAAAGCTAAGAAAACCAGAAATTAAAAATTTATTATCGAAATGCCAACAATATTATTTGTTAAAAAAATAAATATTACTCATACGCAACCAGTTTATGTTAACAGACCGCAAGCAACACACGGAGTGTTGCCAGAAATAGCAAATAGAAAGAAATGGAAGTTAGCTTTTAACAGAAAAATTTTTATAACTTATTTTTAACTAAACAAATTATTGTTTTAGTAAAAAAATTAAAATTAAACATCAGTTAATATTTGCCAGAAAAATAAATTTTGTTAAGAAAAATAAATTTTGTCAAGAAAAAAAATTTTTTTTAAGAAAAAAGGTTATAAAAAAGGTCTTTAGAAATTGCTGGCAATACTGGTCTCTTCCAAAATGTGTATGTAGGCCATATTAAAGTTGACAGTTTTATTAAAAACTGTATTTGATTAACAACAACTTTTTTCTATTACCCTTATCATTCTCAGCGTCAAATCAATTATTTATTTAAAAAAAACAAGGACGTTGTTGATATTATAAAATGTATTTTTGCCCTTTTTCTTTTCTTAAAGGAAATGTGAACAGTAACCTTAAAAAAAAGTAAAAATTTTTTTTGTTTGGTTTGGTAAGGTAAATATTTATCTAAACTTCGTTGCTAACAAAAAAATATAATATAAAAGGAGTTTGGTACTTTTTACCAGGTAAATCTTGAACTTTACTTTAATATTTACTTATATGCGTTTGACTAAATAACAAGTACTGATCCAGGAGGATCAAACAAAGAAACCGGTTTTTTGCAAACAAGGTTAAAAAAATTTTGCTGAAAAATAGTCTGTGATTTGCTTTCCTTATGTCTTTATTTAGATATGTAAATACAATATATAAAATTTGTTAGTAAAGATGCGTAAACGGTGGAAAGAAACGTGTCCTTTTCTTTATTGAAGATATTTTGTTAAGTTTTTAATTTATGTTGTGCAAAAAACTATATGAAATATATTAAAATCATTCATAAACATTTTATGTAAGTCAAATCACTTTAAAAGTAAAAAAAATTAACATAAAAAGGATGAAGGAACAAAATGTCGCATACGACATGTCGCGTGCGGCAGTGTTTAAAATTAATAAATATTAAATCATTCAATACTTTTGAATAAAATAAATGACAGTATTATATATTTTAGTGTATTTTTATTAAAATATTTTTTTAGCTTTCTATTAAATCAGTCTTTGGTTTATTTGCTTTGAAAGAAACCTTTGATATTGTCGCATGCCAGTTACTTGGTTTTCTGTAGTTTTAATGAAAATAGTTCGTTTTCGCCGAAATGATACTAAGTAACAATTATAGTGCTAATTAAGAGCTTTAAGTTTCGCGTTTTTCAATATAAAATAATGTCTTTACATATATTTTTTTATTTTAAAGGCGCACGAATGTCGCGTTCGACATTGGAGAAATGGCCATATGTATACGACAATTAAAAACCCAGATATTTATTTTAAAGGCATTCTATAGCCCCCCTTATAACAACAAATTTACTTGTATTTTCACTTTTAATTTCTTAAAGCTAAATATAAAATCATTTAAAAAAATTAAGAAATTAAATTTATAAATGCACTTGCATGTCTTTATTTATATTTTAAAAACAAAAAAAAATTAAGAAAATCTTAAATGAAAAGCTTCCTTTTTATGTCGTTAATTTTCCCCTTGATCTGCTTAAGTCACAACTTGAAGTTAAGTATGTTTTTGAACATGACGCACTTGATGTTTTTAATTGAGTACTTCTTTAACTGCAAGACACACTCTTCAATAGAGGCAAACAGCAACAGCAGTAGTAGCAACAGCAGCAGTAGCAACAACGAAAGAATCACAAAACAAAATGAAGCATAAACAAACATATTTTTTTAAAAATATAGAAACAACAAAAATGAAAAAAAATATAAAGAAAAACTAAAAAGGCAACAAAAAATTATGAATAAAAATATATTTTGCAAACAACACATGTTGTTTAACACGGTGCTGCCAAACAACAATAATAACACAGTAACAAAATGTTAATGAAAAAATAATATACATTTGTGTATGTGTGAGTGTGTGCACATGTTTAAGAATGCTAAAATTGTAATGGCAGATATTTGTGAAAGGCTTAAAATAGAGGTTAAGGCGACTTTGCAAAGCCTCTACAGAAGAAAATGAACGTCTTCATAGGGACCTGTCGTTGCAATTTGGATCCATAAAAGAGATCTTGACGAAGTTGGTGTACAATTTGAAAAGTTAAAAATTTTATTATTACATATTACCTTCACACCACACACTTCAAGAAAGGAAAATAACTTTGAACTCTTTATCAAAGTCCGTATAAGTTGTAACATGGTTAGAAGGTGTGACCTGCATCGAGAAGTCTGCTTGCTCAATATTGTCGGACGTATGTACGTTTGATTTATTCCCCTAACGTTGCTATGATCTGCCCATCCCGCTTCAACGTGCCAATATATGAAGATTAATATACGCATATTGTGTGCAATTTATCTAATGGACTAGTACTAGGACTAGTACCTATTACTCAAAGGCAAGCAGGTCTTCGCATTTTGCTAAACTGGTCTACCACACATTTTCTCCCTGTTGCTGTCAACCATACCAAAGAACAGAGTTCCCATCAAAAGCCAAACGTTTTACGACAAGTGTAGAGAGCATCCGTAGCCTCTATTCACCCTGTGATCGATATTTAGATTTCATAGTAGTTTTGAGTCGAGGACAATATCGAGATATTTCAGATTCTCCAAGAGTGGGATTTCGCCCTTCCCTTAATATGACAGTTTGAAGATTGGTTGGATCCTTGGTATTCATTGTAACCCCTGCAAGTTTAGTTTTGTCCGAAATAACTTTAGACCATTTACTAAGTAAACCTAAGGCGCTTGATGTAAAGTCACTCTGAGACAGATACCCAAACTCTAAGGGCAGATGCCGAAACTTTGAGGCAGATGCCGAAACTTTGAGGCAGATACCCAAAGAAATGTGTTATTATACAGACTGCTCTAGGGCGGAGGAAAAATACCAACTAGACATCCTTGTTGAAGGCCGGAGATGATCAAAATTTTGTTTCGCCTCCCTGACCACAACAATAAGCGGAGCTCCGGAAAATCACCAAATGTCTGTCCAAGCTAAGGGTACACGCAGATCCAGAGGATGTGAACATCTCTACAGATATCGAAGCGTCTATTAAAACAATTATGTTCGGACACACTAGATCTAGGACGGTATTGCAATGTAAGAGAATGAATAATGATTACTCGGAATATGGTCAGGTTTGCATATTATGGGATCCTGGTTATTAGGTGGTGGTCGGTAATAAACGGGCGAATAATCTGAACTTTAGTGAAAAGTTGACCAGGGGAACCCGAAGTCTTTTATTGCAACAAAGGCCAAGTTTGAAGAGTGGGCGAAAAATTCCCACAGGGTGCTGTGGAACAACGAGACAGAAGAGTGACGAGAATCCTGTAGGTCAACCCGAATGAGCTTAAGGCTAGGGGTAATATGATATTAAGAAAGTCTGAGTTGAGCAATATGATGAGGATGCTAACGGGTCACACAAACAGGTAAGCACACCTGCATCAGATGGAAGACAAGGAAGACAAGGAGTGTAGGGCATGCAGGGAGAATCACAAGTAGATAGAGGATATCTTTTATACACACAAAAGCGCGATGTTTTATGTCTGGTGTTTTACCAGATGTGATTTTCTTTGGAAATTTTGAAGGAGTCAGAACGAATCACTGTAATTCCTTAAGTTCTTTTCCCAAGATTATTTTCTTTTAGTATAAGCGTTTAAAAAGCCGATCACTGGCTTAGGTGCATCTAAGAGATCTCTTACTTTCACCTAAGCCAACCAATGTCACTACTTGCGTTTGTAAAGCGGAACTATTTTATTTTCTTATTGCTTTTTACAAAAAAAAAATTCTTAAGAACTTCTTTCATTTGTTTTTAATTTCTTTTAAATAAGGAGTTCATAGAAAAGTCCCAAATGCCTTCCTTAACCTTTACGATCACTTTTTGTTTAATACTTAGGGTTATGTGTTTTCTCATTAAGATGACAAATGTTTCTACTTAATTTCTCGTTTATCGCTTTGCTCCCCTTATAACACAAGCACACACAGGAATAAAATCAAAAGTTTAACGTTGAATCGTATAAGTGTGTGTGTGTGTGCATGTATTTTAGTATCTCAAGTTGTGTACGTGTGTTTGTGCATATAATTTATAAATAGGCCTAAAGGCATTTAAAAACACATATAAGAAAGAATGACACAGGCTGCTGGCAGGAGTAAGTTTTTAAGAATGCAAAAGTGTAGCAGAATTTTTATGAGGGTGAAGAAGTAGCATGTTGTTGCTGTTGTGCTTACAAAAACACACATGTTAAAGGGAATACAAAGAAGTTGTTAAATTTTTGCTTTTTTTAATATTTTTTTTCTTTATTTTTTTTTTAAGTTTGTTGTTCAAGGCGTGTGCAATAATGAGTTGCTTTTAAAATTCATTTTGTCAATCTTGCCAACACTTATAATTTATGCTCTTTTTCCAAAGTATGTATTATTAAAATAAATTTATTTTTTGTTTTTTTTTAATTTATTTTTTGCATGATGTCATTATGTCATGATGCTTGTTCTTGAGTACGTAAAGTGTGTCTATAATTGCACTTAAAAATAAAGACACGAATGCAGTCTTCTTATGTGTGAATTTGCTTTTATTCCACATAATAATTTTGTTGTTGGTTTGGCAATGTTTGTTTTTCTGTTTGTTAATGTTTACCAAAAGCCTTGTTCATTTTATTTAATTTTTTACTTAAAACATAAGTATTTGCAAATCTTTTATATAAGAACTTCTTTCATTTTTTATATAATCAGGATGTTTGTTTTTTTAAGTTAACATATAAAAGGTCATATTTGCTTTTTCTATAATCTTGTCATCTTATGTCAAAATATAAATACTAATACAAACAAAAACTTATACATAAGTGATAAGTTGACTTAAATATGTTGACAATTCCATGTAAATGCAAAAAAGGGATACAACTAAGACAAAGTATGACAGCCTTTTAAGTTTGAAAAAGGATCAAAAACTTGAAAAAACAAAAAAGCATCTTATTATTAACATGTGTTCTAGTCATTTGAAAGTTTATCATGGAAATCACTACTGAGAACTCGATAAGGCTGTAAAAGTTGTCATTTTTTATTTTGAAGGAAACAATCAAAACAAAAATGTCAAACATTTATCGCAAATAATAATGACATTATTTGAAAACTTTGTTTCAAAAAAAGGCCATATGAGTCAAAAAAATTTTTTAACAATGTAGATAATTTGTCTTTTTAATTTTTTTTTGCAAATATATAGACACTTTCCAATTATACGCTTTTTAACTCGGTAATATTTTAAAACACAAATTTAAACGTTTATTCCTTTGTGTTATTAAATTAAAAAGGTAATTGAATAAAGACTTGGTGAATATAAAAAAAAATTCAAATCAATTACATATGTACAGTACCGTGCAATTTGAGACAAAAAAAAATAAAGAAAAATTTTGTTAAAACAACATTCTTTTGGGCTTTATCATATTTGCAAGAAAATAGGACCTTGTTCGAAGAATTCCAACTATCTTTAACAATGAATGCGGAATGGGGCAGTTATTTACCCCATTGCCAAGGCGACTTTGTAGCGTAACCTAAAAAGCTTTAGGCCCAAGAAAACGACTTCCAATAACTTGTAAATAAAGAGCTTTTAATACCTAATCAAGAAATTCAAAAATGTTGCATAAAGTAAACCTTTTAACCTAATATTATCATGTCCTACTAGAGACTTGTTGACGCCTTTTACATACTACGACTCATAGCACCATGCCCCCGTATGTAAACTTCTGAAAAAAATTGCGGAAATATTAAGAACTACGTCGTAAATTCTCAAGTCTTTTGTTACTCATATTTCACAAGTTCATTCTAAGACATAAAGTGTAGACTAGACAAGACATGCATTTGGCATGCTTAACCATGTGCTCCTTTTTTCATCTGTGTGCTAAGACAAACCTTGGAAACTTAAACTAACACTGACATCCTCAAGAGTTTGGTGAAAAGTCGTCTCCGTAAAATACTTCACTTGTTGAAGTCTGAACATCGACCTTTGGCCCAACACTCAGCTAATTTTTTCTTAGGCTCGACATTACAGAATTGTTACGACTAAAACCCACAGTGCCAAATTGACCCCACATTAAAAAGACAGCATTTGTTTCTTACAGCAACTAAGGGACAACAATACATGTATTTTGTACAGCATAGCCTTTAAAGAGATCGCAAAGCCATTAACTTCTTTCAAGGCAACTGAAACAAAAATCCCCAGGAGTGTAGTTGGATTGCTTCTACTATATTCTTCAATAGTTTGGTGGACAAAGAAGGAAACAGTATATCTCTGGAGCTTTTATTAAGTGGATTTATTGCTTTGTAGGTGCCCCGCCTATAGGGGCTAAAAACACTTACTAACGCGTTCCACGTTATCTGCATAGACACAATTTTTCAGATTACTGGGTCGACTTTAAGTTGACCAATGCACCTTGGGGTCACCAGTCCCTGACAGTAGTCGAAACTGTTAGCTGCTTAGGGATGTCAGTTTTCTGTCTGTAGGCAGGGATGATTAGTGGCGTGAGGTCATAAAGACCTGACAGTGGTCCAAGCTGTTAGCTTATAGGGGATGTCAGAGGCCAAGAATGATGTGTTCTTAGCCTTATTGGGCTACCAGTGGTCTAAACTAGAAAGAACATCGGCCACTGATAGAAGTCTCGGCTACGAGGCCTGACCAAAGGCTTAATTCTGATGCCATGGGAGCTAGAGGCCCTACAGTTTCGGCTCTGCCTCTGCTATGGTTAGGCCCACTGGGGGCATCACGCTGGTTGTGGTGCTTGACCCGAATCACTTTTGAAAAGCTTTTGATCTGTATGTAGTTGTGTTGCAGCTGGGTGTCGTACCCCATCGGAAGGAATATACCATCGGCTTCACTTTTTTCAAGGGAATAGGTCATGTACAAATGAGTGGCTCTAAATTAGTACCAATGGAGACTGCTTTGCGGTTAGCGAAACATTATCTAAGGTAGCGTTGATGTACGCATTGTATCCACCTGGTGCGCAGAACACCATGGATTGTTGCCCTCTGGGTAATAATTCCATTATGAAAAAACGGATTGTCAAAAGCAGAGGTAAGTTCTATGGTACTAATAGAAAGTTTGATTTTCAATTTAGTGCCATTCTACTTTTGATTTTTGTTATTTTTTTATATTAAATTTGGTTATTTCTATCTTCGTGGAATTTTCCATTTTTTAAATAACTTATCACATCAAGGCAACTATTAAACAAATTAATTTTACTAGCGATAACTTTAAGCTCGAAAAAAGTTCAAAATATACAAGCTGCGAAAACAAACATTATTCCGTCATTCCTTTTGGCTGATAGGCGGCAAGTAAATTGCACACTAATGTAACAAAATACATAAACGATATAAATATTTATTCATACATTCACTTGATTTAATTTATTTGAATTTTGTTTTTTTTCTCCCTTCTTTAAACAAACAAAGAACAAGCAAATTAAATCTACATTGTGTTTAACAATTAAAGGTAATTTGTTAATTTACGCATGAAACATTTGAACAAATTTACCTTAAATCTTTATAACAAAGACAAACAAACATGCATTAAAAATAAATGAACTTATTCACTCCTACGGCGATAGAAATACAAACACTTTTGCAGTCATTAAATCGGAATAGGCAGACAGTAAAATTGAAATCAATAAATTATAAATAAATCAAATCAGAAATAAATAAAAAAACAAAGAAAATTAAACAAAGAAGAAGATTTTATTATTTAACAACTTATTAAATGTTACGTGTAAATAAAGGATTTTTTTTATATCCTTCACATAAGTGATGAGGGTATATATAATATTGTCATTCCGTTTGTAATTTTTTTAATATCCATCTGCTACCACCTAAAGTATATATTTTCTTGGTCCTTATAGATAGGGAAGTCGATTTAGCGATGTCTGTGCTATGGTTGAAGCAAACCTTTTTAAGCCTTCCGATGTCGCATAGACCCGTAATAGGTATTTCTGATATATCTGCGAGAAAACCACTATTAGCCACGTGAATTTCTAATGAAAATAAGTGAAATTTTCCATAACTGACTGAGATATAAGCCAGCAACCATGACTATCTCTTTTTATTTCTCTAAAATTTGTACATAAAAACCGCTACAACTGCCCTGGAGTTACCCCTATGCGGGTGGAATGTAAGAACGACTCCCATTAATTTGTCCACCGCCCCTATCAGGGTTGGCATAGAAAGTTAAATTTTTTTTTAATTTTTTTTAATCGCTACCACAGCTTTCAAGGTGCTCCTACAAAGTTCAAATGTTATACCGACCCTGATTAATTGTTCTTTCCAAGCATTTTTGTGGAACATACCTTCCCCCTATTACCAACTCCCAACAGGGTTGCCATGCAAAATTTTATAAATTTTTGTTAAAAACCCCTACAACTACCCTGGAGTCGCCCTTAGAGAAATAAAATGTATTACAGACCTCCTTCAGTTTTCCCTCCAAAAGTTATTCCTGGAAGATACTTATCCCCTATCACGATCAGCTAAGGGTTTCCATACAAAAATTACAAAAATTATGTAAAAACGCCCATAAATCCACCCCAGTCGGCCTTAGAGAAACAAAATGTACGACCGACCCAACATTAGTTTTTGCTCCCAAACATATTCCTAGAACATACTTACTCTCTATCTCCATCGTCTAAGGGGGCTCCCACACAAATTTTAGGAAGTTGTAGAGAGTCCTCCTAACAGCTTCCAGGGTTTCCATAGATAGGTCAAATTCTTGCAAACTTGCAAACATTTTCCTAGATCATACTTCCCCTTTATCACCACCCCCTAAAGAGGTTGCCATACAATATTTTAATAATTTAGGGTTAAAACCCCTACAACTTCCCTAGTCTTCCTAAGGGGGTTAATATATGACACCGACCTCTATTTAAAAATTAGAAATGTTTCATAAATAAAAAACAAAATTTATAAAAAAAATAAATTCGGGGTTTCGAAAGGCCAATGTGAAGGGTATATAAGATTCGGTACAGCCGAATATAGCGCTCTTACTTGTTTTTGGTAAAATAGTAATTTTAAAGAATTTTGAAATTTTTTTTTTTTATTTTTTTACATAAATTCTTAAATCGTATTTTATTCGGAATTTTCTATTAAAGAAGTTTTTAAAATTTTTTGAGAGTTTATTACTCAAGATTTATCATGGGGCTCTAAGGTAGATACCATTTCTGTCTGAGCCCATAATGAACAAAAACGCGGTTAGTCTTTCCAGTTAACATTACAACATCTTTTCATAATTTCCTTTTTTTTTATACCGCTTTTAGCAAATTTACTGGATTTCTTACAGTTTTAACTTGAAACATTCATAATTTCTTTTCTAATTTAAGAACAGATTACACTGGTCTTTCACGTGTCTAATTTTTTATTTCACTTTTAACAGTTGCATTTGGTGTTCTATTTTATATCAAAAATATAAAGTGATTGTTGCTTTCCTGTTTAATAAAGGACACAAAATTTATCTAATTCATAAATAATTGATTTAGGTAACCCATTGGCTTAATATAGAAACAAAAGAAACTAATTAAAAATTTAATAATTTGTATTAATTTAAATATGAAAATATAAAGTTGTCAAACTGTCGTTGGCACTTAGTGTTAATAAAAAGGGTAAACGGGATGAAAGTTGTTTGTTTAAATATAATGGCCTGTCATGCCTGTCATGCTGTGCAATTAGTATGGTTTCAATGTTTCTTAGTATTTTTGAAATTTGCAGTTTAATCTTTTAATTTTTTTAAAAGATAATTTCAATTAAAATTCTACCTTTATTGGTTGATTAAGAACATGACCCAGCAAATTGAACTAATTACACAACAAATAGCTTTAGAACTCACATTAACATACTAAGGATTATTACTGGTCAATGAGCGAACAAAAATAGTTTATCCTGAAGATCGATGAAGTGTTTAGGGTAAGTTTTGAGGTCTTACAAATTGACCTCAATATAATTATTCACATTTCGATACAAAATCTCTGTAACCACAAATTAATACTTAGAAAATTCAAAAACATGAGAAAAATTAGGGACTATCGCCTAAACGTCTGACCAAAAAAATTATTTTAAAAATAACCAGAACTCAAGAGAAAAGGAAAACAGAGCTAATGGCAGTTAAACTTAGATGTGAGTGTCCTGCCTTTTCTGTCAGGAGACAAACATTTTTGGGCATATATATAGTACTAGATGACTCTACGAAGTTCCAAGGTGGTGGTTGAATGACTTTTGAGTGGTCACTAACATGCAGCTTATTCTCAACATTTTCCCAATGCTTGTTTAAAGAAAAAATTCATTTAACAAAAAATTACTATAAAAACAGGAAAATTTATTATGTGTAAATTGTTCATACCAAATCCAAAATTAATAAAGACAGATCTTATTTTCAAGCTTAAAACCGCATTACACACCGCAACTGACGTAAAATTTGTCCTTAAAAATTATTGTCGGCTGATGTTACATGGCCAAAGTATAAGGAGGTAAGCACAGGGAATGGTTGTAAACTGGCTTAATAAAAAAACGATAGAAAAAGCAAACACATGTGCAAGGCAAAAACGTAATATAAATTAAATTAACTATTTAAAGGAGAACCAAAAAAATTGAATTAAGTAGAAAACCTCCAACTGTGACTAGCAACATAGAGGCATAATAAAAAATATATATTTTTTTATTATATAAAACATGTTTAAGTGAAAAAAATAAAAAGAATAAAAACCCAAACCACCAGTGAAAATTTTCACTTAGCAAGGAAAACATAAAGTAGAATTAAAATAAAGATATTAAATAGATTTTAATTTTCTAATTACATGCAGATATAAACACATGCAACGAACTTAACTAATAAATACACATACACAGCTGTAAGTCTGTATTATTTTGTATATCCTTGCAATTATCTCTTTAGGCAGTTAGATAGACATACAGGAAAGTATATATATATATGTGTGTATGTGTGTGTGTCCTAGAACAGGAAGCAGAAACAAAGAAGTACAAAAATAAATAACAACAACAACGAAATTAAAATTTATTGTGGTTGTTTTTATAAGCAGCAACATAAAAACAATAGAAAGAACAACAAATTTTACAAAATACCGCGTAACCATATATTAGAAAATAACAAAAGCTACAAACAAATATTCAGGCACTGCGTACCGTCTCAACAATCCCAGTCAACAAAATTATCTGCTGTCTAACAGATATCCCATAGAAAGCCTTAGTAAGCTATGTTGGACTTCTGACCGCAAAATATATTGGGTGTTTGACGCAATCGCTCACAGATATTTGTAAAAAGGTTGGTGCCTACATATCTGGTAGAAAACTGTCAAAGACCTGATGAAATTCTGTACGAAATTTCTATTTATTTGGCCTTAATTTTATTTTCAAAATTGTAATTGCTATGAATTGAAATTTTTTATTAAAAATTTATTAATTTCGCTACTGGCCGAGTGTATGAAACAATAAATAAAATATTAATAAAAATTAAAAAAATTTAGTGTCATCCGATGGAAGGCCAAAACAAAATAAAAATTAAAGTAAATAATAGAAGAAACTAGTGATAAATGCAAATAAAGTGGGAATAAGAGAATAAAGAGTTGTATATGGGTCAAGTTCGGTCTAAGCAATACAGAATATGAATATAATTCCAGTGTAGTGGAACCTCCACCTTACTTAGATAATCGCTATAGAGTACAACACTATACGATACGTATGATGAATTTAACATAAGCTAGAAATAAAGTCAGTCTATTTTTGGTACTCAACCGGTAAGTGTGTTTTATTTATTAATAGGCCTAAAAGATATTACATGGCGACCGTGACAAAAGAAAGAAAAGGAGAAGACATAAAGAAATGGCTGCTGCACTTTTTTCCAATACGGGGATTTGTTAAGGAAATTAGTGATAAAAAAAAAAAGTGTTTGAATTTATAGTAAATTTAAAGTGAAGTAATGAAGTATTAAAACCGTGTTACTATAAATATATTTAACTAGAAATAGATAAAATAGATAAAAGTGCATAAAGAATAAAAAATCAGTAAAGGAAAAAACAAGAATATGATTACAAGTTTAATTACAAAAAAAATAAAAAATAAAAAGTGAAGTTTTTGTTGTTTAACTAATAAAAAAAAAAAAAAGGTTAAAAGTTTTATAATTGTAACCAAACAATTTGGAACAGTTTTTTCGAAAGATTTGGTGTGAACAAATCAAGATAGTGCACATGCAAAAATACAATACATATTTAATTATATAAACAAATGTACATATTTACATACTTTATATATCTATATTCTAAGAAAAATCATATTTTAAAAAGTACAGTCATATAAAATATAGCAAAAGTCAATCAAAAATCCAATAAAATACAGTTATTTTTTTTACATGTTTTGACAAAAAAAAATGTAAAACCACGAAACATATTAATAGGCCTTGAAAAAACCGTTTTAAAAATCAAAAATTGAAAAAAAACCAAAAAAGGCAATGAGAAACATTAAAGAATTAAAACGGGGAATTTACAACAACAATAAAAAGTAACTACAAAAGCAAACAACAAAAGAGAACAAAAATGCAAGTAAGAAAAATAAAAACCAAAAGAGAACAAAAATGCAAAAATAAGCAAAAGTAATTAATTTGAATAAAATACATTTTAACCAAAACATCCTATAACAACATCATCAAAACAAAAACCTTACCTACTTATAATCAAAACACAGAAAGTTAAAAACTTAGAAACTAAATCCTCAGCGTAAAGGATAGTTACATAAACAACTTAAATAAACTATAAGCCAAATTAACAAACTATACAAAGAAAAACCAATAACCAAATGTAAAAGCACAAATATATTAATGTGACTAGTGATAGTGCAGTTGAAAAAACTAAAAAATTTAAATTTTTGAACTTAATTAGAAACTAATAAGGAAAAGGAGTGTGTTACAAAGAATTACAACAGAAGTAAAACAAACGAAATAAAATAACACAAAAAAAAAAAACAACAAAAAAAAATGCACTTTACAAGAATAAACTAGCCAGAGTACACTAAAACAGCAATACCTTCAAAAAACAAAAACCAAAAAGGAGACAACAAATTACCAAAAAAGAAGACAAAAAAAAAAAGCCCAAAAAGAAGACAACAAAACACCTTAAAGAACAAATTTCACAACAAACTACAATCAACTACCAAAAAAGACAACACAGTAAAAATGAGAACAAGAGACAACTATATGGTATAAAGTATTTATGAAACTATGATACAATAAACGAAAGGTAGATTTAAATAAACAACAAATTATTTCTTTACAAATTACTACTTTCTAAAAAAAAAAAATTTTTTTTTTAGTCATTGGCTATTACCTTCTATGTTCGTTATTGTATCATAATATAACTTACATTTCAATATATTATGTTATTATTAAAATAACTTAATATTTGCTAAAATAACAGTTCTACACCTTTTGATATCTTAAAAAATATTTACACACAAAAAAAAAATTAATAAAATATTTTTTTAGAAATTATGCTAAAATATATAACATATATTACATACATATGTTATGTTATGTTAAAATATACTAATATTATTAATATTACATGCATGTATAAAATATAATTCACTCTAATATTTTACTTTAATATTACATTAATATAATTTTTACTTTTCAAATAATTTTCTATTATACTGGAAAAAATTAAAGAAAAAACAAAAATATAAATAAAAAAAAAAAAAAAAGAGAAAAAAAATAAAAAATTTTAGTAAAATAAATAAATCGTTGAAAAGAATACATGTTTTGCTTAAATAATATTATGTACAGGGTTTAAATTGCAGACAACAACAAAAATATATTTTACAGGTATCTTACATTCAATAAATATAATATTGTAAGGCAGAACAAATAATACACAAAAAAAAAAAAACAAAACAAAAAGAGAAAACGTATGCTATCTTATTCTGTTACATGTGCTAAACATTTTTTTTAATATATTACATTAAAGTATATTCATAACAATTGTCATGACGCTAGAAAATTGAAAATTGACCCTTTTAACAAATGTCAGAGTTTGACAAGGTGAAATTTAACGAACTTTTTAAGAATTTCAACGATATAAAGAAGAGAATTTTACAGAATCGCCCTTTGTCAACGAGGGAAGCAAAAAGAAAGGAATACATAGAACTATTGATTAGTAATTACAATGAAATTTTATCATATACAAGTTTACATATACAGGAATTTTCAACAACTCTAAGATCCAAGACATTTGATAGAATACGACACTGTAGGGAACTTCTAATTAGATGTTTCGGAAAATTAGACTGCAGGATAAAAGTACCTTGCGAGATACATAACTTTGAATTAGTGGTTGAGAAGATACTATCAGATTCCGAATCAGATTCTGACAGTAAGGAAACAAGAGAGGATAATAAGATAGGAAGATTTTTGGACAATATGGCTACACCCGAACGGAAGGGATCATACATTAACATGTGTGCCAATATCATAAGGGAAAATTATGACGGGAACCCACTTATGTTAGAATCGTTTCTGGACAAGGTAAATCTTATTGAGGACTTGACCGAGGACAATCTCAATGTTACTTTTATGAACTTCATTAAATCCAAATTAGAAGGTAAAGCACGTGAAGCTTTGCCAGAAAACCCCGCCACAGTAAATGATATTAAAACTGCCTTAAGAAACAAACTTAAACCAGACAGTTCTAAGATAATAGCAGGAAGAATCGCTGCCCTGAATGTTAGGAACAATAATTATGCAGAGTTTGCAAAGCAGGCAGAGGATTTAGCCGACGCGTTAAAACGTTCTCTAACCATGGAGGGCATCACAAAGGCCAAAGCTCATGAGATGGCTATCGAGCAGACCGTATCAGTATGTCGTCTTAATGCCAGATCAGACTTAGTTAAATCTATCTTAGCTTCATCCGTCTTTACGGACCCTAAAGAGGTCGTGGCGAAGTTAATAATTGAGCAGACCAACGAATCAAAAGAACATCAGGTTTTGACTTACCGGAGAGGAAGTAATAATTCTTATCAAAATAATAACACAAGTTTTCGAAATAATAATCGTGGTACTGCATATCATAATAATAATGGAAATTTTCGTGGTACCAATTATCCTAGGGGAACTAGAGCAGGTTTTAATAATAACCAATATCGGAACCATTATCGTGGTAACAATAGGAACCAAAATTTTAATTATCGCGGCAATACTGCGAACCAAGACTCATATTACCGTGGTAATCATGGAAACCAATTCTCAAATCGTCGTGACAGCAATGTAAATCAAAGAGCTTCAGTACGGACTTTAAACGAGGAAGTCCCTCAGCAGTCATCGTTGAGGGTAATAAACGAGGAACAGTAAGACAAAGTAATCAAAACCTCAATTCTAATAAGTCAATTTATACTCTTAACCTGAACTACGCCGATTTTATTAAATTGGACTGTACTGACACAAATCAGACATGTTCATTTCTCGTTGATACTCAAGCTGATATATCTCTGATTAAAATATCGTGTTTAAACTCCGATTCTGTTTTTAATAGGAATGAAATAATTACGATTACTGGTATAACTACGAATCATATTTTCACATTGGGTACTATTAGTTCAAATTTGGTTATCGATGATAACTTAGTTTCACAGAAATTCCACATTGTTGCTGATGATTTCAATATTCCGGCAAACGGAATCCTGGGAAAAGACTTCCTAAAGGAAAACAATTGCAGGATCGATTATGAAGATTACATGATTACAGTTAGTGTTAGGAGCGGAAGGGCAGAAATACCAATTCTTAGCGGAACAAGGGCACATACGTGCATAATACCACCGAGAAGTGAGGTATTTCGAATCTTTAATTTGGATAATATAACGGAACCAATGGTTGTTGACTCTCAGGAGATCTGTGAGGGAGTTTTTGTAAGTAAGGGAATCATAGATTCAAATAATCCTATTTTGAGAGTAGTAAACACCACCAGTGACTTTAAATGTATTGAAAATAAAGGGATCATGGTCGAGAAACTTCGAAATTTCTCTGTGTACTCAATACATAGGAACATAATAGATAATGAGCGTAAGGCAAAATTAGGGAATATATTGCGGAAACAAATGCCAAAGGACGTTGAGAATATTCTGATGCCAGTTTGCGAACAATTTGCAGACATATTTTCATTAGACGATGATAAAATGTCTTCAAACAATTTTTATGAACAGAAACTCAGACTAACAGATACGTCACCGGCCTATGTAAAGAATTACAGACTTCCTTACAGTCAGAGGAAGGAAATAAATAGACAAGTTAGCGAATTAATTCAGAATGATTTGATAGAACCATGCAGCTCGAACTTTAATAGCCCTTTAATACTAGTACCTAAGAAGAGTACGGGGAACGACAAAGCATATCGTATGTGTGTCGACTACCGCGCCGTAAACAGGAAACTAATTGCGGATAAATTCCCTTTACCGCGTATCGATGACATCTTAGATAATTTAGGTCGGGCAAAATATTTTTCAATAATTGACTTGTTTTCAGGATTCCATCAAATTCCATTACACCCAGATTCTCGCGATATAACTGCGTTTAGTACTGAAAACGGTTCCTTCCGATGGAAAGTCCTACCATTTGGACTGAATGTAGCTCCCAACTCATTTTCAAGAATGATGTCTATTGCATTTTCGGGTCTTTCACCCCATAAAGCTTTTTTATATGTCGATGACATTATCATCATTGGTTGTAGCAAACAACACCATTTAAATAATTTACAGGATGTTTTCGAGATCTTAAGGAAGCACAATTTAAAAATTAATCCGTATAAGTGCAATTTTTTCCGACCTGAAGTGACATTTCTTGGTCATAGATGTACAGCTAACGGTCTTCTGCCGGACAATACTAAAATTAAGGCTATAAGGGATTATCCGACCCCAGTAGATAAGGATTCGGTAAGACGTTTTGTGGCATTTGCAAATTATTATAGAAGATTTGTCCCAAATTTTGCTACGCTAGCTGCACCATTGAACCAATTAACAAGAACAAATGTTCATTTCCAGTGGAACGAGAAATGCCAGACCTCCTTTGAATGCTTAAAATCTGCACTAATTTCACCGAAAATATTACAATACCCGGACTTTTCGAAACCCTTTTTAATTACCGTCGATGCATCGAAATCCGGCTGCGGTGCAATATTAAGTCAGAATTTTACCGGTAATGATTTACCCATATATTTCGCATCGAAAACATTTACCCAATCAGAACAAAAGAAACCAATAATAGAACTTGAACTTTTGGCAATTCATTTTGCAATCACTCAGTTTCGCCCGTATGTATACGGCACTAATTTCACGGTTAGATCCGATCACAGGCCCTTAGTCTACCTTTTTAATATCAAAGACCCTTCATCAAAGCTAACGCGAATACGTCTTGAACTATCAGAATATAATTTCATTGTAGAATATATCAAAGGCAAGGACAATGTGGGAGCTGACGCATTGTCAAGAGTTTCAGTCAGCGAATTAAAGGACAATAACGATCAGGTACTAGCCATGACAACTCGCTCGAAATCACGACAAAACAGTAACCAGGACACCAGTCAGGAACAGTCATCCATTGAACAAAATACCCCCAAGTTGAAAATCTTTGATAAATTCTGTTACGACTTTAATAAGAACATCCCGAGAATCAGAACAGAGATGTTTACTATTGACAAGAATATTAAAATCTTGCGTATTAATTTATATATGAAATTCAGAAAACTATTATTTATGGAGTTTGAGATTGTTAACGAAACGACTAATTTAGATTATTTGCTTTCGAGGCTGCAGCATGCTGCCAACAGTCACAAAATCCACACCGTCGAATGGCCAAAGGACGACTTATTTTTTACACTTTTTAGAGTTCAAGAATTAAAGAATTACGGTAACAGAGTATTGGAAACGTTGGAAATTGTATTGACTAGGCCCATTGAGAGCATAAGAGATGACAACAAGAAACTGGAACTTATGCGGATATACCATAATGACCCTATAATAGGCGGACACTGTGGGCAAAAGAAATTATATGCTAAACTGCGTACTAAGTTTTATTGGAAAGGGATGACAAGGGATATTGCAAGATTTGTTAGAAACTGTCAAGAATGCATTTTGAATAAAGTTAGACCATCTAACACTGAGAGACTAGTTTTCACACCCACCCCGACCGGAGTATTTGACATAGTAGTTTTGGATACAATAGGGCCATTACCCCAGTCCACATACGGAAATAAGTACGCACTGACGTTAATGTGTGACTTGTCGAAATACTTGGTCACGATAGCAATACCCGATAAGTCAGCACGCACAGTTGCTCGCGCAATTTTCGAAAGTTTCATTTTAATATATGGGAAGATGCACACTATAAAATCAGATTTAGGAAGCGAATTTAAGAATGAACTCTTCACTGAACTTTGCAAGGTCTTGAAAATCGATATAAAATTTTCAACCGCATATCATCATCAGACAGTCGGAACGGTGGAACGTAACCACCGCGTGTTCAATGAATATATCCGGGCCTATTTGGATGAAAACTTATCCGATTGGGATACGTATCTTAGATATTTTACTTTTTACCACAATTCTTCGCCTAACACTGTTTTTGATAGTAAATTTTCACCTTTCGAGCTCGTTTTTGGGAGGACTGCGACAACACCTTATGAGCCGAATGCTAATCTAGACCCACTTTACAATTTAGACGACTATAGCAAAGAAGTTAGGTATAGATTGCAGCGTACAAGCAGACTTGCAGGACTATTGATTGACAAACAGAAAACGAGAAACAAGGCATATTATGACCGATTTTCGAAACCTATAGAATTGAATATCAATGACAGCGTTTTATTAAGAAAAGAACCATATAACAAACACGAAAGTATCTACGAAGGTCCGTACACTATAACGGAAATAGAAGATACTAACGTTAAAATCTATAATAAATTAACAAATAAACATAAAACAGTCCATAAAAACAGAATAAGAAAGTATTAAACACTGAAAGATTGCTTGGTACTCAAAAAAAAAAAAAAAAAAAAAAAAAAAAAAAAACTTACTTAAAAGAATGTAACTACAAACCACTTAAGTAAAACTCAAACGTAAAACTTACCTTTTACTAAGAATAATTAGATATATTAAAAATAAAGAGAAATTTATAAAATCTATAAAATTTGTATGCAAAAAAAAAAAAAAATTTAATTAGAAAAGTTTTGAAGCAAACAAGACTGATCACCTTGTTTGATTCAACATTTTTTTTTATTTTCTTTTTCAAAAAAAGGGAGGTATGTAGGTACGGGCCAATGCCTATAATACTGACCTTAATACATATATGTATAACAAAATGAAAAACTACGCTATTTCATTATACTTAAGTCTACTAATATTTGTAACGCTATTTTCTAAAAAAGGGAGGTGTAGTGGAACCTCCACCTTACTTAGATAATCGCTATAGAGTACAACACTATACGATACGTATGATGAATTTAACATAAGCTAGAAATAAAGTCAGTCTATTTTTGGTACTCAACCGGTAAGTGTGTTTTATTTATTAATAGGCCTAAAAGATATTACACCAGTATTAAAATTGTTGTTAAAGTTTGTTTAAATAGAACAAATTCGCCTGGGGACTATGCCAAAAAAAATGGGCCGATCATCACTTAAAACAATAAGCTTTGTTCCAATGCCAAGAGACTTATCTGTGCCAAATGTCATCAAAATATCTTCAAAATTGCGACTTGTACCGTGTTCACAAGAATACATGGACACCTAGCGCCAGTCAGACGGGCATGCTTGGATCGACTAAGAAAGTGATTCCGAGGTGATCGGTATACTTAAAATTAGCTCTCAGACCATTACTATTGGGTATTACAAACATCTGCACAAACTCATAATACCCCTACACCTATGTGCATAGCTGCCAGATTTGACAGTCAGATTTACCGTCATTTTGACGATTTTTAGAGCCAAAAATAACTTTTGACGATTGGACGGACGATTTTCGCCCTGAATTTGACGATTTTTGAAAATTATAGATTTTTGGCTCTTTTAGAAAAAAATTAGAGAAAGACATAGATATTTTAAGGTAAAAATGACTATTTGTGTCAAAAAAAAAAACTATTTTTAAAAAACTGAATAATATTTATAGAGATTTTCCTTTTGTATTTTTAGTTTATTTTGTTTAAAATTATAAATTTTTGCTTTATAAGTTGTTAATAATTTTAAAAAATCTACTTGTTAGCACTTTTAGGCCGAGTTTCTTATTATTAAGTAACAAAAAAACATAAATTTTAGCGTTGACGATTCTTTGACGATTTCAAAAGTTGTTTTGACGATTTTTTTCCTAAAATTTGACGATATTGAACCAAACTTAGCTATGCCTATGTGGTGTGAGTATAAAAACCATATAAACATAACTGTATGAAATCGAACAAAAATCTTACAGTCGCGTTGAACATCAAACTTCTTTGACATGTCTGCAAGAAACCACATAAACATAACTGTATGAAATCGAACAAACATTAAACTTCTTTGACATGTCTTAAGACATCTTTACGAAATTCATACGAATTAAAGAAAATTGATTATAAGGTGGCTACGATTTTACAACTAATTCAATGCGTAAGTAGCTTGTTATTTAATTTGTTGGCTGATGTGCCAAAAAAGCTATTGTAAACGTAAACGACTTGGATAACCCAACCTTTATTTAATAAGATTAAAGTAGCTCAGTTGTCATATTAACGCCACCTCGTCAATGAATTTACCTTAGTACGAATATAATCAAACCTTTGTCACACTTGTCTGATACATCATCTATCGATTTTGTTGTCTGGGTTGTCCATATGGAAGCAAAAGTGTGTTTGTTTGTGTAAGAGTATGAATGCTTTTTACATTAAACATTTCTTGCAAACTGTTTTCGTGTTTTTTTTTTATCCACAAAAAACAATAGCAACGTTTCCATACAACAACAAAAACAAAATTGAAAAAGAACTGAAAACAAATTTATATGTTTCCAAAAACAAAAGCATAAAGCCAGGCGTATTGCCTTTACGTTTAAGCTAAAATCTAAAACACCTTATAACCGCGATTCACACAAATGCCGGTTGGATAGGTTTTCAAAACCCCTGCAGTTCTTACAGAATGGACAAGAAATTTTTAATAATAATTTTTCCTTTAGTTATTTTGTCATTTTAGGTCAACATTTTTTGAGAAGCAGATTATAACTCGATAGAAATTCTAGTTTTATTTTAGAACAGAATGGAAAGCCGGGCAGAATTAAAGCAAGATTTTTGCCTAAAAAGAAAACGAAATTCGTTATTATATATATTTACTTACTGATAAGGATATATATAAGTTTGCAGTTCCGTTTGTTATTTCTACAATATTTTTTTTTTTTATAAACCCATAAAACATATTTTTCAAAAGACTTATTTCGGAATTCGTACGACCTATTAACTTCAACCTGCTGCAAGGTTTAATTTTGAAAAGCCCTTTGCTGGATCGAACCATTGAGGATACAACCAAATTCAGCGCTATAATTTGTTTTATTCCAACCATCGAAAAACTGCCGGACAAATCAAAACGCCAGTTTTGCTACTAAAATTGGTGGTTGCAGTGTTAATATTTTGCAAAAACTTTCATGCGTTTATCGCTTTTTAAATTAATGATCTTGTGTACGTAGTCCCGCCAATACTCTTTGTGTGTGTTAGTTAAACCAAATGCGTGTAAATATTTTTTCCACTACAAAGAAACTTTTACATTTTGTATGGAAACAGCATTATTAAAGAGCTTTCTTACGAACTTTACTTGAATTTTGTCAAAACTTCTTTAAGAGTGTTTTTCTTTCAATATATAAACTTAAGGACACGTTTTGCATATGGATAACATTTATGCTGTTAGGAAAAATCCAAAAAATTTACAAAAACCAAAAATGTAAATAACTGTCTTTTAATGCTGTTACACACGCAAACATTTTTTTTTGAATAAAGTTACCAATTTATGCCTGAATATACATATGTATATGTATATAAATGTTTGTATGTAAATTTGTGTTTTAAAAGGAAAAAGGAGTTTAAAAGTTTTACACAAAAACACATAAAATTTCATACATCTGCCACCATCATTGTCATTAACAACAACAATTTCAATCAACTCCATCTACACGAAAAAACATAATACACAAATCCATACATAGATACATACATACATTCATACATACATACATACAAACATAAGATAAGGTAACATTAAATTATTTTGCATAACATTACACTACACATATTGCCATAGAATTTTATTGACTTTCTTCAAACTTTGACTTCTTCAATACAACCCCAAACACCTAAGCAAAGCACACTCACACATATTCAAAGATACCTATGAGTGCATGTATGTATGTATATGAACACGTAGCTCCACATTTTAAATCGCCTTTAAAAGTTGCTTAAATAAACTTTGTTTCATTTTGTTTATTTAAAGAAACATACTTACACACTTACACTTACACACACATACCCATACACACACACTTTCAAAACGACCCCTTGCGTAAAATTGGAAGCTGTAAATTTTAATGTTTTTTAATATTATATTTTTGGTACAAAAATTGCTTTACCTTTATAAGTATTAAATTGGGCAAACAAAAGGAAGGGAACATCCTAAAATCTTCCTTGTGCCTGGACAAATAAAAAATAAGTAACAGCGCTTTATTCGGCCGTGCCGAATCTGATATACCCTTCACATTGGCCTTTATTTTTTTCCATTTTTTGTTTATGAAATATTTTTAATTTTTAAATAGGGATCGTGGTTAAATATTAACCCTCCAAGGGTGACTGCGGGGAAGTTGTTTGGGGTTTTTATCCTAATTTTTACAAATTTTGTATGAACACCTCCTTTAGGGATGAAGAGTTTTAAAAAAATGGTTGCAAGGAAAAATGGGTTGGGGTCAGTCTCACATTTGACCTATCCACGGGCACCCTCGAAGCTGTAGGAGAGGATTTAGTTCAACTTCCCAAACTTCGTATTGAGCCCCTTTAGACGGTGGAGACAGGGGATAAGTAAGCATGTTCCACAAAAATGTTTGGGAGAAAAACTTAATTGTGATCTGTCTTACGTTTGACCTTTGTAGGAGCCCCTTGGAAGCTGTGGAAAAGATTAAAAAAAATTTAACTTTGTATGGTAGTATGGAAGTCCTGTTAGGGGGCAGAGCATCCCCCCCTCCCCACACACAAAAATCTCCGTAAGGAAAAATTAATGGAGGTCGGTCTTACACTGCACCCATGACGGGGCAGTTGTAGTTTTTTATGTACAAATTTTAAGAATACGAACAGAGGTAGTCTTCGTTTTTGGCTTATATCTCGGTCAGTTATCGGGCGATTTTACTGGATTTCAATAGCGAACTGTTTGCAGATATTTTTGATAGTTTGATGCCACTTAGGGTTCTATGTGACATCGGGAGGTTTCAAAAAGTTGATTTGAACTATAACACGGACAGACGGACATCGCTAAATCGACTTCCCTATCTATAGGCAACAAGAAAATTTAAATTTTGTGGGATCGCAGATAGATATTAAAGAAGTTACAAACGGAATGACAAACTTAATTATATCCTTATCACTTATGTGAAGGGTATAATAATGAGAAAATATTAGATGTGTGTTTGTGTTGGTAAATTACTCATTCATATAGAAAATGCCTCCAAGATGCACGTTTGAAAATTGTCTTAAACAAAATAAAACTAAACTTTGTGCTACAGTTTGCACATACAAACATATGTATGTGTGTATGTGTAATAATAAAGCAGATGACACATACGTTGTGTTAGATATTCCTTTTTAAGTTTTTATTTTTTTTATTGGAGTCTCACTCCCCAATATGTTGATGATTATTAACTTTGTAATAAATGTTGCACAGTGCGTATGTTTACTCTACATACATCAGTATACATACGCACACGTATACAGGGGGAGGGGGGTTTGTTTGAAACATTTAGTCTTAGTTTTATATGGTTATGAGTTTTTGTTTTATAAAATACGAAGGTACATTATTACGGTTTTGTTTTTTTGTTTGCTTCGTGTTTGTCGTGCCGTTTGTTTGTTTTTCTTCAGAAGCAAAATGTTGCTGCATGTTTGTTAGTCCAAGTTATTTTTTGTTTAATTTTATTAATGTATGACTCCTGTGGGATTTTAAGCACGAGTCATTTGGTGAAAGACATGCAGCACAAGGCAATGTTAATATAAATTATATATTAAACACTGTGTTTTATAACTATAGTTACACTTAAATTTTTTTATTTTTCATTTTTAATCTAAACAAATTATTATTTAAAAAATTTGCCATCTTACTTGGGACGGGCACTTTAAGGACGGCAATATAATTAAGTAATTGCACAATTGCATTAATGTTGTCAAAAATTTTCTAGGAACCAAATAATCCTAGTACGATGTCTACGTCTTTCAAGAAAATACGTTGGATGGCTTTTTCCCCTTTTAAAAAAAATATTTTTATAATTTTTTCCCAGAGTGTAGAAAACTTAAGCACGTGGAGTAGGAGCATAAGAACAAAGTTTTCTCCATTCCTTTTTTTAAATTAAATAAAATGAGTTCGTCCGTCTTTTGATTACAGTAGCGATTGTCCAGACTTTATTTATCGTTAGACTTGGTTTATATCTCTATTTGTCTGTAGCTTTTAATGGAACAACATTACAAGGGACTTTATTTGTTTTTTAATGCATTCAAATAGTGACTCAATACTCTAAGTATATTTATTTATATTCTCTTTGGATAAAGTAATTAGTTAATTATGTTATTCAAAGTGAGTGACTAATGGAAATCAGGACTCCCAAAGGAAACTTTAAAAGTGTTGTGTTTGTCTTTTAAAAAATTGTTTGCAAATAAAAAATTTTAAAACTTATTAATAATTTATTAAAATTAGAAAATTACAAACTTTTAGAGGGTTTTAATGGTCTGTGTAAATTTTAGATTTATAAAAAATTTTGAGTTTTTATTTTTCATGAAACGTTATACCCCTGCCATACTTGGAGATTGTGCAGATGTTTGGAACGCCCAAAATTAATGATCTTAGATCAAACTTCAAGCATACCGATTGGCTAAGAATCACTTCCTGAATAGATTTAAGCATGCCCATTCATGTATCCTTGTGAACACGCTACAGTTCGCAACTTTTACGTTCTATTGATAAAATTTGGCACAAATAAGTGTTTTGGCCCTGATACGAAGCCTTTTGTTTTTGGTTTTGATCGGTACATTTTTTGTTATAGCTCCTATACAAATAACCTTCCGGAATAAGCATTTTGGGCCATTAATGGCTAGAATATTACTTCATGTTCTAAAAATTTATAAAATATTATCGGTCTATGTTTTCATAAAGCATCCATACAAATGTGGTGTAGGGTTCGGATTTAACCGAATGTAACTATCTTACTTGTTTTGTTTTAGTTTTCTTTTTTTATTTATTTTGAGACACAACGGACATAACTGTATCTGGGTGTTGCGATAGGCATTTTCGAAAAACTTATCGCGTTTGTTCAAGCTTAACACCTCGAAGTATTGCCTAGTTCTTTGTGGAATCTCTTACTCAAACACTTTACCCCCTGGTTTTTTAATCTCCGACAGTAACAGACACGCTCTGTGGTAACTGAATACTCCTTGTTTTTACGCATAATACAATATTCTAGAGTGCAACGTTTCCACCAGCTCGTCCTAGCCGTAGCCGGGAGTGGCCAATTATAAACTTCATTATGGCCCTTAGACCATAAGTCCTAATACCCCTTGCCACCATACAGCCGTTTTGTTGCCATACTTAAGATTCGATAAGCATCTAGGTGACCCTTCACAATTTCCTTCGTATATGTCAACTTTATTGCAGTGACATTGAAGGAGTCCATAAATTAACAACAATCTCTTGCTAGGAGCCCTAAGAACTATCAACAAAAATAGTGACCTCAATTTTTACTTAAAGATACTTAACTTTTGCCTTTATAATGGCCAGCATCTTCGCTTTAAGCATTGTACAGTTGTCAGATAATCAGTAGGGTCACAACATAGATATATCCCTCTAAGATTTGGCATATGATCCCAACCAACAATCCCTTACGGGGATTATTAGCGATGGTGTTCTTTAAAAATAAACCTCTGATACTATATAGTCCGTCTAAGATCCTCGTCCTGTGTTAAGGTCCTATAGAAAAATTTCCCTTATAGTAGGCAACTAAGTGTTTTTAAATCCTGACTCGTTAAGTCTGACCAAGCCTAGCACTCTTAAGGTGCCGTATGGATAATAACGTATAGCTTGAGGTATGCTTCTCAAGGCGCTGGTAATACCAAGTGAAGTGGGTCTTAATGAAAAGTTTTCTAAAACAGCAATTTTTTTACCGCCTACCAGTACACAGGGCATGCGTGTGTTAGAATGGTTCTTGTGGAAATTTAGTTTACCATTTTGGGTTGCTTGCCCCAGTTTTTTTGTGTGTATTGTAAGCACTTATACCCCTCTTGCCTCTTCCTGTGCATTCCTCTTCTAAGATAGTTTGCTACTAAGGACCTCCCAAGATATTAAGTCTTACTCGTATATGCTAGTTGCATCCCGCTGGGTTTTGGGTTTCTAAAGCCCCAACCCTTTTTTTTTTTTGATAAAAAAAGGTAGTTTTGCTTTGTAAGGATTCACTTCTAGACCTTTCCTTACGTTTAATGTTGAAAAAAGGGTACGCAACGCCCTTTGCACTAGCTTTCCACCCATTGGGGGAAACTATACTTTGTTGAGAATGCCCGAATCATTTGTATATATAAAACGATTTTTCTACCTTCAGTTTTAAACTTCGATTTACCGTTCACCGTTAAAAGCCCAAATAGACGCTAGAGGGGCCCGTGGCATCTTCTTATCTCAGCCTAAGATGCTCTAAAGTATCAAGGTTATTCATCTGACATTGAGTCTTTTGTCGCTTAGTATTTCATCTAACTCCTCTTTCTTTATACTGTTAAAGGCTTCTACAATATCCAGAAATGCCAGCGCATACAGTGTATATTCTCATTTTGAAGGCCCTATTCGATTTAGATAATCACATCATGTAGCACACACTCAACAGATTAACCCTTTGAGGTTAGCATGTTAAGCCAAACTAATGATGTGCAAATCCATAGAGTCACTCAAAAGAAGATATATGGGTCTTAACAACGTTAAACAATATTTATTGGAAACGAACTAAAATAATTACAATTTAAACTGCGGTTAAGAATGTGGAAAAAATCAGTTGTATTGAAACACAAACGATGGTACCCACCATACAAACAGATCAACTTTAAAAAGCTTCGCAATGACATATCTCGGACACTATAAAATCTGTCGATTTTTAATTGCTAAAGAGCATATAATGTAGCCACAGCCGGATATATTTAGGTAAGATCGACTGCCTTTAATTTTTCTTTACAAACATTTTTATGGAACACCCTGCAATCTATTTGCTCCCATAACAGGGTTGCCACATAAAATTTTTTTTAATATTTTAATCGCTTCCACAGCTTCTAGGGTGCTTCAACAGCTTCTAGGGTTCTCCCACAAAGGTTAAATGTAAGGCCGACCTTTATCAAATATTCCTCCCAAACCTTTTTATGGAGCCTACCTACCCCTAATACCAGCCCCTAAAGAGGTTGCCATACAAAATTTAAAAAAAAATTGGGGGAAAACCCCCTAGTCACCGTAGTCACCCTAAGAGGGAAAAATATGATATCGACCCTTATTCCAAAATTAAAAAAGGTTGTAAAATATAAAAAAATTAATAAAAATAAAAAAAAATTCGAGGTTTCGAAAGACCAATGTGAAGGGTATGCAAAATTCTGCACAGCCGGATATAGCGCTCTTTAATACTTATGTATACCGTCCCAATTTTCGGGGATGTCCCTTTCTTAAAAAGTTTGGCTTTAGGCTACAGTATATGGTTTTATAGACATATTTGATACAGTTACTTATGTGTAAATATATAAATATTAAGATTTTAATCTTAAATAAAATTCCATTCAATGTTATTCAATTACCTTTCAAAAGTGATAAGATATGTACATTGATGTACCAATATGTACGTGCAAGTTAAATATTTGTTTTTCATATGATATTTTATGACTCCCCAAACTGCAACAAATGCTCAAAGAAAAAGTAGGGCCAAATGAAAAAATTCAAAAACGACAAGAAAACAAGAAAGAGAACACCGTAAAACATTTCAAATAATAACAAATTTTTATGACTTTTTTTAAGAAACTTTATGCGTAAACACGTTTGCAAATATTTTGTCCGCAAACACCCTCTCTTTCCAGCAATTTAACCAGGTTTAGCTAAATGTTACCCCCTGGTTGTTGTTCTTCTTGTTGTGCATAAATTTTAAAACTAAAATTGTATTTCAATGTTGGTTATTTGTAATTTGCTGTCACATTAGGAAGGAGTGTTGGTTGTTTGGCTGCAGAGAAAATATATTTATCACAACAACAATGTTGCCTTAATGCGGTGACATTTTATGGGCAACATTCAGAAAGCTTTAAAATATTTTCTTAAGACACCATATCAACTACTTATGACTAAGCTTTGACTGCGGTAGCTGTTAAAGTGTGTTGCTGCTTTTTATCGTTATGTCGTAACAAATTTTGTAGTTTTTTGACACCGAAAAAAAGGCACAAAAATAAAATTTAATTTACAAAATTTTAACACCAAAAAAACAGAAACCAATTTGCCATGCCTTATAAAACGTGCCAAAACACTAAGTGATGTTATTGAGAGAATACCTGCCATCTCCATCAAACTATTACATATATGGTACATACGTACACATTCCCCGATTACGATAACGCAACTAAAATACAAATATGCTTTACATACATATGTATGAGGGTATGTTTGTTTGTATTTATTTACTTTTATATGAACGTATATGAGATTTCTTATGGCCCCTTTGCCCCGTTTGTTTACTTGATTGTGCATTGGCAAAAACACTTAGTGATGTGTAATCAAGTAACGATTTCAATTTTCTAAATACATTCTTAAGAACGCCCAATGTTGATGGGGGAGAAGAGGCATTTACACATAAATTTCCTTTTTATATATGGTAGGATACGAGCTGCTAGCATATGGTCAATTCCACGTAAAACGGCCCAAAATAAAAATAATCGTTTTTTATTTATTAAAAAAAATCGATAAATTTACGTCTAAAAAAATAAAAAGGACCGAAATATAAATAAATTGGTTCATATTGCATTTTTAGTTATTTCACAAAACCTTAAAATGATCTCATACTAATTTAAAGGCTCTTGTTTTTACGTTCTAATGAAAATGTCACACCCGTCATATTTTCAAAAAGAGTTTTCCTAAAGCAAAATTAATTTTTTTTAATAATGAATCAAATACAATTAAAAACACTTTAGTCCAACGTTCAAACTAAAAAAATGAATTCCGTTCTCAAAAATATTTTACACAAATCGATCTTAAGTCGAAATTTCCTTAAACTGAGATATGTAAGGTCACACCCGTCACAGTCTTCAAGTGGTCATAGTTAACAGAAATTATGTTCTCTCAGTGTCTAAGTACTTTAAAACATACAATGCTTGGAAATTATAGCCTTTTTTTAAATCGAAATTTTGAACGGTTTAAGTTATAAGCAAAAATGTGGGGGCAAAATGGTCATAACCATCACAATGGAATTGACCATATGCGCTTGTGTGTGTCGGTGCCGGTGTGTGAATCATGTCAATTTTGTTCAACCACAATACTGACTTTTTTCGCCACGTTTATGAGGTACATACATACATGCTTTAAAATCCTCTCACTTACTTCCCCCCCACACACACACAGACACTCCAACACCTATAAAAGCACACCCGTTTGTTGGCAGATTTACACTGATATGAGGTCAGGGCCATAATTTTGTTTTAAAAATTAAAAGGAGAATGAAACTTTAAACTTTAAATTTAACTAGGTTAGATAAGGTTGCAAAGATTGCGGTCAAGGATATTCGACACAGTAGGAATAATGTAAATCCCTCAGAAAGAAAGGAAAAAGAATAGTAAAAAAGAAACAAGATACTGAAAAACAGAAAAGGAAGAAAAAAAAGGGGAAAACATTGGAGTCTTTCAAAGCATGCGCAGGCGCCAAAGCTTGTAGCAAGCTGCCTATTATTTAGCCATCCAATAGCATTGATGAATCTTTTGATGTCACCTAGTCTACAACACAGAACCTCAACAAGTTGATAGTAAAAACGTTCTCTCAAAGATATTTGTGTATAGTTCCTCCTTATCTTTTCATAACATACAGAAGTTTAACTATTCCTATACTATCCAATGCTTGTATACTTCACATCGCTGTTCCCTGAGAGAGTGCCAGCAATGCATCCTACATCTCAACTGCCCCCATTAAGAAGCAGTTAAGTGCCGTTTTATGCAAACTGTGATATTGGAATCTGGATATTTCAAAATCTGCTATTTATTTCCATGTGTGCCCTACTTTATCACAGACCCTTGACTCTATTTAACCCTAATGAAAACCTAACGGTTCATTATGCTGCATTTTGTCAACTATCTGGGGTCAAACGGTTTATTAAGCTACCGCCATTATGGCTTTCATAGGGGACGTCCCACGGGGGACCTGCTGGCCTTTCGAAGAGAAAATTGTGCCTCCATTCTTTATTTTCGCGAGAGTAAAGTGGTGGCTGTAGATATTTTTAAGGCGCTAGTTAGTATTGTGCGCTTCTACTTAAACTTAACGCACTTGGCACTGGTGATAAATTTTCTCGATTGTACAATTCTCGTAAATAATGGATCCTTTTAACAGAGCTGGGGGTCGCATTCGTGTTGGGTGCGACTGAAAATCGTAATCTTTCTTGCTTAAGGTTGGGTGCTGTTTCACAAGTGTGAAGAGAGGTGTCTTGTCGGCGCAGATCTGTTTTGATGATGCAGAAGCGAGATCAAAACTAGAAACGCAATTCGGGTTTAGATAGCCCAACTCCTCACCAAGGGGTCTGTTGTGGCTGCACAGAGTCATAACAGAGAATTGGGTGGTTTAGCCGAGCCATTCTGGGAGCGTTGGTGGACGCTTTGTATTCACCAGTGTTGAGAGCACCGTGAGTTATTGCCTACCGGCAGGTACCACGTAAAACCTTAACGTCTGTACTATTCTAGTAGTTATAGATGGGATCTCTTCCAATTACTTTAAAATGAAGTTGGGGGTATCACAAGGCTCCACCTTCCCTCCTACTCTATTTCTTATATTTCATAATGAACTTCTATGACAGAATTCGAATCTTTTTCTTTTCCTTTGCATACGCCAGCAGCATATGCCATTTATACTCGTTTCACTACAGGCCTGGCTCTTTGGAAATTTGAGCTATGAGGCAGATTATAAGACCCAATGTTGCCTTTTGAAACATAAACGCATATTAGACAAAGTTGATTCGTCTGCATTAATGAATGGAACAAATATTGGGGACACAAAAACTTTAAAGTTCTGGGCATGAAAATCCAGCGCAATGCTCGCTGGACGAAACCTGTTTTTTGGTGTCGAAGAAGTTATTCCAGCGTCTTAGTTTCTTTAAACCACGTACAAGTCGCTTTACACCATTTTCTCTTCTCATATTAGGTCGACTGATCTTTATATTCGACCGAAACAGGAATACACTAATCATATGTGACAGGTTCTTAAGAGTTTATTTTCGAGCCACTTGACTGAGTACAAGAACGGGCAAAAGTAATCGTCGGGGAAGTAAAGGCGTTTTGACGTTTCAATGCACTTGAACATCGACGCAATGTGGGATGAGTTTGACTATTCTATCGATACCACTATAATTGAATGCGTTCTAAAGAAATCAGGAAACTTGTTCCTGAAACCTGTTGAAGAAGATCACTCCCATTTGGGATCCTTTGGCCAATGACCCGAAATTAACATGAAATAAACTTTCCAAAAGAAGTCTTTCCTGTCACAGTTAATATCGAGAAATATTAATAAAATGTCCATAAAAACTAAATCCTTTATACTTCTTCCCATAACCTGTTTCCTGTATAGGAGCTTTCCCTTTAATTCTGGTGGTCTTACCAGCTCACATCCTAAGTCTACACCCTGGCCCGCTTAAATGCACTTAGTGATGCCCTTCACGCTGTGTTGTGTTAGTTCATATGACCCTTTTGACATTAAAGTTACTGCTCAAACTGCTTTCGTAAAATTTTACTTTTTATTGTTTGTTGTTGTTGTAGACAAGCTGTTATTGTAAATTTTATATGTTTGTGTACTTTGCAAAAAGCATTTTAAGATGTTTTGATGGTCGCTGTTGCTGCTGGTAATGACACATTTTTGCATTTATCCTAAGCATGTTGTATCTCTGCTAAATTTTGACGTAAAGGGACCAACCGCAACCATTTACCGTACCCAGTTTGCATGTTTCGCAATAATATTAAATGTAAAAGTAAAAAAAAAATTGTTGTTCATCTGCTTTCTACGCCAGCTACAAGTGTTTTAAAGATTTTCATTTTCTAAATATTTTTGTCTTCTTCTTCTCTCTGTTCGTGCTTATGGAAAACAGGATGTACTTTTGAGAAAAGAAAATGGTTACGGGGGTGGGGGTTGGAGAGTAGTAGATGCGTTAAAGTATGTTAAATATTAAGGCGTAAGTGCGTAATTTGATTGTAAGTATGGCAAACAAAAAAAACATTTAATGCTTTTTAGGCAATGATGCTTGAAATTGTTCTTGAAACAAGAAAAAAAAACGAACACATTTTTATCATCATTACATACATCACTATAGAAAATATTAGGAAGAGCAAAAAAATATTGTGTTTCGCCTATAAAAAAAGTTATTGCAAATTAAAGAAAACATTTTTGAAAATTTGAAGCTGTTTTGGATTGAGAAAAAAAATTAGGGAAAAAACAGCTTCAACAACAAAAGCTTATCAGTTTAAGTGAGTCATGGGTTAGTTCCAAGTTTAAAAAATTGTGCACTTTTTGCTAAAAGGGAACTTCTAATTGCAGATCTTAATAACCTTATTTCTCTGAACACCCCGATCTTAGCTTCTAAAGGCAATGTTACCATCTAGAGGGTCATTACGACAAGCACAGAACTTAAGGACGTCTGAAACCCCGCTATCAGGGCGTTCATGGTGGCACACAAAGTTAGGCTCTGTTGGTTGACGGATTTTTGATACGTTGGCGGAAATAAAACTGCCAATGAGCTCGTAAGGAGATCGGCCCATGGTATTGAGTACGGTTATAAGCCTGTAAGGTTACGGTTTTTTTAGGCATGGGTATTTGATAAGGAAGGGCACAGGCAAAGAGACAGAACTAAAAGCGTGACTTTTGACTTTTGAAAAAAATCTGCCATTGCCCAAGGCTGCAGGACCCCTAAAATAGGTGACTGGGGCAGGGATTCTATGATTGGGTATCTAGTTAAAGCCGAGGGAAAATTACAAGCTTATTCAGATTGTGAGGTGGCTTGACAATAGGTAGCTTTCTAAAGGGTCTTGGAACTGTCGCATAATTTGATGGACACTAAGTCTTTATCTCTCCCACTTTTGTTTTACAGCATCTTTCTATATTTATACTTTCTATTGCTTGTTATCTCTTTACTGTACTTTCTCCTAATTTCCTAAAAGGAATTTATAACGGGTTTGCCTGAGAGGCAAATATCTTTCATTTCTGTCCTACCTATTCGGGTCTGTCCAAAATGGCCCGCGTAACACTTAGAAACATTTTTTTTATTATGGCGCAATTATATCATTATATCTTCGGTTGTGGCTACTTCTCGTCATGGGCTTTCATCCGATATATGGCAACCTATTCAGAGGGAAAATTACGGCACTCGTTTCAAATTGAAAGTTTAAAATTCTTATTAGATCGATCGATAGAGTAGATTTTCGATTCAAATCGACTGCCGTAATTTGTCCCAGATCTGTCCAAAACGGCCCGCGTAACGCTTAGAACAGTAACCTAATGGTGGGTATATTCGGTCACGAAACTGTTCTCGCATTCCCATAGTCTCCTGAGACGCCAAAAAAGGTGTTGTGGTCAAGGGCTCCGCTATTGGCGAAACATTCAATCTTTTCGTTGCCAAAATGCTTCAAAAGACCCGGCATCAGTCTTTTGAGGGAAGTAACACAGACAGCAGCACTCTGCTGTCTGTGCTCGAAATGCCTCTTGGTAACATGACATCATATGTCTTCTTAAACTCTTTACTCTTTTCTTTAAGCACGGTCTAGCGCAAAATAGGAAGCGGTATCTATTGTCTTAAGGATAGTCAGGAGTTTACCCTGTTTGCATTCTCTTGGAACTCAGTTTGGTTGGCCCATTATCTTCAATTCTAAGTACGGCCGTCGAAATTTCTTTTAACACTAGGTCCTACCTGTGATCATAATACAGATAAGACCAAAACCTAATGCAAACCAATGCGTTTTGAAACGTTCGCCAGCCTAATCAGAAATTTCTTTTTTACAAAACTTAACAAAGGCGGGAAGTCAGTCATTGTTTATTTGACGGGCTGGTAGGGAAATGGTGAGGTTGTTCTAAAAGGTTCTGCAATTTGTAGCTATCCAGTTGCCCCTCTATTACCTGAGACTTTTTGGCCTAAAGAATTTATTGAGGTGTTAAAGCCTAACACCTACTTCCTTGTTTTAACAAAATTTTGTTGTTCCTACATTATTAAAACAATTTAAATTTTAAAGAATCACAAAATATATTTTGTAGTTGTTACCAAGTAAATCCATTTTATTTATTTTTTTTTATTTAATTAATTGTTGTTATGTTTGTTACAACTGTAAAGTTTTTTTTTGCTTAAAATGTAGAAAATAAAATTATTTCAAACAAAAATTTCTGCTCTAGTTAACATGATGCCATCAAAGGTGGTGTCATGTGTGAAATGCAGCAAAATTATTTTACATAAAACCTAAGCCGAAGTGCAGTGGTTTGTAATTTAAGAAGCCGACAATATAAGAGGGACATATTGTATTTAATCTAAAGATTTTTGAGTTTCTTTTTTTGGTACTATGGGGAGTTGCTTTAAGAGTAAATGTGTAAATTAAGGGTAAAAAGTAGTTCAACTCAATGCCTTTAGTTGAAGAAAATTTTTTGTTTTTCAAATCTGATAAAAATCCGGCAACAAACATATATTTGCACTAATTTAAAACTATTTTCAGTTAATGTTATTATCATAAAATGCTGCAGACCTTGTGCTGCATGTTAAACAAAAAATTTTTTGAAAAATTTAAATTTAAATTTTTTTTTAAATCTTAAGATCAATAACATTTTTTTTTAAGTTACAAAAAAAAAATCTTTATTTTAAATAGACATTAAACATCAAAAGTATGATTGATTGACAGCTTGAAGAGAGACACATAGAGAATAAATAAATGCTGACGTTTTTTTACAAAAACAACTACAGCGCGTTTGAGTTTATAAAATCATTCATTCACAATGTTTCGTTTTGTTTTACTATTTAATAGACATTTGACAGTTAAGACAGTCAATTGTAGAGAAAAACATCTCCTGTTTCTTGTTTTTTTTATCTCGTTAAATTTTAAATTAACTTTATTTAAATATAAGAAAAATATAAGTATTGAACCTACAAGTACTTTATATAGAAAACACAATAATCGAACATAAAGCATTTCCATAATGTCATAAACGACAAACGCGCCAAATCAATGAATGAAAGAAAAAAAGGATTATTTTGAGATATGATGATCTAATATGTCAGAAATGTGGATAAATCTAATTTATAAAAAAAAAAGGAAAGTATGTCAGTAAAGGCATTAAATAAATGTATTTGCTTTAATGTAATGTTAAGTATGGATTTTAAACTGACTTTTATTTGATTATTTAAAAGAAAACGTTTCCTTTTTACTTTCTTTAAATATAAACGTTCGCATAGAAATACTAAGAAGTTTAAATAAACATTTTTTCAATAAAACCAAATTAACAAAATATTTCTATACTTTAGTGAAGAACGAAAGAAAAGCTGGCATCAGAACGTTAACAATAGAAAGTTTGTAAGCCAGCGTTGCCCAATGAGAGAGAAAGATTTATGAGAATGTGTTGGTGCTTTTTTACTGTGTTTATTATTAGGAAAAAAACCAAGCAGTAACCCCCTGTTTTGTTGCTGGTACTTTTCTTTCATTTTGCTCTCTCGTATTGTGAACATGTACGAGGGTTGCCTTTTATATTTCGGGATTTGGCAACACTAGTGTTTCAATCTAAAAACTGACAGCTCTATTGTAAAGTTTGACATTTTCTAAGTTATACGTAATCAGAACGTTTTGACATACGAACGCTATTTGTGTTGTTTACAGTAACTTAAAAGATTCAACTCGACCCAAAAATTAAATTAAAACGTTTTCGTGCGATTATTTTTTACAATTTTCGACGTGGATTACTTCAGCAACAGTGCATTGATGAACTTAATTCTTTTTTTGGCGATGAAGCTCCATCAAGGACCAGTGTTTATCGATGTATGGTGAATTCAATCGTGGTCATAGTTCACTTCATGACGAATTTCCTGAAGATCTTCCAAAATCAGTTGCAGTTCCGAAAACCATTGATGCTGTGCATGAATTGATATTGGAAGATCGTCAAGTGACCTACCGTGAGATTTTGACAACCTTAGGCATTATTGGGACCAGCATGCATTCAATATCGCATGAACATTTGACTGTCAAAACAAATTTTTCGCGTTGGATCCCACACAATTTGTCAATCGTTAAAAAAAAGGCTCGTCTCGATTGGTCAAAAGGAATGCTCAGAAAATACGACCGCGGTGGTTCGAAGCACGTCTGTGATATCGTGACAGGTGATAAATCCTGGACTTACGCGTATGAGCCCGAAAGTAAACAGCACTCGACTGTATTGGTATTTCAAGATGAGTTAAAGCCAACAAAAGCTGTTCGCTCACGAAGAACTTCTAAGCAAATGATCGACATTTTTTTCCGAAAAACTGGACAGGTCGCAACCGTATCACTATATAACGCAGGACATTCAATTCTGAGTGGTACACAACCATTTGTTTGCCAGCTGTCTTCCGAGAAACCAGGAAAACCAACCCCGAAAATGGATCACTCTTCACCACGACAATGCGAGCTCTCATACATCGGCTCAAACAACTGCATTTTTAAGCACCCAAAACATCGATTTGACGAGTCATCCGCCGTATACTCCTGACTTGGAACCGAATGACTTCTTTTTATTCCCGTTCGTAAAAAAACAATTCGAGGTCGACGTTTTTCGACACCTAAATAAGCGTTTGCTGTATTCAAAATGCATGTTTTGGAGATCCCCCAATCAGAGTGGCAAAAGTGCTTCGACAATTGGTTTGAACGCATGCAAAAGTGTATAGATCTTCATGGGGAATATTTTGAAAAACAATAAAGAGATTTTCGATGATTAATATTTGTTTTTCTTCTCTAATCCCAAAATATAAAATGCAACCCTAGTAGTCATCATGATCCATGTTTGCATTACATCGGACCATGTTGTAACTACTTCTTTTTACTTTAAACGGATCATGTACTCCTATAATTTCTTCAGGGCTTAATACCAATTACAAATTGTAATCAATCAAGAACAATTACATGTTATTGATAATTACAATAATTAACTGATAGCCCCCTCTCCCCTAAATCTATTAAGAAAATGATATGAGACTTAAAGCACAATAATTAAGTCCAATTTAAATTCTTTTATTGTAGAGGTCTACTTTGTTGAATACTTTTTCGAAAATAAAAAATAATATATTCTTACCCATACAGTTTAATTTCAAAGTTCAGTCTAGTTAATGAAAATTACCTGTAAATATACAAAAAAGAAAGAGTAATTAGAATTAAAGTTAAGAAAGGATATTTACAAAAATTATTATTTTTTTTAATTTTAATTTTTGCTTAAATATTATGGTTATAAGTTATTGCGAATTCCTTTAAAATTTATGAAATTTTAATTTAAGTGCAAATGACTGGCGTAAAGTTAGAATAGAAATACACTCAACAAAATATAGTTTTAGCGATTTTTAGTGGTCTATGTCCTCTAAAACAAGAAATTTATATATTGTAAAAGCGAATATTGTTATTTTGCAGGGAAAAAATCTTCCATTTTACAACTGTTGATTTATGTTTTCCCTAAACGGACCTATTCCATACCAAACCAATATCCGTTAATTTAAAACGGTCAGTTGGTTTGAGGTGAATTTTTTATTTTATCTTTTTTTTTTTTTATTTATTTATTTTTTTTCATTTTTTTAACGTTTTTTGCAGAACAAAAAACAATAAAAAGAATCTAAAAGTGTTGACAAGCGTTAAATTGAATTTATGGTATTTGTTAACCGCTTCACACAAAAAAAAAAATATGTGCATAACCGTGTATTTGTTTATTAATATTTAAGGCAAAAAATTTGTAAAAAAAAATTTTCTTGTCGTTGCCGTTGTTAACAATAAATGCAACAATATTTTCTTTTTTTCCTTTAATTCGCTGTTGCTGTCACTGATTTTGTTTTCTTTACATATCAACAAACAAACAAACAAACAATAAAAAAGACCAAAGCGGTCTTTGACAAAAAAAATCCAACCGACCACAATTTACATACAAAATATAGAAAAAAAACTTTAGTGCTGCATGTGCAGCAGCCACAACAACAATAGCAAAACATTGACAAATAAATTCCATAAACTTTGATTGATGAGCTTTTTGAAAGCAATAAAATAACTATTTATGTATGTATGCATTTATGCAGTATATAGTAATGTTTGTATTAGTGCGGATACATGCACATACACGCGGTTTATGACAACCATGAAACCGTTGAATAGTAAATGACTACAACAGCAACAATTGCAGAATGGGTAATTGCAATGTTCATACGAATTAAATTATTAAACATTTATGTTTAGCGATATTTACCAAATGCGTTGTAAAATTTGATGGCAGAAGTTACAAAAGAAAATAATAAAAAAAACACAAATACTATTGGTTTATTGTTATGTTGGCACAAATATTTACGTACGGAATTTACCCAGCAAAAATTTTTGGGTATTTGGGTAAAAGGTAAGACATTATTTCATACGTGACACAGTAACAAGAAATTGCTAACAAGAGAATTTTTTTGGTAATAAAGGATAACGGCTCGTTAATAAATATTTATTAATTTAATCCCACACACACACACACAGTAATCAAAGTTTCTGCCGGGTAGCTACGGTTAAAGGTGTAGGAGGTATTTCTGTGTTTTTCGGTTTTATGTAAATTTCTTTGTAAATTGAAAACAGAATTTTATTCATTGCAATACAGCATATTTACTTTTACACAAATTGTTTGTGGTCTTAGTGGTGATACTTTTGCCCCTAATTTTGGTTGTAGGCCATAAATTGTTATTCGTTTTATTTGTAAATTTATAGGTATTTAAGTAATTGGTTTTTTATGGCAAAGAAAAAAAGAGTAACAAAAGTATCACCATTTTAGGGCTTAAGTATGGGGAATTCTCAGTTTGTCTGTTGACTTTACCAGGTAGCCGCAACTCCGTTAGACATTTTTGACTCTCTTACTTTTTTTGAATGAAGTTTGACACATCTATTGAAAAAAATATATTTTAGTGTCAAACTCCATACATAAAATAAGAAAGAATAAAAGAGTGGCTCTATTTACTTCGTCTTGTAATCACCTGGTACGTCATTTCACGATGCGCTGTTCTAAGTTAAGGCGGTGACGCCTAGAATCCGTCGTACGTCATACTTCGTCTTATTTAACTGACAGCTAAGTTGAAAATTATGTTTTGTTATGACCAATGTCACATTCAGTACGTCTGCTTCAAAGCAATGTACTAAAGTTGGGCAACGTATGTCAAGTACTTTGACAACTACCAGCTGGTTCATTACCTTAATTTTGATTAGTTGCTTTTGCACGCGGCCATATAAAATGTAAAAAATCAGCTGATTTAACATCCGTTTATAAAGGATTCTATGTGCTAACCTCTTGCGTTGTTACGTTAATGTCAGTTAAAAAAAGCAACGCTTGCAGTACGACGGATTCTATGTGCCACCGCCTTTAGTCGTTTTAAAGAGAGAGGGAGGGAAAAAGAGAGAGAGAGAGAGAGGCTTAGTACGTTCTTTATCACCACTACATTGCAACTGTTGGCCAAACATTATCATGATGGAATATTAAAGTTTTTCGTCTGGCCAAATATTCCAGACATTTTCCAGCCAATACTTTCTACATATGAATCATATGTTTTCGCTACAGATTCCCTGTGATGGTCTGGCCTGATAACAGGAGTTCGTCAAAGAGAGGACTATTTTTGTCCCACCAATGACAGATAATCACTTAACTACCATGGTCGTTTGGATTCGGTTGCCAATTGGCTGGTTGGCCATAGGATATCATTGCTTATCCGTTTTTTGAAATTACCATCGTCCTTATTAATCGCAGCTTACAAACTTGAGCAGTAAGGTGTTTTTGTGGCCTTCAAGCAGCGTTTCAGACATGAACAAGTCTTGTTGCAAAATCTCTCGATTTTACTTCGTAACATACCGGATTTCGCTGCTTCGGAATGAATCTTCCTGCAAAGATTTTGCAAGCTCTTGACGAGATTGACAGTATGTAATCTTGTCCTTCAAGCCTTTAAAAATGCGTTTGATATTTTCTCTTCGTCTTTCGTATCAAAATCGCTACTTCTCTACCATACACATTATCTTCCGCACGTTTAAACCGAAGGAACACAATAACCGTTGGCTTTGGTAAGCACTCGGTTTAAATCAGCAGCGGTTTGTTTTTTAATCAAAGAAGCAAATAAAAACTTTTCATTATGACACTTCTTCCTTGGCGTCGCCTAATTTTCAATTACTAAGTAAGAACAAATGAGAGACAAAAACTGAGTACGAAGGATATGCTCTCTGTTATGAAACCTGCCTTTTTTATCTATGCACTATACTAATAACTCTTTTCATATATATGTATGTGTATTGAGCGTAACATCCTCTAAATAGCTCTGAATATATAGATTCTAGATTGAGATGAGTTTTTTGATATTAAGTTTCACTTTCGACATTGTTTTTGTCGCTTCCTGTTGTAAATACTTCGTTTAAAGTCTTTAAATTTATACAGAAGTTTTATTTAAAATTTTTTTCATAGTAACGTTCAATACATTTCATACGAAATTAAGGTTTTGTATAAATAATAGCATATAAATGTTGATTTTTAAATGATCGGAATAAATAATTTTCATTCAGTGTTAACAAAAACTGATAAGTTAAAAATTTAATTCTTTTGCTTAATTTATATACTGTGGATAGCGCTCAATACATTTATAGAGGGGATAAATAGTTTGGCAAATGGCTTCAAAATTTGCAAATATTAAGAATAAAAAGTGTTTCATGTAAAATGTAAATTCGACTTTACCAGGGCAACTAAGTTAAGAAGAACATTATGGAAAAAGTAACGCTCAATACACAAACCCTCCCCCACAAGCGTTAAAATAAATTCTTTTCATTTTCTGGCAAAAGCTTCAAGAAATCGGTCGATATTAGGTTTTTTACATGTATGATCGAACCAATTTATATAAAGAGAATAAAAACATTATTTTTTACTGATTTTTTACATTCTTCAGGCTTATCCTATTGTTAAAATTTGTTATAGAATTAGGCAGTTTTTGTTTTTTGAAAAGTTTTATTAATAAGAACCTCCCATATATAAATATTTGAAGACTTCAACGATTTATTAAAGGTTTTCAATTTCATAAACAACCTTTTAACGAACATACAGATATACATGTGCACATGCACACGTAAGTATATAAGTGAAAGCTTAAAAACAATTACACCGATTATCATAATTATAGAGACACTACCAGAATTATGTTCCTAAATTTTGCTCAAACTTAATAGGTTTTTGATTTGTTAACTACATGGTTTTATAACGTTTAATAAAAGTTAGTAAATTTTAAAATAAGACCCCTAATTAATTATAAAAAATTTTAAACCTTAAGGAAAAGAGATTGACGCATTTTATAAAATAGGTACTAAATGATGGTTCATGAATGAATGGGGACTTAAAGCTTAAGGCGACAGTTACAAAGTTTTGAAATTAAAATTAATTTGACAAAGAATTAAACCTAAACTAGCCTTTGGTTACGGCTACTTATCAAAAGAAATATTTGTTACCTAAACGTTGTATTTATTCAAAATTTAAAACAAATCGTGTGTTCATCCATTAGGCATCATAAATCAATTGAATTAAGATGAGAAAATTTTATAAAAAATTTATTTATATTGTTTTATATTGTTTTATTTCTTTTTTAATTAAAATTAATTTCATCATCATTTACATAGAAAATATTTCTAATTCTCTAGTATTTCTACTCTTCCAAACAAACGGATTACAAAAGTATTAAATTTTGCTAAATTAAAAATTATTTTTCTTTGACTTTTAATAAGTTAACACCCTAAAGGCTTATATAATTCCCACACTTAATCCAAACAAATGAAAATACATAAATTTATTGTCAAATTTCGAATATTATTTTGTAAAGTTATTTTAATTAAATTTTCAATTATTTATTGCTAAAACAACTCTTTGTTGCCACTTATGAAAATCTACTCTTACAATAATATTTAGCACTTCAATTAAGTAATTTATAATTTTTGGCACAAGAATTAACAATTTTCATCAAATTTTCATAATTTCTCACTCAATTGTATTGTAATACTAGAAGTAGGCATCAATTTTGCATGTCTATGAAATGTATGAAAATTCGTATTTGCAAAACAAAACTTTAGGCCATAAGTGACCTAATTATTCATTTTAAATTTAGTTGTGGTAAAATGTAAAATAATTTCACAACCATTTGATTTTGATTTAAGACTAAATATACATTTTATACATTAATTACTGTGAAGCAAATAAATTTTAATGAAATATTTTAGAAGACTTAAATAAATATTTTGGTTATAGAAATTTATTAACTTCAGCCCAACAACTTAATATTAGGGGAATTCATTTAAAGGAGAAGATTTTTTCGGGCAGATTTATAGTTTTAAAATAGAGCAAAACAGTATTTTGAGCAGTTTGCAAAATAAGAAATTGAAAAACTTTACAATTTTGTAGCCTCTAGTGAATACCCTTAATAATATCTGCACGAACTGAATATCTTATTGCAATTAAAATTTTATGAAAATTATGATTTCACTTTATTATTAGTAAATTTATTATGAAAATTAGTTTTTGCCATAACACGAAACCAATGGAATGTTTGTTTTAAGTTTAAATTCAAAGCCAAAGCCAAAAGAGAAAGGAAGAGAGTGATAATATTTACTTAAAACACTTCCCAGCAAATCCTTAATAGAACTTAAATATTAGCAAAATACTTTGGTTTCTTTTCAAAGATCAGCATTTTTTGTGTTTTTAAAATTACGGTGGGTCCAGAAGATGACGGATTATTTGAAAAAAAAAGCACAATAATGTATCAGTTCGGCAGCTTCTAAAAACGCTTCGATTAGCTTTAAGGATAATTTGCACATCAACTCTCAAATAAAATATTCATATTTTGTATATTCTTTTTTTAATAATTACCATCACTCAGGGGATGGCCCCTATACATGCGGCGCATTGTGTTGGCATCAGGAAAATAGGTTATGGGAAGGAGGATAAAGGGAGTAGTGTTTGTGGACATTTGATTTAAATTTCTCGATATTTACTGTGACAGGAAAGACATCACTAGGAAGTTTATTTCACATACGAACTGTGCGACCGAAGAAGGTATTCTCCCTATAATGAGTAGTGCGATTCACTGGCCAGTCAACTACGTATGGGTGAGCTCTTCTAGAAAAACGTGTATCACGCAAAAAGTTCCGGGTTTCGGGAACAAGTTCCCTGATTTCCTCAAAGCATATTCCATTATAGTATCTTTGCTCGTTCCTGTACGCGGTCAAGTAGCCCCAAAACAGACTTTGGGGTACCAGCCCATACATGTGAGTTGTATTCCATTTTCGGTCGGATATAGGTGGTATAAATATTGAGAAGATCAGATGGCGTAAAGTAATTCCTACACCGTTTAAGGAAACCAAGACACTTTGATGCTTCCTTCGACACAAGAAAAATATGTTCCGTCCAGCGGACATCGCACTGGATTATCATGCCCAGAACGTCAAGAGTCTCTGTCTTTTCAACACTTATACCATCCATTAATACAGACGAGGCAGCATCATCCATTGTGCGTTTATGTGTCAAAAGACAACATTGGGTTTTGCGGGCATTAAAATCGACCCTATAAGCACGGCCCCAATTGGAGATTACCATCAGATCGCGGTTAATCGAAACATCCATACTCTGTCTCTTAGCTCCAATCTCCAAAGAGCTAGGCCTATGGTCAAACGAGTACGAATGGCATATGCTGCTGTCGTCTGCAAAGGAATAAATAGGATTCGAAGTTTGACATAGAAGGTCATTCAGAAAGATAAGAAATAAAGTAGGAGAGAGGACGGAGCCTTGCGGTACCCCTGAATTGATTTTGAACTCATTGGAAGAGATCCCATCTATAACAACACAAATAGTGCGATCTCTGAAAAAACTCGATATAAATCGAGAGAATTTTTTACCGACACCAAGAGCAACAAGTTTAGATAGAAGCGCACAGTGCCAGACCCTATCGAACGCCTTAGATATGTCCAGAGCCACCACTTTACTTTCGCCAAAATTATGAGCTGAGGTACACCATTTTTCTGTCAGAAAGGCCAGTATGTCCCCCGTAGACCGTCCTCTACGAAAGCCATACTGGTGGTCGCTTAATAAACCGTTTATCTCCAGATAATTAACCAGGCGGTAGTTAACCATACTCTCCCTAACCTTGGAGATCGCTGAACATATTGCTATTGGCCGGTAATTTTCAGGCTTTTCAGCCTTTCCCTTTTTGGGAATCGACATAACATAAGCTACTTTCCAACAAATCGGAAATACTCTGGCATGATAAAAATGGCTGAAAAGGTTAGTTAATGGACGCGACAGCGTAGAAGAGCATTCTTTTAAAAAATATTTAAGAAAAAAATTGTTTACGGAAATTTTTAATATTATGTTTTAGCTTATTATTATGTAGTTTAGCATACATTTAAAAACTAGAAAGCAATTTGTTGAATAGTATTTGCTTTCGGGCATTTTTAAGCAACTCTTTTTGCGTCTTAAAAGAATATTTCTTAGACAGATAACAAAGCACCCACTCTACAAGCAAAATGAGACTCGAAGCGATAATTGTTCATGTTATACCGATGCTTCATTATGTCAGGGTGAAAGAACTCGAGTGTTTTTGCTTTTTATAGTTTAAAGTATTTCTTAAGTTTTACGTTGGTAATAAGTTTTGACAGAGAATTTTATAAAACTATAAATGCTATTTATCGAATTTCTAATAAAAAAACAAGGGGATGCATATAATTTATTTATTTCGATTAAAAAAATGCAAAAGAAGCGATAGTTTGCTACAAGTCATTTTAGAACCTGCTTTGCTCCACATACTGCTTTCAAATAATACTCTAACTATGGCATCATTTGGCAAATACGTAAGCAAGAAGCACTGCCTTGTAGCGGAATATTAAAAAACAAATTGCAGCGGTCATTCTGTTATCATAATTTTTTATAATTAACGTCATTGCATGTGTGGGGGCCAATGTTCATACCAGAAAATAGGAATATACGAAAAGGAAGGTAGGGGGGGGGGGGGGGGTTCGGTTAGTATTTAAAAGTTAATTCCAAAAACAAACTGTGCGACCTATAACAAAATTTTTTCTGTAATGCTGGAAACGATTCACTAGCCAGTTGACCATAAGGAGTTGCAGAAGGAGTAAAAAATTTTCGATTTCTTTACAGCACATTCCTTTATAGTATCAAACTCGAGTAAATCGCTACCATCAGATACCTTAAGGCCACTGATTAGTACTTTAGCCCGCGCGGTCAAATATTTTGAAATAAGACTTAAGAGGACCAGCTGATGCATAAGAATTATACTCCATTTTCGGTTTGATACAGTTCAAATAAATATCAAGAAGATCAGATGGTGTGTAGTAGTCCCCACTCAACCTTTCAAAACACCAAGACGCTTGGGTGCTTCCTTTGCCACAAGGAAGACGTATTCTATACGGCAGATATTTTACTAGTTTTTCCATCCCAGAAGAGTAGTATTTCGTCTTCATACTATTTTTGCCATTCATTAATAACGACGATGAAGGGGTCTTAAGGGAACTCAAATCGATCATCAGTGTGTCGTTCCTTTTATTCCTCATAGTATCCATCTCTCAAGAAATAAGTTTGACACAGAAAAAAATAAGGGTCAAGGTTGGAGAAAAACGAAGCCTAGCAGAACCCCAAATCAATTTTAAACTTATTAAAAGAAATCCCATTTGTGACTGCCCAACGAGCCGTCTCGTAAATTTAAGCTAAATTTTAACGCTTTTCGACTGTCTTCGAACCGTTGTGCAGACCTGAAAGCAAACCGCATCCGGAAATGGCGCAATGGTCCGAGTTGCTAGGAGGTGCAAGTTCATACTTTGTAGGGTGCGAAGTAAGAAAAATATCGAGGGTGTTATTGTCGTTCCCTTCAATACGCAAGGTAATTATGCGTGGAGAATTACTTATCATAGTGGCCTTTTGGACTGTAATGCAAGTGAATCCAAAAAAAAGTTATAAGCAGTAAAATAAGACTTAGCAAGGATTTCACTGTTTGAAAAATTCTAAGACTTCTAGTCCCGAAGTTAAAAACGAAGTTGAAACCATTCGCATCTTCCAACTTTTGGAATTTTTTAAAAATATCTTGTATTGCAAAGAGTAATAATGTGGTATTAGATATGAATTAGCAATATCAAAGAAAAGTTATTTAAAACTGTTTACTGGGTTTTCTAAGTTTTGGAATCGTAATTGTTTGGAGGACTTGATTTGCTTTGAATATATTTTTAGTTTATGTTTCTAATAATATTTTGGGAACAGTCGTTCTCTTCACCAATAAAATATTTTATATTCGCAAATATTTTTCAATATTTTTAAACATCTTTCGCAGCTTTTATCCATGAAAATTAATTTTAAAAGTGAAATTCATTTAATTTTTACATTCATCCATAAAAGGAAAAACTCAAATCGTATTTTTAATTACTTTTCAACTTTTATTAGCAAAAAAAAATTAAATTAAAAAAAATTAAAAAATAAAACCTGGCTAAAAACGTTAGTAGTTTAAAGTCTACATGCATGAATACTAGTAAAACCATGTCACTGTAAACACGCACATGCTTTGTAAGCCACAATGGTCACGTGAGGATGATGATGATGCTGCTGCTGCTGCTGCTGCAATTGCTTAACGAAGTGCACGTATAAAAGTTAATTCCATAGCAACCAGCAAGTATGCAACAAACCAAATAAAAAAATTAAAGACAAATCCAAAAAAAAACAAAACTAATATGTATGCGAACTATGTCAGGCATGCATGCCACAATTTCTTTAAAAAAACTTTGTTACTCACTGCATTAACAAAACAAAAAGCGAGTCAATGTTGTTTTGTTGCTGTTATGGTGTTAGGAGTTGCATGATATAAACTTGAAGCCAAAAGCAAAAGACTCAAGAGCTGCTAAAGGTTTAAAGAAATTAAGGTATATGGGATAAACACGTAAGTATATATCGTCACTTGAAAGGGAAAACAGTCAATCATTACTTTTTATAATCTTGAAGTAAAGACATGCTAAAACGTGTGGTTCAAAGCGTAGGACCATTATAGGTATAATTTAAAATTAATTTTTGTTTTTTTTTTAACTTCTTGCATTTTAGGTAGCGATATTTTCTATCAAACACACAAAAAATTTTATAGTTACCCAGCATACCATTATCGGAGCGCTCATATATATGAGCTCATATATGAGCGATTTTATGAGCCTCTGTGAGTGTTTCCTGCGTGCATATTTCTGAGCTCATAAACGATCGATTTTATGTGCTTTTTATGAGTAATTTCTGCACTCTGACAGATAACGGTAAATTCAAGCTAAGCAGAAGAAAGAAGTTGCTCAAATTGATTCATTAGTGAATATTTTTGGAAGAGTAAAGACAAAATTGTGAGTTATCTTATAATAACTACAAAAATAATACATAATTGAAATAATGAAAAGAGCCAACTAAAAAAAAGATAATTAATAATAAGTGAACTTCGTTCAAACAAATTAAGAAAAGAAAATACAGCATGTAGTATTAAAAATAATAGTGTTGTTGAAGAAAATAGTGAGAGTGAACGTATTTTAGAAAGAGAGAGTGTAAACGAAAACTGGAATAAGAGCTCAAAATGCGTTTTAAAAAAAGAGTCATAAAATACTCTTTTATGCATAAAATTTAGAGCTCTTTCATGAGTGACCAGTTTAGTGGAAAAAGCCACTCAAAAATGAGCGTTTTATGACTGTTTATGATTATTTTATGAACTCTTTATGAGCGTCAGCGTTCCGACAAAAGAGTCTTTATGAGCTCATTTAGAGCGCATATGGTATGCTGGGTAGCAGTGTTTGTGGTAGAAGGTGGGGGTACTTATGTATATTTAACCGTTTTAAAATTCTGTGTTTATTGCATTCTTATACATGTGCGCGTGGCTGGTAATCATACGAAAAATAACGTTGCCACGAGTCTATAAAAACCTGCCGAACTTTAATGCAACAGCCTACAGATATTCATTCACATAAATGTTAAAAAAACACTTGAAAACGTATGTATGAAAACTCTTTTTTTATTTCTTCGTTGCAACCAATAAATCCATACAAGTATGTAAGACCCAATACACCATCGACAATTGTTGAAATAACTTCATCAGACAATTCCTTTTTGTCATATATGTACACATGTTTGTATTAATGGCCGTCAGCAAGGACCATTAAATTTTAAAGCAACAAAGGAAATGCACAAAAGTAAAGCTTAAGGATACATAAATTGGACCATTAAGATGTGCAACAAAATGGGATGATCATTATGCAAATGCTTCAACAAAAAAACCGGCAAACCGTCAAAGAAAAAAACAAGAGAGAAAAAATGTGGCAAAAAGTGTTCAACAAGATGTAAGTATTAAATAAATTAGTAGCAGTAAAGTAAAGAAAAGAAGAGGAAAAAGTTTTTATAAACAGTAGAGCAAAGATGTATACAATCCTACGAATATGACAAATGTATTTGTATTCAAATAAACAGACAAAACATTATTATCGTTATCACCATTAAAGCTGCCTTTGCCATTGTTACTCCCAACAACAACTTTAATTACTTATGAATGCATACGGGTGGTTCTCATTTATAGTGAATTATTCGTGACCTTAAAAAAACTAAACTTATTGTAAATTAAACCCAAAAATTTTGACAATTTAATCTGCTAAAGTTTGATTTATAACATTTAATTATTTGTTGCTGCTTCAATTTGAGTATTGAACGTAACGTTTAATAAATATGCTTTAATACTCAGTTTATTAAATTATTAAGTAAATAATTAATTAATTATAACAACATTATATCATAAAATAACAGCATTGGCTTCTTGATCTTAATATTTAAGAGTCTTATGAATTTTAAAAATATTCCGATTATATTAAACAATGATTCATCAGTCAGGCATGATGTATAGTCTTATAAATGTGTTGAACGCTTCAATAAAATTTCAAGGTTTTTCGTATATATAAGCAAAAAGTTTTCTTTCAAAGTAATGAAATATTATACAATTAATTGTTTAAATCCAATACTAAGTGCGTTTCGACACAAAAAACTTATAAAATGTATTGAGCGTCACATTAACAAAATACTGAAAATATCTGTAAACTTTTCTGCAAACTTAAGGAAGCGGAATATTAGCAATGAAATAGGGAGAAAGTTAAACACAAACAAATTCTCATTAATATAGAGCAACAGCAACTGAAACAAAATGTAACGTTCAATACACAAAAACATTTGAAAATCGAATTGAAGAGGTGGGTCAATATTTTGGTCACGGCTTTTGCTTTCATTGCTTTAATGCCGATTTAAAGAAAGCACATCAGAACTTTAAACTTACCTAATTACATTGTTAAGAACATAATTCTTTTGCTTCGAAAATGTCAAATTTTGCGCTAACGCAGCATTATATGCGGAGAGTCTTACTTTACTTTTTCTTCCGTTTTTAGGCAAATACCATGAACAGTATTAAGCTCCGGGCGCAAACAGGCCAGACCCCAACTGAAACCGAAAAACGTAGACGAAATTGCTGGATCCGGAATCCTTGACGCAAAACCGCATCCTACATAACCAGGGTTGCAACTGTTTGACATCTTTCTCCAGACCATCTCAATTACAAATAATGGAACAGGATAGTCATTAGGTTAGGTTAGGTAGAACAGGCAGCTGCGGAAGTGATGAAGTGATAGCCCACTTGGGTCATTAGAAGCAGACAAAAGGAGAAGAACGAAATAATCGCGGATCTATGCTCTTTATAGGAATAAAATGATTTGCTGTACGTAAATTTGTTCAAGTTCGAAAGAAGGTATGGCTGGAGCACTCTTTTTGTTCACTAAAGCTTGTGGTTAATGTCTTCTATCAATTTCAACATGTAATAGATAGTTGGTGCAGTCAAAAAAGTTTGATTTAAATACCGAAGACAAAGAGCGCCCAGGCCAACTAAAAAAATTTAAAGCCTACAAAATCGCTGGAATTAGTTTCAACTTAAGAAACCTTTAGACATGACTTTGCATGCCAGAAAACCTGCTTAATCGCTTTAATAGAAAATTCCACTGAATCATTGCACGCAATTAAAAAAAATTCTTTGCGATAAACTAAAGCGTAAGAGATGGTATTTGGACCCTGTCTAACCAGTTAAATAGGCTTAAAACTTAAATATTCGTGGGGCTAAGGCTCTGTGTTTGGTAAAACCAAAAAGGCTTTAATTACTATCGAGCTTCTTATATCTTGCCAGACCGTCACAGGGGAGTTGTATTGAACGCTACTGATTCGTTTTGTTTGGGTGTTGCCCAAAAACGTCAAATATATGCGACCAGACATGTAACTGCAATAGTTAATGATGACAGTATTTTGCCGCACGCTGCAAAAGCTTATTGAAACTACTAAGAAAGAAGATATTTGGAAGTTCTGCTCCATCAACCTTAAAGTAAAAACCCTGCCTTGTCCGATTAATTTTTTTTCTTTGTTTGGTAAAGAGCGCTTGGAATACGTTTGACTTAAGACAGGGTATTATTTAAAACTAGATTGATCCGTTCTTGCCCTCCAAGAATGAGTTATTTTTTACGGAATCTATTTCTGGCCAAAAATATGGTAAAAGATTCTAACTTAAAATGGTCAATTCCCTATATTTTACACTTAATAATGTTTTTTACTCCCTTAAGTGAGACAAAAACATTAATATGAATCTTACCTTCTTACAACAAAAGCCCGCATATGTGTACCGTAAACAAAAATCTTCCATATAAACTTATGTATGTTGCAGGAGTTTCGTTTGTTTATATCCTTAATTTATGTGCACTTTATTCATTCCTTTGCATCCGTTATGCCAAACGGATTTACAACAACAAACAACTGCAACAGCAATGACACAAAATAAGCAACATTTATATAAATATGAGTATGAATGTTGCCAGCAAAATATAAATTTAACGAAGCAAGTAAGAAAAATATTACCCAGTTTCTATGAATTTTCAACGAGTTACCAGAAGGAAATGAAAGTGGTTGGATAATAATAATAATATGTAGTGGCTTAAAACCAACACTCACAAACACACACACACACAAACATACTCATATGTTTATGTTTACAGTTGCAGTTAATTCTAGCACACATATCCTGGTTACAACATAAATAAATAAGAACAAACAAAAAAGCAGAAGTAAGGAATTCATGGCATATAAATAATATCTTTGCATATGCAACAAAAGAACAAGGATATAATGCTGTATATTTATGAATGTGTGTATGTGTGTGTGTGTGTGTGTGGGTATATAATTTAAATATACTGGAACACATATAAAAAGAAAATTATGCCAGCCATTGTTACAATAATTGTGCAGGAATAAGTTTAACAAAGGAATTGTTAAATATTTATAAATAAAAACCGTTATAAAAAGGAAATTGTCATATATATGAGTAAGTGTGTGTGTCTGTAGTGAAGTACTCGTGTATGTCAGTATGTGCGAGAGAGCGAGCAAAAAATAACTTATTTGACAAAAAAAAACTAATTAACACAAATAAGAATTTGTTATGTGTGTGGAAGTGAGAGGAAAATTGGATTAAATGACTTTATTAAATTTTGTTGTAAGAAGTTTAACAGAGTTTTTTTATGTTCTTAACCATTTTAAAATTAAGGCAAAAAGAAAATGTTTTTTTAAGAAACTGACATGTGTGGAAAAGTATTTTTTGTTAAGGATTAAACTTCCTGTATACATTTCTCGTAATATAAGGTTTTTTCTATTTTGTAATTTATGTAAAAAAAAAATTAAAAAAAATTAAATAAAAAATTTTTGTCACATTAGTTGTGTTCAATAACTTTCCAGTAATTACTAGCAACGAGAGAGTAAAAAGAAATATTTTCAAAATTGCTCTCAAAAATATTTAAAAGTAAATTAACACTTTTACAGTCAAAACTTGCAAGCAAATGTATTTTGTTATTGTAAACTTATAAAAATTTAAAACTTAAATTTTTTTTCAAAGCATAATGACAGAAAGACTGTTTGAATAATTTCTGGTAGTAAAATTTTTACTAGCAGGAATTACCAGAAACATTTTTGTTTCTAAACATATTACGCTCATTTTTGGCTCTCTAGCTGCTAATTTTTTGTGTACGTGAACACTTACTAGTAATAATTATCGAAAATAAGTGATAATTTTCTGTAAATGAACACACCTATTGTTTAAGTAAATAGTTTTTTTTTTATATTTGACAGGAGGTATTAATTAAATTACATATAAATTACTATTTTTATTTTATTTGAATTCTTAAGCAATTTCCACGTGCATTAATTTTACTTTAAAAATATATTTTTAAAAATAAATAAAACAAGTAAGAGCGCTATATTCGGCTGTGCCAAATCTTATATACCCTTCACATTGCCCTTTCGAAATCCCAAACTTTTTTTATTTTTATCCATTTTTTACTAATGAAATATTTAATATTTTTATATAGGGGTCGGTGTCATTTTTTATCGCTCCACGGGTGACTATGGTGAAGTTGTAGGGGTTTTTATCCTAATTTTTTTAAAATTTTGTATGGCAACCCCCTTAGGGCGTGGTGATAGGGGGTAAGTATGCTCTAGGAATACGTTTGGGAGGAAAAACTAATGGGGGTCTGTGATACATTTTATTCCTCTAGGGGCGACTCCGGGGAAGTTGTAGCGGTTTTTACCTTATTTTTTAAAATTTTGTATGGCGACCATGTTAGAGGCTGGAGATAGAGGGTAAGTATGTTCCACAAAAATGTTTGGATGGATAAAATGATTCGGGCCGGTCTTACATTTTGCCTTTGTAGGAGAACCCTGGAAGCCTGGAAATTAAGCTTTGAATGGCAACCCTGTTATTTGTATAAAAACTAATACTTTTTGGCGTTGTTTTGGGCGTTGTTCAATAATATCAACATGGCTGATTCCGTTTTTTCTTTTTTTGTTGTTTTTTTGTTTTTTTTTTTATTATTACATACATAATATGTTCTTTGTTATTGTTGTTTATATCTTGTTCATTTATCGGGCGATTTTGCAGAATTTCAATACTGTTTTTTTTATTTTTGATAGTTTTTGATAGTTTGATACCAGATACGGGTCTATGCGACATCGGGGGGCTTCAGAAAGTTGATTTCAACCATAACACGGACAGACGGATAGACGGGCATGGCTACATCAACTTCCCTATCTATAAGGATCCAGAATATATATACTTTATTGGGTCCCAAATTGATAATAAAGAAATTACACTTATGCGAAGGGAATACAAATTTTCAACGTTTTTTCAAACGATATTAACATTTATTGACACCTATGTATGTACTTAGCTTTTGAAAATATAATTTTTTTAAGTATTTCTTCGGTTGTCTACAAAGTTTTGAATTTAACTTTATAGCAAGAAAAAAATCCAGTTAGTTCGATTTTGACCAAAAATGAGGAAAATTAATACAGGGTGTCTGGCGGCAAAATTATATTTTTAAATACGATTTTTTCAAAAAGTCATAAGCGATGCGGAGGGAGCGGGGCACCGTTTGAATTGCCGATTGTGCGATGTCGCAGTGGTCGAGTAAGTAGTGATTGCTCGTCGACGGTTTTATTCAAAGTTCGGTATTTGGCGAATACGTGAGGAATTAAGTGTAAATTTAATTAGTTTGTGGGTACAGATATTCCGCGCAACAGCGGTGTATACAAAAGGAGCCACACACCCAGGACAAGGAGCCTACCGCACATATTCTGTGCCGCTGTTTAGCACTTCTGCCCTCAAGAGAAAACTGTCTAGGGTCTTATATACTCCAAAACCTAAAGGACATGTCTAGGGTTGGTAGGAAAAGACTGCTTGCATTTTCTAAGAGTTCCAAGAGTGCACCCTGTATCTCATTACATCCAGTTATTAATTCGTTTCTTATTTTCTGCTAACACTAAGGACCCAAAGAGTCTAGGTGGGGTTTTCAGTGCAAGAAAGTTCAATCTAACTTAACCAATACAACTGGGAGTTTTACTTTTATTTCGAAATAATCAAATGTGATGGTACTTCTATAGAACCTTAGTAAGTAGATTTGGTTTCAAAGAAAGTCTTCTAAAATGTTGTTGCACTTCTTTTACCAACACGGTTAGGACCAGCAAAGCGGGCGAGGTTTAGCGAGTTTTTAATAAAAATCGGTAAATTTACTTCTAAAAAGTATAAAGCTGCCAATGAGCTGGAAAAAAATATCTGCGGATAAATTCTGTTTTATAGTTTTCGCACATTGTAAGCGGTAACTTGCTGTTGTCCGTTTTACTTGCCTAAAATTATTAACAATTCTAACCTTTTGTTTTTGTAAATTTTATTGATTTGAAAAAGAAAAAGAATAATTCCTTTAACGATTAGTTCTTTTTAAGGTCACTCACCTCTTATAAATCCATCTACCTATTTAAAATTTCTTAAACAAAAATTTCAAAACACTTGACAAAAACCTTCAGTCATATCTGATAAGTTCTTTCTAAACATCACAAAATAGGACAGAAACTAATTTGAAAAAACATTTTGAAATTTTAAATATTTACACAATAAGCTGCCATAACATAATTAAAACTAAATATTTACTAATTAAACAAATTAAGCGGAACAACGGTGTTAATGTGTTGTTGAAACAAATACGTGAGTATTTAACTTGGAAAAAGTTTAAATTCTATGACTCATGCCTATGATGTATACATATGTATATGACTGTGAATTTTTTTTTTATAAAATTTTGTTTTTTTTTAAATCTAATTCATTAATTTTGCATCAGAAATGACTTCACTAGTGGCATTTGTATTATAATATGAAAATAAATTAAAATAGTTTTCAATAATCTACAACAAGTTATAAAAATACAAAACAAAAATAATATATTAATGGGTTTTCTTAAGAAATAAACAATACATTTTAAGACTTTAAACGTCAGGCTAAATAAATAAAAATAAGCAACAACAACAAATCTTAAATTACAGGTGAACGTGACAAATCAACAATTTACTAAAACGACAACAGCGACAACGATAACGAAAAAAAAATCTGTTTCACCCATAGCATTTGCTGAATTGAAAAATATTTTTTTTTTAAAAAACTATAAAAAATAAAAATTAAATATATTATTGTAATTAGGTTGTAGTTAATTAAAACAAATAAGCATTAAAGCTATTGGTATGTGAAAAAACCGGGTAAAAAATATTTTTGTAAAAAGGCATGAAGTTTTCTGAAGTGCAGCGACATAATGTAACACATTAACAATGAGGTCAATTGCAAGAAAAAAATTATAAACTGTACTACAACTTATTTTGCTTTACTTCATAATAAAGTCCACTTAAACGGTATAACTGTAAAGTTAGAGCGATTTCATACTTTTTAAGGCCTTTGAAGCAAAGACCCCAAAGTTGTTTTTCGCGAAACCTGTAGCGACCAAGTTTTAAAAACGATTGGTAGCTGGCTGTTGCTTCTTTTGGTTTTTTTTTTTTTTTTTGTTATGTTAACTATCAAATAAGTAAGCCGTTAACGTGACAGTACTCACTTGGCTAGATGGAACTGGCTGATCCCGAAGGCCCCATATAAACCTTTTGGGTCCTTGGTGTTAGAAGACCAGTTTCATGAGCTCAATGTTATGAAATCCAGGGTACTCCACACCCCTGTTAGCAAATGCCAAAAGACTTGTCTAACCAACCCCAGCCATTTCATCCAGGTCTTGAAACAAATAACACCCTAGACACTTTACTTTGGAGTGCACGAGCATTAGACAGTGACACAGAATATGCTCAAAAGTCTTCTTATCCTTTGGTGCACTACAGAATCTCCAATAATCGCTAGCCAGTCGTCATGCTGTCTAACTGTCATAACTGTCTAACAATGACCAGTTCCAATCCCCACTAAAAGTCTACAATCGCTCATTCGGAAAGAAGAAAGAAACCTTATCGCCATAGAGTCACAAGATCCCCACATAATATGGGAAGCTCTACATAAAGTGGAATTCACCCAGACCTCCTTGTCCCTGGCTCTAACCGCATAGTCTATACTCTCATGTAAGAACCGAAGGCAAATGGACTCCTTATTGAGACAGATCGTCTGCCACCCAGTAAATGTGCACTTGGATTCTTTACACGCCTAAACACTTGAGTAGTTCGCGGATATCGCTCTAACCGCAACTCTCCTATCAATAATTAATTTAACATAAGAACTCTCAGTCTAAGAGGACAAGGCAAGATCGGCGGCCAATTTGGCTGCTAGAATCTCTGCCTGAAATACACTGCAGTGATTAGGAAGTTTATAGGACTCCCTAATACCCAGCCACTCGCAGAAAACTGCAGCTACAACCACATTTAACCTGCCCCTTCCACTCCCGATATTTACTCATCCCCAAAGAAGCTGCAGATTTTGTGGTCTAGGCGAAGACCCGCCAGCCAGCTGTCTTCCTCGATAGCTTCCCCGAATTCCCAATATAACTCAGTTTTGGGATTATAATGCTACTGCTACATTCTAAGCTCCCAATAATCTTGCCATGGTCATATGGCACCTGAGTAAACTGTCTCGTTGACCCCAAGTAAGTCGCAAACCTCCTTGCAACACCCCTTGCGACCAGATTAATTGATTTCATATCCAAGACAATACAGTGCCACCTTAGTGGGCTGCGTAAAAAGCCCGTCCCGCCAGTATCTGCATGCTCTACAGGCTCCTGTGATTGACCTGATTTTCCACCACACAAGTATACCATAGAATAATATAGGCCTAGCCACTGTAGAGCAGTTTCAGTTCGTTAGATTTGGTGTAAGACGTCATCATTTTCCCAGTATTTTCCTGCATGCATAGAGTACATTAGTCATCTTCTTAACTCTTTCCTCCACATTGAGTCTCCACGACAGCTTACTATTCAGTATCACACGATAGCACTCACTAAATATTGCAAATATTTTTATTGCTTCTGGCATTGCTTCCATGTTACAGGGTGCAAGTAATTAACGAATTTAATAGTTGACATTAATAACTTAACAAATTAAAGAACAAATTAATTTCAACATTTGGCCGCAACTAATTTCAAATGTCAAACAGTAAAATAAAAGTCAATGCTCGTTGTAATGTGCATTCTTTTTGTTAATTATTTTTTTTTCAAATCCACATACCCTCAAACATAATTCCTTCTTAATTTACTTGGTATTTGATATCAGGTTTTTTATTGCTGTTCTTTGCTGTTTAGTTTAACATAATATCTTTGCAGCAATTTTAGCTGTTGCTTTAAATTTTATTGTATTTTTTGAGTGTGTTTTGGTTAAGAGACACGAAGTTATTTTTATGCCAAAATTTATTGAATTTGATTTGTTTGGAATTTTCTTTATTGTTTTTCAATACATAATAAAATGAATATGAAACTTAAGCAATAAATAACAAATAAATTAAGAAAATGATATAAATATGTATGTGGATGTTGTATTATGATCTTTTTTTTTTTAAACGTTTATTTTTATTGCAATGAAATATGTAGGTATTTTTGAAATGTGACTCTTAGCTGCCAGAGAAAAATAAAAGCCACTGGTGGTTTAGAGGAAGAACAGCAAATAAATTAAATAAATATTAGGTATTGAATGACCCCTATTAAGCCATAAAAATAAGCATTTTTAAGCCAAAAATAAATATTTGATGTTTGAAAACCCATTTGAAAATTATCCAAATAATATTAAGGTGTGCTACAATTTTTTATTTATATTTTTTAAGCACGAAATCGTTACTTTTGTTTTTATATTTTATTTAATTTAATTTTTTTGTTATTTATTATTTGTTGTTCTTTGACCTTCTGTTTTTGAATTTGTTGAACATTTTATGTATATTTATAAGTTTAAGGTCTTTTTTTTTTGTAAAACAATTCATCTTTTATATAATGTTTCAATATTTTAATGCAACAAAGCATATTTAGGAAATTGCATAGTAGCGGGTTTAAATAAGTTTGATAATTTAGTGCTTATGCCTTAAAACAGGATAATAACAGTATAAAGAAAGTATTTGGCTGCAACAATTTACAAGCTGAATTCCGGTGTGATTCGCTACCCTTTTAACTGTAATAATGTTTTTTACCCTTCACATTAGTGATAAGGGAACATATAAGTTTGCCATCCCCTTGGAAATTTCTTTAATATTCATTTGCGACAACATAAAGTATTTATTTTCTTGATTCTTATAGATAGGAAAGTTTATTTGTCTATGTCCGTCTGTCCATTAATCTGCTGCAATCAACTTTCTAAAGCCGCTTGATATTTCTTCGATTTGTTTGTGGTATCAAAACATCAGTTATACTTGCGAGAATTTTGCTGTTAAAATTCTGCAAAATGGCCCGATAACTGACAGAGATATGAGCCAGAAACCACGACTCACTCTGTTTATTTCTTTAAAATTTGTACACCCCTCACGGATGCTATGTAAGCCCACTTCCATTAATGTTTCTTTCGCAACATTTTTGTGGATCATACTTACTTATAAGCCCCTACAACTTCCCCGAAGTCGCTCTTAGAGGAATAAAATGCATTTAACACCCCTAGTAGTTTTCCCACCCAAACATATTCCTAGAACATACCCACCTTCTATCACCTAAGGGGGTTGCCATACAAAATTTAAAAAAATGATGTCAAAAAACAACCATAACTTCCCCACAGTCAGCCGTAGAAAAATTAAGTGTACAACAGACCGACCCCCATTAGTTTCCTCTCCCAAACATATTCCTAAAACATACTTACCACCTATTTCGATCGCCTAAGGGGGCTCCCATATAAACTTTGGGAAATTGTAATAAATCCCCTCCTACAGCTTCCAGAGTGTCCGTGGGTAGAGCGTATGTAGAACTAACCCCCAACTTATTTTTTCTTGCAAACATTTTCCTAGAACATACTTACGCTTTATTTCCACCCTCTTAAGGAGGTTTCCTACACGTTGTGAGGGGTACATAAAATTCAGCACAGCCGAATATAGCACTTTTTCTTGGTTAAAGCTTTATTATTAAATCTACCTATATATTTTAGACTCTATACAATATGTTAAGTTAGCGATTTGATGTGTCTCTCAATAGCCAAAATCTTTGAGATTTAATTTTTCTTCGCACTTGAGAGCCTTTAGACTTAAACTGAATTTACTTTCATAATGTAATTATTTTTAACCCTAAAATTTGCTTATACATATGTTTTCGATTAAAAAACCTCTTTATAAAACTTTTAATTAATAAAAAAAAATTAATTGATTTAAACGCAAAAAAAATTCTTTCAACTTTTTTATTTAATTATTTTAAAGCTTATTTGTTGTAAAGCGCATAACTGTCACAGCAAGTGGAAAAAATCGCATCAAGCTGAAAACAAAACCTGAAAAAAAGTCTCTCAACGATGCAAATACGTACTATAATAACAATAAAATCAATTAATTTTGTTACTATCATCAATAGAAAAAGAAAAAAAGTTTTTTCAGCATTTATAAATAAAATGTTAATTATTTGAAAATTATATTGTACTCGTATGTGAATAAAATATTTTAACTTAAAATAAATTAATTCTCATATATTTTTATGTGTTGTCATGTAAATTTTAATAAAAGAATTAGTAAAACACTGGAATAAGAATGAAATCCCAACTATAGAACGTATCTGTATATATTTGTGTGTTTGTGCGTGTGTGTGTACGTTTCAGTTACAAGTGTATGTGCATTGGGGAAAAAAAATTATGATAAAAATTTAAAAACAAATTTTTTTTTAAGATAAAGCATAAACCGAATGATAGACAGACGAAAAGACAGATGGACGCACGGAAGGACGGAAGTTAACAATATATTCATACCGTTGGACCCAACATGCAACTCATGTAGGCGCATCAATAAAGAATTACAATTGTTGATATTCTTCTCATTTGATTTTCCCTTTTTTTATGCTGGAACACACATCAAAAAACAAACAACAAAAACAAAACATTTTATAAAATCGCAACAGCAACAACAACAATTATCACAACCGAAAATAAAACAAACAAAAATACCAAATGAAAATGTTCATATGTTTATTCCAGGAATGCCAGACAAATTTAAGGTGGAACAAGTAATGCCATCTCGTTTTAAATTTTCCCGTTAATATGCCATTTTTTCTGTTAAATAAAAGGCAAAGGTTAGCAAATGATTTCTGGTGTAACTCAAAAATAATTTGAAATCTTCGTTTTCGATTTTCGGCCATATTATTGCGTAATGCCAAGGGCCCACCCATCTTTACATTTTCTTACTTTACCGGAGTGATAAAAAAAGTCATACGATTTAATGCGCAGTTTTAAAAAGAGCGCTTATTTGATGCAAATAGTTTACTTTGGAAATATTTTCCCCCACTAGACGAGGGGATTTACAATTTTTTTTTTTTGGCAACAGTGGTTTTGAAAAATTATACAATTTAAAACTTTTATACATTCGCATAATTTATATCGCGGGACTTTTGGTAATATAACTGTGATTTTCTTTCAAAATATTAAACAGTTTTTGGTGAATAGATATTTTTGTACTTCCTGAGATTTTAGAAATTCTAATAGTGGGATTGGCATCCCTATCTCAAACGTAAACATGTCCATATATGATGAATGCCTATGCAATATCTACATGTATGCGAATTTTCGTGGATTACAAAAATCCCCTGAATACATGCATACATTTAAAGGGCATGAAAAATTTGTGTAGCACAGTACTGTGAAATTTAACACTACCAAAAATTTGTTTTTAATGTTTTAAAAAAAGCTTTTTGTTGTAAAGTGTTTACATTTAATAAAATCGTATTACTTGTAACGATTTTTCTGGGGGTTAATTATTCGTGGAAGGAAAAGAGTAAATAATGTACAACAATATTCCCTGTTTTTCCAGCCCTGATGGCCTAAGGCGGTAAGATAACTCATGGGTACTCGTTACTCAGTACTCACTCTCATATCAAAGAGTATATGCCAAACTATATAGCTTTGCTATTATACTTCACTTCCTTTTTACTTATCAACGTGTAAAGATAAAATTACCTTATACAAAGTGAAGAATTATTTATTGAACGTAAAAATATTGAATTATTTGTGTAATCATTATACTTTATTTTGGCAAAAGCAAAAGTGTTTAAAATATATGGGTTTTGTGAACCTCCGCATGCATCTATATTTTATGGTAAGAAATGCAAATGCTTAAAATTAAGGAAAAAAATAGTAAAGAAAATGTGACCAAGTTTTATATGACTTTTCAGTTGCATGGCCAATTCAATCGCCCTATTAAAAAAATAGCCCTGGTTAAGAGTGACAATTAAATCCAGGAAAAATCGGTTGGAAGTTCCAAACCTCGTGGAGTTACATTTTCATTACAAATAATAAATTCAATTTCATCAACCCTTGAATTGATACGCCAAACTAAAGTGAAATAAGTTTTCTGAATAACTTGAACCAGAAATTCAATACAGTACACGCAGGTACACATGTTACACCTGGAGTGGTGACATGCATGCTCGCGGTAACCCAGACAAGTCACCTTTAACCATATTGAACATAAGAAAATTACTACTTAAAACTAATACATATCCCAGAACTTTCAATTATATTATACAAAAAAAAAAACAACAAAAAAAAAAGGAATACTTTATTTTATATAATTTCAAACTAACTCTTAAGTCCTAATAGAAAAAAAAAATAACCGGTTGTATTAAATTAATATCACTTAGATTTATGGTAATATTAATATTTCATTCATTTATATTCCTACTACTAATTTTACTTCTAAATATTTATATATATATACATACACATAAAAGCGTAAAAGTAGATATATAGTAGTTCATTCATAAATTTGTTTAACCTACATTTTGTCTTATTTTACTTCACTTTTCTTCTCTTATTTATTAACTACTTATTCCGATTAAAGATCTATGGTTATACCTATCTTGCTCTTGCATATGAGCTGGGTATTGCTGAAGAAAATATAAGTAGATAAAATAAGAAAAAAATTCTTACTTATTCCTTAGTTGTTGTCGGTCCGTTTATTATATCGTTCGTCTGTCCATAAAATAGTGAAAAAAATTTAACAATTTCTACAAAAAAGAAAGAAAAAAAAAAACCAAAAAAATAAATCTATTGTAAAGTAGAGTGTAAAAATAATTTGTAACATTTAAATAGTGATAAGTAAAGTAATATTGTATACATACTTATAATTAATCAAGAGTAAGGTTATTATAAATAAGTTATAAGTACACTTAAGGGAATCGCCTAAATCTCAAGAAAGAAGAAGAAAAGAAAAAAAGTATTTAACCAAAATCTTATTCTCTACAGCATTAGCAAAACTCGTCGGTGCATTAAAGGCCTTTGGTGACCACATCGATGGAGACAAAATAAGCTGTAAGTCACAAAATTATTATTTAAATCAAATTAACTAAACTGAGAAAATAAGTCTTCTATATACTCGGTAAATATTAAATGTTAACTGCTAACAGACGCGAACCCTTCTTTTTTTTCCTTTATCGTTATTATTTTCTTTTATTTTGTTTTGTATTCCATTACCTCATTGAGTTCAATGAATACATAAGAATAATTTCGACTCATTATATAAATAACTAAACTTACACCTAATCCTAAATTATCGTATATATATACATATCTTAAAATTATTATCAAGGAACTTCTATTTAAAATTAGATTAACACATAACAAAAGCCTAAAATTACTCATGAATTTTTTTTAAGCCCGAATAATACATATAAATATAAATTGTATTTTCTTTCTAATATTATAATCTAAACATGAGTTGCTAAATACATATTAAAGAGGAATGTTGTCATCAAAATTGTGTGGTTAAGTTAATTGAAAGGTCTGTTTAGGGGCAACTTGTGAAAATTCCGAGCATTAGAGTTGCCATTGGTGTGTTTAACATTTAATGGGAGGGAGAATTATGCTTCAAGGGTCAATACATCGGATCCTAAACTTATGTAGCTCACGGTCATTTTTTTTAAATTCTATATGTACCCTATATCTGGCATTTGATTTGAGGCATGATTTTTCTTTTATTGCGTATGTGTGTGGATGCAGGATATATGAACCCCGCCAGACTGATGACAGCCGGAAGTCAAACCAGCATGCCTCGCTATCCTAGCTTTCCAATCCTATAATACACCAATTGATAACAAAATACGTAATATACGTTATACACACGTTAAGGGTTGTGCTATTTGAATAAAGAACAGTTTAAGATTTGTGGGGCGTTTAGGGAGTAGAGAGCACATTGTCATTTTTTGCACTTATAGATGGTCAAAATTTGCTATTTTTGACAGGTGATAGACAAGAGTAAAGGTTATCCAAAATTCAGTTCATAAAAATTAAAAATTGCAAAAAAATTTTAAAAATATCGGTCATCAGAGATGGAGTTTTAGAGAAGTTTAAAAACAGGGTGGCGCAAATGTGCAATTTTGGTAAAATTGTAAATGAGGTTTTTTTTTGCTTACAATTTAGTTAGCTCTTAAGAATACTTCCTGTTTTAAGTTAAAATTTTCTAAAATTTAAGAAAGATAATAAAAGATATTCTTTTTGGTTGGTTTTAAGACGTCAGAAACCAAAAAAAAAAACACGACGCACTCCCTATTTGTTGTTTTCACTTCTATATCCGTAACGGTGTGAAGTCATATACGGGCTAGTTTCGACGTTATTTTCAGCGTCAAAGTTTTTTTTGCAAAATAACGTATTTAAATTTTCTCTACTCAATTAACATATGTGTACATATATTTTTTAAATTTTAACCGATTATGAATATTTTTAATATATGTCCCCAGTCGAACAGTAAACTTTTTTTATAGTAAGTTGATGGAATTCATTTTCATTACGAAGCTTTATAAAAAGCTCATTTCGTCAACTTATTTTTAAACTTTAATATTCATGATAATCGCCATTTCCCTGACAAAAATTTAAGTTCTTGCCTTCAAGAACTTGGCATAAGTCGAGAGTTGGTGTTAAAAGTTAAATTATATTAAATATTGTTTTAAAGCAATACATGGGAATGACGAACGAAGTGTGAACGCTCATTTGGAAGGACCAAACGCAATTTATTTATTTCGCTAATAGAGTTTGTGAAGTGTCTACAAAATGTGGACGCAGTTCATAAAATGTTCTTGTATATTAAGTTTATTACATATCTCAAATTTTGAGAATAGAATTTCACAGGGCAATGACTGAATTTTCACAGACAAGTCGTAAATAATCAGAGAAACACCCATAGGCATACGTTCATAATTATAAAAATCAAAGAAGGTTTATTAAAGGCTTATTTGACAGATATGTAATAGACCTCTGTCAAATAAGCCTTTATCAAGCCTAGTAAAAGTACTATGAATACAGGCATTAATACGCAACAAATTTTATTTAACCGGTACAAGAAATATTAAATTCATCACCTAAAAATGTAAAATGTCACATAAAATACGAAGGAGACATGCCTTTTGTGAATATTTAATTTTTTTAAGCAAAATTTAAACAAAATCTAATATACTGAAATGTTTTAAAAAATGTGGGCATAAAAATTATTTTGACCTGTGTGAAGATAAATACGTATTTAACTAGCAGAGACAAAAACCACAATTTTTAGCAAAGCCAATTTTGGAGTTAACATAGCCATGTTACGCATTTAACAGAGCTCATGTTAACAATTTACTTAATCAAATAGGTCAGTACCAGGAAATAAATCCCAGTTTCCAGACCCTTCCATATGGAAAACATGTTCGAAATATTCCTTATTAAAATTAGAATAGTCTGATAGCTAATATATTCTTAGACAGCATATAAAATAAGTTTAAAAATAGTTATTTTTTATGAAAACCCTTCGTAAGATAAACAACTAAAATGGTCAACTATGGAATGGAATTTATAGACCAAGGGGTGTCCTAATAAATTATGTAACTCATATGTATAAATTGTGTTTTGGAGTTTTTTAAAAAATTTTTAAAAATTTCACTTTGGGAAAAATGATGATATCCTTGAAGGATATTGTGCATATTTGGCCAAGTCTTTCTTTGTCACTCATATAGACCACATGCATAATAAAGACCAAGGAGTGCTCTATTAGGCTATATAAGTCATTAGCCTGAATTGTATTTGGGAGTTTTTTAAAAAATTTTTGAAAATTTCACTTTTGGAAAAATAATGATATCCTTGAAGGATATTGTGCATATTTGGCCAAGTCTTTCTGTGTCACTCATATAGACCACATGCATAATAAAGACCAAGGAGTGCTCTATTAGGCTATATAAGTCATTAGCCTGAATTGTATTTGGGAGTTTTTTAAAAAATTTTTGAAAATTTCACTTTTGGAAAAATTATGATATCCTTGAAGGATATTGTGCATATTTGGCCAAGTCTTTCTTTGTCACTCATATAGACCACATGCATAATAAAGTCCAAGGAGTGCTTTATTAGACTATACAAGTCATTGGCCTGAATTGTATTTGGGAGTTTTTTAAAAAATTTTTGAAAATTTCACTTTTGGAAAAATAATGATATCCTTGAAGGATATTGTGCATATTTGGCCAAGTCTTTCTTTGTCACTCATATAGACCACATGCATAATAAAGTCCAAGGAGTGCTCTATTAGGCTATATAAGTCATTAGCCTGAATTGTATTTGGGAGTTTTTTAAAAAATTTTTGAAAATTTCACTTTTGGAAAAATAATGATATCCTTGAAGGATATTGTGCATATTTGGCCAAGTCTTTCTTTGTCACTCATATAGACCACATGCATAATAAAGTCCAAGGAGTGCTCTATTAGGCTATATAAGTCATTAGCCTGAATTGTATTTGGGAGTTTTTTAAAAAATTTTTGAAAATTTCACTTTTGGAAAAATTATGATATCCTTGAAGGATATTGTGCATATTTGGCCAAGTCTTTCTTTGTCACTCATATAGACCACATGCATAATAAAGTCCAAGGAGTGCTCTATTAGGCTATATAAGTCATTAGCCTGAATTGTATTTGGGAGTTTTTTAAAAAATTTTTGAAAATTTCACTTTTGAAAAAATGATGATATCCTTGAAGGATTTTGTGCATATTTGGCCAAGTCTTTCTTTGTCACTCATATGGACCATATGCATAATGAAGACCATGGAGTGCTCTATTAGGCTATATAAGTCATTAGCCTGAATTGTATTTGGGAGTTTTTTAAAAAATTTTTGAAAATTTCACTTTTGAAAAAATTATGATATCCTTGAAGGATATTGTGCATATTTGGCCAAGTCTTTCTTTGTCACTCATATAGACCACATGCATAATAAAGACCAAGGAGTGCTCTATTAGGTTATATAAGTCATTAGCCTGAATTGTATTTGGGAGTTTTGTAAAAAATTTTTGAAAATTTCACTTTTGGAAAAATAATGATATCCTTGAAGGATATTGTGCATATTTGGCCAAGTCTTTCTTTGTCACTCATATAGACTGCATGTATAATAAAGACCAAGGAGTGCTCTATTAGGCTATATAAGTCATTAGCCTGAATTGTATTTGGGAGTTTTTTAAAAAATTTTTAAAAATTTTACTTTGGGAAAAATGATGATATCCTTGAAGGATTTTGTGCATATTTGGCCAAGTCTTTCTTTGTCACTCATATGGACCATATGCACAATGAAGACTAAGGGGTGCTCTATTAGGCTATATAACTCATTAGCCTGAATTGTATTTGGGAGTTTTTTTAAAAATTTTTGAAAATTTTGGGAAAAATGATGATATCCTTGAAAGATTTTGTGCATATTTGGCCAAGTCTTTCTTTGTCACTCATATAGACCACATGCATAATAAAGACCAAGGAGTGCTCTATTAGGCTATATAACTCATTAGCCTGAATTGTATTTGGGAGTTTTTTAAAAAATTTTTAAAAATTTCACTTTGGGAAAAATGATGATATCCTTGAAGGATATTGTGCATATTTGGCCAAGTTTTTCTTTGTCACTCATATAGACTACATGTATAATAAAGACCAAGGAGTGCTCTATTAGGCTATATAAGTCATTAGCCTGAATTGTATTTGGGAGTTTTTTAAAAAATTTTTGAAAATTTCACTTTTGAAAAAATGATGATATCCTTGAAGGATTTTGTGCATATTTGGCCAAGTCTTTCTTTGTCACTCATATGGACCATATGCATAATGAAGACCATGGAGTGCTCTATTAGGCTATATAAGTCATTAGCCTGAATTGTATTTGGGAGTTTTTTAAAAAATTTTTGAAAATTTCACTTTTGAAAAAATGATGATATCCTTGAAGGATTTTGTGCATATTTGGCCAAGTCTTTCTTTGTCACTCATATAGACCACATGCATAATAAAGACCAAGGAGTGTTCTATTAGGCTATATAAGTCATTAGCCTGAATTGTATTTGGGAGTTTTTTAAAAAATTTTTGAAAATTTCACTTTTGGAAAAATAATGATATCCTTGAAGGATATTGTGCATATTTGGCCAAGTCTTTCTTTGTCACTCATATGGACCATATGCATAATGAAGACCAAGGAGTGCTCTATTAGGCTATATAACTCATTAGCCTGAATTGTATTTGGGAGTTTTTTAAAAAATTTTTGAAAATTTCACTTTTGAAAAAATGATGATATCCTTGAAGGATTTTGTGCATATTTGGCCAAGTCTTTCTTTGTCACTCATATAGACCACATGCATAATAAAGACCAAGGAGTACTCTATTAGGCTATATAAGTCATTAGCTTGAATTGTATTTGGGAGTTTTTTAAAAAATTTTTGAAAATTTCACTTTTGAAAAAATGATGATATCCTTGAAGGATTTTGTGCATATTTGGCCAAGTCTTTCTTTGTCACTCATATAGACCACATGCATAATAAAGTCCAAGGAGTGCTCTATTAGGCTATATAAGTCATTAGCCTGAATTGTATTTGGGAGTTTTTTAAAAAATTTTTGAAAATTTCACTTTTGGAAAAATTATGATATCCTTGAAGGATATTGTGCATATTTGGCCAAGTCTTTCTTTGTCACTCATATAGACCACATGCATAATAAAGACCAAGGAGTGCTCTATTAGGCTATTTAACTCATTAGCCTGAATTGTATTTGGGAGTTTTTTAAAAAATTTTTAAAAATTTCACTTTAGGAAAAATGATGATATCCTTGAAGGATATTGTGCATATTTGGCCAAGTTTTTCTTTGTCACTCATATAGACTACATGTATAATAAAGACCAAGGAGTGCTCTATTAGGCTATATAAGTCATTAGCCTGAATTGTATTTGGGAGTTTTTTAAAAAATTTTTGAAAATTTCACTTTTGAAAAAATGATGATATCCTTGAAGGATTTTGTGCATATTTGGCCAAGTTTTTCTTTGTCACTCATATGGACCATATGCATAATGAAGACCATGGAGTGCTCTATTAGGCTATATAAGTCATTAGCCTGAATTGTATTTGGGAGTTTTTTAAAAAATTTTTGAAAATTTCACTTTTGAAAAAATGATGATATCCTTGAAGGATTTTGTGCATATTTGGCCAAGTCTTTCTTTGTCACTCATATAGACCACATGCATAATAAAGACCAAGGAGTGTTCTATTAGGCTATATAAGTCATTAGCCTGAATTGTATTTGGGAGTTTTTTAAAAAATTTTTGAAAATTTCACTTTTGGAAAAATAATGATATCCTTGAAGGATATTGTGCATATTTGGCCAAGTCTTTCTTTGTCACTCATATGGACCATATGCATAATGAAGACCAAGGAGTGCTCTATTAGGCTATATAACTCATTAGCCTGAATTGTATTTGGAAGTTTTGTAAAAAATTTTTGAAAATTTCACTTTTGGAAAAATAATGATATCCTTGAAGGATATTGTGCATATTTGGCCAAGTCTTTCTTTGTCACTCATATAGACTGCATGTATAATAAAGACCAAGGAGTGCTCTATTAGGCTATATAAGTCATTAGCCTGAATTGTATTTGGGAGTTTTTTAAAAAATTTTTAAAAATTTCACTTTTGGAAAAATAATGATATCCTTGAAGGATATTGTGCATATTTGGCCAAGTCTTTCTTTGTCACTCATATAGACTGCATGTATAATAAAGACCAAGGAGTGCTCTATTAGGCTATATAAGTCATTAGCCTGAATTGTATTTGGGAGTTTTTTAAAAAATTTTTAAAAATTTCACTTTGGGAAAAATGATGATATCCTTGAAGGATTTTGTGCATATTTGGCCAAGTCTTTCTTTGTCACTCCTGAATTGTATTTGGGAGTTTTTTAAAAAATTTTTAAAAATTTCACTTTGGGAAAAATGATGATATCCTTGAAGGATTTTGTGCATATTTGGCCAAGTCTTTCTTTGTCACTCATATGGACCATATGCACAATGAAGACTAAGGGGTGCTCTATTAGGCTATAAAACTCATTAGCCTGAATTGTATTTGGAAGTTTTTTTAAAAATTTTTGAAAATTTTGGGAAAAATGATGATATTCTTGAAAGATTTTGTGCATATTTGGCCAAGTCTTTCTTTGTCACTCATATAGACCACATGCATAATAAAGACCAAGGAGTGCTCTATTAGGCTATATAACTCATTAGCCTGAATTGTATTTGGGAGTTTTTTAAAAAATTTTTAAAAATTTCACTTTGGGAAAAATTATGATATCCTTGAAGGATATTGTGCATATTTGGCCAAGTTTTTCTTTGTCACTCATATAGACTACATGTATAATAAAGACCAAGGAGTGCTCTATTAGGCTATATAAGTCATTAGCCTGAATTGTATTTGGGAGTTTTTTAAAAATTTTTGAAAATTTCACTTTTGAAAAAATGATGATATCCTTGAAGGATTTTGTGCATATTTGGCCAAGTCTTTCTTTGTCACTCATATGGACCATATGCATAATGAAAACCATGGAGTGCTCTATTAGGCTATATAAGTCATTAGCCTTAATTGTATTTGGGAGTTTTTTAAAAAATTTTTGAAAATTTCACTTTTGAAAAAATGATGATATCCTTGAAGGATTTTGTGCATATTTGGCCAAGTCTTTCTTTGTCACTCATATAGACCACATGCATAATAAAGACCAAGGAGTGTTCTATTATGCTATATAAGTCATTAGCCTGAATTGTATTTGGGAGTGTTTTAAAAAATTTTTGAAAATTTCACTTTTGGAAAAATAATGATATCCTTGAAGGATATTGTGCATATTTGGCCAAGTCTTTTTTTGTCACTCATATGGACCATATGCATAATGAAGACCAAGGAGTGCTCTATTAGGCTATATAAGTCATTAGCCTGAATTGTATTTGGGAGTTTTTTAAAAAATTTTTGAAAATTTCACTTTTGAAAAAATGATGATATCCTTGAAGGATTTTGTGCATATTTGGCCAAGTCTTTCTTTGTCACTCATATAGACCACATGCATAATAAAGTCCAAGGAGTGCTCTATTAGGCTATATAAGTCATTAGCCTGAATTGTATTTGGGAGTTTTTTAAAAAATTTTTGAAAATCTCACTTTTGAAAAAATGATGATATCCTTGAAGGATTTTGTGCATATTTGGCCAAGTCTTTCTTTGTCACTCATATAGACCACATGCATAATAAAGACCAAGGAGTGCTCTATTAGGCTATATAAGTCATTAGCCTGAATTGTATTTGGGAGTTTTTTAAAAAATTTTTCCAAAAGCGAAATTTTCAAAAATTTTTTAAAAAACTCCCAAATACAATTCAGGCTAATGAATTATATAGCTAAATAAAGCACCCCTTAGTCTTCATTGTGCATATGGTCTTTATGAGTGACAAAGAAAGACTTGGCCAAATATGCACAAAATCCTTCAAGGATATCATCATTTTTTCAAAAGTGAAATTTTCAAAAATTTTTAAAAAACTCCCAAATACAATTCAGGCTAATGACTTATATAGCCTAATAGAGCACTCCTTGGTCTTTATTATACATGTAGTCTATATGAGTGACAAAGAAAGACTTGGCCAAATATGCACAATACCCTTCAAGGATATCATAATTTTTTCAAAAGTGAAATTTTCAAAAATTTTTTAAAAAACTCCCAAATACAATTCAGGCTAATGACTTATATAGCCTAATAGAGCACTCCATGGTCTTCATTATGCATATGGTCCATATGAGTGACAAAGAAAGACTTGGCCAAATATGCACAAAATCCTTCAAGGATATCATCATTTTTTCAAAAGTGAGATTTTCAAAAATTTTTTAAAAAACTCCCAAATACAATTCAGGCTAATGACTTATATAGCCTAATAGAGCACTCCATGGTCTTCATTATGCATATGGTCCATATGAGTGACAAAGAAAGACTTGGCCAAATATGCACAAAATCCTTCAAGGATATCATCATTTTTTCAAAAGTGAAATTTTCAAAAATTTTTTAAAAAACTCCCAAATACAATTCAGGCTAATGACTTATATAGCCTAATAGAGCACTCCTTGGACTTTATTATGCATGTGGTCTATATGAGTGACAAAGAAAGACTTGGCCAAATATGCACAATATCCTTCAAGGATATCATAATTTTTCCAAAAGTGAAATTTTCAAAAATTTTTTAAAAAACTCCCAAATACAATTCAGGCTAATGACTTATATAGCCTAATAGAGCACTCCTTGGACTTTATTATGCATGTGGTCTATATGAGTGACAAAGAAAGACTTGGCCAAATATGCACAATATCCTTCAAGGATATCATTATTTTTCCAAAAGTGAAATTTTCAAAAATTTTTTAAAAAACTCCCAAATACAATTCAGGCTAATGACTTATATAGCTTAATAGAGCACTCCTTGGACTTTATTATGCATGTGGTCTATATGAGTGACAAAGAAAGACTTGGCCAAATATGCACAATATCCTTCAAGGATATCATAATTTTTCCAAAAGTGAAATTTTCAAAAATTTTTTAAAAAACTCCCAAATACAATTCAGGCTAATGACTTATATAGCCTAATAGAGCACTCCTTGGTTTTTATTATGCATGTGGTCTATATGAGTGACAAAGAAAGACTTGGCCAAATATGCACAATATCCTTCAAGGATATCATTATTTTTCCAAAAGTGAAATTTTCAAAAATTTTTTAAAAAACTCCCAAATACAATTCAGGCTAATGACTTATATAGCCTAATAGAGCACAAAGAAAGACTTGGCCAAATATGCACAAAATCCTTCAAGGATATCATCATTTTTCCCAAAGTGAAATTTTTAAAAATTTTTTAAAAAACTCCAAAACACAATTTATACATATGAGTTACATAATTTATTAGGACACCCCTTGGTCTGTAAATTCCATTCCATAGTTGACCATTTTAGTTGTTCATCTTACGAAGGGTTTTCATAAAAAATAACTATTTTTAAACTTATTTTATATGCTGTCTAAGAATATATTAGCTATCAGACTATTCTAATTTTAATAAGGAATATTTCGAACATGTTTTCCATATGGAAGGGTCTGGAAACTGGGATTTATTTCCTGGTACTGACCTATTTGATTAAGTAAATTGTTAAGATGAGCTCTGTTAAATGCGTAACATGGCTATGTTAACTCCAAAATTGGCTTTGCTAAAAATTGTGGTTTTTGTCTCTGCTAGTTAAATACGTATTTATCTTCACACAGGTATTATTTTGGGATAAGTAACAACAATAAAGCTATTTTTGCACCTGCTTTAAATCGCACAGTACTGTATTTATTGTTTTGCATAAAAACTAACGTGTGTAACATGTTAACATTGCTGCATAAGTGTGCAGCATCATGCATATGTTAATCTAAGTGCTTGGACAAGTGTATCTACTAGAGGTCTGCTTGACTACACCCAAATGCCGTTTAAATACATTCGTTTGTTTTTCAACAACATAGTGTTTTTCATTCAATGCTAAACAAATTAAATGAATGAACCCACAAGCGAAAGCAAATAAAAAACCACTTCAACCGAAAACAAAATATTACCCATACATTCATATAAATAAATACTGAATAGAATGTATGAATATTGCTGTATGATTGGTGTAAAAAATTATTATTCAGCGCATTCATTTGTGTTTGCAAATTTGTCGTTATTGTTGTTGTTAAACATTCAGTAACTCGAAAAAACACCTGAATGTTTTTATAAAAACTCTAACTGTAATGAGACTTTGCTATGTTTTTGTATTTTCAAGTGAGTTTTATACACATTCAAAACGAAAACTGTAAAATGAATGTGTTCTTCTTGTATCATTGAGTGTAACACACAATACATTCTTTCTTGTGTTGTTACTGGCTTAACTTTATTTATCTCCCATAGAATGAAAAATGTTTGAATGAATATTGTTTTTGTTGTGTATAGGCAATCAAATGAATATAGTCATGCAGACGTCTAGTATCTACCCCATGTAAAACATCAAGTGACTTTGTGTAACAAAAACTACAGAACAACACAAAGCATTTGTACACACGACAATAGGTACGTCATGTGGCAACAAGACAAAAAAAAAAGAGTTAAGCGAAATATATACAAAATTGTTTCATATTTGAATAAAGAAACGAGTTAAAAACAAGAGTGGGGATATTATCTGCCGGTCTGTCAGTCTGTCGATGTATCGGCCTGTCTGCCCGCTTTTTGTGTGATGGGTCAGTTGTACGCAGTATGGTATCATTGCAATGCTTGGCCAACTGCATGGGAACCACAACATTGCTGTCATTTTAATTTCAGAATTTCCGTTTTAATCACTTGCAGAAAATTGTTTTAATTTAAGAGGGAAAACTCTTGCACACTTATGCATTTACATAAAGTGCTCATCTTACATGAATGCGAAATTTCAAAACCCACATAATATAACGTTGTCAAAAGAAATGGCCAAATACCCAGACAGAAAGCCAGGCAGACATATGATGAGCATCAAGGTGGAAAAATGGAGGCATGAATGTTGAAATGGTTTTAAAGAAAATGACACAAATTATGCGTTATTTAATCACATTTTTTATTTCACCAGAATTTTAAAAAAATACTACTTTTTTGTGTTACATTTTCCCCACTTTTTCGCTCGTTTTATAAACAAAACAAATAAACCAAAAATTTCAAAGAGAAAATTTAAATCCAATGATGTAAATACATATGTGATACAAACAGAACCAGCAGTTGTCGGTTAATAACTAAAAATTTCTGTAAAAGAAAATATAATTTAAAAGAAATTTAAACACATTTGTTAATGTTTAGGTCACAAACTTGATCATATTTTAAAGCAAAAAAAAAATATCGCAATTGGTTTTCATATAAAGAATTATTGAATCTTATAATGTTGCAGCAACATTTAACCTTTTAAAGGCAGATTTTATAATTTTGATTTTTTTTAATTTAACTCTTTGTTTTAAATGGTTTTAAAGCATTAGAGCCACAATGTTTGTTTGTTTTTTTATATAATTTTTTATTTTTAGAACTTTCCTAGCAAAACAATTTTAATTAAAACCCCTCAAATAAACTAACTCCTTTATGTTTTATTTAAGGCTACAGATATTATTTATTACAACTAAGTTTCAGATACAACTCATTAAGCTGAAGACAGGAAAAGTTACGAAAAAATATATTAGATTTTTTTTATTGCTATTTGCACATTTCAAATAGAACCAAAACCGTATAGAAAAAATTAAAAATAAATATTCTAGGCACGACTTTTGTACAGAAAAACGAGAATTTTATTTAGAGATAAAAGTTTTTTATTTCAAATTTAATTTTGTGCAACACAAAAACGAAAACTGTTGTTTTTGTTCTGGCTGATGACGCCACCACTGTCCCATTAATCTAAGCGTATAGTTTGTCTGTCTGTCTGGACATTCTTTTTGTTGGTCTAAATTAAAAAACTGTTAGATAAAAATATTTTGCCAAACTCTACTCCAAAAGCAAAAAAAAAAAAAGAAACAAATTAAATTCAAGTAAAAAATTTTAATAAAACTGTAAAATAAAACATTAAAAGCATCTAAAAACCAAGTAAGCCTAACCGGCCAACATACAAGGTATACAGTAAGTGCGATTAATAAAGCAACTTATTTCAATGTTAAAGAAAACTTTTATTTTACAAATTAGAGTTTCGAAAATTAGTTTTAAATAAAGACAAAAAATGTTTCTCTACAAATGCAATATGACGCTACGTGCAAACATGAAGAATATTCATAGCATTTAAGAACAAACAAAAATTATTCAAACTTAACTTATTGCAACATGAAGCCAGCAACATTTGCATAATTTTATATAATAATTATATTTTGTATTTAATTATAGGCACATATTATATTTGAAAATTCCATTATTTTAATAAAATAATCCAGTAATGCAATAATTTAAAATCAACAGAACCTACAAAAAAAGAATAAGTTAAAATGTCTAGAGAAACATGTTGCTATAAACAATTTTACTGGTGTTTAAATAAATTCTGGCTGCTTTTTGGCACTTAAGATAACAGTACTTTTGATTTACCTGCACAAAAAATTGTGCAGCTAAGTCAAAACTACTGTAAAGTTTATTATCATTTTTTTTTAAATTTAAAACTGTTAAAAAGCCAAAAGAAACCTTACAAAGCTTACATTTTGCTTAGTACATCCACGTTTAAAATGAATATTAGTATGTACTGGAATTAAAAGTTGCTGAAACTCGTAGCAACATATTTTATTAAGTTACATAAATTTTTAGAAAAACGTTAAATTTTGAGAGCAACTGTACACAATGCTTTTATGCCGACTAAACTGGACAGCAAAGTTTTATTTTATTGTTGGTACAAAGATAAAAGGTAGTTGTGGCGAGACAATTTGTACGTTTCAAAAAAAAATATTTTTAAAAAAAGAAATATATTTAAACATTTTGGACATTTAAAAAGTAAATATACTAACCAAAACAAACGATTTTGAAACAAACTCATATTTAATTTAAATTCTAGAATAAGTATTTATGTGTGAATGCATTTAAGTATAATATTCATATAAGAGAGCTGCACGAATATACTTAAGCTAACTGTTTACTTGAGTATTTTAAAGTATGAACTCTTATTTGTAGTGTCTCTAAATAAGAAGTAATTTTCTCTATAAACGAGATTATGAATCGTCAACTATGTATTCGCTGTTACTTGACAGAGTTTTTTATTTTATATTTCTTGTTATCTTTTCCAAGCAGAACATCATTATATTATTATATATATTGTGTTAAGTTTTGGCAAAAGAACTTACTGTAGTTTTTATTTGTAGTAAGTATTTTTTATTCACGTTCGCTTTCTAAAGTGTTTCTCTTGTACCGAACTCATAAATAATGGGATTTGACAAACTATGATTAAATTAACTTTCGTACTCTCGCACTGTGAGCCAAACAAGTTCGTACTCTCTTTTACGTCATATTTCAATTGATATTCGAAAACTTATCCGCTGCAGACCTTAATTATATATTTACATATGTATGCATGTATATATTTATTTAAAGGTGCAAAGTGTGGACCAAACATGTATACATCTCTCTGTGTATCTTTTTGTTAAAATAAGTTTGTGCAAATACTGGTGCATTTGCATGAATTGCTTACATAAGCTTTTAAATTATTTATGCATCAAGCCTTGATGATTAGAGCTTGATGCTTTTCCATTGCAGTTGTATAATTTGTGTGTGTGTGTGTGTTTTTTTTCATTTTAGCAACAATCTAAACCAGTGGTAGGCATTCTTCCACGCCGCGAAAATTCTCTCTTTTATCTACACATGTAAACGAACACACGTATATGTTTTAATCTTTAGAAATTTTAATCAGACTCAGATCAGTTTTTAAACAGGGCTAATAATTATCGCTTGTTTGTGAAATTACAACTGTAATAGGCATTCTGCTACGCCACGAAAATTCCTTCTCACATGTACCCGAACACAGGTATGTGTTCAAAGCATTAGAAATTTTAATCAGGCTCAGATGAGCTAATAAAAATATGGAATTAATTATATGCACCTGAACTTTGTCTGAAACTTCACATATGCAAAAACAAATGTAATAGTATTAGTTGCCTACCACTGATCTAAGCTAACCTGCCAACCAACTAAGCCAGCAACCAACTTTTGTATGTTTATGTATTAAAGCAAGTATTTAGTCCTCATACACTTTGGTAAACGTTAGTTTGGCCATCACGTTGTCTGTTGTTTTGTTCATTTTTATACGAGTTATTATGAAAACTTTTGCTTCTTTGGCTCTTGGTATAAGAAGAGTTGTTTGGTTGTTGGCAACTCGTTCTATCGTCTGTATCTGCTACTGCAGATTTTACTGCTTTTACTTGGGTTTCCTGACTTCAGGCTTTTCGTTTAGTTGCTTTTTGTTGTATCAACAATAGCAGCACAAAAAATGAAAACATAAACACGTTAGTTAAAGCTCTAAAGAATTACCGCGTGCTCAGTCATTTTTTTATGTTCTTTTATCGTATTTTTTTGTCATTTAGTTTTTTTATGTATATTCTTATAACAAACAGAAAAAAAGAAACCAACTGAACTTTAGTGCTTTGAGTAAGCATGATGTTGGTTTGGAATTGTTCGTGCTGTTTCAGCAGCTGATTTTTATGACCAAACTGGGAATGCTGTATAGACTACTACCTCTGCTAAAGCTGTGATACTGCGGAATCTGTTATTTGTTTCCATTTTTTTTTAGAAAAATACATTAAATTTTATTCTTTTGTTTTATTTTATCAATTGGTTTATTATATCAAATTACTGTATACAAAAGTAACTATACAATAAAATGAAACACCATGAGATATAGAATTTGAAAATAGTTAGTAATTGGATTGAAACAAAGTTAAAACAGAACAAAAAAAATTTAGTTTAAAAATATTTAGGTAACAAATTGTGAAGCTTTTAAATTTGTTATAAAAAAGGGCTGCCGTTCCCAAGGATAACTAACAAGACCTTAAACGTTGAAAAAAATGAAATCTGCATATAAGGCTGAATCTGTGTAATTTGTACCCATGCCCCGACCGAAGACAAGGATGAACAGACCAAAGATATATTTTACCAGCTCCTGACAATAAAATCTTTCTAGGAAATTTTAACACAAAAGTACTAAGGATATCTTTGCTCCAACTGTAGAGACATAAAGCATCCACAAGAAAATAACCGATCGAGAAAGGACACTGACAAACTTTGCCGCGATAAAAATATAGCAGCTTGTTGCTTAAATTTTTAACATCTAGATATATATAAGGCAACAGGACTATCACTAGATCAAAAAAAACGAGGTTCATCACATGGTGAAAGACAAAAGGTTAAATCTACGGTCCATCAATTTTGAGCATTCTTGTAACAAAGGTTCACACCCGTCTAAATAAAGCGAGAAAGATACGGCCAGACACAGCATGGAGGCTTGACAGCTTAAGTCTGCAGATACATCAGACAGCATCAGTTCTTGTCCCGGGAACATAACATTGCATTGACAAAGCATAGCCCATCCAATAAACAAAATCGCCATATTCTTATTTGGATACCAAACAGTACCCAAGAAGCCCACGGTATGACGAGAAGTGTCGTACTGCTACTGAAGCGAAGAATGAGGTATACCGTGCAACCTTGCAATTGCAGTAACAACGCACTTTGCAAAAAGGTATCGGGGGGAAAATGAGAGGTGAAACGTTTATTCTTAAGGAAGAAGATAGTAAAGGAAGATAAAAACGAGATTTCTATGGGTTAAAATAAGATCCTAAAGTTCTTCCAAAGAGTGAATCATCAAACTAAAGGCTTTGGTTTAGACACGTCCTTTTCCAAAGGAAGAAAAAGATAAATGGCAACCGATGTTAATAGTGTACTGACGATATAGAGAAAACATTTTCCACAACTTTAATAGAAGCAGCGATAAAAATACCCAGAACCAATCCCAGAAGACGGAACTGAGTACACCGCCTAGTCAAAACAGCAGCTTCCCGGCCAAAGGACAATGATTGACATTTTTGTCGACAGTCAGGCGGCGCTTCTGTCACTCAGACCATACACTACCACGGCACTATTGGTCAGTCAGTGTAGAAAAGAATTGTCTAAGCTAAGGCAGCTGTCTGACATTACTCTAGTTTGGGTCCCTGCGCGTAGGGACTACCATGGCAATGAACGGGCAGATGAGCTGTGAAGAAGCACAAATTCCTGGGCCATCATATACTGGACAGTCTAGGGAATGTATCTGCCATTGGGCATCATCAACGCGACAGGGTGGGTCTAGTACTCCATTTTCCATTCCATTTCTTAAGGGGGCCCATTTGTTTAAGGGGGCCTATCACCTATCGAGTGGTGTGGTGTTGTCAAAACGGGGTCCTTTAGACTCTACCACCATGGTGTGTGTCAATTACAGAGGAATAAGTCCCATTCCAATTGGTTACAAAACACCATCCAGCGAATTCGAAAGTCGGCGAGGTAAAAGGACCATATCAATGCGGATTAGATCTGGAAAATTCACCATCGACCAGATTTACACAAAATCTTGGAAAAAACTTAAGAGAAACAGGTCGACGCATATTTATCAACTACAAGGTCGCTTTTGATAGCTTCGAACGTTCAACGGGTTTTCAGGCCGTTTTTTAGTTTTGTATCCCTGCGAAACTAATACGATTTTGCAAAATTACCTTCAATCACACACTATTCTCTGTTTAAAAAAGGAAAGAGCGTATAAAAATGAGTCTTTTTTAGTTTCGCCAGGTCATGTTGCAAGAATGAAAAGAGAAGCTTCAGATTAAAAGTCAATTGAATGCGAACCTAGTAAAACTTGAAAGCGCAGAGGACCGAGGCACTTAGAAATCTATTCTACATTCTGATTAAAAGAATATGGGCATGCTTAAACACATTTAATCTTGCACCATTTAAAATTGCTTTTTTTATTTTTAAAAAACCACCAACATGCTGCGGCAACATACATTTGTTCAAAATCAATAGATTTTTTTATTTCTATGTACTTAAATATTAAAAATATAGACGAACAGAATAATAATATCAGTTTTAAATGTTTCCGCAACATGTTGATAAGGAAGCTACCCAACATGCCATTGAATTAATGTTATTACATTCAGATTAAAAAAAAAATAATTAAATCGATAATAATTTTGTTTACATTTCCCCGTTATCTTCTTTGCTAAAATTTTACCATACGCTTTAAATAAAAAGTTCATAAATTTACTGAGATCAAAAAATTTATTAAATTTTTTGCCTTAAATTAAACTTTGGACATAATATATTTGAAAAAAATGCTAATAAATATTTTTGTTATGTGCATAAATATATGGTAGTTACTTGCAATGATATCTATCAAATAATTTATACACAAAATACAGACTATTAAGCAAAAAAAAAGAAAACAACTTTAAATTGCACACTTTCATAGAGCTGTAGAAAAACTTTTGTCGCCGTTACTTGACCATTACAAAATAGCAACAACAACAACAATAGACTTTAAAAAATGCCAGCCAGCCAGCGATCAATGAACTGTGGAGCTGAAAAAATGTAGTGGCAAGAAAAAAGGTTTATATTTACAATTTTATAAAAAAAAACGACAACAGTAGCTGACTAGAATTACACTTATATCAACAGCAAACAGGAGTAAGAAAAATAACAAAAACAACTGCATTCAAATTACACAATCTCATACCAACATTAAAAGTTTTTACAAATAAAAATGTTTATTATGATTTGTAGCCAAATGATAGAAGACAACAAAGGAAAAGCCTGGAGAAGACACAATGTTAACTACAAGCGACAAAATATATGTTCGTGTTTAGAATGTTGCAGTGTAAAATTTGTCGTTAGAATTCTGTTTGTTACCCATGTCGCAAAATTATGAATATAAATTCATTCATAAAATTTACAATTATTTGTACAATGATTATTGTTGTTGTAATTCATTTTATCTCACAAATTACAGCAGCAACTCATTAAATGAATAATAGAACACAATTAAAATATTGTCAGGGTGGTAGTAAAAGGTTGGAACTTAATAAAAAATGCATTCCATTTGAGAAAAAAATTCAAATAGAATTTTACAAAATTTTTTTAGCGCATTTGATACAAAATTCATTTTTTTTATTTGTTGATTTCATCTACATGCTATAGATGTCCATACATTTTCGATTAACACACATGGACTTTATTTTTATATATTTTTGTTTGCATTTATTTTTTTTCTTTTGATTAAATTTTTTTTATAAACTTGTTCACAAGCCTTGAGCTCATCATCACATCATTATTTATAAAATGGTTTGTCGATCTGTCATCAGTTCGGTAGTAGTTGACTATTTGTTTACAGAGTAGAGCAGTGGTGTTTTCAAATTTCAATTAACTGTCTAATTAAAAAATAAAAAAAAGTTTTATAGATATTTACTATAAATGTATCTTTGAACTGATTTGATTTGTTTGTTTACTTTTAAAAGAAGAGCTAAACGAGCCACATTTAAAACAACACAAATGCTCTAGTTTACATGGAGACAGCCCAGAAAAAAATCTAAAAATTGTAATCGAGTAAAGAATTAAGTAAAGGGCGTCCGGCAGAAAATTTATATTTTTCAAATTCCATTATTTAAAAAAGTAATAAACTGTGAGGAGGGCGGGTGGCGCCTTTGAAATTATCGATTTTGTGAATGTATCAGTCACGATGTAGCAGTGGTCGAGTGAGCATCGCGCATTCGCTTTGGAGACATTTTTCAAGATTAATGGTGTTTACGTAATTGCTAGTCGACAATTTTTTACACAGTTTGGCATTCGGCGTATACGTGATGAACCGAGTATAAATTTAATTTGTTCGTAGAGAGTCCGCGCAACTGCTTCGGCTATGAATGTCCCACGGCCAGGGTGCATTAGATCTTCAAGGACTCCTAAAAACAGTGAACTAGTTGAAAGCAGTTTACGTAAAAATCCGCGAATTTTAATACGGAAAAAAGCAGCCTCAATGGGAGTTCCAAAAGCGATTATTCATGAAATTTTGGGAAAGGATCTGAAGTTCCAAATTCAAATCTTTTAAGAACTGAGAGAAAGTAACTTCGATTTTACAAAAAATTCTTAAGAAGCGTTGTTGAACGTTTTCGCACTGTTAATCCAATTTTTGGAGCGACGAGGCTCATTTTCACTTAATCGGCCACATCAAAAAGCAAAGCTGTCGTTACTGGTCTCCAAGAACTCGCAGCACTTGATTAAAACATCAAAAACCATTGCATTGCCCCAGGGAAACTGTTTGGTGTCCCTTATCCACGCATGAGATAATTGGACTAAATTTTAAAAAATTCTCGACGCAAGACGATGAATGTCAACAGCGAAAATTATCGAGGCAAGATTACCGAATTCTTTTTGCCAAACCTGCGAGCTCATTAATTGTACTCTGAACACACGTGGTTTTAACAGCATGGGGGGACTGCATGCACAGCCAGAGATTCGACAAATTTGCTTCGGAAAAATTTCCCCCAAAAACTGATTATTCGCTTATTAGCCATCGAGAATCTAGCTCCCATGGATTTTTTTCTGGGGCTACCTCAAAGAGAGGGTTTATAATGACAATCCCTAAACTCTTGTGGCTTTAAAGAAAAATATTTGTCAAAAAATCAGTTTAATTAAACCAAGTTTACTGCAGCGTGTGGCGCAGAGCACAAGGCTCCGTTTTGAACAGTGTGTTCAACTCGGCGACAGACATCTGGTTGACATAATCTTTAAAAAATGAAATCCGCATTTACATTCTATCGTTCGCTGCTCTTAGTAAAACTTTGTGGCAATTATTACGTTTTTTATTTAAGTGTGAAGATATACAGCTGCCACCAGACACCCTGTATGCTCGAAGAAACGGTTGCCAACTGCATTACCGATTCGATTTATTATGCAAGGCATGAGACTAAAGTAGTCTAATATTTTGTTTCTTTGAGTTTTAAACCTGGTTATTTATTTTAGTGTTAACTGGAAGGCAATGGGTAATGCAGAAAGGAAAATCAGCAACCTGAAATGTATTGCTTTTTACTTGTTTTGCTGACAATTTGATACAGCTAAAGAGCTTGAGAAGCATATCTAAAGCAATATGGATTCCATATTATGGAATAGATGTTTAAATTGAATGTTGTGCAAATTAAAGCCTTTTATTTACCCGTATTACTCACATGACAGCTTGGGTCATTTTTACGTGTCCGGGCTCATAATAAAATGCTGGCAAAATGAAAGCAAAACTAGAAGCGTTAACAGTGCATGTTATTCCGATGCTTTTATGTGTTGAAGTAAATACTATATTAAAACAAATTAATAAAAAAAACGCAGAAGAAGCGATAATTTGTCCTTGGCCCTTAACAGACAAACCTAAACAACAGCGGAAACCGTTGCGTTTTTTACCGCAAAGCTCTTACACTAAATGATGAAACAGAACTCGGGCATGACGTTTTTTTTAAACATTTTAACGTAAAATCACGCTGCTAAATTCATTTATAAAATAGAATATATTTTAATCTGACAACGAGTTTTCTTATGCTTAAAAAAGAAATTCTTTCAACAATATTGCCACACTTTTGCTAAATTTCATACATTTTGTAAACAAATCGACATGTTTGAAGATAAAAACAAAGAAGAAGAAAACCAAAAAAACATTACAAAATGTAATTAAGTTTAAAATTTTGTATATTTATTAATTAAATAACTAAAATTGTTGAAAAACTAGTTTTCTTTGAGATTAGTTTTTGCTTAAAGTTCTGTTTCATCATTAACTTGCATACCTAAACAAAAATATTTGCGGCAATGTTTTAAACAGTGCTACCACAACCAACTAGCCTTGTTACCAAACTAAAAAAAAAAAAACTTTACCTCGAAAAAAATTCAATGATGACGACTTTTTTTTATTAAAAATGATTCTAAATGAAATGATTGCACAAAGAAAATCACGAACTAAATTTCGTTTCGAAAACTGACGAAATAATGTTTGCAAAAATTACGAGAAACTTAAACTTTTGACTAAAGCAAACCAAACTGGCATCCCTATTTATTATTTGTTAAAATATTTTTTTCTTACTTTGCAGCTTACTTTGTTTCTTAACCCTTTGCCAAATTTGAATTATCCCACCGCCTTGTTTTTCCGCCGCGTTATTTAAGTTTGATTCATACAAATTGTCGTTTTAGTTTAGGTTTGTCTGTAAATTACCCGCTTAGTATCACATATAAGCTTCATACAGGTTTCTTTCTTACTCTGGCATCTCTTAAAACAAACACATCAGAAAACACAAGTGTTGGTTTGTAGCGCTTTCAATCAGAATACAATATTATCGCTCTTAAAATCAGTTAAACTTCTTAAACCATTTTGTGATTTAATTCCTTTAAATTCTGTTACTGCATTCTTCTCTTTGCTTTTATCTTCTTGTTTTTAATATGTTTATTTTTAAAATCAATTCATGAATGTTTGGTATTTAGGTTTATAGTGTAATTTATATACATTGATGTTGCTGCTGTTTGTGTGATTAATATTTATTATTTATCGCTAAATCAATGCAAGTACAAGTGTTGTTACAGATAATAATGTTGTTGTTGGCATTGTTTTGCAATTTTTATGTACTTGTATTATGCAACAACAAAAACAATAGTAAACTACTATTATTGTCATTATAATTATGTTGTTGTTGTTGTTGAAAATCAACAACAACCAAAACAAAAACCTGCTGCTGCATCATGACTATTCATCAATAATTGTAAACTAGAGTAACAACTTGTTTTGTTGTTATTTTAATTTAATTCACTCAATTCCATTTCATATTTAAAGAAACAAACACGTTTTTCCGGCCCAGTTTTTCAGTTGGAATTGTATATAATTTTTGTTTTTTTTTTGTTATAGTTTGTTGTTGTTGTACCTCCGCACACGTTCTAAACTACAACAAATATTCAAATTATTTAACTAGTTTCTGTTTTTTTTTTTTTCTTTTTTCTTTTTATGACAACATAATTTAACGAACATGTATTTGAATGGTGCACATCGGCAGATAAACACATTCATACAGACAGACATTTAAACATAATACAAACATGCTGTTCAAAATTTACATAATTAAATATAAAAATTTAGTTGTTGTGGTTATGTTTTGTGGACAGACAAACGGAAATAATAATTTTAAAATTTTTATTTATTTTTTTTTTTAGCTTTTGCACGATTTTTATTGTAGGTTTTAAAGAATTTTAATATTTTTGTAAAGCATTTAATAATAAGTTTTTTTAAGTTTTTAGTAGACATGCAGTCGTTTGGAATATTTTTTTTTAAATATTTCTCAAGTTTTTGATTTCGTGTCAAAGGTCTATTAAAAATTTAATTGGATTTTCTTTTGTCCAAAAAAGATTTTGTTAACATATAATTAAAGTAAATATGTGTTTTGATTAAAAATAAAGATACAATATGAAAAAAGTTGTTGAAATTAAGACTTATTTTGTTAAGTTAAAAGCTCTTGATACTTTTATTTTCGATTGAAACTGTCTGCGCGAAAAAGCCACAAGCTTTAATACAATATTTGGTGACGTAAAAGTTTCCCCCCATATGTATGTCAGCAAAATTTGGTGGAAACATCTTAAAAAATTAGCCAGATAGCAAAATGGTGTTAGAAGAACAGCTACATACATATACGTAGGTTGCCTTTTATATTTCGGGATTTGGCAACACTGTTGTTTCAATCTGACAACTGACAGCTCTATCGTAAAGTTTGACATTTTCAAAGTTATACGTACTCAGAACGTTTTGACATAGGAGCGCTATTTGTGTTATTTACAGTAACTTAAAAGATTCAACTCGACCCAAAAATTAAATTAAATCGTGAACGTTTTCGTGCGATTATTTTTTACAACTTTCGACGTGGATTAACTCAGTGATAGTGCATGGATGAACTAAATTCTATTTTTGGCGATGAAGCTCAATCAAGGCCAAGTGTTAATCGATGGTATGGTGAATTCAAACGTGGTCGTAGTTCACTCCATGACGAATTTCGTGAAGGTCTTGCAAAATCAGTTGTTGTTCCGAAAACTATTGATGCTGTGCATGAACTGATATTGGAAGATCCTCACGTGAACTATCCAGAGATTGAGACAGTCTTAGGCATTAGTGGGACCAGCATGCATTCAATATTGCATGAACATTTTACTGTCAAAACCAGTTGTTCGCGTTGGATCCCACACAATTTGTCAATTGCTCAAAAAAAGGCTCATGTCGATTAGTCGAAAGAAATGCTTAGAAAATACGATCGCGGTGCTTCGAATTACGTCCATGATATCGTGACAGGTGATGAATTCTGGACTTACGCGTATCAGCCCGAAAGTAAACAGCAGTCGACTGTATGGGTGTTTCAAGTTAAGTCAAATCCAACAAAAGTTATTCGGGCCCGAAGCACTTCTAAGCAAATTCTCGCCAGTTAATTCGGAACAACTGGACATGTCGCAACCGTATCACTTGAACAACGCAGAACAGTCAATTCTGAGCTGTACCCAATCATTTGTTTGCCAGTTGTCTTCAACGAAACCAGGCAAACCAACTCCGAAAATGGATCACTCTTCACCACGACAATGCGAGCTCTCATACATCGGCTCAAACAACTGCATTTTTAAGCACCCAAAACATCGATTTGATGAGTCATCCGCCGTTAACTCCAGACTTGAAACCGAATGACTTCTTTTTATTCCCGTTCGTAAAAAACCAATTAGAGGTCAACACCTTTAAAAGCTTTTGCTGTATTCAAAATGCATGTTTTGGGGATCCCTCAATCAGAGTGGCAAAAGTGCTTCGACAATTGGTTTGAACGCATGCAAAAGTGTATAGATCTTCATGGGGAATATTTTGAAAAACAATAAAGAGATTTTCGATGATTATTATTTGTTTTTCTTCTCTAATCCCGAAATATAAAATGCAACCCTCGTATGAGAAAGTTTACTAATTTTTACCAGGACGCATATTACGGCATTCGATTCAAATCGAAATCAAAAAAATTCTTATAACAACTCCTATATTTAAAGCATTAATTACTCGATCTTAAGGTGAAAGTTTGGTTCGTATCGAATGCCGTGCTACTTCTTATACAAACCGGTACAGTATGTCTAAATTTCTAGCCTTTGAAAGCCAAAATAATTTTAATAATAAACAACAACTGAAACAACTGCAGGATGCAGCATCAGTATTTATATAAAATATCACAATAGTTTTATTTTCTAATCTTGGATTATAATTATTATGACATAAAAATGTTTTCATGTATCTATATGCAGACATATCTATCAATTACTCTAATAGAGTCATAACTCAAAATTGGCGTTTTTGAAACTACGTTTTTACTACGAAAGCTCTTAAGTTTTCCAGATAAATTTGCAATTTTTTAAAAATTCTTGAGCCTTTCAAGTTATAGTAAACTGCCTACAGATTTAAAAAAAAATTAATTTTTCCAGAACTGAAAAATAATTGATTTTAATTTTTTAGAGTATAAAAATTTTTTAAAATTTTATGTTTATTTTATTTCGCCACTAGCTTTGTTATGACACTATTAAAAAAAAAGCAATATGAATTAATATAGAAAAATATTAATGCTGAAATATGATATAAAAACTCTTTAAAAAATGGAAACAAAAAAGTCCTCTTCTTTTTTAATATTCCAGTCTATTATTGTTGTAAAAGGACTGTGTTTTTAGGCATTTAACAATAAAACATAAACATTCACAAAACGTTATATATGTGATATGCATATAATACTTTGTAACATCATAAATTACAATATATGTACAATAGAACATGTCAGTATGTCCAATTTTTCATAACTGGCAATATCAAAAACCACATCAGAAAGAAGCAACAACAGAGTAGCAGTCAGATATATAGCTAGTAAATGCTTTGTGCACTATTATAGTAGACAGCTTCACATTTACTTATTAATACATTTGTGCATGGATATCTTAACAAAAAAACAAGTAGGAGCACTATATTCGGCTGTGCCGTATGTTGCATACCCTTCACAACGTGTAGGAGCTTTTACCCTAATTTTTTCAAATTTCGTATGGCAACCCCAACAGGGGTGGAGATAGGGGGTAACTATGTTCTAGGAAAATGTTTGCAAGAAAAAATTAGTTGGGGCCAGTTCCACATTTGACCTATCTACGGGCACGGAGGGGGGATTGTTACAATTTCCAAAACGTTCTATGGGAGCCCCCATTTAGGCGATGGAGATAGGGGCTAAGTATGTTCTAGAAATATGTTTGAGAGGGAAAACTAATAGCGTTAGGTTCTTAACTTTATTTATTTAAAGCCTACTTTGAGGAAGTTATGGTCCTTTTTACTTCATTTTTGTAAACTATGTATAGAAACCCCCTTATGTGATGGATACAGGAGATAATATGTTCTAGGAATATGTTTGGCAGGGAAAACTAATGGGGAACTGTAATATCTTTTCTTTTTCTAACGGCGACTCCGGGGAAGTTGTTGGTGTTTTTACCCTAATTTTTTTAAATTTTGTATGGCGATTCTGTTTGGGGCTGGAGATCAGAGTAAGGGAGGAAAAATGAAATGCGGTCGGTCTCACATTTGACCTTTGTAAGAGTACCCTGAAACTGTGGGAGCAACTCAAAAAAAATAAAATAAATTATATTTGTATGACAACCCTGTTATAAAGCGGAGATAGGATGTAAGTATGTAAGTTAAAAAAAAAATTTTGTGAGGTAAAATCAATGGGAATCGGTCTTTCATTGCACCCATATAAGCGCAACTCCGGGGCAATTGTAGAGGCTTTTAGGTACAAATTTAAGGGATATAAACAGAGGTAGTAGTGGTTGCTGGCTTTTATATCTGTCAGTTATCGAAAACTTTGCTTATTTTCATTAGAAATTCATGTGACTAATAAAAAAAAATTAAAAATAAAAAAAGGGCAAAAACAAATTTTAAAAAAAATATTCCGGCCAGCTATTGTACTTAGGCTCTCAGGGTCAAATATAACATTAAAACAAATAAGTGGCAGTCTTGGATTTAGGCTTATATCTCGGTCACTTGTTAAACGATTTTGCTGAATTTCAATAAGGATTTTCACGCAGATATTTCTGATAGTTTGATCCCTCTTACGGGCTTATACAACATCGGGGGGTTTCAATAAGTTGATTTCAACGTTAACACGGACAGACGGACATTGCTAAATAGACTTCTTTATATATAAGGACCAAGATTATATGTACTTTGTTGGGTGGCAAATGGATATTAAAGAAATTACAAACGGAATGACAAACTTATTTATACCCTTATCACTTACTTATGTGAAGGGTATAAAAATATGCCACATATGGGAGTTCCGTTTAAAGCGTTATTACTAAATGCATGCCAAAAGAAATGCAAATGTTGCGCAGACTACATAACAAAAATATTTTTATTAAAACACGCATACGTGTAAAAAAAACAAAATACTCATCACAACATATCATTGTTGGCGAAAAATAAAAAAAAAAAAATAGAAAAATAAAACAAAACCAATAATGCAAAACAAAAAGCCTTCTCCACCAACTGCAATTTAGAATTGTCAGAATCATCACACAGGAATTGCAGTTACTCTCCTACTCCCCATTTTACTCAACAACATGGTATCATAGAATATTTTACTATTTTGTTTGGGTGTTTTTGTTGTATTTTGTTTGTGTTGCCAGTGCATGGAGCAGCACGTGAAAACAAAAATTCACGATACATACCATAAGTAGATTGTAGTAGTAGTAATACTCTACTACTACCATCACCACTACCATACAATAGTGGTGCTGTTGGTAAATAGAGTACTAAACTCACGCAGAGAAAGAAGAAGAAGAAGAAGTAGGCAAAGAATGCAATAACTGCAAAATAACATAAGCAGCAGCAAAAACGCCCAAAACAGTACAACTCCCGTGTTTTTTGCTTGTTTTCGCTTTAGTTTTTACAAAATGTCTGTCTGTCTTTACTATTTGTCTGGCTGTCTGTCTGTTTGTATTTCGGTTTGTCTGTCTGATGTGACGTGGTTAAAATTGCTTTCGGTATTTTGTGCTTAAAGCCTGCCAACATTAAAAATGCAGAAAACCTAGCACATGCACAGCTGATGATGCATCATGTTTAAATAAATAAAATACACTCAGGGAAAATGTTTGCCATATTTTAGTTTCTGTGTTCATATTTCTTTTGTCTGCCACAAAATTGGTATAAAAAGCAAATATGAACAAAGTGAAAATTTGCAACAACTTTGATTTGACATGCATTTGAAATAAATATAAGGAAAAATTTTTGTTATAATTTTCAAAAAAGGTAGTAAAAATTATTATTTTATTACATGCATGCATGTGTATATGGGTTTTTATATGGATTTTAAAAAACATGCAAAAAATATTAGTAATTTGTAAAAAAAGATTTAATTGCGTTATTGACAGACAAATATAGTTTCTTTAAAGGGTTATTTCAATTGTGGTGGGGGTGACAGACTATTTAGCTCGTACTTTTGGTTGTAATTAAAACATTAGAAATTGATTATTAAGAAAAAGGATTTAAATACCCAGGAAGGTAAGACTTTTAAAGCTTAACGAAGACTAGAGAGCTGTGATAAGTGTGACTTTGTAAATTCAAGATTTAAGATTTTTGATTTTAAGGCAGTAAATTATGTTCGTTAACTCGCACATTTTTATTAAAGAATTGTGAACCTTTCGGACATGCCACAAGGTGTGCAGCACTTATTTATTTTAAGAAAACACAAAATTACCCAAGCATTAAAATTTATATGCCCCTCAACGTATGCTATACTTTTTTTATTATTTAATATTAAAGTGTTACTAATATTATTAATTGAAAAATATATCCGAACTCAGGTACATTATATTTTAGCCGTTTATAGGCCAACGTAAGCGATTTTTAATACGAAGCGGATCACTGATGTCCCTGATGGATTGGTTGTACCCACGTACCACACCATATCAGTTGTACTTGTAAACTATATTATAACAGAGGGTTTAAATTGAATCCCTCTTTCGAAGGTAGCTCTAGATCGAAAACTAGGTTTAAAATACAATTTGGTGGAAAGAAAATGTGAAATCTTGCAAATGATGGGTTTTCAAAGGGAAACCAAAGTCCAAAAATGATACACAGGCTATTCAGAATTGTATGAAGACGCTGAAGGACACTCTTGCCCCAATAAAAGGTCACTGTCAGTTTTGAAACCAGTCCTGATTTTTATTGAATTTTGTAGAAGCTATAAAGATCAAGTGAAAGACAACTCCACCCAGCACATTCTCTACTGCTGTGCGGTAAAGGAAAGTGTTCGAGTCAGACACTTAACAACCAGCAGAATAAAATACTTTTCGGATGTGTCCAGCATTAGCTTGTCGGATCAACCGCAAATTAATATGCATAGGGATTGGTTCTCAGTTCTAAATGGGCGGCATCTTAATGCACTTTATTTTCGCAGCTGTTTTCTCTACCCCCCTAAATAAAGCTTCAGATGCATGGCAGACGTTAATATATAATAAGTTCAAAGTTTAAATCCTTTAAAAAGTACAACATTGAAGTTTTTCTCCTTGGATCACTCTGACTATGATATAGGAGACTATTTTGAACATCGAAGCTCTTAATGCCCACGTACTCTGCAAAGTGGCGCTTGCCGCACAGCGCATACAGCCGATAAAGCAATGGATTAAAAAGTGTCATTTTGGGGAAACTTAGGAGCCATACGGAGGTCAACGCTAACTTTTCTCTTCTTTTCCTAGATCAACAGCACTGGCCGCAGATGTCCGGCTTTTGCTCGAAAGAATCTGTTAACTGAGATTAAAACTCATTTATATTCCAGACAACGAAAAATCCCTGAGTATCTTTAGGTTCTGTCCTGAGTATCTTTAGGTTCTGTAGGGATACTCAAAACACAAAAAATGTTATAATGTGGCAATGTTTGTCATAATTTAGGCAGCGCTTCTGTAGCTTAGTTCGCACTCCATTATGAGGATATTGATCAGACAATATAAGAAGTTTTCTGTGCTAGGCCAGCTTTCTGAGCCGGCAAACAAGCTGGCTTAACTGGGATAACACTTATGCAGCATAAGCCGCAATTCTGTTTGGAGACTATCAAAGGGAAAACCCCGCTCTTCTTACTCTTTCTTGAAGCGGCTAAGGATAAATGCTTATTCTAATTTGATTTGGCCCTCTTTAAGCAGTTATAGTCTAGTTTAACTGATAAGTCGTAGGCATAAGAAATATGGAAGTTGTTGACAGTCTGAAGTTTAACTGGGAGGTGGGTATCACTCAATTAGATTTAGAATCACTTCTAACGACCACAGCCACAGATGTGGCAAATAGGGAAAATAAGAAGACGGTTTTCGCTTTCTTATCGAAAAATCTGCCTTAACTATCAGAAGACATAGACTTCTGAGCACTTTTGTACAAGATAACCGTAGTATGATGTCAAGCTACAGCTTGAATGGCCCGTTGGGATACTTTCAGTCACAATGTTGATATTGCACTACGAGTCTAAGTCCAACCAAGTATTTTGGGATTTGTGGATTGGTATGATAATTTTCAAACGGGGTCATTCCGAGACCACAACACACTATGTGAAGTTCTGGACGTAAAGTATTAATCAGTAAAAAGCAGTTTAACGCTTGGCTGGTTAAAGCTAGGAAGCTGCAGGCAATTGAGCTGACGACCCCAAAAGCCCTTTGTTGTGACGAAGGCCGAGTAGACGTAGTAGGCAGAATAGTTGGCGAAATAAGAAAAATTCTATGAGTCGACTCGAATGAAGACAGAACTATAAAAATCTTTAATTTAAAAAACACTTAAACCAACTAGCACACCTTAATCGGATGCAGGTTTTCAGAAGACAGCAAGTGCGAGATGAATAGAATCACTTGAACTTTTGTTATGTGTCTAACTTAAGAGATATAAAATGAAAAACGTTGAGCGAACTTATCTGCATCACTTGATTTCTGTAAATTTTTTCATCAATTTTTTTTTAATGCAAGGCGTGCACAAATAGCCGACCACTGGTTTTAGGCCAATCTATTTAAGGATCAAAAATAAATATGGCACAATCGTACCACATTCATTTCTAAAATATGCCGATTAGGTTTAGATATTTTTCTTGGTGTAACTCTATACCAAGTTGTGTTATGGCTACAAATTTTTAATATTTATTTTATTTACAAAGTTCCGGTTAACTAACACGTCACATACTTTCACATATTGCAATAAAATCTGAAAGATATTCTATTTAAAAAAGAGAACAACAAAATATTAAATGAAATGACGAAAAATATAAAAAATTAATTTATGATTTTACTTTAAATGCTTTCGGGCTAAAGTAGGCAGCTTCTTCCGTTTAATGTAATAGTTTTCAAACTTAAAATTGTTTTTCATTTTTACGGGCAACAAAATGATGCTAACAAGTATCATTAACATTAGAAAGAATAGAGGAAAATAGAGGAAATGCATATAGAGCACCACCACCCCCATCCCATATTATCAAAACAAAAACCTCCTGCTAGAAGGAAATAAATTTTACACTGATGTCTATGGTTGCAACAAGAATCTAGTCTAGATTTATAAAGTTTGATTTTTATTGTATAAAACTGCATGTGGTTATTTTATGAATGAAGTTTTTGTTGTTGTTGTTGTTGTTTTTTCGTTCAACACAAAAATTGTTACAGCAGCACAAGATACATTACTTGTCTGAGTTGAACAAATATTTCAGCGAAAATTTCTCAATAGAAAGTAAAGGAAATCGAGAGAATAAAAGTATCTTCTTGCCACATCATAACAATCGTTCGGGTATTTATGATAAATATGTAGTAAATTTTAGCAACTTATATAAACTTGCTGTTTAATGAAATATTTTCTAACGTATGATATGGAAACAGAGTTTAAAAAATACTGTTTGAAGTCCTTTCAAAACTGTTATACTTGTGTGTGTGTGTGTGTGTGTGTGTGTGTGTATGTTATTTTAAGCACTGCATCAATACCAGTGGTATAGAGAGGATTTGACATTCCCAATACAATATTTTCTTTTCTTTATTGAAACATGACCATGTATTTACATTTATTTAATATTTTGTAAATAGATGTTTCAAAAAGTTACTGTGACTCTAAATTGTTAATTTACGTTAAGACTTTCATTCCGATTGACAATTTTCTAATTAAGAAAACGAAGAAAAAAAAACAAAAACTAAATTATCCTTGTCTTTGTTTAGGAAAAGTTCTAGGAAAGTAGTTTGTATAAATAATTTAGTTTAGACCTAAGGCAGTGAAAGGTTTGTGGGACAACAGACGTTCACTTATTCTTAAAGCTTTCTTTATCCTCTTTCCAATTGTCTGTCTCTATCCTCTTTTAAGTCTATTTGCCATCAGACAAAGCTCATTGATTTCTATACATCCACAAGCAAGTTTTTCTTTTCGTGCTACAAACTACATGTGGAAAAACATGACATGACCAACCGCTACTTATTGAACTTTTTCTTTTTCTATTGCCCCAACTAAATCACCATTAGCAGCTAAACGAACTACAAAACCAACTTTGACTAGTACAACTGTCGAAACATGACATGATATCAGAAAGCAGCAGAATACCAGCAGCTTAAGTTCAACAAATATCAGATAAAGTTATTTTCATTAACAAAAAAAAAAACAAACAAAAAGGGTAAGAGAAGAACTAGAAAATAAAGTTGTTAAGAAGCTGTAAGAAAGAAGGCATTCTTAGAAAATGTTGTAAAACTTTAATAACAATCGTATATGTGTCTTTATGTTTGCATGTATTTGGGTAACAAGAAAAATAAATATCCTTAAGAAAATGTCCTTGACTGTCCATATAGCAAAAAATTAAGTTTTCTCTTCCATTAAAAATTAAACAATATGATATATGTGTGGATGTTGGTTGGTCTGTTTGAAAAAAAATGTTTGATTAAATGTATTTGTAGCTGAAAGAAAAAATATAGAAATATTTAATTAAAGTTCTTCGAGAGCCTAAACAAATTAGGCTAAATGTTAGATTGTCCGATGACTAAGCCAGGAAAAACCTTTTAGCCAAAAGCAGTCAGTTTTACAAACGATTTAAATCTGGTATTCGACCAAACCCATTATAAGTCACTTAGGATGATGAAAAAGTACCCGCTACAAGCGAATAAAATGCTGCGCTACATTGTGCTTCAAACCAGTAATAGGGTGTCCCATGGGTTCGTTAAAAAAATGGCGAGTATGTGCTATAAAGCACATAGCCTCACTGAAAAATAACAGTGAAAGGCCAATGTAAGCGGCATGCGGCAGCGGGCGGCAACAATAATACCAACTTACCAAAAATGAGTTTGCTTATAAGAAAATTCATTAAAATTTTTTTACACATTTAGGGGATTCACAAGGTGTTCTATTAAGTCCTATTGTCATAATGTTCTAAAATTTCACATTTTTATTTAATTATTTGCTTTCTTTATTTAAAATTGTTAATAGACAAATGTTTACTTTAGGATTTACAAAGAGAAATGTAATCTTTTCGCAAATCACTTTAAAAATGTGTTAACTCCCGATACATGCACTAGCATGAGTGAACTACCGTTAGTTGTTCCTAGATGTTATAGAGGCTTTCATAACTTAACAGTCAAAAAGACTCAAGAAAATGCTCAGCAAAGAAAATATTTTTGTTAATTTTCAACGCAATATTACGACTTGAATACTTCCCACCCATATGGAAAGTGTGCAGGCCATGGCTTCCCAGCAAAAACTGCTGCTTCGCCGTATGTAGGTTTGTAAGGGAATATCAATACAGCAAAGCTTACAAACCTGCTTACGTATGGCATGATATTTATTCGTGATGTCCCACTTAGTTGCATTTCATGTTAAGTGCTTATTTAGGCGCTATAAATATCCAGTTAATTCATGTAGTTTTGGCGCTTCTTTAGTTGTTTAAATTTATTGCGTCATCAAAATAAATGTTTTGCCGTGCTTTTATGTTCGCTGCTTGACGAAAAAATAATGTTTTTTTTTACTCACTGCCTTACAATAGTGCTTTTTTGTATGCACTTGAGTAAGCGAGTGTGTAAAACAGTAAAAGTTTTACATTTACTGCCATACACTATTGCATTTATTAAGAGGAAAAATAAGTGCTTGCTGCGAAGCGCATTAGTATACTATAAAAAGTATTTACTGCTTACAAAATCTTGATTATTTTTTGCTGGGTTCAGTTATACGCAAGCGCAGCAGCTGAGCGGGAATGTTGTATAATGAAGCTCGACTTGTACGGGCCTCAGAGTGATCGCCTTAAGCTTTCTTATGTAATCTTGAAGGTGTAAAGGGATTAGCCTAATGCATGCTATTAAAGATCCACCAAAAAGCAAAGAGATACAATAAGACTTATCTATTACATCCGATTAAATGCAATTGCTAACAATTCTCTTCACGCTTTTCCATGTCTGCGTGAGCAGTTTACCTCTACGTCGAATGCCTTGTGGGTTACACTAAATTGTCATACCTGTGAAATCGTCGTGATATTACATTGATGAGGTGACAAAGGCACAAAGCTTAAGTGATTTCACAAGTCATCCAGGAGCGCTGGTCTTAAGCATTATATTACCCCGTGGTAAGACCGCCACACTTAAACGGCTGCGAAACAAAAACGACTTTGCAGGATGACCTCAACTGGTACGCAATCCTCTGTTAACATTGAGCTTTTCAGTATCAAACAAGATTTCAGACAAGGATACAGCCTTTTGTATGAACTTTTTATCATTCTCTTGTACAAGATTAAACTACACGCAAATGTAAATAGAACTGGCACATGTCGACAAAATGTGGAACACACTGCGAGCAGTAACTGCCAACTTGAAAAAATTCGAGAAAGAGTCAGCCAAAGTGGATCTGACAGAAAATGCAAATAAACCAAGGGGACGGTACTAACCCACAAGACGTCCGTACACTTGGGCAGATAATGAAAGCTGAGAACAACAACTTTGAGATAGTCAGCGATCTTTTCTACCTCATTGCCGCCATAAACAAAAAACAGCATTAGTTTTGTTGTAAAAAGAACAATACTGGCTAATTGATTCTACAGTTTAAAAGCAAACCAACCCTCCATCCCCCCCTTCGTCCAACAGGCAAAAATCACGTCCTACATGACAAGGATACTACCCTTACTTTTGTATCACTCTAAAACATGGTCACTTACAAAAGCAGAGGAGGCACTGGCTGGAGTGTTTGCAAGAAAAATTTTCAAAACCTGGTGTCGGAAATTAGAGAAGAAGCACAGAAGACCGAAGCGCCTGGAGGTCGATTCGGCTAATGGAGCAAACGTTCTGTAAAAGCCACTTTACGCAAAGTAACAAAAATACCGTCATGAGATTGATGTCTTCTTGGAAGGTACTCATGTATACACTAATCGCATACTTTAACGCAACTTAAATCAAACAACAGTCGACACAACCTTAGCACTCTTTCCTAATACTTTTCACTACTCCTTTTTATACAAATATATAACATATTCAATAGATAAAACATAGTCTTCTAGATTTCTTTGAAAACTTAATTGCAATTAAGTTATTAATAGATTAACGTAAAAAAGCCCCAACTCTCTTCTACATTTCTTTGGGGGTATGAAACCGATGGAAAGCCATTAACAATTTTAGAGCCACAAATACAAAATTAACTAAAGGATGGAAACAGGCAATGAAGCGAATCTTAAATGCAGTGGTATGATATTCATAAAACTATTTATTCCATTTTTTTATTATGGACTATAAGGAAATCATGAAGCATTTCATAATGGTTTAATTAACCTTATTGTACATGAGGTTTTTTTAGGAGAAGAAAGAAATATTCTTTCAGTGGATGCCACTCAAAATAAAAAAAATTTTAATGCAAAAGCTATAAAATTAATTTGAAATGCCAATAATCATGCTTAAAATGCTTAAAGCGTGCTTCTAAGCATGGAAATTGAAGAAAACATGTTTACAAGCTTTGAAAATGTTTATAAACATTTAAATGTTTATAGGTTTGTTGTACTATTAAAACTGCAAACAATAAAAAAACTAAAGAAGTTTTAAGGAAGTGCATATTAATTGCAATTTTTTAACCTCAAAAATATTTTTATTTAAAAAACCAAAAACTTTATTATTAATATTATCTTTAAATTAAAAGAGAAAAACACAAAAACTTTTCCCACATTCGTCTATTTAATCAGCATCACTATCACCATCAAGATAAATTTAATTTGAAAATAAAAATTGTTTATAGTTTTAATCAAATAAATATTTTTTAAACCAGAGTTACTCATGCCAACTGATTAAATGACAAAACTACTTTTAATTTTTATAGACTCGAGACGACAACGGCAACAACACTTAAACATAATTAAATTAATTTTTTATTGGTTTAAGGCAAATAAAACGAACAACAAAAATTCCAATTAAAACAATAAATAGAAAAAAATAGACAAAAACAACTGTAGGCTTCAATGATTATTATTAGAAGTTTTTCGAAATTTAACAAAAAAAAAAAACAATTTGTTTTTCATTGATTGTTATCTTCCCATTCATGCCAATGTTTTCCCATAAAAACATTTTTTATCGGGTGTTTTTTTTGTTGCATAAGAACTTTGAATTAGAATACAAACCAACCATGATTTCTTTTTTAAAGTGGGAGCACAGACGTTAAGGGTTTTACGTGAACACCTACCCTGCGGGCAATAATTCACGGTGCTCTTAACACTTGGTGGAAAAAAAGCGTCCACCAGCTCCTCCAGAATGGCTTACCAAACCACCCAATTCGCAATTCTTTGCCATGACTGTGTGCAAGCCATAACATACCCCTTGCTGAGGAGTTGGGCTATCTAAACCCAAGTGGCGTCTTTAGTTTTGATCTCGCCTTTCATTATCAAAAAAGATCCGCGACGACAAGACACATCTCCACACGCTTGTAAAACAGCAAGAAAGATTATGATTATTATGTCGCACCCAACAAATATGACCCCCAGCTCTGTTTAAAGGATCTTTTCACATTCAGACAAATCAATTTCTCCACTTTGATCAACGCTTCATAATCTTCTCACCTCGAGTCAGGACCGAAACACGCACATGCTTCAACATGCCAATGCCAGCCTTCTGATTATTTGCTACTACTTTGACGAGATCTTGTTTTAGATCCTAGGGTGCCCAGCCATAGCCAGTGTCCCTATTCACCTACTTCCAAACAAACCTACACCTTCTCAGCTATTAGCCTACTTCCACAGTTGATCATGTGCCTGGGTAGACCCGCCAAAACTAGAGACTCAATTTTGTGAACCTTAAGTTCATATAAGACCGCTTACGCGATCACTCTGGGGCCCGCACAGGACGGACCCCAGCATATCAACTTTCCTTCTCAGTTGCCCCGCTTGGGGATAACTACAGCCACCACGTGAACTCCCGAAGAAAACCTCACCATTAATCAGTTCATGCACTGGTAAGCACATGGGGCCAACTGATTCCCGTGGTACCAAATAGGACTCTGGTCAGCCTCTGGAATCTACTTCTGTACAATTCCTACCAATTTCTATTTAACACAGAGGAGGTATTGGTACCCTTAAAACCTTCTATTGCTGTGCCGCTTATTGGTTACAAGGACAACCTGCCTCAAGCCAGACCAGTAAGTTAACAACCACTGATCGCTTTTGGCCCAAGACAGATTGTTTTCAATTTAGCCATGTCTGTTAGCCCAAGAAGCACAAGAAAAGTCGCTGTCAGAATAAAATAGGTTCTATTTTATAACTGAATTTAGCAGCGTCAAATTGTTTGCAAAAAAAGCGTTATGCCAGTGTTCTGTTTCATCACTTACATTAATTTTTAAATTATTTATTGGAGATTATTTAATGACTTGAAGATCATCTTTGTTCCAAGCTCCAGCTGTCAAAGCATAGTTATCGATATCGATAGATCTTATGTAGCTAAAGATGCACCCTTTATATTAATTACAGTTCCTTGTAGTTATTGTTGTTTTTGGTATGTTGGATTTGGATTTGTCATTTTCGGTTTTAAAGAGAAGAGGAAAGGAAGTGAGAAGCAGGTCTCTGTGTATATATTTTTAATGCAAATTTGTGGTGGCTCCAAACCAGGATAAAATAATGTTTTTAATGATAATGAAGATAAGGACGACGATACTAACGACAGTGTTGTTGTTTTGCATTACTTTAGTTTCAACACAACACAATCTGCTAACTGTTTGTTTGTGTTTATGAAAAGTTATAGAGAACGAAGTCATTAAAAGCTGACAACTTTGATGGTGTGGGATTAATCAAAATGTCACTGGTCGTTGACCAACCAAAAGAATTGTGGTGGGTTTATATTTGTTAACACAGTATTTAAATGGAAATATATGTGATGGAGATTACATTTAGAGTCAAACTGATAATTAAAATTGAAGAGGAATTAAGCTAAAACTTACTTGTCGCATTGCATTTGTACATATTTTTAATATAAAAACAAACCAGTATTTACCTGCAAAGAGAAAAAGAATGGAAAAAAACTCATTAAAACTGGTGACAAAAAATGAAGTAAAAAATATTTAAATTTAACTAATTTTAATTGAAAAATAAAAAGAAAAGCAAAGACTTCCTTTTACTCTTTAAAACCTTTTACTTGTTTGCCAAACATGGCTTTTAATAAAAATTTTCCCCTTCTAAGAAAACCCCATCTCAAGTTGAAGTGATTTTTTTTTTTTTGTATTTTTCCTAGTTCTTTCATTTTTCAATATCAATCATTAAGCAATAAAGTAGGGAATGTCTATCTTAGTGACTTCCAAAATGACTATAATTTCCATTTGGAAGCCGTAATGCCAAGTGCATTGTCTTTATGGCTGCACTAGCTAGAGCAAAGGCAGACAATTTTTTAAATTTGCAAACTCAAACAGCGCTAGAAATCTATTTGAGTTGATGAATCCAAGTAAAATAGTTTTTATATTTTTATTTTCTTTTACTTTTCTCAAATGCATATTTAATAGTATCTATGCCATTGACATTTAAAAAGATATTATTGTCTTTTAATGCAACAACACTAGCAAAAACTGAATGCTTGAATAGCTTTAGCTGCCTGAATGAATAAATGCATCAAGTCCAAGTATTTAAATGTCTGTCTATACTGCAACCGGCAGCATATAATTTACTTGTCTGCATTTCAACAGCAATAACGATATATTCATGAGTGGGACTTCCATTAGCAACGACAACAACAGCAACAATAACCACAATAATAAAAAACAAATTAGGCAAAAAAGTAAATGAGTTTTTTTTCTTCCTCTATAAAGTAGAAAAGAATTGTTTTCTGCAGGTAAAAAAAAATAAAGAGTAGTACAACAACAATAATAGAAATCAGCTATAAAAATAGTCGCAGTACTTTCTATTTGCATCTTTGGCTGCCAACTAAAAGGCATAAATAACAACAATTGTTAATGCCTGCAACGACAACCACTAACAATAACTATAAAAATAAAGACATTTAAATATACAAAGTAACTTGTGAAATGACGGTTGCAATAAAGGACATTACAATAATTGAAATGTTTTAAGTTATTGGAACGGTTCGTGCGATAGTGAAGGCTGAATGGAACTCTGAGCAACAAAGGAACTCTGTTATACGAAGGAAAAACCCGGTAGAGGAGTTTACTTTCGCATCCGAAACTACAATACAATTCTATATAGAGAGGACAGAGCATTTGCAAAATGTTTGTCCAGGGTCAGGGCACATGCAGATCTAACAATCAAAAGTTTATAGGAACTATACTAATTCTGAGAGAACCCAGTCTAAGACAGTGTTGCAATGCAAGAATATTATTAGCGATTACTTAGAACCTGGTTAAGTACGCTTTTTGTGGATGTCTAGAAGGCGATTGGAGCTAGAAAGCAGTAGGCTGTTGACCTGAGGAATACGAACCGTTATATGTCAACCATGGCCAAGTTTAAGGAGTCGACAGATAAAGCCCATAGGGCACTGTGTAATAATCGAAAAGATGGCAGCATGACAAGAATCCTCTGGGGCGACTTTAAAAAGAACATAGGGCAACTCTTAAGCTAGGCAAGCTTTACATAAGCAAGGTAATGAGAGTTTTGTCACTCGAACATACATACATGCTCACCTCTATTGGATAGTGGTTGCTGGTAACAGAAAGGGCAGGGCATGCAAGTCCAACGGAGGTTAGCATTAATACAGATAGTTAAGACCCCATTGGTATAATTTAGACAGAGGGCACCAAATCTTAGATAATATTGTAATGCAGGAAGATGGTTAATGATAATTCAGATTATAGCCAAGTACGTATAATATGGTTGCCTGGACATTTCAGGGCAACGGGAAATGAACGCGGCAATAGTTTGGTGATTTAAGTCAAAAAGCTCAAAAAATAAAGCTGAGAGTTCACTGAAGTGGCCAAAGGCAAAGGCACTTTGGATTAATTTAACTGATAGCAGAACGGCTATAGTCGTCTTGGGCGACACTCAAGAAAAGAAGGCTTTTTCTTCGTAGTTGGCACATACTGTCTTGTCACGTTTTTATGCAAAAGATAATACACTGGGGCATTCCAATTTTTGGATTCTTCTTCGGCTGCACTCTTGAACAGTTCAGCCGGTAACACATCGGCTTCTGTTACTTTGTTATTCTTAAGCCGGGTTATTCCTATTTCGTCCTTATTTTGTCTAAGCGGTATACACTCAATACCATTTTCAGGGTAAGTTTTCTTCATCGCCGCAACACTTGGATACCAATAGTTGCGAATTATCTTCTGCATCAGCCACCTGTTATCTTTCTTCCTTTCTTCAGAAGGATGTGCCTTTACAAAAGCTTTTATTTCGATGATTCACTCTTTGCTAGATTTTTGAACTCTCCTTTGACTCTTAGAAGTTCTAATGCACCACACCTACGCTTTCCGTTTCTCTCTACTTGCTGCGGAAAAGACATTTCTCCTCTCTCCGCTACTATTTCTTCGCAGCTGACTGCAGGGTATCCAGGTACGCCGCATCCTTCGCTTAAGTAGGAACACGATAGTCCTCTCAGTGGTTCCTCAAGGAATATGTGCGGATTTTGCCGCTTTCTGCATGAAGTAAGCAATGCTTCGCCATAACACCGAAACATCGTCTTGACAAGGAGTGCCTTCTTGAAGCAATTAGTTCAGGCAAACGGAGTAAGCCGATGCTATCGTTTGCCTTTGCAGCTTTTCGAAGTCAGGCTTTCGCGCTGTGTAAGATCGTTTGCACAAACTAAACTTGTTAAAAAATATTTTATCTATTTTTAATTAACGAATAGGAATTTTCTGGACACATTTTGTTTAAAATATATCTTTAAATGTAAACAAGCAGCTTGTTGCAAATATAAGTCATGCATTGTTGCTTTACTAAAGTACATTTTGCAACTTGTTTATAAACAAACTTTCAACAAAACCTTTTAGAGGACGACGAACCCAAAGGTTGGAAAAGACTTTATTATTTTTCTAATACAACAATAACATGTTGCAATAAAATTCTATTTATATTAAATTATATGAATTTAATTTTTATGCCCTTTTAATATGTTCCAACTGTTACACATGAGTTTTTATATTGTTCTACATGATTAAGCAATTTCTGTAAAAAAAAAGTATATTTTCTATGACAACATACATAATAATACTGCCATAAACATGTTGCTGGAAATGATTTATCTGTTCAGCAACATTGTCTATATGTTCGCTTGGTAGAAAGAAGTCATTATTCTCTTGAAAAAAAAACAAAATAAATAATAAAAAAATCATATCTAAATTAATGTCCTGCTGACTTTACAGTTCATTTCCTGTTTTTAATTCTTATGGTCATGCAAAATTTCAACCTCAACTTAATCTTTGCTGGAAAGAGCTTAACTAATCTATAATACAACATAAATAACTCAGTAAAGATAGAAGAAATGCATAAACATATTGCAACAACTGCAAGAGAAAGAATAGAAAAAGTCTTGAATGACTGGAACTGACTTAACTTTTATATGTCACCATCAGAACCCAGCCAGTCTCACCAAGATCATAATCAACAAAAACAGAAACAACTAAAGCAAAAACAACATTGTTGCAAGTGTTAAACATTATGGGCGAATTCAAGCCAAACCAAACAAATCTACCACAAAAGCAGCAGAACATTAGAAGATGAATTAAAAAGAAATTAACAAGCAGAGATGAGGCAAACGAAGCATAAAAATTTTATTTTGAAAAAAAAAAATTTTTTTTTTTTCTCAATTTTTCAACTTTATTCAAACCATACGGTTATCAACAATAGCAACAACAAACGCATTATGATGCCATACAGATGCAGATAGAAAATTTAAGCAAACAGCAGTTGTCTAGGCAAGTTTAGACAAGAAGCAGAGTTTATTTGTTTAACTTTGTGTATGTATTTGTACATGTGGTCGCCAAGTTATAGTAAAAGAAAATTTCTTAAGTAACAGTAGCTGCAAGTATGTGGTTCCTGTTACTATGAAGATGAAGCCGGTATATATTTTTTTTCAAATACTCATAGTACCATCCAAGTAAAAGGCAAAAGAATGCCAGATGCCGGGTTTTGCATCATTGCATCATCAACAACAATATCAGGAATAGCAACGACAAAAATGATAGCAATAAATGCATTAGCAGCAGCATCATCATCACTTTACTCTTAAATGCAGTTTGCATTTGCAACATCCTCTTAACTTAAGCTTTATAATCATTATTATCATCGTTTTTGTTTTTAATGATGTTATTGCTTTAGTCGTTGTTAAATAATATTTCTTTGTAGTCACTTGTATCCTTTGCTTCTCCAAGCGTAACATACTGTATGATAAACTCGTTGAAGAAAAAAATAAAAAATAGATTAAATTTAGATCTTGTTTGATAGTATCTGTATTTGAGAGTTAGAGTTGCATTTAAAAGGATGACTAGTTTGCTAAGCTGTTTGTGACAAATATAAGTATTTGGAAATGAAGCTGAAAGTATTTCCACATGTTTGACAATTCTTTTGGGGTTGTATTTTTTAATGATCGGCTTGTTGTGGTTTCCTCGCAATTGAAACAGAATTGGAGGAAAAAGGTCCACCGAAGTACTGCAATGTGTATAAGTTTGCTCAGCGTCTCCAATTTATTTTAAATAGCCATCGATAAGGAAATATCCGTGAATTTTACTGATATAAGTCAAAAAGATAATAGAAAGGAGAATAGAGGGTGGAATTTGTAGAAATTTGTTTTGAGTTGTTTCGACATTAAAAGTGAGAGGAAAGCCCTCTTAAGGCAATTTGTTCTACATATAAAATGTGCGATTCAAAAAAGGATTTTCTCTGTAATGAGTAGTATAATTTTCTGTCCAATCAACCGCGACCACGTTTAAAATCCCGGGTTTTAAGAAGAAGTTCCTAATTTCTTCAGAGCATATTCCATTAAAGTATCGATAGGAGAGTAAGACATTGATAAACCTAAAAACATTACTGTCATTAATAAGAAAGTTTACCCCGTTTTCGATAGGGAATACAAATATGAAGATAAGGTGGAGTATTGAAGTTCTTGTACCATTTTATATATCACAAACCAGATCTGGTATAACACCAGACACAAAACATTTACTCTGACCTAAGCAGAAGCTGGGAGCTGACATAATAAATTCTTAAAAGATTCGATGTCCTTCCTAGATGCCTTGCAGTCACTCTTCCCTTCGTCTCCCTTCTAATAGAGATGTGTTTGTAGATTAAGCTGAGCCATTAGTAAATACAAAACCTTACTAAGTTCAGGTTTCCTCAATTTTAGAATCCCATTGGTACTCTTGTGATTCAGGTTGTCCCCAATGATTCTCGTCATTTGGCCAACTATTTTTACTTTTCCACAGTGCCCTGTGGCAATTTTTGTCCAATCTTTTATCAGGACCATTGCAGCGAAAAAAGGGTTTCCAATTTCTAAGGTCAAATGCAAACAGTTTTCTATCTTTTGTCACCGGAATAATGTAATTAACCGTTTTTCCTACTGCCCTAGTCAGCCGTGTAGTACGACAATCGCTAACAAGCCTGCCTTAGATTTTCATTCAACCAGTTCGGGCGACAGTTAACGTTAACCTATACTCAGGGCATTCGGTTCAGCGTCTCCCTTTGTAAAGAATTCAATATATTAAGCCACAGCTTATAACTGTGTTCCTAGCACAATCTAATTGGCCTTGTTCTTTAAGGTATGTTTGGTTCTCAGAGGTGACCAAGCCAAGCTAGAATATTATAAATATATTTAGTCGAGGTGGAATATACGGTCATCACATATGCTTTCCGTAAGATCTAACAATTGACATTTTCATTTCGCTTCAAATAACATTTACTTTCCGGAGTGTGGGCAGCTTTGCAGGGTTTTCTGCGATTATACCCGACATTATTGGCGAGCTTTTACATTGCGTGCTCCAGCGATTGAAACTCTATAGGAGTTTGAGCGGATTGGTTCCACAAAGTGCTATTAGATATAGTTGTAGGCTGGATTATTTCCTGAAAAGGCCTAAAAAAGCGGTGTACAAACGCTTTTAATTTCCCAAATTGATATATTCCAGGTCTTGCACCTTGAAATAAAGAATGATTTGACATTCGTGTCAAAGACTTTGATTCTGGTGGCAGCAAAGATGCTTCTAGCCCTCGAGTCTATTGAGCGTATCATATGCTTGCTTCACTTTGCACAGTCCATTCTTAATGCTTTTTTTTTGTTTTTAAACTGTCCCAGTAACAAAAACCTTTAACATCCTCTAAGGGCTCTCCTATAAGCTGAAGTGGATCACGATTTCAATGTTTTGTGTTTACACGCTGGTTGACGTGACCCTTGAGTAGTTTGATCGAAACTTGCATATCTGCGAAGCGATTGGAAATAAGCATTATAGTCCAGGTCATCAAGAGATATTTGGCAATGAATTCTGTTCCCCTTTTGATTTTGCTAAAACCTCCTACCATTTTATTATCGCATTTTATTGAAAAGCTCTTTGTGATACCTGCAAAATTCACTAAAACCAAGCGAGCGCCATTCCATCGATTGATCAAATATTACACCGATGCTTATAATGTAGTCTACACAGAACACATTCGGTCTTAAGTCAGCTTCTCGCCTTAATAAAGGTTCCAGGCCGACCAAATGCGGTGGACTACTATCTTGTTTGCGGCACTAAGAAGACGTGCGTAGATGCTGCTAGCAGTATGCAACTGAAACCAACGGCAACATTGTTGCAGACGTTGTCGTTTTCAATTTGCTGTATTGTGTAATAAAAACGCCAATGTTAAACGGAAAATAATAATTATTAAGGTTGAGGTGATAAGGTAACATAAGATCGCTTTCAACCCACCTTATTTGCACTAAACCATTTTACAATTAATCATATGCATAGAAAACACTTTTATATAAAAAATCGTATTTTTTTCTCTGTCTGTTAAGTGTCACTGGCATCATATTTGTTTGAAAGACTTTCCTACTTAAAGGGTACAGTTGAGTTTTTAATTTAAAAAAGGAATTTTTCTACAAATACTTATGCAAAGGAAAATAAATTTTTACTCGAGATAATAACATTTACAGCAGTGGTAGGCAACTAATACTTTAACAATTGTTTTTGTATATGTTCAGTTGCAGTTAATATTAATTCCATGTTGTTGTTAGTGTAATTCAACAAACAAGCGATAATCATTCGTCTTGTTGGAAATTTCATCTGAAACTGATTAAAATTTCTAATGCTTTGTGTACATGCAAAGACAAAAGAGGAAAATTTGCGCGGCGTGGCAGAATGCCTACCACTGATTTACAGTCACTACTACGATGAGCAGTAGAACAACATCTGTAACTAGAGTAGAGAATATTCATAACAATCATTAGCCTCATAATTATTTGTTTCTTTTTTTGGCATCATTTACTGCAACACAACTAACTGCCACTAGTAACTGCAATACAGAACATTATGAGAAATAGCGACAAATCGTTTTGCAACGATATGATAAAATTAAATGTATTTTTTTACTTCTTTTGGTTTTTTTTTAGTTTTATTTAACTTTAAAGTTCATGCTGCATTGTCGCTAATGTCAGAGGAGCAAAGAATGCCACCAAAATATGCTTTTCCTTGTTGGGAATTTTTTTTTAATAAATGTTTGTCTTCTTCTCGACTTTACGCAGCAGATACATATCGTTACCTAAATTTAGAAAGGTCATAGCTTGTATTTTTTTATTAGACCCGAATTTCGTTTATTTTGCCAAGTGGTCTGCTCATATATGTATCAAAATTAGCAAAAAAAAAAAAAAAAAAAAAAAAAAAATAAAAAAAAAAAATCTAGACCTAAAAAAATAAGAGTTAGGGCCATTATATATTAGGGTAACGATACATATACAACAAGAAATTTAAAAATCGATTTGCCAGTATATTTGTTGCTAACAGTCAACAAACACAATTGTAGTGCATTCATTCATGACAGAATTTGAAATGGTGCGGTTGATAAAGTTTTCATTCTACATATTTAATTTGGTTTCATTTCTCTTGTTGTATGTTTTTTCTTCCAAGTTAAAGTGTCATTTAAAACTATTAAAAGTTCAATAACAAGACAGACATCTTCAGTTTAAATAAGAGGGTTCTTTTTCTTAAATTTATTTTTATATTTCCACAATTTTCAATGCAATATACAGTCCATTAATTACAGTGGGTGTTGAAAGTTATAAAAATAGAGCAGAAATTTTAAATTCTAAAATCAGATTATGAAAGCCTTTAAGAAATTCAAAAATTTTTATAATCACTTTGACAATGTTAACATTCGTTTTTTAAATGTTTAAAATTCTTTAGGATCATATGAGTTGTTAGAGTCCCTTTAAGATGTTTTAAAGACGCCGCCGCCAGTTTGAACAAATTGCCTTGTTATTGATTACACTAATTACTGAATAAGCTTTCGTACTTTAAATGACAAATATTAATGTTGGCAACCTAGTGCTTTACAAATTTTAGTTGTTTGCAATCAACTAGAAATGCAATTTATCATTTCTCTACAGACAAATTGCCTATACTGACTATTTTGATTCTATGTAATTCCTGTGTGATGCTCTCAACGCTCTATGTCTTTAGAGCAGAGGAGGACAAAGAACTTTACTAATTGACACAAACACAAAGTGGCATTGAATAACCATAGTTGCTGTATTGTACAGCAATCATTTTAAACGAACGACAAACGTAAGTTCAACGTTTTTATTATTGATATTTTTTTTTCTTTGGATTTTTCGTTCAAGATATAGAAGTTAATTTAAGCGTATCGGAGTTTTTGTTCCGTAATAATTAACAACAATCAACAAAGTTTTTTTTTCATTTTGTTTTTAAACATAATTATTAATTGCTTTTTTCCAACTCCATTTTTTTCCAATAATTTTATACACATTTTCATTATTCTTTAACCAACTAGAGCGTTTTCGTTTTGTAAGTTTTATTCTTCTTCTTTTTATTTTTTGCAAATTTTTTTTCATTATTTTTTATCTTAACCGTTGGGTGCCAATGGAATTGCAACCATGAAAATTAAAACTAAAAAAAGAAATCAAACATAGATTATAAGAACTTATGGCATGACTTTAAATGAAGTAGTTATTATTTGTTTAAGTCCTTGTTGCTGTTGCTTTTTATTTTTTTTTTAACCTCTCTTCGATATTCTTTAATGACAATTATAATTGCAAGCAATTTTTCATATTTGCGTTACAGACCCTTAAGCTGATAAAGACACTACAATAGGGATAGACAGCAGTTTAAAACTTTAAGGCAATTTGGCCATAATATGAAATATAAAAATTACCACAATAGTAAGGTAAGGTTAGATTATGGACATACAAAGGATACAAAACATATTCAATATAACACCCTACTGGCACATGCTAACAGACTCGTCTCACCACGTTTACGTTAGGTTAGGTTAGATTAATTCACGTTAGGTTAGGTTAGGTTTAGGTGAGGTTAGGTTAGGTTAAGTTAAGTTAGGTTAGGTAAGGTTAGGTTAGGTTAGGTTAGGTTAGGTTAGGTTAGGTTAGGTTAGGTTAGGTTAGGTTAGGTTAGGTTAGGTTAGGTTAGGTTTAGGTTAGGTTAGGTTAGGTTTAGGTTAGGTTAGGTTAGGTTAGGTTAGGTTAGGTTAGGTTAGGTTAGGTTAGGTTATGTTAGGTTAGGTTAGGTTAGGTTAGGTTAGGTTAGGTTAGGTTAGGTTAGGTTAGGTTAGGTTAGGTTAGGTTAGGTTAGGTTAGGTTAGGTTAGGTTAGGTTAGGTTAGGTTAGGTTAGGTTAGGTTAGGTTAGGTTAGGTTAGGTTAGGTTAGGTTAGGTTAGGTTAGGTTAGGTTGAGGTAGGTTAGGTTAGGTTAGGTTAGGTTAGGTTAGGTTAGGTTAGGTTAGGTTAGGTTAGGTTAGGTTAGGTTAGGTTAGGTTAGTTTAGGTTAGGTTAGGTTAGGTTAGGTTAGGTTAGGTTAGGTTAGGTTAGGTTAGGTTAGGTTAGGTTAGATTTGGTTAGGTTAGGTTAGGTTAGGTTAGGTTAGGTTAGGTTAGGTTAGATTATGTTACGTTAAGTTAGGTTAGGTTGGGTTAGGTTAGGTTAGGTTAGGTTAGGTTAGGTTAGGTTAGGTTAGGTTAGGTTAGGTTAGGTTAGGTTAGGTTAGGTTAGCTTAGGTTAGCTTAGGTTGGTTTAGGTTAGATTAGATTAGGTTAGGTTAGGTTAGGTTAGGTTAGGTTAGGTTAGGTTAGGTTAGGTTAGGTTAGGTTAGATTTGGTTAGGTTAGGTTAGGTTAGGTTAGATTATGTTAGGTTAAGTTAGGTTAGGTTAGGTTAGGTTAGGTTAGGTTAGGTTAGGTTAGGTTAGGTTAGGTTAGGTTAGGTTAGGTTACGTTAGCTTAGGTTGGTTTAGGTTAGATTAGATTAGGTTAGGTTAGGTTAGGTTAGGTTAGGTTAGATTTGGTTAGGTTAGGTTAGGTTAGGTTAGGTTAGGTTAGGTTAGGTTAGGTTAGGTTAGCTTAGGTTGGTTTAGGTTAGATTAGATTAGGTTAGGTTAGGTTAGGTTAGGTTAGATTTGGTTAGGTTAGGTTAGGTTAGGTTAGATTATGTTAGGTTAAGTTAGGTTAGGTTAGGTAAGGTTAGGTTAGGTTAGGTTAGGTTAGGTTAGGTTAGGTTAGGTTAGGTTAGGTTAGGTTAGGTTAGGTTGAGGTAGGTTAGGTTAGGTTAGGTTAGGTTAGGTTAGGTTAGGTTAGGTTAGGTTAGGTTAGGTTAGGTTAGGTTAGGTTAGGTTAGGTGAGGTTTGGTTTGGTTAGGTTAGGTTAGGTTAGGTTAGGTTAGGTTAGGTTAGGTTAGGTTAGGTTAGGTTAGGTTAGGTTAGGTTAGGTTAGGTTGAGGTAGGTTAGGTTAGGTTAGGTTAGGTTAGGTTAGGTTAGGTTAGGTTAGGTTAGGTTAGGTTAGGTTAGGTTAGGTTAGGTTAGGTTAGGTTAGTTTAGGTTAGGTTAGGTTAGGTTAGGTTAGGTTAGGTTAGGTTAGGTTAGGTTAGGTTAGATTTGGTTAGGTTAGGTTAGGTTAGGTTAGGTTAGGTTAGGTTAGGTTAGATTATGTTACGTTAAGTTAGGTTAGGTTGGGTTAGGTTAGGTTAGGTTAGGTTAGGTTAGGTTAGGTTAGGTTAGGTTAGGTTAGGTTAGGTTAGGTTAGGTTAGGTTAGGTTAGGTTGGGTTAGGTTAGGTTAATTTAGGTTAAGTTAGGTTAGGTTAGGTTAGGTAAGATAAGGTTGGATCACGACCGTAACCCGCAGCGCTACGTGTTTTTTATCTTTAGAAGATAGTTCGTAGTATGATCTTGTATCTTAGTTATAGATAATTATAAAGTCCCAGACATTTTCCTTGTAGTCGGTTACCCATCTTGACTGTAGTTCGCATACCTCAACGGGAAAATAAAACTGTGTCACAAACGAAACTGTCTAGAAATTATTGTCTCTACTTATCTTTCCAACTGCCTTAACTCGATAGCTCCAAAGAACATGCCACTTCACAGACAAAACCCCTTTTCGAAACCACCAAAATTGACAACATCCGTTATCAAACGTGAGCTAAGCACGTTTTCTTCTTATTTGACAACGAAAGGTATCAATTTTTTTAGGAACCACTGGTCCTTATTTGTCTTATTTCAGCAAAAGTCGTTATTTTTTTGATAACAGAGCGTTTTTTATTTAAGAACAGGGCGTTTACAAAGTGACAACGTCTTTTGATTAACAATTTTTCGGTCTCTGTTTGCCCATTTTAAATATGTCCTTCTTAATTTGACAAAGTTTGGCTTTATATGTGTGGAGGGATATTCTTGAAAAACTGAATTCGAATTCGTTCCCAATTATCCACTAGCCGTGCTTGATTTAAAAATTTCTTTTTTCCCTCTGTTGTTCGAAATCAAATTTGATTCTTATAATTTTGATACATTTAAAAGAAATCTTTGGGAAAAATTGTAAACATCCAGTTGATATTTTTTTATGGTTCCATAGTTTGTCTAAAAAAAAATGTTAACCCAGGACACAAACCCATTTGGTTTACAGGGTTATAGTAAGATCTATCGAATCAAAAATTGTGCAATATTTTTACCACCAAAATTTATAAGTTCTATAACAGACAGCTCCGAGTTTCAAAATTTTTATAGCACACAAATTATGCAGCTGTTCCACAATTCGTTCAGAACTCTAAATTGAAGCTTTTAATCTTCATCAACCAAATAATATTTCTTATTTTGAGCAGAAATGACAGCAACAATTTTAAATGACGCAAAGAGATATAAAAAAGTAAAGAAACTTAAGGGCTCAAGTACAATAAAAAAAATAATTGTATTGTTTATCTATAATTACAAATTACAATTATGTTTGTATGATTAAGTTTTTATTTTAGTACAAACTGTTGCTGCAGTAATTGTAATTGTTGCAATATTCTTCGTTATATAAATCTAGATATAATTGGTTTTCTACATGTACAAACATACATACAATTATTTTTATATTTTTATAAAAATAATAATAATGAAAAATAAACAGAAAAAAAAACATATTGAATCAGATGTATAAATAAATATCTTTTACAATTATTTTATTAAATGATTTAGTCGTATGTGGAATTATGTGACTGTCATGCAAGTAATGTGTGTTTAGTTTGCATTACAACAGTCCATATAAGATTTCATACAATTTAAATTATAATTTATTTTAAGTAACAACTGCTGTGATTCATAAGAACTGATTACATTTTATATTTTACAAAATTTTTATTAAGGAATAAGAGAAAAGAAAAAAATCTTTTTTACTAAACTAATACTGAAGGGTAAGGTTTTTTTTGCGTTTTAAGTGTTCATTAAACGGAAATTAACTTACTTGTCATGGCAATCAATAAGTTTTTTTTTGCTGTTAATTTGTATAGAAAGTTTATTGCAGAAAATAAAACACATTTTTTATGGCAACAGCATACACAAGTCGCAATATAACGCACCTTAATTTGTTTAAGCAAAGTTCCTTTTTTGTTGCAATTTCGCAAATAAAATAATTATTAATGCCAAAATGGCAGGAAATTGGGTTTCATATGGCGATGGCGGTTAAGAAATATGTTTTTTTTATTTAAGGAAACATTTAAATATAGGGTGTCTGGTGGCAAATTTATATTTTAAAATATGATATTTGCAGAATCTGATAAGCGGTGCGGAGGAAGAGGGGCGCCGTTGCGGATTTGTTAGTCACGATGTCTCACTGGTCGAGTGAGCATCGCGCGTTCGCTGTGGATACATTTTTTAAGAATAATGATTTTTACGTAATTGCTCGTCGACAATTTTGTTTAAAGTTTGGTATTCGGCGAATACGAGGGTTGCGTTTTATATTTCGGGATTAGAGAAGAAAAACGAATACTAATCAACGCAAATCACTTTATTGTTTTTTAAAATATTCCCCATGAAGATTTATGCACTTTTGCATGCGTTTGAATCAATTGCCGAAGCACTTTTGCCACTCTGATCCACAAAACATGCATTCTGAATACAGCAACCGCTTCTTAAGGTGTCGAAAATCGTTGACCTCTAAGTTTGTTTTTTACGTACGGGAATAAAAAGAAGTCATTCGATGCTAAATCAGGACTATACGCGGATGACTCATCAAATCAATGTTTTCGGTACTAAAAAATTCAGTTCTTTGAGCCAATGTGTGAGAGCTCGCATTGTTGTGGTGAAGAGTGATCTATCTTCGGCTGTTGGTTTTCCTAATTTGTTGTAACACAACTGGCAAACAAATGGTTGTGTATCACTCAGAATTGACTGTTCCGCGTTATTAAAGTAATGCGGTTGCGACATGTCCAGTTTTTCCTGAGAAACTGGCGATCATTTGCTTAGAAACTCTTCGTGCGCGAACAGCTTTTGTTGGATTTGACTCATCTTGAAACACCCATACAGTCGACTGCTGTTTACTTTCGGGCTCATACGCGTAAATCCAGGATATATCACCTGTCATAATATCATAGACGTGATTTGAAGCACCGCGATCGTATTTTCTGAGCATTTCTTTCGACTAATCGACACGAGCCTTTTTTTGAGCGACGGACAAATTGTGTGGGATCCAACGTGAAAACTTGTTTTGACAATCAAACGTTCATGCAATATTGAATGCCTAATGTTGTCTCAATCTCATGATAGGTCACACGTCGATCCAATATCAGTTCATGCACAGCATCAATGGTTTTGGGGACAACAACTGATTTTGGAAGACCTTCACGAAATTCGTCTTGGAGTGAACTACGACCACGATTAAATTCACCATACCATCGATAAACACTGGTCCTTGGTGGAGCTTCAAAGCCAAAAATAGAATTAAGTTTATCCATGCACTGTTTCTAAATTAATCCACGTCAAAAGTTGTAAGAAATAGTCGCCCGAAAACGTTTACGATTTAATTTAATTTTTGGGTCGAGTTGAATCTTTTGAGTTACTGTAAATAACACAAACAGCGCTCGTATGTCAAAATTTTCTGAGTACGTATAACTTTGAAAATGTCAAACTTTACGATAGAGTTGTTAGTTGTCAGATTGAAACACTTGTGTTGCCAAGTCCCGAAACATAAAAGGCAACCCTCGTACGTGATGGACCAAGTGTAAATTTAATTCGTTTGTGCGTGCACAGATTTTCTGCAACTGCTTCGGCTATAAATGTTCCACGGCCAAGACCTAGTCGATCTTCAAGGACTCCCACGAACATTGAACTGGTTAAAATCAGTTTACGTAAAAAAAGCGACCTTTAATACGGAAAAGAGCAGGCTCACTGGGACTTCCATGAGCGATTATTCATAAAATTTGAAACAAATTTTAAACTCAAATCCTTCAAGAACTGAAAGAAAGTTACTTTGATTTACGCAAAAATTTTTGTAAAACGATGTTGAAGCGTCTCCGCACTGTAAATCTAATTTTTTGGAGCGACGAGGCTCATTTTCACTTAAACGGCCATGTCAACAAGCAAAAGTGCCGTTACTGGTCTCCAAGAATACGAAACCTTCGATTAAAACAACGTTACTGTTTAGTGCGTCTTATTCAAGCATGAGATAATTTTACCATTTTTTCGAAAATTCTCGAGGAAGGGCGAAGAATGTCAACGATGAAAATTATGGATGGATGATTATGAATGATTCACAGATGATTTAACTCAGGAAATTATTTTGTGCGAATCCTTAAAACAAGGTGGACCTGACGACTATATTACTCTTGAAAGTTACAAGCATCTGTAGTCGTTTCGTGTATAAAAAGCTTGATTATTTTATTCTTTAACCTTAAATTTTATAGTGTTAAGTTCAACACAAACTTAACTTATTAGATTTATCTTCACTTAATTAAACTACATTTCAATCAAAATTGTTGAAAACCCTTTACCCAACAATGATCTCATTAACCAGCATTTACTATTAAGTATAGCACTTCATAGTTTCTTAATTTAACTTGACTTTAATTTATATTTTTAGTTTAATCCTTTTATGCTTGAAAATCTCTTCATATTAACTGAAAAACTGTTGCTGTTAACTTTAAGATAAACTAAATTAAATTAAAAAAAAATTAAAGAATAAAGAAAATAACCTTAAAATGCAGAAAACTTTTTTAAAAATATTTCCCTCGTTAGTACTAACAACGTTTAAAGTTTTCCTTTTACATCCAAAAAAAAAACTTTCTTTTAATGGAAATAAAGCTTAATTTCAATCGCATTTCATGAGTTGCCAACTTTATTTACATTTGTTTTTGTGTTTTAAGGAGTATAAGTATGTGCATGTGTGGATGTGTATGAAGTTTTAAATAGAAAAATTTAAAAGTCTTTGTTTTTGTTTTGTTACACTCTTATGTATGAGAGCACACATGTTGAAGTTTAAACAAAAAATTCTACAAAAGAAGATTTTTTCGTATTTTTCTTTTCTAACAAATCGCATTATTTTTAATTTTTATGTTTTTTTTATTTTTAAAATTTTATGCATTTTATTTCATTTAATTTTTTTAAGCTTTGAAAGCAGAAAAAAAATTTAAAACTGTTTTAAATTCGTTACGCTGTGACGAAAATGTAGTTAAGAACTGCTGGTGTTTGAGTAAAATTGTTTCTTAAGCAAAAACAAAAATTACAAACATGATGGTGGTAATCATAGGCTCACATTTTTACGAAAAGTTTATAACAGATGTCTTGGGATAAAAGCAAACATATGTTTTCCATGATATTTTGCTAACGTCATTGCAAATAAAATTAATGTCGAAATTTAAATCAAACAATTGATTTTTTCTTTAATGGTTGATTGACAAAAATCTAAAAAAAATAAGGAGCTTCAAAGAAGTTAGTAAGAAATGCTTATAATTGAATAAAGTTTTAAATTTATTTTAAAATGAATTTAAAAGTATAAAAAAAACCTTAAAAAAATCAGTTTTTTCAAAACTTGAAGATAAACTTTTTGAATATTTTAAATAAAATTCCTGTTTAAAAATTTAATTCAAATAGTCTATTGCTGTTCAAGAGTTTAAACACAAAAAAAATCTTATTTTTTTGACAAAAAGTGATGATGACAGGCATCATCGGCTCAACAAAGAAATTGATTGTCATATTATCTTATGCCAAGAAAAACACATGTCTGTTGCCTGGTGCCAAGCTTCACCCAAATATTAACTTAATTAGGAATTTCAATGCCATCTTAAATGGAAAAAATTTTATTAAATATTTGATTTTGGCTGTTCAAAAAAAAAATCAATAATTTTTGCAAAAACAATTTCAACAAAAAACAAAAAAATAATAAAAACAAGTAATAAAACCAATATAATTATTATTCTTACAGGCGTAAATAATATTTTTTTTTTTTCATTAACCTAATATTTGACTAGACTATTAAGATTTTTAGACATTGTCAACGACAACAACAGCGATGGTAGGTAGTACCAGCAGCACCATTCTCCAATAAAAACAACAGCACTGGCAAGAGCATCATCAGCAATTCACAACATGAAATGATGATAATATTGTTCTCATTGTTGGTGTTGTTGTCTCTATAACAACAATCAATGAAATCATTCACACACAAATTGAATTTGAACACATACCGCCACTAATTGAATTTTTCACTGTCGCGCTCAATTATAATGATTATTATTATTAAAATTCTTTTCAATATCAACATTGTCATCATCCTCGTCATCAACAAAAAGCCTGTTCTAGAACTCAATATAATAAAATAAAGAATTGGCAGTTGTAGTATAAAACAACAACAAGAAAAAACATCACTATAATATGCCGCTACTACAGGCAACAGACAGACAATATATGATTTTAATCCAATACAATACACATTTATGACAACAAAAGGAAAACATACAAACAAACAAACATAAATACCTGCAGTACAAAAAGAAAAAATACGCTTGATTATTATGCACAATAAATAAGAAAGAAGGCGATATGTAAAATAAAACAACACAAGAAATGTGTGACATCTCTGCCAGTCAATTTTTCTTTTTCTTTCCAAACACATTCCTTTCGTTTTTATTGTGTTTTTGTTTTGTTTTTTTATTTTTTTGGAACAAATAAAAATTAAAATAAATTTACAACAAAAAAAAAATAATGTTGTTTCTACACATGTATCCGTAGGCACAAAACTTTAAATATTTGAAAAAAAAAATTAACACATGTATAAAGATACAACAACAGCATCTTTCCATCACTTACTCACCCACACACCCACACGAAAAAAAATTTGCACACTGAAAATATTTGCCTATTCAAGCGGAAACGAAAATAATGGCTTCATGTGTGAGAGTTTATTGCGCATAGCGAACAGAAAAAGGCAAATTACACATTTTGCATGTTTGTAGGTAGAACATATTCACAGAAAGAAAGCCTTAAATTTAACAGAGCTTTAAAGCAGAGGTTTCAATAGTTAGTTTTTTGATTTAATTCTTATAAAAAATTCTTTAGGTAATGATCAACTTAAGATAATTTTGTTGTCAAAAAAGTACCTCTATATTAAAATAAATTTAAAAAATTCTCCTATACCCAAATTAAATTTTTTTTAACAAATAAATCGTAATGCAATGCAAACTTAAAAATAAAAAAATTAAAAACAGACAAATAATCAATATTACTCATACGTCACCCTGTATAAGGATTTAATATCCACTCCATATAAAGACAATATATTATAAGTTTGTGCGGATGTTTGTAACCTTTAATAACTACAGTCTAACACCAAGTTCAATTACACGGTCGCCTCAAGAAATCACTTTCCAAGGCGATTTCACGATGTCCGTCTGTCCTGTCTGGCTGCTAGTCTCCATGTTTTCTAGTTATTAAAAATAATTTTAACGACAGACGTGGTTAATATTTTTTTCCAAAACACCTATACAAATGTCTACCTCAATCAGCTATTTGACTATCACTGCCACAAGTATTACTCCAATCGTCAAGGCCCTTTGCCTTTTTTGTTTTACTGAGATTTAATGCGATCGGTCAATAGTTTAGAATAAATATTCCATTTGAATCCCCCTCCCGGATGGCAAACAAAACCGCATAAACTTTCAAGGAATATTAGTAATTCAAAATTAAAAAAAAACGGTTTATTATGCTCCACCTCCTATATATTAGTCGTTAACTCAAAAATCGTGCATGCCGATATCAGAAAAAATTTTGCTCAAAAAATTTTTATAAAGAAAGAAATTATTGCAGAGATGCCAGATGCACAAGATAAACTGAGACTGTGGAAGAAGAATTTTTACAACTTTTTTCAGGCAATAACATCAACAATTCCGCAAATAGAAATTCCGCATACAAAATGCTAATAAAAGACTATTGGCGGCATAACGCTGCCCGATCGTAATAAGGTTCAAATAGCTTTAGTCCGGTTAAAGAACCGATGGCTTGCCCGCTAAGCTGTTTTGAGCCGGCGGCGGAAACTACGAAACTGTGCCTCAAGAATGCATGTCCGATAAGTGGAAGAACACATAGTAGGTTTTCTTCTACATATTTCTATTTGCCCCAACTACGTATACAAATACTTTCTAGCGTAATATGTGAACGATTGAAGTCGTAAACCTAAGCCCAATGGAAAGATATTACTTTGGTTTTAGACCTGGTAAGTTTAACTTTAAAAAGATATTCATACCACGCCAAACCCGTGAAAAGAGTAAAAAAAGGACAAAAATTCACCCACCATTTAATAGTTGACTCTAAATTTCTGTATGATGTGAGAAGCTTTATACACCCAGGGCTGGGCATTGGTATTCCTACAAATATCGTTTGATTTTGCATAATTACGCACGAATCGCCATCAAAAAAAGGGAGCAAACCTCTAAAACCTCTTTATAACAGAAAATACCTTTTAATGTGGTGGCGAGCTGCCCCTAAAAACTTTGTTTATTAGGTGCCAGTGCCATTACCAGGAAAAAATAAAGCTTCGAAATTAAGTGGAGAGTAACTTTTCCCAATATATTTAGGGTCTTATTCAAAAACGTACAATAGTGTTTATTAAAGGCTTATTTGACAAGTATATATGGAATAATTGTCAAATAAGCCTTTAATAAACACTATTGTACGTTTATGAATAAGACCATTAATTTTTTGCTGAATAGTGAAAACCTTCCTCGACAGATGAAAATAAAACTTCAAAAATCGCTTGTCTAGCTTGACCTACCAAGCATGTGGTGTATGACCCTATACGCGCTGGTAAGGTTTTCTGAATAAGAATGAATAATTAGCGGTTCATCTCACCAAAATTACGTAAATTGTAAAAACTGAATAAATGTCTTTGTTTCAAACTAAACCCCTTTTGGATTTTGATTACGAAAATGATTAAAAGAGTTGCCAACTTTAAACAATTCAATTGCATGAATGAATAACAAGTTAATTAGAAAAATATGTTTTTCTTTGCCTCTGCTGGAATCGAAAGATTGGCTGGTCGTGAATGCAAGCACTTTAACTAACGCACTAGGGGCCAAATCATCACATTCGATTCGAATCGAAATATAAAAATTCTTATAAGAATACCTATACTAAAAGCATTGACAACTCGATCAATCGAGTGAATTTTCGATTCGAATCGAATGTGACGATTTGGCCCCAGGCCATTATGTTAAAATGAGAATGTATTTTTTGTTTTATAAATTGTTTTAGCATTAGGTATCTTTCAAAAACCCAATTAAACATTTTAATTGAGCGAATTAATATATTAATCAATTAAGAGTTTATCACGGAGGCCGTACCGTAATTACAGAAGGAGCCATCACCGCTGTAAGCGCAAGTGGGGCTAGAGTAAAGATTTTAATCGATCTGTGCAACTCGGTTTCCCCCCGTTTACTATTTGAAAAGTTTAAAAAAAAACTTCATCTACCAAAGATCCATTTGGAACTATTGTTCAAACGCTAAAGGCAAATAATTTTAGATTTTTTTTTTATTTTATGTAATTTTAAATCATTTGGAGGACGGTGCACTATTTTCTACCCAAATGTTAGGTGATAGAACCATCCCAAGAATAGACGTGTGAGTTTGCCAATCCGTTAGTGCTATTTAAGTGGGACAAATGACGGCCCTCGATGGTAACTAAGCCCCTACCTGATCCATTAAATTGCCAACGCTTTTCTAAGGGGAGTTCCAACAAGACCTTTATTGGAACGCTTACGAAAAACAATAAACTTTTGCTTTGCCAATATATATTGGAATTTTATTTAACAACTGTTGCTAATTCTGGCACATCCAGATCCATTTTATTGTGTGTGGTGATAGCATGATGTTAAACACGTAATCGCAACCAAAGCGATGTTGCAATTGTTATTGTGTTTTTTATTTTGTTAGTTGGATCTTAATACATGCTGATGATTCTAAGTGGGTTGTATTTTAATTTCATTTCCCATAATTTTGTGATGCATTTAATATTTTTAACAAAAAAAATTTAAGTCTCAACAAGATGGTAGTTTTCCTTTTGTTAGCTGAGCTTCCAGTCAGTTTAAAAAAACGGAAGTTGATCTTCAGTAGCCACCCAAGTCGATGCATTAAAAGTGAAGGAAATATTAATTTAAAGCAATTTAATGTATAAATTCTTTGCCAGACGTTTCAACGACTATCAATTGCAATTAATAAAGCAACCCATAGTACAAGAATCTTTAAATATAAAAGAAAAACACTTAAGGAAAACTGCCATTATTTTTTTAATTTTTGCAAATTTATCATTATTATTAACAAAAAATAAATCTAAAGAACATTTTTTTTATTAATAAGCTTTCTCTATTTAAGACAAATTGTTTAAATTATCGTCCATTTCACAAATTTCACACTCTGCTGTCAGGTTTTAATTGCATCAATAATTTTCAATTTTGTGTTGCCTGACTTTGCAAGTTCAGTGTGATAGAGCAACAAAAAAAAATTCATTCTTTAATTTAGCCATTAGATTGTGTTAGAGAAAACCAAAAAATTAACTTTGAAAAATTTTTGAAAAAGTGCCAAGCATTTTCGTGTTTACACGCAAGAACGTGTGCGCCTTCATGCTGCTTTAAAAGAAACCCACTTTACACCACACGCGCCGATCATGTTCGTGATCATGTTGTCTGCTTTGTTTTGCTTTAGTTTGTGTGCGTGTGTGTCTTTTTCTATTTCCATTTTGAATTTTAGTAAATTTGCTGCAAACATCACTTTCATACATTGTGGAAGGCATGGAAAGATCGATGAATGCTTTAAAACAGTGGTTCCAAAAATTTATTCTATAAAGTTTAAGCAAATACATTAGGGTGTCCCAAACACATTATTTTTTAACTGTGCTCAAGCATAATTTGAAAGCTAACAGGTTAAAGTATTTTTGAGATTTTTTAGATTTTTCGTAAAAAAGGTCTTAAGGTCGCGCAAATCGAATTTTTGCCAGAAATCAGATTTGCCGCCCGTTTTTTATAGTTTTTTTCATAATTTTTTTCAAAAACCAAAATTTACTTGCTCTTATTGTTCCTAAGTTACACCCGTTTGTAGCTTTGTATCTAGTTCATCTAGCAAACAAATGAAAATAAAACCTTTTGCATTGCTTTCTTGAAAAACCATTTATTGCGGTTTTTACCTGCAATAAATTTTAAGAACCATTTAAAGAAGTTAGCCAAAGCCGCACCTCGTTTTGCTACATCATTTATTACTTGTGAAAGTTGGACTTTGTTTTTTGCATCTTGATATAACTTGTTGTTGTTGATTGGCGACAAATATTCGCGGCAAAAAAGTCGACGTTCATCCGAATTATGTTTCTAGCATAAGAATTAGAAAATGTTTCTAGATATTCAACATGCACCAACATGCTTCTAAATGACCTCAACATGTTTCCAGGCATTTTTCTAATGTTTCAAAGCACATAAAATATGAAACTAAATAAATAAAAAAATAAAACCTGTTTAAAAAAACTTTAAATATGTTTATGGTCCGAAAACTTTGCAAGTGTTTGCCTTTGCTGGTACAAAGGTTTGAGGTTGGGAATCGCTGCTTAAGCCAAATAATTTCTAATTTACTTGTTTTCGTTTCTTTTGAAAAGCAAATAAAGAAATTATTTAAAGCAAAATTAAATAAGGAAAGCAACAAATTGAAGACAAAATATCAAAAAGAACACTCCAAACGTCCGTAGGTCTTGATAATAAATACACTTGCACACTTAACAGTAGAGTTGTGTAGTTCATGAACAAACTGGTTCAATTGAACTATTCAGTAAACTGAACTATGTGAGCGGGTTAGTTCACTGAGCGCTTTAGCTCCGCATTGATGCATTTGTGTTAATTTTCTGTTTAAGTTAATTTACTGTTTCGTTTACCTTCCTTGCTAAGCCCTTTAATAATTTAATTTTTTCACACTAAATTTTTTTTCGTATTATTACCAAAATTCACATTTTTGCACATTTTACGATTTAAATATTTCCTCAGTTTCGCTTAGAGAGGGTTGCAATAAAAATTTTATACTGACCTACCAAGTCAACTGAGCTACTAAGTTTATTGAACTACTGGTCTAAAAGAGCTAGATCGCTCAGTAAGATGGGTTAAACTAAAAACAGCAGTCAGTTAAAAGAGCTGTTTAACCCAACTCTACTACACAATGTTTCACTTAAAGATATAGAAATTGGGCCTTTGAACACATTTTGCTAATTTTTTGTGTTTTTTTAATGTTTTTTTTTTGGTTCTTTTAAATTCAGAAAAGCAAAAAAATATATAAGAAATTGAATTTGACATTGACAGCATGAAGTAATTCAATTCATTTTAATTTCAATAGGTTGGCAGCATGCTTGCATTTGTTGCCGGTCTTGTTTTCGGTTTTTTTTTTCAGTTTAATATAGACCAGCAGCATACAGTCAGAGAAATGGCAATGAACTTGATTTTTTTTTAAATGTTTCTTTTATACCTTTTTGTTCCTGTTATTTCTTAAAGAAAAAAATACTAAAACAAAAACAATTTGATTTATTGCTTGATTTGATTATGTATAAATGTTGTTGTTTTGAAAGATTTACATAATATTGGAATTTAGTTTTTATAGCAACAAAAAACATATAGAGGGGACCTTATGGGTATTTAATTCAGCCAAAATGTTTTATTTATTTCCTTGATTGAGTCTTGACATTCGTCTTTACATAACGACAATCAATTGTTTTTATTTTGTTTTTGTAGTGCGATAATTTTAGTAAGAAATGGTCTTCCTCTCTATGTAAAGATTTAGACTTGCGGCAACAAAACTTGCTTCATGTAAACCAAAAGTATCATTAAAACACATGTTCTGCAATGTGACAGCTAAGCGTGCCGAAATAATCTTTTCGTACACCAGAAATTTAAGAAAAATTATTTTAGATCAATTCCTGTTTTTTTTTTACTTGTCCCCTAAAATATATTTGGCCTATTTTAGTTTCAACATTCCCACACATAGACAGGTACCCTTTAATTAGCTTTAAAAAAAAACTTCTTCACCCTATGGTTTTACCAAAAATTAAAATAATTTTCTTTTAAAAACGCTTTTCCGAAATAAAAAAAAATATCTTAATAAACGTTTAAAATTAATTCACTGTTAATTTATTTATTTAAGTTTATGGCTTTTTAGCAAACAAAGTTGCTAATATAAACAGAATTTCAAGGTCTTTTAAAAATTTGCATTTTTTTATAAATTTGCTTGCGAATTTTGCTTTGAGTTTTTTTTATTTATTTTCTGCACGAACAGAATCTTTTTTCATATGTTTATATACCCTTCACAAAAGTAAAGAAGGTATATAAAAGTTTGTCATTCCGTTTGTAGCTGCTTTAATATCCATCTATAGCCCATAAAGTGTATATTTTTCTGGTCCTTATATATAGGAAAGTCTGTCTGTCCGTGTTATGTTTGAAATCAACTTTTTGAAGCCCCTGATGCAGCGTAGACACGTAAGTGGTATAAAACTATCAAAAATATCTGCGAGCAAATCACTTTTGAAATCCAGCGAAATCCGATAGCTGATAGAGATATGAGCCAAAAGCCAGGACTACCTCTGTTTCATTTCTCTAAAAATTGTACATAAAAAACTCTACAACTGCCCCCACACGGTTGCAATCTAACACCTCCACCTATCAATTTTTCCCCACAAACATTTTTGTGGAACATACTTACACTCTATCACCATCCCCTTACAGGGTTGCCATACAAAGTTTAATTTTTTTCATTTATTTTTTTAATTGCTTCGACAGCATTCAACCCTAAAAATTTTGTGGAACATATTTACCCCATATCTCCAGCCCCTAGTAGGGTTGCCATAACAAATTAACAGCTTACCTACAACATCCCCGGAGTAAGCCCTAGATGAATAAAATATATCTCAGACCCCATTAGTTTTCCTTTTCAAACATATTCCTAGAACATACTTACCCCATAAGGGGGTTGCCAAACAAAATTTATAAAAATAATGTAAGAACTCCCAAAACATCCTCAGAGTCGCCCTTAGAGAAATAAAGTGTACGACCGGCCCCCTTCTACAGCTTCCAGGCTGTCCATGCACTTCTCCTTCCAAACATTTATCTAGAACATACTTACCCCCTATCGCCACCTCCTAAAACGGTTGCCATACAAAATTTTAAAAATAAGGGTAAAAACCCCTAAAACTTCCCTAGTTACCCTCGTCACTATTTAAAAATTAGAAATATTTTATAAATAACAAAAATGGGTAAATATGTATATAAAAAAAAGTTCGGGGTTATGCATGGCTAATGCGAAGGGTATTTATAATTCGGCACAGCCGAATATGGCGCTGTTACTTGTTTTTTTTAATGAAATTTTGTTCTTTTATACAGAAACAAATAAATAAAATAAAATTCAAAGAGATTAGATAAACTTTAAATAGAAATTAAAAGTTTAGCTGGAGGCGAATACAGGTTCCACGAATAAATTGCGTCAGTGAAATAATAACCAAAACAGCCATATATATGTGGTTTGTTTGTATTAATGTATGTTTGCACAAGTAACTTAAATTTTAAATATATTAATTGAATGATTCCATAGACTGTTTTTTGTTGACTGCCGGCCGCTGATAAGCACAAACTGTTGTCAAAATTAAACTTATCTGGACAACAGAACTAACGTGTAAAATAGCTTGTAGAATATAACTTTCTATTTTTGTTTTAATGTTTCATGGCATATTATCTTAAAGAAATTTTTATTTGTTAGTCAAGTCATGTTTCTTATCACTGATTCGTCATCAATGTTTTTTTCTTTAACGTTGCTGATAATTTAAGTAACGCACAAGCACATTTATAAATTCGGGTTAATTTTATTAACTACTTATGCCCATAGTGCAATTATCTTGACCAGTAGTGCGATTCAGTAACTTATTTTTACGATATTCGTATCGTTAAAATAAGTTAACAATAAATATAACGATTTTGCGATTCAGTAAAGTTTTTAACGATATTCACTTCCGTTAAAGTCAGCTGTTATTGTTAAGTAAACAGCAAAACTTTTTAGCAATTTTTACAATCGTTATACTTGATAATTTAACGGCAATAATTTTTGTGTTGTTAGTTGTATCGACAAAAGGTTATTTTGTATATTATATATTATTTTTACTATATTTATGATTTTGGCTTTGTTAAAATTTATTTTACAACTAATAAAATACAAACAAAAATCAACTTATCCACTATCGTTAAAAACGTCTTAGTGAATCACTTAACCGTAGCCGCAAACAATAATTTCTGTCGATAAATATGACGATCGTCGAATCGTTAAAAGTTACTGAATCGCACTACAGGTGGTGTTACGAGCACAGCTGATGTACTTTTTTCATGCAAAAATCGAGGCTGGACTGCTTCTAAAGTTGTTTAATATTTAAACGTATTTCCTGCTTTTAAAATTTTCTCTTCTTTAATCAGAATAAAAAAGGTTAATAATTTTAAATGAAAAAATCTTACACTGCAATTAATTAAAAACCAATAACAGTGCAGGCATTACTATAACATGCCGTATGGCTTTTGATGTAATTTTCAAAAAAATTTACGTAAGAAATTATGTCATTTTCCTTTCTGCATTACTAGAAGTAATTTCTCATTTTCATCTTTTGTTTTTGCATATTAAGGGCCAAAGACCTTTTGAGCTCCCCCACTATCACCGACAACAGAAATAATTGAAAAAAAAGAAAAACTGTGAATAGAATATCTTTCAGCAATATGTTAGCAAAAACAAAACACAAAAGCAGAAAAATATATATTAAAAGAATGTGAAAGCACCATCATATTGTCAGTAGAACAAAGTACAAATAGTCAGTCAGACAGACAGACCTAAATGCACTATTTAGTTTGTAAGCATAAAGATCCCCTTACCCTTTAAATTCGAAAGCAAAAATATATTTAAATGGCAAGTCAATGAAAATTTAAGGCAAAAAGTTTCAAGAACTATAAAAATTGGTAGCAACAAACTTAAAAAAAGCGTTATTTTGATTTTTTTGGGGTTTTTTACTCATTAAAAATTCTTCTGGCAACAAAAATTTGTTTCACACCAATGTTTATTGAAACCTAAAGAAACATGTGCGAAACAAAGTTTATAAAAATGTAGCTCAACACTTTGGTTTACCAAAGTATGTTTTAGGTAAATTAACAAGGTCAGACTAGGCTTCTCGTTGTTTTCTTCAATGGGAAATATTTTTCTAAATGCTTATATCAAGAATGCATTGTAAACAAAAAATCGTATTTTCAAAAATATGTTTTTGCCATCATTTTAAGTTAAGAGTAATAAAAAATATAAATTAAAAAATATGATTAAAAACATGTTTGGAATATCTTATTAACATCTACAAATCAGTTTCTACGGCTCAAGAAAAATATGATAAAAGATATTTAACACGCTTTCAATTACCTAATTAACATATTCTAACATAAACACTTCATTATTTTCTATTATTTTTTTTTTTTTTTTGCAACATGTTTCACAACATTTAATGTTTACTATATTCTTGTATATTTTTTAAATTCTAGCTAGGAAGGAAGTCTGTTAAATGTTTAATGCGTTATGCCGTCGAACTTTTAATACAAAAAACTGTAGCGAAATATCAATCCTAAAAAAAATATTTTTTTTTAAGTTTTTTTAATATTTAAGCGCATGTTTGTAATTGCACAGACACTGTTGTTTTAAATTTAATTTAAATATTATTTTTAAGGTTTTATTAGCAAAATTTTTTATTTTAAAATTTTTTAAATAGTTTAGTGCGAAATAACAAGTTGTAGTTATTTTACACAAATATGTATATAATGTTGCTAGAATGTTGCCAGATACATTTCGCATGTTTACACATTGTCAGCATAGTGCAACATTTGCAACATTGCTTAAAACTATTTCGTGGCATTTTCTGTGTGACAGAATACTTAGTCTAAGATAATTGTTTGTCTTTTTATTTTATTAAACTTTTTAAAACTAGCCCGTGCCTGTTGTTACATTTTAACTGATTGCAATAGAACAAGCGGGTTATATCAGTTTGTCATGTCCTTTCCAATTTTAAAAATATTTGGTTTCGACCCCACAAATCTGTAATATTTATAGATCCTTGTAGATAAAGAAGTCAATTAAGCAATTTTTAGAGAGAAAAATTGTTTGTTAATGGGAGCATCTATGTTAAATAGCTATCAACTTTAAACCTTCTACAAGGTAATATTGGCATTAAGTTTATATGAAAAAAAAATTATAGGCAAATTGCAAACGGAATTTTTAAAGTTTTCCAGGTTAATTAAACTTTCGGCAAAGCCGAATATAGCGGCCTTATTGTTTTTTTTTTACTTTAAACGATACATGTTCGCTTGTATGTATGTTTCTAGGAACATGTATATAAACTTGTTATTTTTTCTGGTAAATAAAAGAATTCGACGAAATACATTTCCTTTGTATTATTTAAACTTTATTTTTTTAACTTGTACTTACACGAACCATAAATTATGGGAAAAAATTAACAAAAACATGTTATATTTGCATTACAACAACAACAATGACAAAAAAAATTGTTGCGAATTTGTTTTCATTATTGCAAAGCTTTCGTTACAGTTAAAAATGTGTTTTTTTTTTAGTTTTTTTTTTTGCTTTTGTAGTTTAAATAGAAAATGAAAACTGTTTGATTCCTTTATCCTTGCTCTTTCTATCACTCTTACTGCTTCTATAGTTCCCTGTTAGGATTTAACAAAAAAAGATGAAAGGACAACATAAATGCAGGATTTTCAGCAATTTCAAAAAGGAATTACTGTGGGTAATTTTGGTGTTATGAAATGGTCGTTGGTTGGTTGGTTGGTATGACAAGCTGCCTGAGTTGTTGCAAGGAAAATGAGGTTCGCTGTCCTGTTGTGTTTTCTGTTGGCATGTTATGGTCGTCTGCACGTGATGATATTTGTTTGTGGCAGACACAAAAAAATACTGTGAACCACCTTATAATACAGACAATGGTGTGGGGTGATGGATGAGAAGGCGAATTTAAATTAAACAGTTTAAGAGTAAAAGGAATTATTTGAATATTGTGAAAAGCTTATTTAATTGAAAAACATGTGCCATGACTCTGTCATCATTAAGCATAAACAACATGATTTGTTTTAATTAACAAATTAATTATGCACATTTAGTGTTAATAAAAAAATTTTTTAAATAACTTTAGCTTAATTTGAAAAAGAAACGATTTGCTTTTTGAATACAAAAGCAATTTTGTTAAAGCGGAAATTATTTTTAAAATGATTTTAATAGCTTTTTACACATTTAAAAAAATTAATTTTTGTAAGAATTCCTATTGCATTTTGGCTTTTTTAATTCGTTTTTTTGCCACCTTTTTCGTCAAATCAATGACAATATTATGATGGCTTATAAATACTAATTAAAATATTTTTTTTTGTTTGAAAAGTTTTCCTTTTTTGGAGTCCACAAATTGAATGCGCAACCAATTATGGCATTAAAGTAAACAAAAATTAGACATTCAAAACATTTTTTCCAAGAACAAATCATAGCAAAGGAATCATTTAATTAAGAAAAAATAAAAACACAAGCAAAAACCAATTTATTTGCTGGCAATAAGCATTCAATTACACTGGTCTACAGAGAAAAGGCATACAAAATGACTTCACATAACATTTCATATTCATCAAGTAATTTAAATAGTTGAGGTTTTTGGTTTATTTTACTTAATTGCACTTTATCTTGAGCCTTGTTATAAAATGTAGCGAAATATCTGTTTAACTTCATGGGTACCCTTCCAACTAAAATTCTGAAGACTTGTGTTATTATTTAAATACTTTTTGATTGGTATTGTAACTACTTTGATATCTTTTTATGGAAACGCATTTGTACGACTAAATATGTGCAACAAAAGAATAAATGATAAAATTTGAAAAACCCTTCTCTTATTCAACACGTATCAAATCAAGTAAAATAAGAAAAAAAGAGGGAAAACCAAACACAAAATCATTACTATGGTTTTACGAAAATAACTTAATACCACAGAGCAAAATATGGTTGCATTAGATTGTATTGTCCATATATCAATACTTTAGAAATACGTTTATACTCATATATATATACATACATATACAATGTATATACTAATATTGTATGTACATATGCAAGTGCTTGAAGATTTTGTTGTCAAGCGTTCTGTTCTTAAACCATATTTGTCAGCAGCGGATGTCTATTTTGTTAAATATAAATATTGGTTTAATATGTAAAAACCGGTAAAGTTTAAATCAAATTTTAAAATCTAAATTCACAACCAAATATTATCAATAATTCTCACAAAGTTTGTGAAATACTGCTACAAACGATAATAATTCTCATTTGGTTTATAGCAGGTTTCTTATAAAAGTAGCAAGTAGTTATACCAAAGCTTCTCGCCTATGATACCGCTGGATTAGAGGAACTACAAAACAACTCTAGACCAGTAGTGTGGGCAAATCTTTATTTTTAATAACACTAAAATCTAAAAGATTTTTAAGTTAAACACTTTTAAAAACAAAAAAAAAATTACTGAAGTATTTTTGGAGGCGGCTTTAAAATTTTGCTGAAAATACTCTGGCAGGCCTTGCTTTCTGATAGAAAAAGAACGGACATAATTAGGAATAAAACACTTTTTCAAGTGAAATGTTTCCTTAAAATACTTCCATGAAATTTTATGTTTCTGGACAAGTGGTGAAGAAAAGTAGGTTCTTTTTTACCATTTTTGTCCCCAAACAAAAAATTTCATGCGTGTAGTTTTATGAAAAAAATCAACGTGTAAGTCTGGTAGAACTTAATATTTAAAGTAAATTGCAACTTACTCAGTACTTGATTAAAATATTTTGATAATAAAATTTGGAATTTACCTGAAAATAGAAAAAAAAAGATAAAATTAAATCAACATAAGGTAAAAATTAATACATTTAGAAAATTAACAGTTTTTGTTTCATAAGAAATATTTAAAGTGATTTAAGTACAAGAATCCTAAAAAAAATTGAAGTAAAATTTAAAATTTTTGAGGAAAAACTCAAATAGAATTAGTCGAATAGCTAGAAGAGTTGTAGTCACGTAAGTCTGGCCACATTGTATCCCAAGCCTTCATTCAAAACGTGGATGTGGGTGTTCTACGGGCACCAAGGTTTTACATCTCAACAAAAAAGAGCAATTTTGCTGGGTGTATAGGACGGGATAATAATTTTTCATTTGTGTTACGTATCGTTTCAACTCGGCGGGGTTTGCCGATTAACTATGACCGGTTAAAACGAGGTTTCAATCCTCTCACCAGCCATGCATTCAATCAACAAAAAAAACAAAACGAAAAACAAACAAAATCAACCAAACTGCAACAACTACTGGATGAGGATTTTTGATAAACTGATGTTTTTTTTCAAGCCCTTCCAACCTTGACGTTAAAGCATCTGCCCAGTTTTCCTTGGGAACTACAAAAACTTTACTGCCATATGGCCACATCTACTATGGAGGATCCAGAATTTCCGGCAGTGAAAAAATCCAGTACCAACCTTCTGCCGGTGTTATAGCCCATACGGACTATAATGGAATTCAAGTTTTTCGTAAAAACGTCAGGAGTTACCAAGACGTCCTAAGACGGGCTGTCTTCCGTGAGGATAAGTTCCTCATATCGTCTGCCTTATAAGCACAGTGCTAGGTCGTCTAAAAAATATTGTAAAGAGCGGCTGCATGCGGTAATTAATGGGCAAACGATCTGCTCTACTTGCCTCAATGCGAAGTCAGTCGCAAATTTTCTGGGGACTAGCATAAGCGGAGCGGGAATATCTTTCTTAAGTGGCTGATAACAACGGACGCAGTTTGGATAATTTTGAGTTTGTTTATTAATGTGCCCTCTTTTGAAGGTAAAAGCACGATTAAACTGTTTATCGAAAGGTTGTGTACAGGGTGTTTGCCGGTCTTTTGTCAGATGTGTTAGACAAATGTGGGCACCTGCCAAGGTGGCCGCAATCCATAGTGTTTTCAACTCAAGCTGAATGAATACAAAGCGCCGACAAGCGCCTCCACAAATGAGACTTTACCCGCTAGGCAAAGCAGCACCAATGACTAGCAATATGAATACAATATGAATAGCAATATGAATACATTTGGGCATGACTTATCCCCTTGGTGAGCAACGGAGCCCATCTAACACTCTCTACGATCTATGGGTCCAGGCACCCGGTTGCAATGTAACTTTACAAATAACAGAGTATCTCTCCGCGTTTTAGGTTTAAGCCACAACCACCACGTTGCTCCACAAAGAAGCCTCACCATAGTCAGACCAAACCGCGAAGTTAATGGCGCTCCTGACGCCCGTGATATTCCTCTGGTCAGACCCCGTAGCAGAATTAACTACCATTAGAACCCCAAACAGTTCAGGAACTGAAAGCTTCCGTAGCTGAAATTACTTCCAGTTTTGACAAATTACGGTACTGGTCACCCCCAACAGGACCACTATCATAGTTGTGGGAAAACTTAGTTAAAAAGAGAAGGCGGGTTTTACCATCTATGCGCATGTCTTTCTTTAGCCGTCAGGAGACATGGCCAGATAACACAAGGTATTTAAGTACAGTTTGAATGACCTGTAAAGATACCTCTCTGTTCAAGGTAAGATTAAGTACTTCAAGTTATAATCCAAATACGGAATACATCTGTCGAGCGGTACATTTATGCCAAAACGAGGCCATTCTACAACCTACTTGACAGCTTGAAAGCGGAGCAAGCAACCAATCAGTTCTATTGCTCTTGTGAACCAAAATTTCTTAGTAATTTTTGTAAACTTTCAGGAGCAGAAGTTAAATGCTTTTTATTAAACTTTATAAAAACAATGTGCTTCATAATACTTTAAAAAATTTTTTTTTTAATTTTTTCTTATCCAATTTACAAATGTTTTTAAAACTAAAGAAAAAAAAATTATTTTAAATCCTCTCAACCAATGCAACACATACGAATTGCTGAAGCACATGTTTTGCCACTGGCATGTTGCATATTCGCAGCTTTTTTTTTATTATTGGGATTTTGCAATCAAATGCCGCCAATACCAAATTTGGAACTTTTAGCAGACGAAACACCGTTGACGTTGTGACCAATTGCTAAAGATTACTTTGTTTCAAACATTAAAAAGTTGAAGTTAAAATAAAACATTAATTTGATTTTTGTAAATGTTGGGATATTTGTTTTTTTTTTTAATTTTTTGTTTGTTACTTGCTGTTGGGTTTAAGCAATGGAAAGTCAATCAGATCCTTCTTACGAAATAAAATTTTTTCGTTTTTATTCTACAATCTTGTTGCTAGTGTTTTGTTGTATTTTAATAAACAGTGGGTCCTTGTTTTGTCATTTAGATACCAAAACAACACAAATGTCAATACAATGTAAAGTTATAAAATATACATGAAAATGTGTGATTGAATGTGTGTTATATATTTAAGAAATTTTTCAACACAACTTAGTTCAAAGAATTAATTTTAAAAAAATCATTTTTAGTGGAAATTTCAGTTCTTTAAATGGTTTTCTTTAATAAAGATCAGTTCAAAATAGGTAACAAAGGATTTTAAAACTATTTGTTTTACATGACAAATCGCTATTTATTACTTGTTATAATACAAGACAAAAGAATAGTCAACCGACATTGAAAAACAAAACTATTTTTAAATTTTAAGGTGGATTTTTCCACCCAAGCTCACATTTCTGACTTTGTATTTCTTGTTTTAAAACCCATATGAATGGCGTAGGACGCTTAACATCAATAACTTATTCCTTTTTCATTATTATTTGGTGCAAATGAAATTGAAATTAAAATTTTCCATCCACAAACTGACAATAAAAAAGTTTCTTATGGACCCTTTAATCGCATAATTTGGATTTCTTTTTAAATTGGCGTCAAGGTTTAGGTTTTTTTAAAAACTAGTTTTAAACACATAAATTATGTTTTTAATAATACAAAATATTAAAAAAAAATAAATAAATAAATAAACGATTATGGCATAAAGGAAGTGGTGAAATCACAAAATGTGGTTTGTAAAAAGACTAAGTTCCAACATATGACAATGACAAGATCAACAACAACAACAACTACATTAAAGCATAATATTAAAACACCTTAAATAAAGTGGAAGAGGCAAACAAAAATTAATGAAGCATCTTGGTTAATGCTTTACAGATGATGAGGCTGCATTTTAAAAAAGAAACCAAAAATTGATGACGATCAGAATGATCATCATCAGCATATCTCTAGGTAGTTCATATGCATTTTGTTGAAAATATTCAAATGTTGTCTCAAGATCCAATAGATTTTGAAATACGTTAAGTATTCGAAGTTCAGTTAAAAAGTGTTAATAAAGCTAGAAGCCAAGGTAGCAACCATCTCTGTCAATAACATAAATATTTAAAATTCATAACAATAAAGTGTTTTAAAATATGTTGATTAAACAAAAGAGCCAGAAGATCTCGAGCATAAAAATTTATTCTTTTGCTAGTTTAGTTGTGACAGAAATTTAAATAAAAAAAATCCACAACATGACGCTGGGGTTTTTTTGTTATTTAAAACGAAAACAGCACAGGTTATAGAGGAAGTATTTTTCAATCTTCTTTAGAGTTGCATATCTTTAATCCAGTGATTCCCATAGGGGAGAATATTCTTACTGTTTTGCCAAAGAAAATTTTTTTTACGATTTTTTTTTTAAGTTCAAAAGAACCGGAACCGTACTTGATGTAAGATTGGTTTAAGCGTAAAAGAGATTAATCCAAACATGAAAAATAATTTTTTTGTTTTTTTTGACTCACGTAGCTTTATTGGAGAAGAGGAAGAGATGTTTATTTAAATTTTTATTTCATACATATTTAATGTTTATTATTTTAAATTTATTTTTTTTTGACTTGCCGTAGCTGGAATTTGAACCTGGGACTTACCGAACTTAACACCAGCGCGCTATTATCTAGGCTAGTGAGACACTTTGTTTTTAAATGAAAAAATATATATAAAAAAACAAATATTTTTCTGCTTTATTTTTCGAATTAATCCGACTAGACTTCGTTTAAGAAAACCTAAGTATGGATCGAACTTAAAAACTTCAAGTACGATTTTGTATGACTTCAAGAACAAAATTCTTGGTTTTAGAACGTGTTTTTCCTTTCTTTTGTGTACGATCGATAATATAATGGGAAACTATAAAGGCAGACCACTTCATACTCGGGTCCTTCTGCGACCCCTTTTTTTACTCACTTGTTTCCTATAAGCTAATGACAAGAGCGATAAATTATCGAAATAAGACCGATGATATGATCGGCTTTTAAAAAATGATTACAGCATTCGGTTGGCTCTAAAATCTCGCCTCCAACCTCGAATGTAAGTTTACGATTCTGAATTTTAATAAACGGCTACCAGGTGGGTTCAGGCATTCGGGACCATTACTAATGTCAACATGGGCTTAGAACTACGATGAATAAAAGACGAGCCTAAAATTAAATAATTAATCTTCTGAATCTGGTGACATAAACAGTCATCCCAAGCTGAAGCAGGAATCCAATTTTTAGGCACAAGCATTGGTATCGCGTTAAACACTTCTCTCCAATAACCAGACAAGGGTAAGCCACAGGGGGTTTTCTGTCTTTCGAAGAGCCAGACACATACATGCCCAACCACTAAGTGCACGCAAAAGTGTTCTTTCAAATACCTAGATCAAGGCAAGTCCCTAGAGCTTTTTTGGTCTTGAAATTACCAGATACAAACTCTGGTTAGACACGTGTGGGTTCTGTGCAAATCGTGGCAAGCACCTCACTTTGTTTTTTGCATTAAAGTGTGGATCTTTCACCAAGAAGTGCCCGTTCTGTCGAACAGTCAGCAGAAATCGTTATCTGCAGCAGTTTGGCAAAGTCGCTGTGTTAGAAAATATGCCCGCGCAACTATGAATTGGACCGCAGCCGAACCGCAGTGGAAACAATCATCTAAAGCCTAGATATTGCCAGTCCTGAACTTTGCCAAAACTGGAAGTAGTTTCGGCTACAAGGGGTGCCCAATCCCTGAACTGATTAAGAGTTCTACTGACGTAGCTTTGACTACAAAGCCTAACCAGAGGCTTGACTATGGCAAGGCCCATTTGTGGAGCAACATGTTGGCTGCCATAAAAGCCCAATCACAGGAGGATCCTCTCTTTGATCGGTGGGTAGTTGCACTGCAAACGGGTGCCGTGACCAATAAATCGTAGGAAGTGTTAAATAGCCTCCGCTCCTCGCCAAGTAGAGAAGTCAATCCCATAAGTATGTCTTTAACTTGGTACTCCCGGTTGGTAACTTGCCAAGTTATCAAATGAACCTGCAAGGGAGCGCTGGTCAACGTGTTGCATTCACCCTGAGTTAACAGCAGTTCATAGTTAGGCCGACGTATTCTTTTACACGTGTGTCAACTAAAGTGAGGGCTGATCAGCCCCTAAACTGGAGTTCAACTGGAAGAAGTGTCGCCATGATCAGAGCTCGCATTTTTGCACAACGAAAGTCAGGGGAGCTCCAGCTTTGGCCTGGCTATTGTGTGGCCCATCTAGGAGAGTTGTGCTGATCGTGGCTTAGATCTAAATCGCGGAAGTAGCTTTGGCAGAGTGTGAAGTTGCATTGCTACCAACAGAAAGTAAGGAGTTTCAGACAATCATCGCTTCTCCCTAAGGCGATGGGTCATGCCCAAATGCACAGTTCTCAATTGGGACTCATGGACATCATTTTGTGGTTAGTGGAATGGACCCAGGTTTTGCTTTTTTCTGCAAACCCGATGTCTCCTGCGGCCCGTACGCTTAGTGGGGTTGACAATATAACACAAGTTCTAACAAAGATAAAAAAAATGAGAGCAAAATACACAAACAAGTATAAAAAAGGTAAAGTTACAATTTAAACAAGGGAGATTTTAGTTATTGGTGCCCATTGAGAGAAAATGCTTCATGAGAATGTATGCGGCCTTTTTATAGTAATAAATATATTTGAAAAAAAAATGCAGCAAAAGCCTATTTTGTTAAAAGCCAGCATCATACTGGTTCAACCTTCTGTGTGCCTTGCTCTAACTGCTTAAGTTTTTGTTCAAACCCGATAAGTATTCGTACCCCAAAGGAATCTCTGGACATCATGGCCTTAAAAAAGGCATGGCAAGTAATTACAATGCTGCCAAATTCTTCCAGTCTAGTTTTATTCTAAGAAAGGTCATAGAGCACGGTGCAAACAATAATTGTTTGAAAGATTTGACAGGCACACTCCGCCCACTGGATAATGGTAAACAAAATGTAATTAACAAGTGGGGTCTAGAACTAAATTTATTATTAAAAAAAAACTATAATTTTCTTATTCTAAAATAGTTTAATGTTCAAAAAAAAAATTGATTACTTGTAGCAACAACCAAAGAAAAATAAAACGAACTCTTCAAATGATGTGCAAAATTCTGTTGCTAACAGAAAACTGCAATATCACGTCAAGGGTTTCTTTTCCTTTTTTTAGTATTTTCATGATTACAATTGTGTTATATCTTTTCGAATTTCTTTGCTTTTCCGTAGGCGTTAGTTAAAGAAAACATGTTTAAAAGTCACCGTTCCAAAACTGCCTGTAAGAGAAGTTGCGTGGGCTTTGATTTAATGTACCACCAGTTGTACAAAAGCGTTTTTATTCATTTGTGTTGCAAGTTAATAACTATTCAAGTGTGTTAAGGAACATACTAAACATAACAAGCTTAATTGTTGCCATCATGATCATCATTATTGGCTTTGTCTTCTTCTTCTCTTTAAGTTACTTTTATTTGCTCAAATCAAAATGAATTTCTTCAAAATGAAGAATAAATAAATTAAAGAAGAGACTTTTGCGTAAATGATTGCATTTATTGCAATAAACTGGGGGCGTAAAGTACAAGCACCAAAACAAACTCAAAAATTAAATTTTGTAATCCTGTTAAGGAAAGAAGTCTGTAGGAAGGTCAAAGCTATGAACGGGCATAAAAAGAAATAAAACAAGTAAGAGCGCTATATTCGGCTGTGCCGAATCTTGTATACCCCTAGAGGGTGGAAATAGGGAATATGTTCCCGTATAGTGTTTGCAAGAAAAAATAAGTTGGGGTTAGTCCTACACTTAACCTACCTACGGGCACCCAGAAAGCTGTAGGCGGAAATTTATAACAATTTTCCAACATTTTGTAGAAGAGCTCCCTTAAGCGGTTAGTCCGTTTTAGGAACATATTTAGGAAGGCAAACTAATGGGGGTCGAACGTACACTTTATTTCTTTAAAGCCGTCTCTGGGCGTTTTTACATCATTTTTGTAAATTTTCTATGACAACCCCCTTAGGTGATGGAGACAGGGGGTGAGTGTGTTTTAGGAATATGTTTGGGAGGGAAGACAAATGGAAGCGACTTAGAGGAAGTTGTAGTTTTTACACTATTTTTTTAAAATTTTGTATGGCAGCCCTGTTAGAGGCTGCAGATAGGGGGTAAGCATGTTCCACAAAAATGTCAAAGAAGAACAATTAATTGGGGTCGATTTTGCATTCGACCTCTGTAGGTGCACCCTGGAAGAAGTGGAAGCGATTTAAAAAAATTTTTAAAATTAAACTCTGTATGGCAACTCTGTAAGGAGGCGGAGATAGGGTGTAGGTATGATCCACAATAATTTTCGCGAAGAAAAATTAATGGCAGTCGATCTTACATTGCAACCGTGTAGGGGCAACTCCGGGGCAGTTGTAGTCGTGGTTGCTGGCTTATATCTCTGTCAGTTATCGGGCGATTTCTCTGAATTTCAATAGCAACTCTTGCAAGTACACTTAGTGTTTTGATACCACAAACAGGGCTGAGAAATACCCAAGAGCTTTAGAAATTTGATTTGAACAGATTAAAGGACACACGGAGAGATGGACAGCGCTAAATCAACTTTCTCATCCATAAGGATCAAGAAAATATATACTTTGTGGGAACGCAAATGGATATTTAGGAAATTACAAACGGAATGACAAACTTATATCTACTGCAATCACTTATGTAAAGGGCATAAAACTTAAGACTTGCTTGAATTTAAATCTGATTTTTTTTTAAACTTTGGATATTTTACATTCAAAATACTTTTAAGTTACTTCTTCCATTACTTGTTTGAGAAATTTTTAAGTTCTATTAAAAAAATTACATGTTTTAATCTGGCAACTTTTATCGGTTATTATAGAAATTCCTTTTATCTCTTGTCATCTTTTTAGCACATTTTTAACACATCTTAAGAGCCAATTTTTTATGTTTTTGTTTCTTTAATAAATACAATCAAAGAATTGTAGAGACTTAGAAATTGTCTTTAAAGTTATTATTTATTCAGAAATGTATGTTTGTCTGTGTGTTTACGTTTTGGTATTAAAATAAGCTCCCCCAAAATTATTAAAACAGATTATACTTGAACAACCTTTAAAAAGTTTAGGGGGTGTTAACGTTACCCCTTCTTTATCTAAGATACAAAATAAAATGATCTTTGACTTTTTATCACCCTCTTAAAATAAAGCAAAGGCGCGCCCACACATACATACATACAGGCAATAACAGAACCCTTTTATTAAAGTACATGTGTGTGTGTATTTGCGGGAATACCCAGCAGTTCTTATGTAGTCAGTGTAAGCCGATTTAATTTTGAAAGCAATTATTAATTTTTTTAAGAATAGCGACTTGATTACAAATTCATAAAACGTTTTGCCTTTTTAAGTTCAAATTCTTTTTTATTTGTTACTTCAAAGTAATACTCCTAAGGATTAAAAGAAGCACCAGAACTGTTGGGCAACTCTCCTTAAAAGGAACAAATTACATAAAGAATTTTAATCTTTGACGCTTGCCGACATATTTTATTTAATTTATTTTTTACTTTTTGAAATGCGAGACCAAAAACAAAACTTGACATTTATTTCTGTCACAATACAACATATCAGCGTTAAAACAAAAACAACAACGAAAAGGAAAAGAAAAAAAATTAAACAAATTTCAAAAAAAGCTGCAGCATTTTGTTATCGCACACCAATTTAAAAATTATAATTTTAAAATTAAAGTGTAATTTAATACTGTTTTCTTGTTGCAAAATTATACACAAAAGTAAACTCCATGATGGTTTCCTTTTATGCCTTAAAAATGTTTATTTATTCTTAACAATTATTTGTAGAAGAAAATTATTTAATAAAAGCGTTTTATTTGCTTGATTGATTGTAGATAAGAAAAACAACACAACATTCATAATAATTTATAAAATTAAATTGAAGAAAAAAAATATTTATTTATTTAAATGAATTACCCCCGTTAAGGGTTTATGCTTTTATAAACGACTTGCCTTCCACTCCACTCCACTCCACTCCACTCCACTCCCTTAGAATGTTTGCTTATAAGCTTTTAAAGCTCATAAACAGTTTTATCCCCTTCTTAAATCAAGAAAAATGTTTTCATTCACCGTATGCAGTAAAGTATGTAATTCTATATGGAGAAATTGTAGGAAAAAAAAATTAAAAAGAAATATGAAAAACATATTTCTTCTGCTAAGATTCCCTTCATAGTGAAACAGGAAATATAGTGAATTGTCATTAGATATGTAACGCGTTTGGGAACCTTTTATTGTCATGGCATCATAACTTTGATTGAAAGTTTAAGATAGAATAGGCGGCGGCTGAAAAAATAGAAGGGCGTGGTGCGGGCCACTTAGGGCTGTCCCAACGAAAGAGTTGAGAGAAGATAAAATTATAAAATTCTGATAATTAAAAGCAGAGGTTAATTCAAAAAGGCGTCCCAACATAGTCCCCGCGATCCTTGATAAAGGATGATATACAAGATAGCTCAATGTTAGCCAGTTACGACAGTCTGCTGGCCCCAGAGTACCTGATCCGGATATCCTTTAGGCCCCGGCAAAAAGCACAGAAAATACTGTGTACTCGTAACCTCCTCTTTATTTTGACAGTTCCTACAGAAGTCGTTGAAAAGCGGTCACATTCCGACTGGTATTTTTATAAAGTTAAAGAACTTTTAAATGGAATAAAACAAGAATGGGTGGAATGAAGCCCCATTCTCGGGTCCGAAACGTGAAACTATCCGGTTAACAAACGTTTTCTTCAGTAAATCAATTATGGCATAAGCTGAGTGACATGTTGCGCCGTCTCTTAAAGACCGCAGCTCCTGCACGTTAAACATGTTAAATTGATAAACGAAAAAGTCAGTAATCATGGCTCTATGGCTCCCACCATTGACTATAACGTTCTGACCATTATCCTTTTTAAAGAAGTAAGGCCTGTGATTCCACGAGCCCATAAAGCGCACTTACAGCCAGTTTTTTTCTGATGTCATCGTGCCTCGACATACACTTGAGGATAATCATCATTTAAAATACGGCAGTATGGTTTATTGACGAATCCATTCCAACAAGCGTTAACTTTATCGCTAAGCAATCTTGTTTTGGGACCACTCACCAAATCTTCTTCTTGCTAGGAAATCGTGTGGATTCAATTGTTGCACAAGTTAAATTTTTTGAACACGGAAGAGTCCCCAAATTACCGTAAAATCTTAAATTAGGCAAAATAAAAAACTCCTGTGAACGTTGGCGAACAGATTTGGGTCTTCCCCTGCGCTACGCTCTACAGCAGCACTAAAACATTGGAAGAGAATTATATGAGGCGCAAAGAATCCGCTGTGCAGTTGTCAAAAAGTACTTTTTGTGCCGCATGTTCTGTGTCTCCATCCGCCCACAACAGGAAGGCCTATCGCGGTATTCTACCCTGGCTTCCTTGCAAAAGATCTACCGAAAGCCAGTTAAGTAGGATGTAAGGGCCAATTGGAGGTCGATCTAATTCCTTCTTTCAGCATGAATACGATTTGCAATAAAGGCCTTTAATTGCTGCTTAAAAGCTGTACTTATGCCGTTTCAAGAAATTGTATGAGTTTATTTAAGACTAAGAAGGGCAGATGGCGAAACTTACTTTTCAGGTGACTCTTTAGTAATTTCTAAACACCAGCATCCCCTTCTGCTTATTCAGCTGCACACTTAACAATTTTTATAGCTCTTTACGGCTTTCCACTGTAACCAGCTTAATTTCTTTTTAATCTTAATTTTCCACAAAATTATGTTCAAGATTTTATATCCCATATTGACTATTTGTTGGTTTAAATAACAAATATTTTACGACATATTTTCTTACCCTCAATTATTTATTTCATATTTTTCTTTTAATGGCTGAGAATGTAGATGAAGTAAAGCAATTTAGGAAATGGAAAATTAATGTTTAAGCAACACATACACACACGCACAAACAGAAAATTACCCAATTTAAGTAAGATTGCAAAGCCAAAGTGGTTAAGGGAAAGAAGCAACATGGTTAGAACAAGATTTATCCTTCCCCATGTTTCGGTGACAAAATCAATATAGGGACGTTTAAGGAGTCGACACAGAAGGAAAAATAAAATGAAGAAAAAGAGATAAGTATGAGATGAAGCAGCCTAACCAAATTCTCTTAAGAGAACTGAAACCGCAACCCGTGACCCGCGACCCGCTGCCCGCACTTTTTTATCTGCCGTCTACCGGGTTACCCGAGTCTAAAAAAAGCAAACAGTTCGTTTTTTCCAACACACATTGGACAGTCAAGACTAAGCGAAGTGCAATTATATTGGATTAACAGTCGTAATTGCATGGGACTTTAGGATGTTTCTAAGGAGCAGAAAAGAAAGGAACTAGGCTTTTCAGTAAGGATCTAAAAACAAAGATGTCTTCGTCTTTTGCAACAATGTTTTGCCAGCACAAATACTAAATATGTTGAAAACTTATTTTAACTCCAAGCATTTGAAGCGCATAGAACATAAACATCTTTGCGACAATCCAATATCGGTAAGAGCAATAATACCGAAGAAAACTAAATCTAGGACAGTGTAATTATAATGCCTGGCCAATAGGTATCGACCGGAAATAAATGAACAAATTACTTGCAACTATTGCCGAGAAACTTCCGACCTACGTAGAGCTAAAGAATCTGAGAACTTTGAAATGAAGGGCGGAAAAAATTACCTGCAAATGACCGTAAAATGGTGCCGTTCCAATGTTTCCAAAAGCAAAACACAGTTTCACCAAATAATCATGGAAAATTTCAGGCAGAAGGCCTAGACAACCCGAAACCCTTCGGCACAACGAAGGTGGGAAGAGGTGACCAGCACATCACTGGAGGAACTTAAACAAGGAGGATAAAACAAAGGAAATTTTGACTTTAGGGAAAGTCAAACTGGATAAAAAAGCTATTTTGCCTACAATGTGGAAGACTTGCGAAATTATATGGAGTGACCTGAATAGGAGGATAAAGCAAAAGATATTCTGAACTTGGGAAAAGTCAAGCTAAGAAGGATAGTGATTACACTACCCAGAGTTTTCCCAAGTACAAAGTATTTGGTCATCTGGACACTTCGAAGTAGCCGAAAATTATTTCAACCAAACCTGTCAAAAGATATTTGGAAAACTGCAGGCACTGAACTTAGAAAATCCGAGCATTTCGAAGAAACGATGGTCGATTTTAAAAAGTTGGTCAGAAATGATTTGCAAGGCACTTTGAACTAATGAAAAAGAAAAAACAATTTCTAATGAGAAGGATAAAACAAATTTTATCAAATTTTAACTATAAAAGATAAGTTATTTGAAACTCGAGGCTAGAAACAAAATTCTTCCTGGATAAGGAAACACTACTAAGATTGAGTTGCAAAAGAAAAAGGCAAGAAGAAATAACTGGCAAAATACCCTTAAAAATAAATCAATTTAAGAATCTGGAGAATTACATGGAGTTCTGCGAATATGAATAAAACAAAAGACATCCCAATAGAAACTTTTATTCTACAAGAACATCTTTTCAGGAGAAGAGGATGGAAGAATGGCAATTGCAGAGCATGAGAGTAGATATCTAATCCCTTGAAAATATTCTGCATCACTGCCAAGTTTTTGCACAGTGAAGAGTTTGATACTTCGAACCGGATGCCAGACATAACAAGACTATACTGGAGAGCGGTGTGAACTCATCGATCTTTTCTTTTTCCATTGGAAAAAATTGCGTGAGAGCCCAACTACTGGCTAACGTCAAAGCAATGTCTTACATTAGGCCTTTTTCAATCCTTTTTTAAACCCTTCTTGATAATAAAACTTTTTTTTAGTAGACGGCCATTTAAGATAATATAGTTCTGAGGTTTTAACATACAAGAGATATAATTACAAAGTCTTGGATAGGATTGAAATCAACTTAATGGTTATCTTCTAAATAATAATTATTACAACACGGCTTTTATGACAGTAAGTAGAAGATTTCTTTGTTGGCTCGAAATATCAAATCAGGAGTTCTGCTATAATCACTTATGTACTCTGAAGTTTTTTTGTCATATCTTTAACCATAGACATCAAGTGGCTCTCTTTAAAACCCCTTCACAAACATTTTCTACATTTTTTATATCATTAACGATTTCATTTTGCTTTATTTTCACATATAAATTTCTTTATTACAAGGAAAAATAATAAACTAAAGAGGTATAAAAAACAAACGCATAAAACGCTTAATAAACATTGAGTTTTTTTCTTGGTCTTTAAGACAAACCTCTCAGAAAACCTTTCTTTAACGTAAATAAAATAAAGAACCGACAAATAACAAATTGGCATTTAAAGTGACAGCTTCATTTGGTGCGTAATACGGAAGTTCCATTTTCAGTTGAGTTAAGTCTAAACGAAACAGAGAAAAGCGTTTGTCAAGCTATTAGTCGCTTCAGCACAACAACATCATCATGGTCAGTGGCAGTCCATCACACAGAGTTAATAGCAGCACACGACTGACTAGACGTGAGCTGTATTAAGTATTTTATTGATAAATGGCCAAGATATTTAATGCACACATGTACACACATACATACAAAACCGTATGTAGGTATGCTTTTTACACTACCCAACAAAGTCCTAGAGAAAATAGTTAAGAGAAGAAATAGTTTATTTTGTTTAAATACAAGGTGGGCCAAAAGAAATCACCCTTTTGATAGATGCTCTAGTTTTTGCAAATGGCAGCCAATGTCAAATCGGTTTTGACATTTGTGAACTAGACAGATGTAGATTAAAAGTGAACAAGCAATACACTCCCCAAGAACGCGGAATAATCGTGTCTATGTTTTTGCGTTGAATTTCGCCACCGATTCCCCGGTCGTCTGCATCGACTGCGCAAACACTGCGCCGTTGGGCCACTAACCTTGAAAAATATGAGACCACACGAGACGCTCCTAAGAGTAACCGGCACTGGAGCGCCCGTTCTGCCGAGAATATCGCCGCCGTTGACGAGGATATCGAGCTGTCGCCATAAACATTGACCAGACGCCGTGCCTTGCAATTAGCCATCAGCCGGTCGTCCGTAAAGCAAATTTTGGTAAAAAACCTACGCATGTTCCCGTACAAAGTCCAGTTCGTGCATCAGCTGCTGCCTGTGGACCGTCAAACGCGTGTAACCTACGACCAAGCCATCCTCAATTCCGCTCAAAGTGACTGGAGGAGTCATCGGGCCATTTTTTTCTAAGAACGCCGCTATACAGAAGAAAACAGTGGACGGTGCGCGCCATGGGGGCCATGTTAGCCCGAGACCCTGGAAGCCCTCAAGAGCAACATTCGACACTGGTGCGGGAGTCTGTCGCCCAAAGTTCTTGCCGAAGTGATAAAAAATGCCATACAACGAGCCCGTATAGCAATCAATTGTGACGCCGCCCATTTGGCCGATATTATCTTTTCGACCAATAATATTCTAAAGGTTTAAGTAAACATAATCAAAAAACCAGAATCGATGTTTTTCATTTAGAAAAAGTTATGAGACAAACAACATCGGATGACTTCTTTTGGCCCACCATTCATTTATATTTAAGTTAATTAAATCAATTTATTATATTTTAACTCTGTACTATTATTATTTTTTTATTTAAATAAAATGCTTTAAGCCATAACATTGTTGTCAAGTGCTATAAACTGTTTGAGGAGGTGTTATTTCCCTTCAACTGTGCCAACACTCTATTGTCCGCAATTGTTGTTATTGCTTCTGTTTTGAAGTTATTGGTAGTTTTTGTTCAATTTTATTAAATGCTTGAATGGATTTTTGAACAAATTTGGTATTTTATTTCCGTTTTTTATTACACATGTATTAAACACAAACGAACCCAAACATACTATATATGAGCAATTGTTATTTCTAATATTTTTATGAATTTATAGAATAACGTTTTTGAGTTTTCTTTACATTTTTGTGCGTTTTTGAAAATATTTAAACTTATTGTGGTGACGGCTTCAATGACAGCAATAAAAAATAAAGATTGACAACGAACCTTCATTACACCTCCCTTGTAACACTGATCACTGGCATTTTTATTTAATGCCGATCATCAACATCACTTTTAGCGTGGACAGCTAAAGGTGGTTTTACACGAGGTTTATTTTCCATATGAGCTGTCAAATTTTTTACTGCAAAATTGATACGTGTCGTGTGAACGCGTGGAAACATTGCTTGTGTGAAACAGGTATGTAAAAGTTATATGACAAATTTTCAATTAGAGCGTCATTCTCTCTTGGGGAATTCACAAGGTCTTGTGAAATCATATGTTGTACAATAATAGAACCAAAAAATATGACTGTTGTGAACAACCTCTCATATATAAGTGTGGTATTTAAAATCTAAATCAGCTGATACGACTAAACGAAAACACAATTGTTTTGCCTAAGATTCTAGTATTATACATTTTTAGGGTGACGAGTGCTTGCGGCTTCCAAAAATTAAATACAAAACTCGCCGTTTTGTTTTAGGCGCTTGGCGCATGACTTTGTATATTATATGACATCACAATAAACATATCAAACAAAGTTGTATTGTTTCACAACAAGTTTCGTATGAAAAGCAACAACAAAATTTTTATGCTATTGTGAAATTATATAACAATAATACAATATGCTATCGTATCGTACCTTGTGAATTCGCCATCTATGTTATTAATATTCTCTCTTATTATGACTTGACAATCACCTAAGCTCGATTCGATATAATGCACTCAAGAGTTATTGATACCAGTCCCGTATTACAAATCCTAGAATTATAATCCCAGTTTTAGAAGAAATTATCTCTGACATAGATTTTGTTTAACAGTCTCTTTATCCTAATACAAAGTCTGCAATAATCGTTGCCCAACAATGATCTGTTTTTCTTACCGCTACGAGTCTTCAGTTAAAGAAAGAAAAAATCTCGTCGCCACTGGGCAATAAGATCTCCACAATTGAGCCTATTAAATTTGCGGAGGTTGCCTGGAAGTCCACCTGACTATCACCTGTGTTTACCTAAAAGTCCTCTGTTTGAAAGAGCAGCCAATATCAGCGGCCGACCATGCTGTTAGAATCTCAGCCTGAAAGACACTGCAATTATCAGGAAGTTTGTAGGACTCTCTCTCTTTCTCTCTGTCTCTCTCTCTGTCTCTCTCTGTCTTTCTCTCTTTCTCCCTCTCTTTCTCTCTGTCTTTCTCTCACTCTCATTCTTTTTGACTGTAGATCCTACCAAACATACATTTTGGGCCTATACGTAAAGAAGTTGTAGAACCAGTGGTGTTAGCGAATATCCACGGACGAGACGTGTTCCTTGGCTTCCCAATGAAGCTTAGTTCAGGAGCTTGTGGTCACTCGAAAACATAAACTTTTAACATTTGAATTTTTTGGTTTTTTTTTTAATTCCTCTAGGTAGGAAAATCTTAAGAAACCATTTTCTGAAACGAAGGTACTTTCGGAAAGTAGAAATTTAATGCGAGAGAAAGCATATAGTCTGCCAACAAATTTAGGTTATAGGATCAGCGGAATCTTGAACCGGTTCTAGTTAAAAAGTCAATTTCATAGAGATGGAGATTTGCATAATATCAAGAGTTTTCCTTGTCTTTTTTAATTGAGGTCCCTTTGGTGACCACGTTTTTGCTACAACGCTTGGGAATTTTCTAAAAGGGATGTCAGACCAGATACTTATACAGAAACTTACTTCGAAAAGCATTTCTAGGTGCAAGTGCCCACAACTATAACAAGTCAGCGATGGGAATCAAGCAAACGAGTTGCCGTTCTCGAGTGCAGACCTAGAGAGCCTAAAATTCCTAAGAAATGCCTATTCTATTAACAATATTGCAATGAACAAAAATTATATTTATTACCTCAACTCACACGGGCCAAGCTCGTGATTTGACCACCTTTAGATAAGCCTTCAAAGCGAAAGATGAAGCACATAACTTCACAACTCCTCTGCTTTAAAAACAACACATGAGAGGCCACAAAGCATTTACTCGATCCTTGTTATATATTTCTTTTTCATAACAAACTCTAGTAAAATTAGTTTTCTTTTCACTTTTGCTATTTTAATATCTTAACAACCTAAACCTCAAAGGAAATGCAAAAAAGCCAGGCAGACAAACCGAAATTTATTAAATAAGAATATTAACACACCTACACTTTTCTCTCAAAAAAAAAAAAAACTAATACCACATGATATGAAGCAACAGCCTGCAAATACCTTTTACCTCTTTTTACCTTCTTTTGAAGAATTTACTCCAGCCAACATCATAAACACACAATTCGTTTATCTAAATATTGAAACTACTCGAAGCATAGTAAAATACAAAAGTAACAAAACTCAAAACCTCTAAATCGACCACAATAACTGACAGCCAACAGCCAACACCATAATCAAATGTAGCAAAATGCCAAAATGCGGAGTAACAACAACAGCAACACGGCATACATATGTAGTTGATGGCTTCTGACATGTTTTACCCCAACCAAAAAAACCAACAACAACAACACGAAAACGAAAGAACATAAATATTAAAATGAAATTTGTTGCCGTTACTTAAACATTTATTTGTTGCGGATGTGTGTTATTGTTTTAATTACAGTTGTTGTTGTTGTTGTTCTCGCTGCCAAATAAATTATTCTTTTAATCCTAATGAGAAAATTATTAATATTTTATGAAGATTTAAGTTCTGTTGACTTGCAAATGAATTAAAGTTAATGGGATAATATTTTGAAAAAGCTCCACGTAAGATTTTAATTGATTCAAAGAAAAATTTAATGGGGTTTATTTTAAATATTAGTTTTTGAAAGAGATGATCGTTTTACTTTGGGCGATTAGTTTAACAGTTTTCTATGTAAAACTACTATCTTATCGAGTTAGTAACCGGATACACTTTAGTGAAGTGGTGCTATTTTAGACACTATCTAGTTCCATAACAAATTGATTGGACACACTAAGAACTAAGAACCAAAATTGCTGCAGCAGAAAACTTTAAAATTAATCAAGCAGTCACCGGGTCTAAGATGATTAATTAGAACAAGGGTTTTAGATCCTCCAGGTTTGGGTTTTTACGGCTTATGAACAGAGTATAACTAAATATTTTTTGAGGTGATCTATGATATGCCTCATAGACCAAACTAAATTTTTTTCTACGAACTTTGATAAAAATGTCTTGTTATAGTAGAAAGTTTAATGTAAATTTGTTATTTTACAGGAAAAAAATGTTTTCAAAATTCTCGGAGACAGCCATTTATGAAAACGGGTTGTCTTCTATGACAAAGTCTCCAAGTCCGCGAATAAAATTCAATCTGATATTGCTTACGATAACAAGGAAAATACGATAGATCTTTCATTCGGCTACAATCAAAAAACGATCTAATACTGCGAACTAACCATAAAGAACTGATAACGGTATGGGCTCGGAACGCGTTTTAGGTAGCTGACTTGCAACACAAGATAAGTAAAATCGTTAGCGGCTAGTTCTTACTTTAATTTGTTCTCGCTTTTATCCCAAACTAGTTATAAACCAAATGAGAATTATTAAAGCTTTACAAGTAAAATTCGTGTATGCAGCGGTATGTTATAATTAGTAAAAGTAATTGAGAAAAAATGACTGGTTGTTGTTGTAACAGTTCCACTGTGTACGGTTGTTTTTTCCTAAAAATATATTCAAAATAGAAGAGATTTCTTTAAAATTGGCGTTTGTCAGTCACGTGGTGGCATTGGGAGCTGGAGAAATTGTGCAACCTCAGTCGGTTTTACCCATAGGTCGATTGAGCGTAAGTTAATTGGCCTATTGGGGGCAGTTAAATAAATGCACTGAGTCATGAGGACTTTGGAGGCAGTCAGGGCACTGATTTAGTGTGCCGGGAATAATCCGTTCTCGATAGCAGTTTAGAATACTGCACCGTCCAGATCTCAATTGTGCAATGATGGAACGGGTGTGCCTTGGGAGCCGTTTCTCATAATTTGAGATAGCGGGTGGGTGTTGCCTAAGGACATCTGTTTGCATCTGTATTCCTCGATGCCATTTAATGCAACGCTCTCCGTGCGTTTGTCAATGACATCCGGTTTACATCGGGTGGTATGATGTTCTGGATGTCACTGCTGTAACGCCGAAAGTCCTGCCTGATGTGTCTGGGGGGTGGATCTCGCATCACTATGTGATAGTTGGGATGGGAGGGCTGATGACAAGCCACCAAGTATTGCCTTGTCAGAAGCATATTATGCTGTCTGACCGGCAGCATATTGGTCTCCTCATTTAAATGATCCACGCTCGTCATATTAACAAATTCGGTGGCTATTCTAAGTGCATTGTTTTGAGCCGTTTGCAAGCCGCGCCATTGTGTGTCGCTAAGGAATGAGGTCCATACTGGGGCGGCATAGTTAAGTAGACAGCGACCGATGGCTTTATAAATCGCTATGATAGTTTCCTTAACCATGCCCCAAGAGGTGCCAGCAAGAGCCTTAAGGACCTTGTTCCCATTTCTCACCTTTTGGTTGATGTAAGTGGCGTGCGGTGAGAAGTGGAGGAGATTATCGAAGACAGTATCTTCGGGTTCTGCACCGTGGGGATAAGTCTGCCGTCGACCGAGACGTCGAGGGTCATCCTCACTTCCTTTGTCCAAGAGTCAAATGACTGGTTGTAACGATACGTGACAGGATTTTCTTTTTATCTTAGCAATGGTTCGAACGTTATACTTGTTCGTCGGATGTGACGAAAATTAGCCAACCTAGTCAGCATTCTTCATTAAGGAGAGCGGTTAGTTCGCGAATAAGGACTACAGCTCATTTTTCTCGTATTTATGCAGTGGCTTGTTCCGCCCAACCCAACATTAAGGGGCAATCATGCCTTTATTAATTATTTAACGTCAGTAAGGAAAAAGCCTAAAAGTGTTGAAAGTATGAAAAATTCATGTTCAAAGGAATCGCAGATAAACACTAAAACAAGTTTAGAATATTATAAGAATTAAGGAGCAGAAATTGCTGCATCACCTGTACAAAGAATATCGAATTAATTTATTCTTCAAAGTCAACGTCAAGATTAGTAAGGCTACCGCTGGTATAAATTAAATAGAAAAAAAATCAAATCTTTAGTAATTCCTTTAGTAAACACAAATTGAAACCAAGAATATCTATTCATATTCAATAGAATGATGGGAAGGGTAGTGGTTTATTTGATTAAAAACTAATTACAAATACTGTCCAAAAATCGTTAAGCATTGTCCGGTATTAAATAAAGTCCATTTAAGACAATGGCTATTGATTTGATTAAAGCCACAAAACAAAACGGAAAGACCAGACAAGAGAAGTGCAAATTAAATAAAAGGGGGGAATGTGAAAGCAAAAAACATCGAATAAAAGTAATAAAATGAAAATCAAACTAGAATAATGGATTGCGTGCTGATGGCTGATAGTAAATTTATGTGCTGTTTTGCCTGGATTTAGTTGATGTTATGATGTTGTACTTGTAGTTTTGGTTGCTGCTGCTGCTGCTGCTGTTGTCTTCCTCATGATTAATTTGCAACAATTTGTTTTAATATTTGCTGTTATTACTGCCTGCTTTCTTTTCGCTTGATTTTAAATACTCTGGCAAACAACACTTTTTTTCCCTCTAGCTGTCCCTTTTTTGCTCATTCGATGGTGTTCAACTTTATTGAATTAAGCACGATCTGAACATGATTTTTTGCTATTCGATTTAATATCTTTTATGTATTCTCTTGATACTTACATACATACATAAAAACATGTGTGTGCATAAACATTCGAACATATTAAAAATCGCTATAAACATGTATCAGCATATGTCCATATGTAAAAGCTTGGTCTAAAGTTTTTGCCTCTGTTGGCCATAATTCTTTTTTTTCGTTATTGGTTTCCTTTCAACTCTAATTTCTAGCTACAGAAAGGGCAAGAAATTGTTTTTTTGTATAACCAACATACATACATGCACACACACATGCATACACACAAAGTAATTTTATTAAATATTTTCAATTTGTGATGAATTTTTCCGATTTTTTTTTTCTTTAACTTTTTTGCCCTGATGTTGTTGATGATGATGATGATGATTTTTTTTTTGTTAAATTATGGCTCTATGGGTTTCTGTGTGCGGTAGTAGTAAAAATAAAAAGCCGTAAAAACCACAACATGTTGTAATTAACCCGCTTGTCATGTAAATAAATCAAATAATGAATTGGAGAGGGAAAGAGATAGAAATAGAAAGAATGAGAAAAAAAATCAAAAAAGGTATTAACAGCAACCAACCCACTGTTTTATGCTGAATTTTCCCCACATAATTTAATGGCACTTGAAGAGTAAATGATAATACCAGAAACACAAGTATTAATAGATTTTTAAATAAAACCGACAGCAAAATCAGTTCAAGGATTTTTCTTCATGTATTTAAAATAAAAAAAGAAAAAACAACAACAACCAATTGACAAGTTTTTAGTTTAATTTTAGTTTGATTCCTATTTAAGTTGAGTGGGTTTGATTTTGTTGTAATGTTGGCAGGATCATTAAGGTGGGTAGTTTTTAAATTAATCAAATGTTAATGTTTGGGTTTTAATTTCATTTTCAGTTAAATTATCTCTTTGTGTAACTCTTACATTGTAATAAAAAAATCTAGATAATTTATTGGCAAATACTTGAAAATTAATCATAAAATTGTAATTTATTTGTTTAAGATAAAATCATGAATTTTTTAAGGATTTTAAAAAGCACAATGACTTATTGACTAGAACAACTACAAAAAAATTGCAACTAGACATCCAGTGCTTAATTATGACAAGCTGCTCTATCATGATCAAGGCATGAATGACACCACCAAACCCAGCATGACAAAAGATGCAAAAAAAAAATTTTATTTTTCTTCTTCTTATATCTTGTTTTGCACACTTGATTGTTGTATGCAACATAACATTACAACGTTGTAGTTATTTGTTTGCTATTTTGGTCTTACTTTATTATTATCACTCTCATCTGGTCCCCATTAAAACAACAATAATTTTTAAGCCTTTTTCCCACACAGCAAATCAGTGCATTCGAGGCAGAAGAAGTAGGCGAAGAGACTTTGAAACGAAAAGTACAAAAAAAAGAACTAAAATTCTTGAAAGTTTGATTGGGCTTTTATGGCAACCAAAATCTGTGTGACAAAAATCTGTTAAAGTTTATTTTTAGTTTTGAAGACCCCAATGCTGACTTAAGAAACAAACGCCCAATAAAATAATCTATCAAACAGCGACTTTATATAGCGCATGAAGTAAAAGTCCGTCAACCCGTTGATTTCAGGGAACCTATATAAGTTCTCACCAAAATTCCTTCGGCATCACGAAAACCCGTTACCCATAAGACTTTTGTGTGGTGAATGTATCTGACACTTTAATCATGGAATGTATACGTTAAACAGCTGATCTTTACGTTCTACGTAATGGCAACATTGACGAATGGACGTACTTCATAATTTAGCCGATGAGCTCAACAACATACACTTTTAATTTTTTTGCAAAACAGGTACTAAAAAGGTACCAGGCTCGAAAAGGGTTAAGAAGCCGCCTTAGACGGCTATTCACAAGCCTCTTAGCCAAAAGCTTATATTGGTTTAGTAGCATTAGGAGGAAGCTTTAAGCTGTCACAAATACCGTCGGTTACGCAGTTTGATTTGCGGGCCAGGGTCTGCCTTTGTTGAATAAGGGTGAGAAAGTTAAAACAGGAGAGTAGTGGAAAGGGCAAGAGCGATAAGAAAAAAAACACCAGAAAAAGGCAACGAATAAAATATACTCTGGGAATGTAAACGATTGCACGGAAAACAATAAGGGTCTTGTATTCCACCAATACTAAAATAAAAATTATCTGCAGGGTTTGGGTCTTGTTCTTAGTAGCTGACTTGAAACACTACACAAGTGGTATCGGTAGATTCCTCTTTTTTTCTATGAAAATTGTTGGCTTTATCTCACATCAGTTATAAACCAAATGAGAATTTTTGACGTTTGTCAGTGTCATGAATGCTTGCAGCGCACTTTACCAAACTTAAAGAAAATAATTAAGAATTTATGGTTAGTTTCAGCGATACATTACACGTTAATGGGCGAGCGTCTGACAAAACTAAAAACTTTTTTCAACATCAGAAAAATGCAACGAACAAAATACAATCTGGGAATGTAAACGATTGCACGAAAAACACCAGGAGTCTTGTATTCGACCAAGACTAAAATACTTACTAACACTACGAATTATCTGCAGGGTTTGTCTCTTGTTCTAAGTAGCTGGCTGGAAACACGACACAAGTAGTATCATTAGCTGCCTCCTTTTTTTTTAGAAAATTGTTGGCTTTATCTCAGTTATAAACCAAATGAGAATTTTTTGAGGTTTGTCGTTGGCATGAGTGTTTGAAGCGGCTTTAAACAAACTTAATAAAAATAATTGAGAATTTATGGTTAGTTGCAGCGATACATTACTGGTCACAGGGCGAGCGTCAGACAAAGCTAAAAACTTCTTTCAACAACCACAGTCCCTACGTGTACAGGGAGGTGTTTCCACTATAAAATAATTTCAGGACATGCCCAGTAGGCTCTTAAGTGATTTCAGGCACAACGTCAAACTGTTTAGGTTCATTAAAATACCTGTGGCATTTCTCTCTCTTCTTGCAAGCTCTGTAGGGCTACATAAGCTGGAAGAACTGCTGGAACCGGATGGCCTAACAAACCTAGATGAAAGGCTACCAGAATAACCAAGACAAGGCTATATTCGAGAAGATCCTAATGGCTTTTCAATATGGGTAGACCAAGGGTGAGACACTATGGCCGCTTTTACTGGTCATTGTCGATTTGCAGCACACGTCAGTAGAATGGAACTTTTATAAAATCTGTCCAAATGCAGTAATGAATTTTTTGTAATCTTGTCAGCCACTGGACGATATCTGTATAAGACAAATTAGACAGTCTGACTTGCCTAAATTGAAACATTTTCTAACTTAAAGGTTCCTTAATATTTCCCACATTCCTTAGGAAATTCTCAACATCACAAAGCTAAGATAAAGACAAGCTATTGAAGTTTATCTCCTAATAATTAGCTGACGTTTTAGTGCCCTTTAGATGTCTTCTTCTGTTGCTTAAAATTCTATTCTTTAAAAATATTTTTTTATTAAGTCGGCAAAATCAAGTAAATAAACAAACTTTACAACCAGATCATTTGGCAAGTTGCTGCTCGTTTTTTTTTTTAACCCCAATATGGGCTCAAATTACATTTGTTTTTTTTTTTATTATTTTACTTAAAGTTATTGTTAAACAAAAATATCTTTTAAACAAGTTCAGGAATAAGCGGATGTTCACTAGTGTAAACAACTTTAGGAAACTGTACAAAATAAATATGGACTTTGAATAAAGAAAAATAAAAACATGCATTTACACACTCAAACGTACAAACATCCCTACGGGGAAGGGGACTGGTTTACGACTACTGACGTGACCGGTTCCTTAGAACAGGGGCTGGTTCAAGTTCTTGCACTTTATACTAAGGGCACCTGTCACTAATACATCGCGTTGCTATAAGAGAGGGTAACTGATTCATAACTAATACCTCAGACAGTGTTACAGGCCAATCTTGTTTAAGCTAATTTGTTTGCATTTACGTGTGTTTGTGTGTATGTATAAACAGATTTATATGTATAGGGACCATTTTTCCGTTTTCTTCTTTCTTTAGCCGATCACGACCAATAACTTTTGTCCAATTTATGTTTTATACCTGTAACAGGACGAGTACGCCGACTAATTGGCACACATTTTCCGCAGGGATACTTATGTATGAACATATTTGTGTACCTAAACTTAAGCTTCTATAAGTAAAAAGTTGCTCCGTGTAAGTGGCTGTGTGCGTTTGTAAGAAGCCCCATTATATTTAATGCAGTTACTCCTCATTTTTACATGAAAACTTAATTTATAACCAGCTAACAATGCATTAAACTTAATCTAGATTTATATTAAAGATAACCAACAAAATACTGACTTAGTGACTGACTGGCTACACTGGTGTTTGGTGGTGATCTTTTAATAACATTGATGATCAGTTAAAATTAATGTGATTTTCATAAATGTAACAGAAAAAGCAACTGTAGCTGGTTTATCGCTATTTCGGTTTGAAAGCGGAGCTGGTTACAATTTTTAAGGTTAGAAGCAAAAACTTAAAAATATAAAAAAAATGTTTATTCTGCGGTTTTAAATGAAGGCCTTTTTCTCTTTTTCAAATTATTTTGCTTCCAAAAAAAATAACAACTCAATAAACATTGAATTTTTTAAGAGAAATAAAATGTCTTGTGGTTCAATACCCAAAAAATTTATTTCCAAATTTTTTCCAAAGAACTCAGTAATTAAAAAAATTTTGTAATTTTAATAAAAAATTTAATTGTCTCAATTAAAGTTTTAGTTGTTTTTAAAAAGTAAATGCAAACAGATATATTTACTTTAAGATTTGTTTGCCTTTGCTTATGCAAAGCTGACCTCAAGTTCAGTTGCTGGAGTTGAATTTCTGAATGTGGAGGTATCAAAATAAAACTAAGTTCAACACATTAAGAAATAGAATGCCTTGTTAGCTGTGTGGATAGAGCGGACCCATGGCTCGAGTCGTTGCTGAGACTTGTAATGTATGCTTAAATGTAAACTAAACATGATATATAATTTAATTAAATAAAAACAAATAAATAGAAATAAATTTAAACAATTAAAAAAATATTCAATTTAAACTCTAATTTATTTGTACTGAATTTAAGATTTGTTTGTATTTTGATTAAATCGTTTAATATATTTTTTAATAAATTTTTTTTTTAATTCCTAATTAAAGTTGTTAATTTAGTATGCGAATTTCTTGATAGGTTGTAATCTAAACATTTTTTTAATCAAATCAACAAAATTTTTTGATTGAAATTGATTTTTATTATTTTTTGTGTAATATTTTAATAAAGCAAATTTTCAAAATCTATTGACTGACGCAACAAACGGTGTATTAAGCTTCAAAAAAAAATCCATTCAAACCTCTACGCGATTAATTTTCAGCATCAATACACTGTGTTACGCAACCTTTCATTTACAATTGTTGAACTTAACTTGAACTAATAAATGTTGCAACTATAAAGTAAATAGCAATTTTATACTGCACAAGAAATAAAAAAAGAAAGCCTCAAGCAAATTTACAAAATTGCATAAACGAATTTTGAATAAATGATAGAGAGTATTTGAGTAGAAACAGGGTGTTTCAACTCCATATAAAAATTGATTAAATTATGTAATTTAAAACTAAAATAATTAATTAAAATTTTTAAAACTTTCAATTTGCTTGTAGAGACCTTTACTAATTCAAGAAGTACAAATTAGGTTTTCCAAAACCGATTTTTGTTTTTAATTTCAGCCTTTGATTTTTAGAAACAATTAACTGGAATCAAAATTTTGTTCTAAAATACACACATTTTCGTAAGACCCGGGACCAACTGTATCGATAAAAAAATTTTGGTTACGAAAATTTTTCATTTAAGATGTCTTTCAGAAAAAATTTTAATTATGCACACCTAAAGAAAATTTTTTTGTTACTTGAAAGTGAAGGGTGCCCCGGTAGATCAGTGAGTGATAAGTGCACGATTCACTAGACTGGGGGTTGTGGGTTCGATTCCCACCAGAGGCCCTGGTTCTGTTCTTTCTTTATTTATTTCTTATCCTTCTATTAAATTCTTCTTTCCTTCCATCTTAACCTATTCTATCTGCCTCTCCAGGTAACACAAAGGGACCGAATAAAGCGGACCCAAGTAAGCTGTATCCTTTCCTTCAACCGTTGCCTGTTCTACCTACTTAAAGTGAATTTTTTTTTTACAAATACGGTTTTTAAGACTCACACTTATAATTATAACATAGTAGATTTATACAGGACTTTTTTGACAACGATGCCATAGACATCTGTCAAATAAGCCTTTAATTTTAACTATAAGTAGGCTGGCTATGTATTTGATCCAATAATTCCAACATTTTAATTTTTAAAGGGCATAACTGACTTATTGTTTAAACGGGCTTTAAGAATGCAAAAAATTAATAAAATTTGATGCGAAACAAAATCGTGACAAACGTTGAAAAATCGTTCATGTCTGATATACTCTTTTTGGCGCCCTCGAGCTAAACTGGAACACTCCTCTGCTACGAACATAAGAACATTCACGGCGATCGAACCATCGGTTAAAACATGGCTGTATTTTCTTTTTTTTTCGATTCGTTTTTGCCCCAATGTGCATGACTAAACTGCCTCGTAGCATGTTTAAAGTCGCAATAATTTTTAAGGGTGCCTTTACACGCCTTCGTCTTCGAACCCTGCATTAACTTTTATGTTTACAGAGTCCAAGGACATATAGGAGCATGGATTTTGAAAATACACTTGAAAAATATCTGTTCACCAGTGTGGCTAGAGCCTTAAGTATTTCTTTAAAATAATGGGGGCAACTTACGGCATTCGATTCGAACCAAAATTTTAATATTCTTATAAGAATTTCTTTACTAAATACATTGACAACTCGATCGATTGAGTGAAATTTCATTTCGAATCGAATGCCGTAATTTGCCCCCTGGTTTAAACTTACCCTTTTGATTTTAAATTAAAGTTTTCTTTATTAAGTATTACCTGCAATTAAAAAAAAAGAAATATTATCAGTAATGCAAGAAAGTATTTACAACTGTTTTGTAAATAAAATTAAATAAATAATTTAAACACCCTGTACATATGCTAAGACCATATGTCCATGTGAAAATTATTAAACTTCAGTTTTTTTTAAAGTAACAACAACATAAAACCACTTTAAACATCAATATGTTAGTCAATTTTTTTTTTCTAGCAACAAAAATAAAGTTACTAACAACTTAAACATGAATTTGTTTAAGCAACCAACTGCAGATGGCAAAAAGCAATTGATAGCAGGCAGCGTATAAACCAAAATATCTACTCAAAGACACTTCGTTAGTTATTGATGCTTTGGGGCAACTAACGAACTATAATAGTGTGCTGCAACACTTGGTTAAACTAGACAACAATTTGTTGATGAATATTATAAAAATAAATAAACACATAACAGAAAAGCAAAAAGAACAACAAAAGCATAAACATACCTTAAGGCCACAATTTGTCGAAGTAGTAAAAATGTAGGAAAAGGCGTTTATATTTATGTAAATAAGTTAAAGTTAAAGTTAAGTAAGTATTTCAACAATCTAAGTCAAGTTAATAAATGAGCAATTGAACAGATGTTTTTATAACAATTTCAAAGAATTTTTTTATTAGTTTTTTTGCACAACAATCTCTACAATTGAATTAAAGACAAACAATAGTGTGGAGTAAATAAACACGGCTAAAAGACAATTTCAATTAACACCATTAAGCAAAGATGTTATTGTGGCTTAAAAAAAGAAGACGCTAAAGAACACAAAAATGTTATGTATTTACCCATATAACACATATAAATATATACATGTCTGTATATACAGGGTGGCTAACGAAAGCTGGTACCAAAAAAAATTTTTGATAGGATTTCGCACATGTGGCACCGAGGGTGGAGACCATTTGAATTACCGCATATGTAGTTACGTAATTTATAAAGTTTTAAAACTAATTGAATTTAAATGGCCTCCACTCTCGGTGACACATGTGCGACATCTTATTAAAAAGTTATTTTTTTGTAGCAGCTTTTATCAGCCGCCCTGTACTTGCATTTACCACCAATTTATCCACTTTATTCGATAAAGGCCAACCTCTTTTTGCCATTTTTTTTTTTCAATTTATTTTTATTAAATATCAATGTTGCAACATGCACGTAGTACGTTAATACAAGTTAATACTGATAAACAACATAGCATTAAGAATGGACACACTTTTTAGTTTACAAACATTATTTATCCGCCGCACAGTGGTCTTTTAACTATAAATTTCTTTTTAGAAAATTTAAAAAATCGAAAAAAAAAAATTTTTTAATGTTTAAACTTTTGCTGCAAGTTTCAATAAAACTTAAGAAAATCATTTTGCGGATTAAAATGTGTGTTCAAAGTCTCCTAAATTAAAAATGTGGAAAATATTTTTTTGAAAGGCATAAATTTAATTAAAAGTTTTTTATAAAACACAAGTGTGTTTAAAGAATGACAAATGCGGCAAAATATATTTTTTTTTATTTTTAATAAATTTTTTTTGTCTTAGAAACTATCAATTTTTTTTTTTTTAAATGCTCTAGTAAGAGCGCTACATTCGGATGTGCCAAATCTTATCACATTGGTCACCTTGTATCCCCATACAAAAAAAAAATTATTTTAATTAAGAAATAAGTGGTACCAATAAAATTTTAATTGATTTTCGGCCTGCAAAGAAATGTGGATTTTTTTTAAGAATTTTCCAATGCAATTAAATATTTAATTAGGACAATTAAATTTTTATTAAAAACTTCATATTGATTTAATTAATGCGTTAGTTGCAAAAAATTGCAATAAATTTTCTTGTGCAGTGATCCAAATTAGCGACGTTGTTTTAAAATGCCAACATCCAAATAAAACTATTCTGTGGGAGATTTGAAGTCATACAACGCTTTAGAAATTTGGTAGTTTCTTTTATCTTGAAATTTAAACTTGCAAAGGTTTTTGAAATTCAAATATTCATTTAATCTCAAAACCGTTGATTGGGTGAACCATTCATGGTTCATTGAGGATACCATTTCTTTTGTTTCAATCAAACTAATTGTATTACAAAACGTAAAAACAACTCCGTAGTGTAGTTACTTTGCAGCAGGTCTGAAGTCGATATCTGCAATTTTATTAGGCATAATATTTTAAAATTTGCTATGTATGGTTCATACATTTGCCTTGTCTAAGCTTTTGAAAAAAGGTATAAATTATATCAAAATTACTTTGTAGCAAGTTTAAGGTCAATACATCTTATAGTTTCCCAGATAAAGTGTTTTAAAAATTGAATAAATTTGGCCCGCTTGTATGAGAGCTACCATTTCCCTTGCTGCGATCCAAGTGTATCACACTAGAATAACTTTGTAACAGGTTTAAGGTCGAAAAATATTATAGTTTTCATAAATATAACGTTTCAAAAATTTCGTTAATTTGGTCTGTTGGTGTGGGGGCTTCTACTCCCCTTGCTTCTACCCAACTGTTTTTTAATGTTGGCATCAAACTGAAATTACTATGCAGCTGGTTTGAAGTTAATAGATTTTTTTACATGCTTGGACCGTGTGTGTGGGGGCTTACCTTTCCCTTACTCTTATCGTACTAAATGCTTTCCAAAACGTATGGCAACCCTCAGGATTTCATGACAGCACCCAACCTTAAGCAAGAAGATTATGATTATCATGTCGCACAACAATGTTAAAGGGATCCATTTTATTTCATTCTTCCCATTAAGGCAATCAAAACCTCCGACATCATCAATGCTTCACAATCTTCTCACCGCCAGTCAGGACCGAATCACGCACATGCTTCGACATGCCAATGCCGGCCTTCTCATTTTTTTGCTACTACTTTGAGGGGATCAGTTGCTCTCTTAATCTCGTAGTGTACGGACGTGTCTACGCGAGTGTATATTTGTAATAGGTGATATTTGTAATAAGTTACAAAAAAAAAATATTTGTTAATATACATACCTACAAGACATAAGTGAGAATCGAAAATAAAAACAAACTAAACAAAACAAAAAAACCAAACGGTTAATGAGTAACAGTAATCGTTGTGACAGTGGGCCTAATAGCCGAAATGCTTACATTGTGTTAAGCTCAGCAAGCGTTAGCAATGAAAACATTAGAGACCCTGAATATAATAGAAACTATTTAAGTGCAAAACCGAAAACAAATACAAATAATTTAAGTGCAAGTGTGCCTAATTTGAATAAATGTACTGAACAAGGGACAAATTTGGCCCAATCTCTGTTTAAAAATTATAAAAAAAATACCGAGGTGCCATCTTCATCGCGGTCTTCTTTATCAAGTTCTGGTGTCGCACCAACAGCTGCTAAAGGCGCTACGGGCCCAATTTCTGCGTGTGCTCCTAAGATCCAGGTAGGGATGGACAGGTACGTAACAGTTCTTAAAAGGGGAAGGAGCCCTAAATCGGCAGAAGCATCTCAACCTGCAAAAATTTTAAAAGACGATGAAAGGCCAACCTCATCGCAAAATCGTTTTGCAATTTTGCAAGAGGATAATGAGGCCCATGTTAGTGAAAAAAAGTCCTTTAAGCCACCTCCCATTTATTTGAGGGAAAAAAACTCAAATGATCTCGTCAAGTTTTTAGTCGGTTTGATTGGGGAAAATAACTTTTATGTTTCAAACGTTAAACGCGGTAACATATTTGAGACAAAAATTCAAGTGAACCATGAAAACGCCTACCGCGCCACGGTTTCGGAGCTCGAAAAACTCAGAAAAAACTTCTATACCTACCAACTCAAGACCGCAAAAGGCCTTCAGGTAGTTATTAAAGGCATTGATTCTAACGTTGACCCAGAAGAGATCAAGACCAGTTTGCTAAACAAAGGGTTTATGGTTAGGACGGTATCGAATATGAGAAATAGGGAAAAACACCCCCAACCATTATTCCGAGTGGAGCTTGAGCCTGGTGATATCAAATTGAAAAAAAGTGAAACTCACCCCATCTACGATTTAAAATATATTATGCACCGACGAGTCACTGTGGAAGTGCCACATAAGCGATCTGGGCCCGTACAGTGCTTAAACTGCCAGGAATATGGCCACACTAAAACTTATTGTAAGTTGCCTACTGTTTGTGTTGTGTGTGGGGATCTGCACGATACGACCAAGTGCGACAAGCCAAAAGATGATCCTAGGATAAAGAAATGCAGCAACTGCGGGGGAAACCACACTGCCAACTATAGAGGTTGTCCTGTTTTTAATTTAGTTAAGCGATCAACTAAGCCGAAAATAGTTCCTGCCCCTCCCCAGCCTTTAAATATACCAACTACAAATATGCCTCCATTGGCACAACCAACTACAAATCAAGTTTCTTACGCCGCCGCATTAAAGTCTAACCAGCCTAATTCACGTAAGTCTACCCAGCCTACAACACAACAAGAAGTGCCAACTAGCAAACCAACCGGGCCTAATTTTAGCCGCCTGGAAGCCGTAATTGACAATATGGTCACACAATTTACGCAGATTATGGCGCAAATGGCCAACATGATGCAAGAAATGCAAAAAATGCAGTCTGCTTTTCTGCAGGCTATGCTTAAAAGACCATGAACTGCCTCAGGGTTTGTTTCTGGAACGCAAACGGCATCCGCCAACACAAAAACGAGCTCGAATATTTCTTGATGAACCAAAAAATCGATGTTATGTGTATTTCTGAGACTCATATGACATCTAGAAGCACTTTTAAAATTAGTGGTTATTCTTTTTACGATTCAAAGGATCCTAGGGATAGATCATGTGGTGGCTCGGCTATTCTAATCAAATCAAGAATTAAACACCAATGGTTGGGTGGCCTCTCGGAAAGTTATATCCAAGCTACGAACGTCTGCATTGATGAATTTTTCCATAACCTTGTTATTTCATCAGTTTACTGTCCACCCAGATTCTCAATAACGAAGGATCAGTACAACAGTTTCTACAAATCATTAGGTCCCCGCTTCATAGCTGCTGGAGACTATAACGCTAAGCACACATACTGGGGCTCCCGCCTAATTAGTCCCAGAGGTCGTGTCTTGTATGACTCAGTGTCGGAAATAGGACTTTTCGTTATTTCAACTGGACAACCAACCTATTGGCCAACGGACAATAATAAAATTCCAGACGTAATAGATTTTGGCGTGGCAAAAGGTATATCACCGGACCTTATTGAGGCTGAAGCCTCCTTCGATTTATCTTCTGACCACTCACCCACAATTATCACTATTTGCAGTCCTCACCAAATAGCAACTAGTGATTTTTTCTTATCAAAAAGAGTAAATTGGTTAAAATATAAAAAATATATCAGCTCTCACTGCTCGGAACACATACCACTAAAAACTCCCCAAGAAATCGATGATTGCCTAAATATCCTAAATGAAAACATTAAAAAAGCCGTTGAACATGCTTCTTCAACATACCGTCAGGTCAAATACAACAAAATTTTTTCTGTCGATGTTGAGGAGCTTTTATCTGAAAAAAGGAGAGCGCGAAGAGAATGGCAACAGCATAGATCGCCCCAACTTAAAACGAAGCTAAAAGAGTGTACAAATCGCTTAAAAAACTTGCTGGAGGTACACAGAATTGCATCAATTAAGAAGTATTTGGAAGGTCTAGACGCAACCCCTCAAACAAATTATTCTCTATGGCGATCAGCCAGTCGTCTCAAAAGACCCGTAATCGCAAAACCACCACTGCGCAATCTAAGAGGATCCTGGGCTAGAAATGATGAAGAAAAATGCGATCTGCTCGCAAGCCATTTAAGAAACGTGTTCACTCCTAATACATGCACTGACGTGAGGGAATTACCGCCTGTTGTTTCTAGACGTCCCATAGAAATACGTATCCGATATTCAGATGTGGTAGAAGCTATAGCTAACCTTAATGATAAAAAAGCTCCTGGCGTTGATACAATAAGCAACAAAATGCTTATTGAGCTGCCTTTAACAGCAAAAAGAATAATTCTTTTTATTTTTAATGCCATAATACGGCTTGAACATTTTCCACCAATATGGAAAGTTGCCTTAGTTAAGATGATTCCTAAGCCTGGTAAAGATCCTTCTAAGGTGGAGTCTTATAGGCCTATAAGTTTGTTACCAACTTTGTCAAAACTGTTTGAAAAGCTGCTTAAAAACAAGCTTACTCCGATCCTGAATGAAAACAACTGCATTCCAGATCACCAATTTGGCTTTAGAAGTCAACATAGCACAATAGAACAAACTCACAGACTGGTGCAGGTTATAAGAAAAACTTTCGAGGAAAAAAAGTACTGCTCCGCGCTTTTTATAGATGTCTCTCAAGCTTTCGATAAAGTATGGCACGAAGGCCTGTTAAACAAACTAAAGCTAAACCTTCCAGCTAATACTTTCAATCTACTAGAAAAGTACATAACCGGTCGACAGTTTAAAATCAAAGAGGGAAACCAAATAAGTTCTTCTCAAACAATAGGGGCTGGTGTACCTCAAGGGAGTATACTAGGTCCAGTTCTGTACTTGCTTTACACAGCAGATATGCCAACCAATAGTTTTACACACACGTCGACATTTGCTGATGATACTGCTTTTCTTAGTATTCATAAAGACCCTAAAGAGGCTTCAAACCAATTGCAGCAACACGTAACCCAAGTTGAAAAATGGGCAAAGTTATGGGGAATAAAAATAAATGAACAAAAATGTACCCACGTAACTTTTACTTTACGCAAAGAAACGTGCTCTCCAATTCTTATTAACAACCATATGGTGCCTCAACGAACCGAGACAAAATATCTTGGTATTCACCTAGACCGCCGCCTCACATGGAAGCCTCATATAGATGCGAAGTTGACGCAAATGAAACTTAAAGCTACACAAATTCATTGGCTAATCGGCAGAAACTCTGTGCTTCGTCTTGATTGTAAACTTCTACTCTACAAATCGATTTTGAAACCAATTTGGTGCTACGGTATACAATTATGGGGCACTGCTTCCGCATCCAACATAGAAAAAATTCAACGCAGGCAAAACAAAATCCTAAGAATGATAACTGGTGCTCCTTGGTATGTTAAAAACAGCAACATCCACAAGGATCTACTAGTTCCACTAGTTAAATGCGAAATCCTGAACTATGTGGACAAGTATTTAAATAAGCTGGAAGCTCACCCAAATCCGCTCGCCCGAAACATCCTGCAACATAGTGGGCACACCCGCCTGAAAAGGAGGGATACTATTGCGCTTATATGAAGCTTGATAATTAATATGAGAACTTAAATTTTAGTCTGGCACTGGCTAGACTTATATTAACTACCTAGTTTTAAGATTTGAGCACTTATTGTTAGTTCGCCACAGGCGAAGATTCAATAATAAATATATGAAACAAAAAAAAAAAAAAAAAAAAAACTTTGACGGGATCTTGTTTTAGATCCTAGAGTCCCCAGCCGTGACTAGTTTCCCTATTCACCTTCTTTTAAACACACTTACATCTTTTCAGGTAATAGCCTACTTCAACAGTTGCTCATGTGCCTGGGTAGACCCGCCAAAACTAGAAACTCTTTCTTGTGAACCTTAAGTTCATATAAGACCGCTTACACGGTCACTCTGGGGCCGTACAGGACGGACCCCACTATATCAACTTTTGTTCCACAGTTGTCTCGCTTGGGGATAACCACAGCCACCACGTGAACTCCCGAAGGAGACTCACCATTAATCAATTCATGCACTGGTAAGCACATGGGGCCAACTGATTCCCGTGGTACCAGATAGGACTCTGGTCAGCCTCGGAAATCTACTTCCGTTTCTTTCCTACCAATTTCTTATTTACACAATTAAGGTATTGGTACCCTTAGAACCCTGTACTGCTGTGCCACTTAATGGTGATGTACATGGCACAGCGCAACAAGAACAACCTGCCTCAAGCCAGACCAGTGAATCACTGATCACATTTAGCTCAAGACAGATTGTTTTCGTCTCAGCCATGTCTTTTAGCCTTTCAGCAATTATTCCGAAAGTTGCCCGGTTGATACCGCTAGGAGGTAGACTTAGGCACTTGTGTTATACACTTATCAACCTAACAGACGGACAGACAGACATAATTAAATCGACTTTCTAATCAATAGGGATAAAAAAATAATTTTTATGAATAAGGCAGTAAATATATTTACGATTGCCATTTATTTTATTTATTTAAGCATTATGGTTTTAAAATAAGTATTTAAATTACCAAGGACTTCTAAATTAATCTATTATTTGCAGGTACAACATGATAATGAATTGCGCCGCCAATCAATCACTCACGTTATTTTTTCAAGCAAATGTTTGTTTGTATAGATGTATGCTGGCATAAATATAGTATATAGATAACCAAATGTTGGTTTCATTTACACCAAAGAACATTTATTGGCTGTTTTTTTTTAAAATATGTGTGTTTTTCTTTATTAAATATTTAACACTTACATGTTAGTAGACTAAAGAAGACATATAAATATTTACTTTGTAGTTAAAACTTGAAGAGTCTTAGGTTTCTATCATTAACATAAATTATTTAACAACCATAAGAAAAATCTATTTAAAGACTTTTAAAAAGCCAACAAAAAACCAAGTTAACAAACTTAAATTAGAGCAAAATTTAAATGCAAGTTGAAGTTGGGATATTGATTCTACTTAAAGAAAAAAGAAATTTACAAAAGAAAACGTTCAAATCTAAAGACTAAACAGAGCATCACAAATGCATTTTGTTGAAAATCTTTTAAGTCAATCAGACAAATTATGGCAAATTCTATTTTGATAATCAAATTCTTGAATTTTTTTTCGACGCAGACAAAAACCCTTAAAATTTGTTACAAACACACACACACACACAAATCCATACAAACACACTTATGCTGCATGAATGAATGTTTAACAAAGAAGCTTAATAAAAGCTTTTAGTTCCTCATAATGGCATTAGAGGCAAAACAAAACAATGTGAGCCCTCAATAAAAAAAAAGAAAACTTTGTTTGTTTTGTAAAATAAATTCAATGAATTTATTGGAAATTTTTCATTTACATAATCGTTGCCTGCATTTACCAGCCAGTCATCTAGCCAGCCATCTAGCCAGCCATCTATTCATCCATTCATTTTTTCATTCATTCATATATGCAGCAAATGAAAAACAAAACTTAACTCCTACAACCAGACATAAAGACAAAAACTGCCGGTCTGAGTTTTAAAAGATAAAAACAACTCTTCGTTATATTAAGACCAATAAGCGTGTGTAAAATGAAAGGCCAACAATATTTAATACGAGTTAGGCAATTGATGCTCAGATGTTGATATCAAAAACAATCGACTGGCCATATGAATGTCCTGTTTTTTTTCTATTTAATTTTGGCTGCAAATGTCAGCATGTCCAGACACTCATTCACTTGAATATTTTGAATTCAGGACAAAAAGGCTTTCAAGTGCAAGGGATAGTTCAAGGAAAGTATGAGAAAATCATAAAGAGAAAAATGTAATAAAAACAAATAGAAAACTTGACCAGGACAAGCAAAAAAGAAATGAAACAAAACAAAACACTCAAGAAAAATACTTTAAGCTGTACGTAGGTGCAAGGAAGTAAATTGAAAAAACTATCAGTTACGAGAAAATCTTCATACATACTATTCCACTGCACAGTGGGTTTTAGAAAGTGCACGTGTGCATGTGATTGTTTTGAACTCAACATGTTGCTTAAAGCTTTTAAAAAATTTTTATTGTTTTTGTGACTTGTCTAGCATCAAGGAAGAGAAATTATTTTTACTTTATTTTTTTTATTGATTTGTAAGTTGTAAAAAATATCCCTTAATCTTTTGAAAAACCAACAGAAGTAAATTGATTTTCACTTTTTAAAACAAAAAGGCCATAAATATGTTGCTCGCAACATTGTATAAATTTTGTCCAATTTGGTTCAACTGTTCTGGCAAAAAAAAAAAAAAAAAAAAAAGCTTGGAAACATTTTTTAAGAGAAACGGTTCTTACGTACTTCCTCATCGATTGTAAATTTATTTCGTTCGCGGGTGCAGAGCTTCCGCGCTACTGCCTCGGCTATGAATGTCACACGGCCAGGGCCCAGTTGACCCTCAAAGACTCCCAAAAATATTGAATTGGTTTAAAGCAGTTTACGTGAAAATGCGCGACTTTTAATACGGAAAAGAGCAGCCTCACTGGACCTTCCAAGAGCAATTATTCATGAAATTTTAAAAAAGGTTCTAAATGTCCATTCTTTTGAAATTCAAATCATTTAAGAACTAAAGGAAAGTGACTAATTTATGCAAAATTTTTTGAAACGATGTTAGAGCGTTTTCGCACTGTAAATCCCATTTTTTTTGGAGCGACAAGGCTTATTTTCACTTAAACGACAACAAGAAAAATTGCCGTTACTGGTCTCCAAGGACCCGCAACCCTCGAATGAAACATCAAAAACCATTGCATTGCCCCAGGGTAACTGTTTGGTGTGCCTTATCCACGCATGAGATAATTGGACCATTTTTATTTCGAAAATTCTCGAAGACAGGCGACGAATGTCAACGGTAAAAATTATCGACGCATGATTACGGAATTCTTTTTGCCAAACCTGCGAGCTCCTCCATCGTACTCTTCACACATGGAGTTTCAGCAGAGTGGGGCGAATGCACACACAGCCAGAGCTTCGATGAATTTGCTTCAATAGTTTTCCCTATTAGCAACGGACTGGGGCGCTTCCCCATAATTGTATCCCATAACACTAAATTGGCTTTAAAATCAAATTTGAGAGTAGAGAAGTTTACAATCGAGACAAAGAAAGTTTCTAACAATTTCCCAATGAATTTGGGCTAATTTCTGATCTATTGGTGTCAGTTTAAGTTAGGCAGTTTGGTCAGTCGGTTGTGCATCTATATGTGACTTTCAAGTGAGGCGGCGATTAAGGTAAATGCCAAAATACTTCACCGCACAGTTAGGGCATCATCTGCTTATTAATGAGAATTGGAAAGCACCTACCCCTGCGCAGAGTTTAAGTACATGATTCATTTTTATTACCCACAACTTTGACAATTCCTCTTTTTGTCTGGTATGATGCTTTAGTTGGTTCGAGGAGTCTTTAGGATGTTTGTAAGTACTGAGGAAAGCAGTATCATCAGCAAATGCCAATGTGTGTGTTTGACTGTTGGCTTATCTTCTGTAAAAAGCAAATTAAGAATTGGTTCTAGAATACTATTACTATTGAAGTAAGCCAGCCCCTGCTAGTTGAGGGTACAATGAAAGTAATTTTTAATTATGAACTGTCGCCTGGTTATGGGCTTTGCTGATTCATTAACAGCCTTACATGCCACACTTTTTTAACAGCTTAAAAAACATCGATATTAATTTCAGAACAATACTTGTTCTCCTCAAAGGTTTTCCCTATAACTTTTGTTATCCTGTTGTCGTCTTAAGACGAATTGGTAATTGGAGGAAAACAAAAGAAATTTCCCAAACAATCTCGACATAGTTGATAGCAGACATAAAGACCTGTAAGACTGCAGCTTTAAAGGATCCTTTTTAGGCGTAGAAACCGCCTTATGTTGTTCCTAAAATATGATCACCTCAACCATATTCCTGCTTGCGTGTACATTTATATATTCATATCTGTTTATAAGCACATTTGCCAAATAATTAGTAAATTTTTAGAAGAGAAGAAGTTGCATAATATATTTAATGTCTAGACACATGAATTTGTAATGAAATAAAAATAGGCCAGAAGGAATTTTTTACAAGAATTTTCTTTTTAATATAAATGTATCATCATAGTATGACAAAGGAAAATGAACAAACAAATATGACACATATTAATGTATGACTTTTTAACATTCAGACACATTATAAGCATAAAATGAGCAAAAGATACATAAATAACTAAAGAAGGACCAAAAAAAAAACGTTAATGGAATTTTCTTTTAAAATGTTGGTTGCAGAAAAAAGGAGGCTGGCTGGAGCTATAATAAAGCATCAATGAATAAGGAAATTCTTATAGAAACTTTGGCGCACACAAACAAAGAAACATAGACAATATCAATACATACATACACACATACATACAAACACACATACAAACATACATGGTAATTGAAAAAGGCAATTTGTTACATATTGTATTTGTTGAATATTACATAATGCTGTCAATATGTTTTTGTTGTTGTCGCTCTTGTTGTTGTTAACTAACAAATAAATGATGTAAATTGTGAAGAGCTTTTTTAAGTTTTTACTTTGTTTGCTATTTAAAAGGCGGCTGGGGAAAGTATGGGAGAGAGTGGGAGGCGGAGTAATGAAGAGTTTGAGGATACCATTCATTGATTTTTTGCAAAAATGATTAATGATTTGCTATAAGACTTATTATTTAGTTCCAAACTGTTGTGTTAATGTTTTTTATTATTATTTTTTTTTCGAGTAGAAAATGAATTGATTTGGTTAGTATTATTCCAGAAAATAGTTGTTTCACATTTTTTCACAAAAATCGAGAAAAAATCAAAAAAAAAAAATAGAAAACTGTAATGAATAACTCCATCATCCTTTATTAAACTTATTTACTTCAATAAGTCATTTGCTTTAATGCTTCATAGAGCAATACAATAAACGAAATTTTTTACATCCTTTAGCCTTTTCCAAATGTTTTTTTCCTTCTTTAAGTCAATCAAAAATCAAATAACGTCTTTTACAAATTTATCAAAGATTTTCTTCAATTTTTTTCTTGTTTCAATTAATATTTAGTTGCCTTTTGTTTCTATAAGTCTTTGCCTTAATCAATGTTTAAAAGCCTTTTTATTAAAAAATTTTATTTTTCTTTTTGCTTTTTCTAATGCTAATTCAATATGTCATCAAAAACAAAAAAGGATAAAGGATCTTTTTAGTAAAATTGCTTTTATTAGACTTAAAGGCAATTAGTTATAAATTACTTTTTTCGTTTCTAATAAACGGGAGTGGTGGCAATATTACAGTTAATTAATCAAAAAAAATAGTTTTGTATTGAAATTTTAGTATCCATTAAGGAATAAAAATAATTTGTAAAATTTTCATTTGAAAACTCTAACATATTCCTTTTAAATAAAAATTTCTGTTTAAAAACAACAACCAAAGCAATTGTTTGCAGAAAGTGCAATATTAGAGTCCCACTAAAGGTCCAACAGACCACTTTACCGAGGCCATTAAAAAATGTTTTAAAAGGTTGGAACCTGCATACGTTATGAAGCGGCACTTGTGGCAAAATACCTACAGGCAACAGAGGAATATAATGATAGGGATTTTGTAGCGCATTTTGGAGGCAAAAATTAGCTTGATTGTATGTCTTAGGTGAATCTAACTTCACTGCGCTGCTATCAAATCGATAGTCGTGAGTGAACGCGTCTCTGAGGTAGATGCCCTATGGGACGTGTTGTTATGCAAAAGTAAGACGGGAATGGACCTCTTTTTTTACGCCCGGAGGCCGACCCTGAGAAGTGGAAGCCTCAGACTCAAACTCAGTCTTACAAGCAGAGTTCATAGCAATTAAGAAATGTTTGTCCTGGCTTAGTGCACACTCCGGTTCAAGAAGTAGGCAAAAGCTGCCAACAGGGTATTGTGAAACCATAAAGCAAAAGTTGTCGGAATAACGAGAACTCCCTTGGGGTAACCCAAATCCAGATAATTAATATTAAAATTAATATTTTTTTTTTGCTTAGTTTTACAAAAAAAACTCATAGAAACTTGCTGCAATTAAAGTTGCTAAATGTGAACACAATCTATATTTTTCATATCTTTTTATATGGTTTTTTAGAAAAAGGGGTTGTGCACCGCCCACAAGTCTCAAAATATACCTGCACTTTAAATGCAAAAGTAAATTTTTAATAAAATACATTTTTTGCACCGATTCTTTTAATACTTTGTAGGTAAAATTTTCAAGGCAAAAAAGTAGGCAAGGACATGCCCACAAAGACCAAATTCTCAATCCTGGTGCTTCTACCTGAGAGATTTTTATAAACGTTTGTTTGGTGAGAATTAAGTTGGAAAAAAGTGGGCGGTACCACGTCCACAAAAATTTAAATCTAAATATAGCTACTTCTTTTGCACCGATTTTAATCAAACTTTGCACAGATTGTATAAAGCATCTACTGCAAAATACTCAAGGGCAGTTGTGATAGATACAGGGTGTCCGCCGGAAAGGTATTTGCCCCAATTTGGCAAACATTAGCAAACTTAACCAGATTTTTTTTTATCTGACTTATTTCGGGCAAAACAGTTATAACCGAAAGCTAAATAGAATCTCGCAAATAAATATTATGATGGAAGGAAGTTGTTTGACTTTTTTAGACAATAACTCTTCTGAAAGCAGTTATCCCAACTCAGGAGAGAGCATTTTTAATTTTACCATAAATTAAAACTTTTTAATAATAGATATATGGTTTGAAATGGTGTAAAGTTTTCCAATAGTTAGTACTTTTGTTTCTTAAGCAGTAGGGTCGGGTCCAGCAAAGCGGGCCGGGTAAAGCTAGTCTTATATATTTATACAAAGATTTTTTGTTAAAGATTTGTTTTTAGGCTTTCACAAACCCCATTGCCTTTACAATAAAATACAATTACAAAAAAAAGTTAAATTAAGTCAATGGTTATCAACTGCGTTTTAAAGCATCCAACTTTAATTATGCGGAAATAAATTTGTATGAAAAAAAAATTTTTTTTTTTGTTTTAATCGCGAAAGGCAAAAGAATTTTAAATCCACATACTTTTGCTTTATCTTTATCAGTACCAGCACTTTGTTTTAATATTTAATACAGAAATTTTAAAAAACAAGCACAAGAAATGTCTCCTAAGTGTAATAAAAAAATTTCGATTGGAATTTTTAAAGAACGTCGTTTCAACCCACTGTGGGAAATAAAGAATTTTAACTGCTACAACTTTTTAAACAATTGCTTATTATTGTATAGATGTTGCCCGTTGCCAGTTGCTAACTAAATGTTAAACAATTTATCAATATTTGCCAACCCTTCCTGTGATGCTTTAAAAACGTTTTCAATTCAAAGAAGAATAAAAGAAAAGATATTTGTAAGAAAAATCATCAATGCAAATGCCTGTTAGTCAGTCAGTCAGTTTTGAAGAAAACAAAAAAAAACACAAAATTAAATTAAAAATTACTTTTTCACAACTACAACACTTTTCATTATGGTTGATGATAATTTGTTATACAAAGCACATTCAGTTGAAAGAGGGGACCAGAATTCTTCTTCTCATCGCATCGGAGCCTATAAAAATTAATTAAATCCCTGGTTACCAATCATAAGTTAAAAAGTAAAATAAAAAAAAGGAAGGAGGTTGAAAGTTGACAGCTTAAATATTTTCCGATATGTATATAGCGTATCCGAAATTTTATTAAAATTGGTTGTTTGCATTGGCGCTACTGATTCCCCTGCTCCTAGAAGAGTAACTTCTTTTTAAAATCTAGATTGACTTTGAAGTCGGTGACCGCAACTTTAAAAGTGTTAACTCCAATTTTCGGTCATTACTCTCGCCCTAGTAGACAAGCAATAACAAGTTTAGTGCAAACGTTTTTGATTATTTATTATTTTCATTGCGTTATGCCACCGTGCCAGTGAGACAAAGGGTTGGTTGGAGCGAAGGAAATCTCGCGTCCGTAACAAACGATTCAAATCAGTCAGTTCCGCGGCGTTTTTAAGAACTGGGCATCGCCAAGACCACTTTATGGCGAGTTCTGCGTAAAGATCTTGGTTTACACCCAAACAAGATCAAACTGACTACAAAATTAAAGCAGATGGAACATTGAAGCAGCGTACGTTCTCCGACTGGGCTCTGGAGAAGATGCGCCAAGATGATGAAATTTATCGCAAAATCATCTTCAAGACGGAATTAATTTTTGGCTCAAAATCCACATGAGTTTCATGAATCACCACTTTATCAACAAAAAATAACTATTTGGTGCGGTTTGCACGCCGATGGCGTCATTGCGCCATCTTAATCGTCGACAATAACTATCGTCGACAATATCGATCGCTATTGCGCCATTACTACTAATTTTTCTTTGACCGAATTGTAAAGCATGGACTTGGACGACATGTGGTTTTAACAGACAGGTGCCACAAACCCCACAGCACACGTTACAATCGATTTGTTGAACAGTTCGTTTGGTGAGCGTGTTATCTTAAGAAATGGATCAGTCGATTGGTCACCTCGTTCGTGCGATTTAACGCCGGTATACTTTTTTCTTTGGGGCTCCGCTAAATCATTGGTCTATGCCAACAAGCTGACGACGTTGGAAGAACTCAGATTCCCGGAATAAGGGACCCATGGAAAATTTTATTGTTCATTGCATATTTCTGTTTAACATTTTTATGGAAATAGAGGAATATTTGAAACAGTAAATCTCAGGCAGTTTCCCAACAGGGTTGTGCCAAAAAAAATGAGCAGATAATACTTATATTCAGTATGAAACTGGACACATGTCCAAAGGTTTGTGAGGTTATGATGATGTTTTCAATGCCTTTTTGTATCCAACTTCGAGTCCCATCTATTCTTTTGTAGACGACAGCAGTATTTTCAATTTCAATTCTTTGGAGATTGGGGCTATAAGGCAAAATATTAACGCCACACTTTAGTATAATCTCCGATTGGGGCCGTAAAAACAGAACCGATTATAATGTCCAAAAGATCCGCTCTGGAGCATCTGTATTAATGGATGGTACAAGTGTTAGAAAAACAGAAGCTCTTGATGTTCTGGGCATGAAAATCTAGTGCGATGTCTGCTGGGCGGAGTGTGTTAGTTTTTTGAAACGGTGTAGGAATAACTTACATTAACTGATCTTCTCAATATACATATATAGCACCAATATCCAGCCGAAAACAGAACACAACTCTTATACATGGATCGGTGGATGCCAAGTCTATTTTAGAGCAAATTGTCCACGCATAGGAATGGGAAAAGGTACACATGATGACGTTGGAATATCTAACCTTATCAATTGACTTAAGTATACTCGTATTGTGGAGCGCGTTCTGTTGTTATATCGATACTATAACGGAATATGCTCTTTGTAGGATATTGTACGTGATACGCTTCTTTCAAAGAGAGCACATCCCTTTGTGGGCGACTGGCCAGTGAATCCACCCACGAATTTTAGGGAAAATTCATTCTTAGTCGCACAGTTTGTATGTGGAATAAGCTTTCGAAAAATTTCTTTTTTGTTACGAACTAATTTTATCTATCTAGATTGGCAAAATTTTCAGTTTTCAATGTATGCGATAGTAAATTACAAATTTTGTATGGAGGGAGGTGCCACCCCCACTAAAAAATTTTACAGGGTCAACCGATTTATTATGAGAAATGGTTATGTTCCAATTCTTTGGAAAATCGGTAACGCCCTTTTGGCGTGGTTGCCAGACTAACAATGAAATGCTGTATAGAAAACACAATGTTTGTATTCCGGATAAGTTTTCCGGGCAGTAAGATTCTTTTGCAGAACTTTAAAAATATTTAAATAAAAAAAAAACAAATTCGCTTAATATATACTCAAGATAACGCTTAACAACACTTATACTGAGATATAAACATACCTTTATCACTCAGGCGATATTTGTCATAAGTTTTTTACAAACTACGACAACCACATAAAAAAAATCGAATGTGAATACGTTTGATTACCATTAAGATTACGTGGAAATTGTATTATTAAAAAATATTGGTTTAAAATTATCATTAACTAAATATTATTGGTAAACAATTTTAACTCTGTATTTATCGTTTAGCGAAATGAAAATAACTTGCCCCCTGTTCAAGTATGTGACAGACTAAATCAAAAAAAAAATCACATTTCAAAAAAATAATTTTTCGTAAGACTCTTATAATCTGCTTTTAAAAATATGGTTCCTAAGAATAAAGATTACTGAAATGCAAACTAAGTTTTGGTTTTTGTTATGGATGTGATCTGGGAGCTGGCTAAGGAAAACAAGTAAGAGCGCTATATTTGAATGTGCCAAATCTTATAACCCCTTCACATTGGACTTCGAAACCCTAAACCTTTTTCATTTTTGTTTATGAAATATTTCCAATTTTTAAATAAGAGTCTGTGTAATTTTTTTTTATTTTGCAGGGACTTTTACTCTAATTTTTTTTTAAATTTTGTATGACAAGCCCCTTAGGGGGTAAGTATGTTCTAGGAATATCTTTGGGGGAGATCTGATGGTAATCTCCAAATGGGGCCGTGCGAATAGGGTCGATTTTCATGCCTGTAAAACCCAATGTTGTCTTTTGACACATAAACGCACAGTGGACGATGCTGCCTCGTTTGTATTAATGGATGATATAGGTATTGAAAAGACAGAGACTCTGGATGTTCTGGGCATGAGAATCCAGTGCGATGTCCGCTGGACGGAACACATTTTTCTTGTGTCGAAGGAAGCATCGAAATGTCTTGGATTTCTTAAACGGTGTGGGAATTACTTTACACCATCTGATCTTCTCAATATTTATACCACCTATATCCGACAAAAATGAAATACAACTCTCATGTATGGGCTGGTGCCTCAAAGATTATTTTGGGGCTACTCGACCGCATACAGGAACGAGCAAAGATACTCATCGGCGACGCTGCGGTTTCTAACCGTCTCGATTCACTCGAACACCGTCGTGATGTGGCGTGTGTTTCGCTGTTATATCGATACTATAATGGAATGTGCTCTGAGGAAATCAGGGAACTTGTTCCTGAGACCCTGAACTTTTTGCGTGATACACGTTTTTCTAGAAGAGCACACCCATACGTAGTCGACTGGCCAGTGGATCGCACCACTCATTACAGGGAGAATTCCTTCTTCGGTAACAGTTTGTATGTGGAATAAACTTCCTAGTGATGTCTTTCCTGCCACAGTAAATATCGAGAAATTTATATAAAAATGTCCACAAACACTACCCCCTTTATCTTCCTTCCCATAACCTATTTTCCTGATACCAACACAATGCAATGCATGTGTAGGGGCCATTCCCTGAGTGCTGGTTATTATTAAAAAAAAAATTGTCGTCGGTCTTATATTTTACCTTTATGCTGGATTTCAATACCAATTTTCTCGCAGATATTTCTGATAGTTTGAGACCACTTACGGTTCTATGCGACATGGGGGGGGGCTTCAAAAAGTTGATTTCAATCATAGCACGGACAGACGGATAGACGGAGAGGAGGACATGGCTAAATCGACTTCTCTATCTATAAGGATCCAGAATATATATACTCAATGGGCTCCCAAATGGATAATAAAGAAACTACAAACCGAATGACAAACTTATATATACCCTTATCACTTATGTGAAGGGTATAAAAAAAATTGTGATCGATTTTAGGTTGTGAATGTTTTTTTTTTTTTTGATTTAGAGTACGATATTTGTTTTATTAATTTTTTTATATGAAGCGCATGAAATTCGTAGCGGATTTTGCTTTAAAAAATTTTTTTGATGCTTTTGTAAAATTTTTAAAAAATGTTTTTAGCTGGTTTTACTTCTCAGCGTACGATATGTACATAAAGGTAACGGCTTTCACTCATAACAAAAAAAGGAAAGAAGAAAAAAACCATTTAATTTTACACAAGTGTATACAAAAAAATAAATTACTTAAATTTGTCTTCTTCTTCTTCTCTATTTCTATTTGCTTTTCTCATTTGAACCCTTTTTTTGGAAATTATTTCCACTTTGACATTTTTTGGTTTGTAGTTACTTAATTTTTCTTTATTTTTCATTTTTGATATATTGGTTGCTACTGTTTATTTTTCTTATTTGATTTTCAATTTAAAAAAGAAATTTATCATTGTTTGCCTTCGTAAGAGTGTCTGACTGTCTGTCTGCCCTGCTAATATGTCTCGCCTCGTCTTATCACAATTTGTAAGAATATGTTTGAAGTTTTTAGCTTCAAAATAGAAAAGAGCAAACATTTGGTGTCAAATTGAGGTTCAGCTACCAAGTATGTATGCAGAAGTGCTTAACAAATTGTTATTTGTTTAAATTTTAACACAAAAAAAATAAATTGAAAACAAAATTTTAAACGTTTTTTGGAAATTTATCTTTCAAGTCACAAAAAAATTTTGTTAGAAAGATTAAAAACCAAGAAAGGGTTTTAAAAAGACAATGATGAAATTAAAGTTCTTTTAAAATGTACTTATCTACAGACAAATATATACACTTTAAAGTAAAGGTTTCAATATCTTTTAGACTTTTTCTTTAATGCCCAACAACAACTTAAGGCAAATTTGAAAAAAACTCTTAAACCTGTTATTTTATTGCTTCTTTAAGGAAATCCTGTCATTTCTTGAATTAAATCATTCTCATTTTTTATTTGAATTCTAACGACATAAAAACTATCAAAGAATTATTTGCTTTTTGTATATTTTTAGCAAATTTACCATCAAATTTTAATGTTTCTGCCAGATTTTCGGTCGCATTAAAATTTACAATTGTATCTGATCGAATAGAGACAATTAAATTTTAAAATCGTTTGACATACATGAAATACTAAATTATAACTACTTTAGTATTAAAGGAGCCATTTTTTTATGGTCGTATCATAAAAATTGCTACAAAACAAACTCTTTAGCAATAAAAAGTACATGATATTTTATGTTCAACTACTTGATAGCTGGCTGATAGCATAAAATGGACGGAATCGTTGAAGAAAACCAAGAAATAAAAAACTTTTTTTTAATACCTCAAAATTATGATAAAGTTTTATTGCATTTTATGTATTGTTGACACAAATTTTATAGATTTAATGAAAGACTATTAAATTTCAAACAAAATAAATGCTTTGAATGTAAATAGCAGAAGCTAAAGATAATAAATCAGTGCTTCCTAACAAAGGAGGGAAAAAATTAAAAACTAAAACTAAAGAACAATTTAAATACCCATGTGAACCTTCCATTTGCGGATTTTACAAGAAACTAAATTATATAACATAAATCTATTAATGCCAAAGTTACACTCAGATTGGTAGTCGAGAGTGAGAGAGGCAACTACCTTAAGTTTTTTCACCGCATAGAACCGACAATGTTTTTAGACCGCCTGACGTATTTAAGCCGATGCAGGCTGAAGAAGTCGGCGACGGCTACATGACTAACAAAAAGTTGGAGGCGGCTGTGAGCCGACTTTGAACCATTCGGCTGGTTTTTCTAGCCAAAATCCAATTGGTTCCACCAGTTCGAACGGTGTCTTGGTAGTTTCCAAGGGGTGACAAAACCTTCCCTAAGGTTTAAAAGTCAAAGTTTGGCTTGTTACCCACTTTGCAAAATAAAACGTACAATGCAAGCTACCAACAACAAAAACCAATATATTCCTCCAATTGTTGACGGCCACTTTAAGAATCATGATTTACGGATATTCATTTAGAATATACAAGCACTCCTTAGACCAGCTGCCTCTATCGAATTGGCAGATGTCCTCGAATAATACAGGGCTGATATAACCGTCATCCAGAAAATACGATGAAAAGACCACGACGTTAATAATATGAATGACGTTGATATCTATTACAGCTGACATTACAATAAGCGCCATTTTGGAAGCGGCTTTTTGGTCAACAAGCATATACCTCACCTGGTCGGTGGTTTCACAAGAGAAGGCAAACAGCTGGATCAACCAAAGTGGGTCTGGCAGTATATGGACAAGAAACCAAGACTTGGGGAGACAGTGGCAGTTAAAAACTACAACTTTTTAAAACTCAGATCTTTTATCGACCTCGCAACAGCCATAAACAAGGCAAACAACATCTGCTTTGAGACGAAAGAAGAAAAATTTTGTTCAATAGATATTTTTTGGGCTAAGAAAGCAGTTTTAAAACAAAGCTGCCTATCGATAGACAAAAACCCCTATCAACACGACACTGATACTACAAGTGCTTATGTATGGCTCTGAAACATTAATGCTTGCAAAAGCAGATAAAACAGCGCTAAAGGCGTTCAAGAGGAAAATTCCTCGAAACCTATGAACCAATCTATGTTGACGGATTTACAATGAGCTGTATGCGCTGTTGGCACACAAGGACATAGTTGGGCGTATCAAGTTCAACGTTTTTGTTGGCTGGGTAATATTGTGAGAATGGAAAAAATGTTTTAGCTAGGGAACCTGGTGACGGATCAAGCAGAATGGAAAGACCAAAATTTTAATTAAAGGATCAAGTGGGAGAAAGCATTTCGAAATCCGATGTGAGAAATTGGAGAAGCGCAGAAGATCGAAGTGCATGGAAATAAATTCTACGTGGGGCAAGTGGAACAAACGTTCTGTAATAGACACTTAAGATACATGAACGTCTGGGCACAACTGGCATGATATGCAAGCTTTTCTTTATCATCCTGATCAGTGCTCATGAGACAACAGAAAAAAAGGACAAAAAAACAAAGAAATTTTTGGTTATTTCAATAAAATTGTTCTTGGAAACTTTAGCAGAAAAATAGGCAGGGAGTGCATCTTTGGTATAACCTTCCAAAAATTCTACCTCCACCACGACACTTCCATGTGATAGACAGAAGGAAACCAGCCAGCGTGTTGAGCTTGAAGCAGTAGGTGGGTAAGTACCGCGAAGGACGTAAGTAACAGCGCAAAGAGAAAGCTAGACGTTGAACAGCTGCATTCATCACTAAAAACCTACTTTACAAAGTTTTAACAACTTCTCATATTTAACACTCCTCTTCCCCACAATATCGGCGGATTAAGCAACAGATAAGTATTTAACTTTATGACAAAAGCTTCCAAAGAGAAGTTGGTTATAGAAAACGGTCTGAAAGTAACGGATGGTATAAAAAGAAGTGTAATACCATCACAGAAGCTTAAGCTATGTCCAGCAGTTAAAGAGGGAGAAAAATCGTCTGTACCGAAGAAGGAAAAGATAAGGCAATGCAGAGAGGTTAATGTATATGGATACCGATATAGTTCCAGAAGATTATACCAACGGAATGAAATTTTGAAGGAAACATTCCGCTTTAGCTTGTTAACGATTGAACAATCATATGAGTCGTATGTCCACTCCAGGAATTCCTGCAAAGGTATATAATACTAGAGGGAAAGAATCGACTAGGTGCATAAAAGATATGCCCGATGATTGGAACCTTAGCATACTGTTTCCTTAACATTAGAAGTGAGGAAAAATCGCTTGCATCGACTTTCGCGGAATAGGTCTTCTAGCCGGTATTTATAAGATGCTAAATGGCTTCGTATTAGAGCCCTTTCAGTGTTACTCAAGTCAAAATAAACCAACTGTCAACCAACTCGATACTTTATCAAATCCTGAAAAAGTCCCATTTAAGGCTATGCGAATCATACCGTCTTCTCATCGACTGAAAAGCATTTTTCGTCATCCCGATTAGAAAGCAATTGCTTAAAACTATAACTACAAATAAGACTTCATCGGAACTTATACGATTTTATCGAATGACTCTTGATGACACAAGAATCCTCAGTGAAACAGGACACTGAAGACCAAAGAACACATCTGCCTTCCATAAGCGAATGACTACATTTTGGAAAGATTAAGCAATAAGTTGGTGGTGATTTTGCCAGAATTCAAAATAAATTATCAAAGATTGGTTTGAACTAGGACAGAACCAAAATAATCCTTACAGCTTTTGGCAAATGTAGTGTCGAGGGAAGGGCGAACTTGTAGGGATTGGAAGTTGCAGCACCGAGGAAGCAGAAAAAACATCAACAGAAATAATGATGTCAGCATTGAGGAAATGTGAAAGATCCCTTTGGAAAGTAGATGCGGATTTGGCATAACCAGGCCATTCAAGAACAAAGCTTTTTATCAAAGAATGGAAGCAACATTTTGCAAGACCCCTGCGGTTTTATGGCGCCGAAACATGGGTTCTTGCAAAATCTGATAGAGCCGGTTTACAGGGAGTATACGCGTTTCCTGAAGTATAAGCCATTTCCTGATACGAACGCAGTCAAACGCATCAATATCAGAGATTCTGATGGCGTGGTCGATCGAATGGATGCAAATGCACCACCGAAAACGGTGTTTATGAAAGCGCAGACAGGGACGACCAAGACATCAACGGAAGGACTAAGGGGATGGATCACACAGAACCTTGATTTAACGAGCTGAACAGAGCTCGCACAAGACCGAAGTGCTTTGAAAGCATTTAATAGGCAGGCCACGACCAACAACAGGTTGTAGAGCCAGTTTAGGCAAGTTTATATAACCCAATGGCGTAGAATGAGTGGAAATATGAATCAGCTCAAAAGGTGACCATCAGAGCAATATATTTTTTATTTAATGTCATAAATTTTACGTTTTAAGTAAATATTTTATTTTAACGTTTATTTAATTCCAAGAAGTAGCAGTCGGCCCAAATATTGACATAAATTTTGCGCCACTTTTAATGTGGGTTCTCCCGTATTGACAGATTGCTGTCGGTAGCAGTCTGCTGCCGTCAATGTACTTCAAGCTTAAGGTAGCAAACTTTGCCATGCTGCAACATCTTTAACAATTAAACTTTACTTAAGCTTTTTGCACTAAAATATTGTACTTTAACTTTTAAACTTAAAATTCATAATTGCTTTCTTTACAATTAGAAATTCTATTTATTATCCATTTCAATTTGAAGTCATTCAACCATAAAAGCAATTGCTAATGAAGTCACACTGGCAATTTGAAATTTGCAAATTAAAACTCACACTTAAAAAGACAAAATTCAATTTGTTTAAGATTTCTTTTGAAAATTTTAAAGGAGTATAGACAAATATTTTTTTTAAGATCCTTGATGATGGCTTTTCATCTCCATTTAAACGTTGGTTTCCTTTGGCACATCATGTTTTTTTTTCAAATGTTTTTCTTAAGGGTTTGATAAATAAGTTTTAGAGAAGAATCTTTTGCCAATATTCCTCATATATTTTATCAAACGTTTTTTTTTCATTTGCTCAGTCGCAGCAAATTAAAAAAAAACTTGAAAGAAAAATTTTTTTGGAGATTTTTTAAACTTTTGATTTAAGATCCTTGGGGACATGTAGTGACTTTGGCAGGAGGGTTTTCTACTAGTCATATTGACAGTTTTTTAATAAAAAAAAGTTTTCCTTTTTTTTCTGTACACCAATAAAAACATACAAATACACCCACACACATACAGACACGAATATACAATACATCTTAAGGATTTAGGGGAATGACTTGTTTGTTTGGTTTTCAAAACCTACGACATAAACATGTATTTTTAAAATTTTTCTCTACTCTTGGGGTGGGAGCAAGGAAAAGGGTATGTTTTTCTTTAAAAGATTTGCAAATGACACTATAATATACATAAAAGAAAAAAAATTGAAACATTAAAACAAGCTGATACTCTTCCTTTTTTTCTTGCAGGTTTACCTTTTTTACCAACACAAACTGTTTTGATTGTTCTTTTTTTTTCTTAAACAAATTAAATAAACAATAGTTTAGTTAAATTATAGACCCTAAATCCGATATACTTTAATATACAAAGAATTTTCTTATTTGCATAAGCTTCAACACAAATTCATAAATACCTTCTCCAGAGTATTTCATAATCGATTTTGGGTTTCAATAAAAAAAAAAACTATTTCATCCAGGACACTACTTTAAGAGGAGATTAAAGTGTTTTATTGTGGTTTCACGTTTTGGGAATTGAAAGTAGATTAATCCTAGATGTTCGCAAAATGCTTTAAAATTTACAAAATATTTGTATAATTTTTAGGTAGTTTGGATGTTAATACGCAAAACAATTTAGTCACAAAACAAAAGCAAAAAAGGAAAGACTATATTATGTTTACTAAACTTTTTTTATAGTTTTTGTAAACACATATGTTCCCCGCCCGTGATATAATTTATAAAGTTGTTACAAGAACCATTTATTAGTTTTTTAAACCATTTTTATCCTGAATTTAAATCCTAAATAAATTTATCTTACCTTGTTATAGTCATATGTTCGAGAGGCAAACATTATATTGACACAATTATATGTTTGCAGCCATCATATGCGCAATTATCATGATCATAATTTTTGATTATGTTTTCCCAATTAGGTTTGTTGAGGTAAGCCTAGGTAATGTGAGATATCTTAGAATCATTCTGCACAGTAACCATTTCTGGAAGCCTAACGCGAAGGCAAGTATGACAAAGGCACAGCTGGGGATGTATGAAAGTCATAGGCAAGACCTGGGAACTCCATCCACTAAACGGCAGTTGACTTTAAATGATATTGTTTTTAACGGAGTTTCAGTCTGTGTTTTCGTGCGAATCGTCTACGTATTGCAAGCACGTTGCTCTGTTGGGCCGCTTTTTAACTTTGTTTAAAATTTCTAATAGCCCTTGTGACAAGGAAGCTGCCGCTGAATAATGAGCTAAAACATCATACTGTAGCCGAACCAAGGTGTAAAACATGCGGTGATGTGAATCTTTTTTCTAACTAAGTTGACTTTTTGCCGCAAGAACTTTTTGCCGCAAAAAATCTTCCCCGAAATCGATACGGAGATGTGAATGAAATCTGATAGGAAAACTGGTGTTGGAAGTGGGTATATTCCTTACACCAGCAGAAGTCAGAACTCAATTAGACTTCACGATTAGCGCAGTGTTTTAAAGGCTTAACTATCAATGGTTAGTCAAGCAGCAAGCTAACTGCGTTCTAACAGGATATTTGGAAAAACTATTAGGATCTCCATGGACAGCTAAACCGACATCAGGGCGCCATGTCTTTATTATTACTTGTCTTAGGAAGTAGCAAACATCTATGAACTGGATGGCAATGCAATCGAACATCGCTTTTAAATGGGTAGGTGCTGATGCACTGGCGGGAGATGGTAGTGAGTTGGAAGATAGACCCATTAGCCACTTTAGTGGCATTCCCCACTTGCTAAAAATTACGAGTGGAAAAATCTAATGAATTTAAGGTCCCAACTGGTCCTTCAACCAGCAATCTTTGCCTCCTCAAAGCTCGAGTTTGGCATTCGCAGAGAGAAGAAAAAAAGACATAATCTTCCTTTTCCTTGTTCCCGCTACTACAATAGTGGTCGCTACAATGGAGCCCCAGTCTACTTGCGTGTTTACCTATGACATAACCTGTTAGGACTGAAATTAACCTCGACATCTCTTTTAGATTATGGCTTATCAGTTGGATATTATGCTTCCAATCAACCAAATCAACAGGAACCAGGTGCAGTATAGTCAACCTCCAGTTTCACGGTTTTTTGATTATCCCTAGCTGTGCCACTACGTATATCCTTCATGTCATGGACGTTCTAAAGCAGTGTATATCCATTTCACTGTGCTTGGACATGGTCCCAGTTTTACACCCAACATCTTTTGACAAATATAGTAGGTTACCGTAGGCTTATTCACCCTAAGCTGGGTGTTCAGTTTCCATGATAGTTTTAAATTAAGAATACCCAGATATTTCCCCTGGCTCGACAGGAGGATTTCGCAGTTTCCTAATCAAGGCATTTCGAATCTTGAAATCCTATTTTTTTTTTTTTTTTTTTGTCAAAAGCACAAGTTAAATCTTGTCAGGGTTTGCGTTTAAGCCTATATTTGTAGGCCTTTTGCACAAACGGCAGTAGAATAAGACTCCGTTTTAAAAACTTTTGCGGAAGCTGTCAATATGCAGAGAATGAGAAGAATATCACGCATCTCCTATGATTTGGTACGGTTCTAGAAGGTGGCTATCATTAGTCTTTCGAGACAATATTTTTTTTTTTGGATTAAGTTGTTGGTTTGCGAATAAAAACTCTATCTTTAACAAACAACCTTTTCTAATCGAAACTTAAATCTTTATCTTTCTTCCACAGGTATCACCAAAGGGCCGAAATGGCGAATTAAATTAAGCTGCACTTCACTCTTTACACATTTCTGCAGCTGTAGTCAAGCGCTGTTGACAACCCTACACTGGTTGCATGTTAGAGGAAAACTTCTAAAAGCCCTGGGTCTGGGGCTTAAGTACTAGACCAAGCCTTTTTTCCTACAAATTTAAGTTTATTTCAAGTTTAGTCAGGATTACAGCCGACAAAATTTACGCCCCGCAATTTGAGGTTTCGACAACACTTCATTTGAATAAAGCAATTTAATTTTCCAAGTTTATTTAAAGCATCTGATTTTTAGTTTTTTCTTTGCATTAAGTCCAAGTGTAGGTGGGAGTGATTAAGATTTTTATGTAAATTCAAGAATTTAATCTTAAATCTACTTAAATAAAAAAATGCAGACAAAAAAACCTTAAATTACAATTGTCACTTGAGTTTAATTTAACAGATGTTGCTGTTACTGACATGTCTGTTGCATCACACATTGTTGCTGTTTTGCTCATTTTATACATAACCGCGAAGACTGTCACTGATGATCCTCTTGTCGTTCCTTTTTGCTTTAGCCAGTCTCATCATCAGAGATGAAAGCCTTAACCAAGATAATTCCATTTTGTTCATTTAGTTTTTTGTAAAGTATTTGCGGTTTAAAGCCGACTCGGTTTTAAGTCCGTTTCTCTTAGTCAATGTTGTTTGTTGTCACCATCAAAGCCTATGTGACAACCAGCCAACCTACCATATGTTTTTGTTAATTTTTATAATAAATCTTTGTATGATTGTGCTCTGAGTTGCATTTGTTTTTGTTTATTGTTGCCAGTAATTTTTCTCTTGTTGCAGCTTCTTAATGTTAACAGACGCAATCGTATGTTTGTATGTTGCGCTTAATGCATTAAATTAAAAAAAAAGCGAAAACAACAACAACAATAAATTTGTGCATTAAGTTTTCTTAGTTCCCTTCCTTTTGCGGAAATTTTGTTCACTTCCAGTATCTTATTATTTCTTTATTTTCTCAAGTGTTTTTTCCTGTTTAAGTAAAAATTTTTTTTCTCCAAAATTACGCCTTCAACGTTCGGTATTATGCGTCTGGCTGTATAACTGTGCATGTGTTGTATCAGTAGCCTTAATACTCGTGCCATGTCAAACATTCAGAATGTCAAAATAAGTATGAACAGAAATATTTTTTCGGTAATTAACCAGCTGAAGGGGAAAAAGTATCATAATCCGTATAGGAATGTCAGAGTTATTAAAAGGGGGAGGGCTTAAGAATTTTAAATTGAAACTAATAACATCTCTGGTGCATTATGGAGGATTTCAGTTATTTAATGCAGCTTAAGAAATATTATTTTAAGAATAAAGAAAAATGAAATATTATATTTTCCCCAAAGAACAATTGCTGGATTAAAGCTTCAAATTTTATTTTTAGAGCTCCCCTTTTGTAGGAAAAAATATTTGTAGACATTTTTAAATTTTTAAGGACTTTCTGGAAAGTTTAAATATTTTTTTATTGTTGGTATTTTAAAAAAATACTTAAATCATTTTAAAAGTTATTAAAAATATTATTCTTACCAAAAAAATATCCAAGATCAAGAGGAAATTCAATAAATTTTTCTTACCTGTAAATAGAAGAAAAAAATTTATGGTTTTAGTTTGGAATACTTAAGAATATTTTATCAGATTTAAAGACAGTGGAGCCAAACAACTTCAATATAAAAATTTATGGTGTTTTCCATTCTGGCAAAAATGTTACATTAATGCTACCATTCGAGCGGGTTTATGTTCCATTCTAAAAATACATGCAAGAGTGAAAACAGTTATCGTGTTCCTTTCTGAACATGTTGCAAAAATAACTGGCAAGAGTGTAACATATCTTACCCCCAATTATATTTCAGTGTAACAAAGTACCACTTTTTACAGCTGTGTTATGTATGTAAATACTTTTTTATGCAGGCGAGTTTTTAACGCAGAGTGCAGTTTTTATTAAAATCAAGCAATTTTCTGTTCCATTAAAACAAAAAAAATGGACAACTTTTTAAGTGTGTGTGTAACCTGATAAAAATGTTACACATACTTATTGTAACATTTTTTTTTAGAATGGAAAACACCATTAGTTTTAAAAATATACAGGGTGTCTGGTAGCAGATTTATATTTTAAACTTATATAAAAAAACAGTTTTTTAAGAGCATTAAACGATAGAATGGAAATGCAGATTTTATTTTTTAAAGATTATGTCATCCAGATGTTTTCCATCGAATTGAACACACTGTTCAAAACGGAGCCTAGTTTTCTGCGCCACACGCTGCAGTAAACTTGGTTCAATTGAGCTGATTTCTAGACGAATATTTTCCTTTAAAACCACAAGAAATTAGGGATTCCCATTAAAATCCCTCTTCTTGAGGTAGTCCTTTAAAAACCCATGGGAGTTAGAACGGGCGACCTCGGTGGCCATTAGATGTCCCCAAAGCGGCTGATTAGTTTTTGGGGAGAAATTTCCCGAAGCAAATTCATTGAAGCTCTGGCTGTGTCTGCAGTCGCCCCATCCTGTTGAAACCACGTGTGTGGAGAGCACGATGGATGAACTTGCAAGGAAAAGAATTCCGTATTAATGCGTCAATAATTTTGACCGTTGACATTCGTCGCCTGGCCTCGAGAATATTCGAAAAGAAATGGTCCAATTATCTCATGCGTGGATAAGGCACACTAAACAGTTACCCTGGGGTAATGCAATGGTTTTTGATGTTTCAGTGGAAGGTTGCGGGTTCTTGGAGAAATGTAGCGGCAGTTTTGCTAGTTGAGGTGGCCATTTAAGTGATAATGAGCCTCGTCGCTCCAAAAAAATTTGGATTTACAGTGCGAAAACGCTCCAACATTATTTCACAAACATGTTTACGTAAGTCAAAGTCACTTTCTTTCAGTTCTTGAACGATTTAAATTTCAAAAGGATAGAATTTCAGATCCTTTTTTTAAATTTCATAAATAATTGCTCTTAGAAGTTCCAGTGAGACTGCTCTTTTCCGTATTGAAAGTCGCGGATTTTCACGTAATTTGCTTTCAACCAGTTCAATGTTTTCGGTAGTCCTTGAAGATCGACTGGTCCTTGGCCGTGAGACATTTATAGCCAAAGCAGTTGCGCTCAATCTCTGCACCCCCAAACGAATTTAATTTACACTCTGTCCATCATGTTTTCGCCAAATACTAAACTTCTTATTACTTTTTGAAATAATCGTATAAAAAAATATAAATTTGCCACCAGACAGCCTGTGTTTTGCTTAAATTCTTATTTTTATTTAACTGAAAAAAAATTACTTTATTTATTATTATTTTTTCTTCGACAAAGAAAAGGTCCCAAAAACCCTTAAAGGTTCATTTGTTTAATAAAAAAATTGTTGGGCAGTATTTTCGTTTCTACGTCTACGTCTTTATTATCCTTTTTATTTCTTAAATAAACCTTTAGAAAACTATAGAACCTTCAGACCATTTGTTTAGACTATTATATTGGTCTATTAATAAAAAAATACTTTTGAATAGTTTTCAAAACAAGTTTCTGTAAACAAAATAATATTTCACCAATTATTTCTATTTTTTCTTTCTCTTTTTTTTTTACTGGTTTTTATTTCATTCACTGATGTGTTAGTAAATTGACAGCCTTAAGGTTAAAAAAAATTATTTGATTTGAATGAATTTATGAGTGAATGGGAGGATGAATGAATAACTGAATGAATAGGTTGCCGGCATACACTTTGCCAAAGTCTGCAATTTGTGATAAGACCACAATAAAGGATTTTCTTGCTGTTGCTATTCCCAGCCTTAACAATTACAAATCCTGCTGAAAGCCTATAAAAACATGTAATTGTGCAGTTTAGGTGGCTTTGGTGTCAGAAGTGAGTAGATTTAAGTTCTTTAATAAAAAGCCATGCAATAAAAGAAAAAAAATTATTGAATGAAATAGCCGTGGGTTGCTTTGTTTAAAAATGAAATTTGCTAAAACAGTGGCTCAAAAAGACTGGAAAGAAGATTTTTTTGTATTTTATTAAAAAAAATCTTTAAAATATTTCTTGAAAAAATTATTTAAATAAAAGTTTTTCCAAAAGCTTTTATTTTATTTTGGAATCTCATTTTCCAAATTTAAAATTTTATATCTAAAAAATAATTCACATTAGTTCAGCCAGTGCCAGACTAAAATTTTGCTCAATCCCGATGGTTTCGTCTGGACGCAACAGTGTCTTGTTGCTTTAAACGAGTGTTGTAAGACGACCCTTTAGTTTAAATGTTTAGGCGATTTACACATCTAGACTTTCCCAGTGTTTTTCAGAAAAAAATTCCACATTCCACTGTAAACATATTTATTTAAAAAAAATGTTTTACCGATACAAAACCGATTTTTTCAAATGGAATGTACTAGTTTGTATTTGGCTGTAAAACTCATGTACTCACCTCCTACTGGTGATTTCAGATGTCTGGAAGGTGCTAAGAGTTATTCCCATTCTAAAACCTGGTACACACGCTACTTTTGGAGAGTCATATAGACCGATCTCCCTACTTTCACCCGTAGCAAAGGTTTTGGAATCCCTGCTACTACCCTCCCTGAAAGAGCAATTTCAACTCGCTCCACACCAACATGGTTTCAGAGAAGCGCATAGCACCACAACGGCTTTGACCTTGATAACCAGCCATATTACAAACCGCCGCTTTGGACTTATCCAAAGCCTTTGACACGGTCGATCACTACCTGCTGATAAGTGACATCTCGAACTCCACTCTTCCCAAAGATGTCAAACGATGGATTGCCAATTACCTATCGGGCAGACAAGCGTTTGTTGAGTTCAGAGGCCAAAATCAAAATACCGTAAGATAAAAATTGGCGTGCCTCAAGAGGAGTGTTGTCGCCAATTCTCTTCAACATATATCTTGCGAAGATTCCCACCCCACCCCAAGATGTCTCATTGGTGTCGTATGCCGATGATTGCACCATTATATCATCAGGTGTGAGCATAGATGACACAAGTGACAGGGTATCGCAATACCTGGTCACCATCAATGACTTCTTTCGGGAACAGATGCTAAGGTTATCAGCTCCAAAATCGGCAGTGTCCCTTTTCACCTCATGGACAAAGGAAGTGAGGATGACCCTTGACATCTCGGTCGACGGGAGACTTATCCCCACGGTCCAGAACCCGAAGATAATGGCGGTAGTCTTCGATAATCTCCTTCACTTCTTATCGCACGCCACTAACATCAACCAAAAGGTGAGAAATAGGAACAAGGTCCTTAAAGCTCTTGCTGGCACTTCTTGAGGCATGGTTAAGGAAACTATCATAGCGACGTATAAGACCTCATTCCTTAGCGACACCCAATGGCGCGGTTTACAAACGGCTCAGAACAATGCACTCAGAATAGCCACCGGAGGAGACCAATATGCTGCCGGTCAGACAGCACAATGCGCTTCTGACAAGGCAATACTTGGTGGCTTGTCATCAGCCCTCCCATCCCAGCCATCACATACTGATGCGGGATCCACCCTTCCGACACATCAGGCAGGACTTTTGGCGTTACAGCAGTGGCATCCAGAACATCATACCAACCGATGTAAACCGGATGTCACTGGCAAACGCACAGGGAGCGTTGCATCAAATGGCGGTCTCCAATGCCATCGAGGGATACAGGTGCAACAAAGTCCTTGGTCAACACCCACCCGCTATCTTAAGCGATGAGAAGGGGCTCCCAAGGCACACCCGTTTAATCCCTGCACAATTGAGATCTGGATGGTGCAGTATCCTAAACTGCTATCGAGAAAGGATTATTCCTGGCACACTAAATCAGTGGCCTGACTGCCTCCAAAGTCCTCATGACTCAATGCATTTGTTTAACTGCCCCAATAGGCCAACTAACTTACGCCCAATCGACCTACGGGTGTAAAACCGACTGAGGTGGCACAATTTCTCCAGCTCCCAATGCCACCACCTGACTGACAAACACCAATTTTAAAGAAATCTCTTTTCTCTTTTAAATATATTTTTAGGAAAAACCAACAGTCAACTTAAAGTACAAAAAAAGACCCGGAAATCTTCTTCCCCGCAACACTCTTAATTTTTCTTTTAATTTAAAAACAATTTTTTAAAAATTTTCGACAATTTCTTTATAAGTTCAAAAACCATACAAAAGCAAAACAAACATTTACAACTTATCCACACCAATGTCCGTAACACACAAAAATTCAAACAAAGTTTAGCTTTAAGAAATTTACCTTTTTTTTGCTTAAAATACAATTATAGTCCCCACCCATATGTGCAGTGGACCTTAATTGTATTTAAAAGATAAAAATAAAATTCCATTTATGAAAAAAACTAACTTTTAACCAAGTGACACATCAGTCTAAATAACACTCCTTTCAATTAAAACGACCAAAATATTTCTCACACTAACAAAATTGTTTTCTTTCAAATACATATTTCTCAGTCATGTGTTAATCATCTTACCACATATAAATAATAAATAATATTGAAAAAAAAAATACTTTTGAAATATTTAATTTGTTAAAAATAGAGGCAGGCGGACGGACATGATACTCAATGAAATATTTTGAAATAAGTGTGTGTTTGTTTTCAACAGACAAAAACTTTAATTGAAAAAATTTCAAAACTTTTAACAAATTTTAATTTTATAGCAACAAATAAAAGAAAATTCCGATATTTTTTTATTTTTAAAAGAAACTTGTTCTTTGCCCTTTTTTCAAAAAAAAAAATTCATATCTAAGACCCTTCTCCACTTTAAATATTTTTTTTTGTTTCTCAAATGCTTTACTTTTGTGGTCAGCACAATGGTTGTTGTTGTGTTTAAAGAAAATTCGCTTTTCCTTTCATCAAGTGTGTGACGACGTCCTGGTTTGAACTTATGATTTTGTTGACTTTTTTCTCCTTTTTTTTCGCTTTTGAAATATTTTTTAATTTTATAACCCCAAAAGAAAAAAAGGATGTCTTTTCTTTTGCCTTAATTGTTGCTTCATTTTTATACCTTTAATATGCTTTTGGCTTCTTTACGAGTGACTTAGCCTAAGAGTTTATATGAAAATAGCCACTTGAACAAATATTTTTATAAACCGAAGTAACAAGTTAAGTTAAAGGAATAAAAAAAATTATTAAGTTGAAATTTTATAGGGATTGTTTTCAGCTTTTAAGTAAACCAATGAGGTTGCTGTCAATGGGGTTTAGAGGTCAAAAGCTTAAAAGTGATTTGGTTTATTATAAAAAACGCAAACGCAATCGCAACTTATATTTAGGAAAGTAAACAAAGTAAAATCGTTTCAACAACTAATTAACAAAATAGACGCCTTCCGCCATTTTTTGAAAGGCCACTAAAACACTAAGAAGACGTCCTGGCTTATTAACTCTAGAGGTCGCATTTTGCAAAATGGGTAAAACATCCTTAGTATTTGGAAAACGACAACATTCAATAAGATCTTTAAATACCACTAGTTAAATACGAAAGTTTAAGTTATGCAGACAAGTACCTACATAAGCTGGAAACACATCTAAATCTCCTCGCTCGAAACATCTTAAAATACGGAGGACACACTAGTTTGAGGGGCACGTTTACCCTCGGATGGAACCATCAGAGTTGATATACACTTTAATTGAGAATTTGCAAACTATAAGGCTGCATTGATAATGTGGGTTAACACAAACTATTGCCAAAGCATTACTCGACAGAGTCCATCGTCTTGTAAGGGTGCCTATTACGGGTCTGGATTGGTTCCTAACAAGAGGCGCAGTTTTCCTTCTATTTAAAAGCAACCTTAGGCCTAAGCCAGTAGAAGCGTTTTACTTAATTTCCCACAGAGAATTCGTAACATTTTATCGTTTTAATAGTACGAATGATTTCATACCAGGGGCCAAGTCATCGTATTCGATTCAAATCAAAATATCACTCGATCGATCGAGTTGCCAATGCTTTAGACATAGGAGTTTCAATAAGAATTTTTAAAGTTCGATTCGAATCGAATGCGACGATTTGGCCTAAAGGGGCAGTTGCCGTAGTTTGCCCTCAGGCTCATGGCCCACCAATATATAATTGGAGCCGCTGAAACGAGACAGTGCAGATAATTATCCTGAAGTCTTCGCAGCGTTTGCTATGCGAGTGCTTATGGCACCGATGTCACGCAAATTGAATTTTCTCGAAGGTTTGAAAACGACACCGAAAGAAACATAATGTCTTCCACAGCCGGTTGATAAGTTATATGATGGAAGAAGATGGCCCCCGGGCAACCTTCCATCAGCACAAGTGCCTAAGTCTACCTCCTCGTGGTATTAACCGGGTAACTTTCAGCTTACTGGAAGGCTAACAGACTTGGCTAAATTGAAACAATTTGTCTTGGGCTAAAAGTGATCAGTTGTTATTAACTTACTGGCCTGGCTTGAGGCAGGTTGTCCTTGTTGTCGCTGTGGCATGTACATCGCCAATAAGTGGCACAGCAATACAAGGTTTTAAGGGTACCAATACCTTATCTGTGTTAAATAGAAATTGGTAGGAATTGTACGGAAGTAGATTTCCAAGGCTGACCAGAGACCACGGGAATCAGTTGGCCCCATGTGCTTACTAGTGCACGAACTGATTAATGGTCAGGTCTCCTTCGGGAGTTCACGTTGTGGCTGTGGTTATCCTCAAGGGGGGCAACTGAGAACAAAAGTTGATTTGCTGGGGTCCGTCCTGTGCGGGCCCCAGAGTGATCGCGTAAGCGGCCTTGTAGGAACTTAAGGTTCACAAGAAGGAGTCTCTAAGTTTTGGCGAGTCTACCCAAGCACATGAGCAACTGATGGAGTAGGCTAATAGCTGAAAAGGTGGAAGTGTGTTTGGAAGTAGGTGAATAGGGAAACTGGTTTTGGCTGGGGACCCTAGGGTCTGAAACAAGATCCCGTCAGAATAGTAGCAAATAATGAAAGGCCGGCATTGGCATGTTGAATCATGTACGTGATTCGGTCCTGACTGGAGGTGAGAAGATTATGAAGCGTTGATGAAAGTGGAGAATTTGATTTGTCTAAATGAAAAGATCCTTCAAACAGAGCTGGGTGTCGTATTTGTTGGGTGCGACATGGTAATCATAATCTTTCTTGCTTCAGGTTGGGTGCTGTTTCACAAGCGTGTAGAGATGTGTCTTGTCGGCGCGGATCTGTTTTGATTATGAAACGCGAGATCAAAACTAGAGACGCAATTTGGGTTTAAGTATTCCAACTCCTCAGCTTGCACAGAGTCATGGCGAAGAATTGCTACCTAGGTGGTCTGGTAAGCTATTCTGGAGTGCCAAGTCACGGGCAATGTCGTGACGGTGTTAAGTCACCGTGAGATTTAAGCCAACGCGGCAGGTGCTCACGTAAAATTTTTACACGTCTATCTTCCACAGACAATAGTGAGTTATTGGCTTTAAGCGTAGCCTGTTGGTCATACCCTGGCAAGAATTATTCAAGAAGGTTTTATAAGAAAAAAAGTACAAGCGGCAACAGCTTTGAGACTAAATATAGATGAGAAACGAGGCTTCTATGGCACAGTGGCATTTAAAATGGGTACAAGCAAGGTGGGTACAAGTCAATTCCATAAATTGACACAATTAAAATGGAGTCACGAGGAAGGGAATTACTACTTAAACTAGTTTAACACGCCGTGGAGGGTTTGCGAAATAACTTTTTAAGTCTTAACACGACATCTTACTGGTATGCCCCAGCTGCCCTGCTATTAAATAAGACGCAAAATATATTATTTTTGAAAGCTTAGGATTTTAGAAACACCAGAGTATTATAAATACCGACATGGCATGTAACATTACCCCAAGTAATATAATAGAAATAATGTGGAGCTCAGAGAAAAGTAGTAGTTAATCCATAACTTTATTTTTTAGTTACAAGGCAACTGCCCGGTTGACAACTCAAATGCCATTTGGAAGGCCGAGGCATACTTGGGCCAGCCAAATCGTCGAATTCGATTTGCATCGAAGTTATAAAATTCTTATTACAATTCCTATACTAATAGGGGTTCTCGATCGATCAAATGAAATTTCAATTCGAGTGAAATGCGACAATTTGTCGCCTGTTGTTTATCAATTTCTGTCATTTAAACAAATGCTTCTTTCCTACTTAAACAGCAGGTTTTTGAAGACAAAAACTACAGCGGCATTCTTGTCCTTTTCTTAACAAAAACAAACAAAGTATAAATGTATTTCTCATTTTTATTTTAGCCAAAAACTTTAGTTTTATTTCGTTCCATAATTTTTTGTTTCTCAAATATTTAAGTTCATTACCAAATCATTATAATAAGTTGTTTCAATAGTGTTTATCTGTCAAAAAAAGGGATATTTATTCTTAAAAATAATTTAAAATATAATTTTGTAGATTTTTATAATTCTTAAGTCTTTAATGACATTTTCTAATACTTTAAATGGTTTTTGATTCAACAATAAAAGCTGTTCTGTTTTACGTGCCGAATTATAAAAATCCATTAAACTTTATTGTAACATCAATTACATCACACGCTTATCAACAGGGAGTAAAGGAGAGAGTGAGAAACAGAGAGAGACAGAGAGAGAGAGGATTATAACAAAATATATAAAACAGGACAATAGACGATGACCCTTGTAAATGTATTTAAATAGGATTAAGCCAAAACTACTCATACACAAAAAGAAGAAAAAAAAGCCCAGACGAAATAAAAGCCGAAAAACATGTCACCAAATGATTGTTAAGTATTTTCCAAAAACTTATACAAACGAACAAGCATTAACACATACAAACAAACATACATTTGCTTACATAAAAAAAAAATTTTATTATTATTATCATTGTGTGTAGGTCCTCAAAATATTATATATGTATTTAGTATTAGTGTTTTGGTCCTTAAAATGTGCTAAAATTGTGTTAAAGAAATTTACACACTTGCTGCTACTTCTGCTGCTGCTGCTAACGCTGCTGCTGAGGTACATACATATTTATGTATGTTAAGCCTAATGCTGCTGGCTTAAATATGTTGACGTAGCACCATTATATAAAAATAAAAAATATTTTATTTTATTAAATATATATTATTTAACAATGTCAACTTCTCTTTATACATTTATACATGTTGTTGTTGTTTTTGTTGTATGCCATTATGAATTCATACTTTTAGTATATTTTTTGTTAATGGTTGTTAAAAATAAAGGCATAAGAGCCAATAACTTCTAGCAGATTTAGCAGTTATCCTCATCCTACACACTTTAAAAATTAAGCGGGGAGGGGGGTAAGATATTTCGAAAATAATTTTTGCAAAATTATTGTTTTTCTTTTTATTATAATTTTTTTTTCTTTTTTGTTTGTTCGTTCGTTGTTAAGTCTATTAAATTATGTTAATCCTCGTTTTCGTTTTTATTTAAGAGGGTGGTTGGTTGTTGTCTTTTTTTTTTTTGCACTTTTTTCCATAATTTTGCCATTTTTAAGGGTGTTTTTGTTCATTGTTTTTGTAGTTGTTATTACAACTAATGTATAATTGACGATTTGATAGAGCAAAAGGAAATGTATTTTTATAATTAGAGTCGCCTCTTGTATTATACATGAAGAAATAAAATTTTGTTTTATTTAGGCAAAATAATGGCAAAATATTCATAAATTAAGGACTTTTATAGAGCAGAAGACTCACACTATTTGTTTTAAGAAGATTTAACATTTCGAATATTTCTAAGATTTTTCCTAAAAAAAATTGAATTATTTAAATCTAGTGCTTTAAGACTGAAACAAGTTTATATTAAAATTTTTTAAAGTCCTTAAAGTTTGAAACAATTTCTTGGCTAAAAACCAAATGTTTTTATATCAACCTCACAATAGAAATTCCTGGTAGTTTCTTAACACATACACACACATGCTTCAACTAAACATACTCCCACTGCAAGTACAAAAACATGTATAAATATGTTGTAACATAAAGAAGCATATTTTATAACATATTTTATAACAAGCCTTTAATAACTTTATGTTTTGTCTAATACTATATGTATGAATAAACATAGTTGTAGTACAGTTTTCAAATTAAAGTTTATAAAAAAAATTAAAACATCTTCCGAATCATTCTCATGTTCATTCACAATTTGCAATCAACAACTTATCATATCGACATCATAGCAACAAAGAAGAAAAGAAAAAGAAAAAAAAAACAAGAAAACTTATTATTTTGTAATAACATGTTGTAGTTTAAGACAAAATGTATACAAAAACAATAGAAAATATATTTTATTATTTTATTTTATACTAAAGCACACTGTTGAAACTATTTTTACAAGGAGAGTTAAAGGATTAAATACTCATTCAGCAAAACACAATCTTAAGGATGGTTTGAAATTTTGTGCCAAAACAATTTATATAGAAATTCCTTAAATTGTTTATAGTTCACAAAACATTTCTAACATAATAATTTCAACTACTAAATAAGGAGTTTCTCAATCTTAATAACAAGGAGGCCTAGAAAGTCTTAAGTTCTCTAGGATATAAATCCAAACTAAAAATTCTATTTAATTAAAAAAGAATTTAAAAGAGAAAAATATAAAAAAGAAAAACTATGAACAAATTTGCACAACTCCTCAACATTTCCAATACGGCAACTCTTAGGTGAGTCACTTTAGGGATAAAGTCGGAAAAAAGCAACGTATTAAACTTGGGCAGATATATCGTGATTGTACAGGGTGTTTGGTGGCAAATTTATGTTTTTAAATACAATTATTTCAAAAAGTAATAAGCGGTGCGGAGGTTGAGTGACGCCTTTGGAATCATCGATTTAACGGATTTGTCAGTCACGCAGTGGTGAAGTGAGCATCGCGAGTTCACTGTGGAGACATTTTTAAAGAGCAGTGATAGGTGATTGCTGGTCAGGTATCCGGCTAATACGTGATAGACCGAGTGTAAAATTAATTCGTTTATGGGTGCAGAGATGTCGCGCAACTGCTTAGGCTATGAATGTCCCACGGCCACGGGACATCTTCTTTAAGGACTTCCGAAAACATTGAACTGGCTGAAAGAAATTCACTTGAAAATCCGCGACTTTCAAAACGAAAAAGAGCAGCCATACTGGGACTTCCAAGAGCTATTATTTATGATATTAAAAAAGGTTCTTAAATTCCATCCTTTAAAAATTTAAATTATTCAAGAACTGAAGAAACGAGATTTTGATTAACGAAAGAACTTTTGTGAAACGATGTTAAAACGTTTTCGCATTGTAAATCCCTTTTTTTGGAGCGACGAAGCTCATTTTAACTTAAACGGCCACGTCAAAAAGCAAAACTGCCGTTACTGGTATCTAAGAACTGTCAACCCCCTAATGAAACATCAAAAACCATTGCATTATCCCAGCGGAACTGTTTGGTCTGCCTTATCCACGCATGAGACAATTGAACCATTGTTTTTCAAAAATTCTTGTGGCCAGGTGACGAATTTCAAAGGTGAAAATTATCGGCGCATGATAACGGAATTCTATTCCTGCGAGTTCCTCCATCGTGCTCCCCACACAGGATGCGTCGACTGCACGCACAGCCAGAGCTTCGATGAATTTGCTTCGGGAAAATTTTCCCCAAAAACTGATCAGTCGCTTTGGGGAATTCTAATGGCAACCGAGGTCGTCCGATCTAACTCTCATGGATTTTTTTATGGACCTACTTTAAGAAGAGGGCTTATAATGGCAATTCTTTCTGGCTTTAAAGGAAAATATTAGTTAAGATATCAGCTCCATTGAACCAAGTTTACTGCAGCGTGTGGCTCAGAACACAAGGCTTCGTTTTGAACAGTGTATTCAACTCGACGGAAGCCATCAGGATGACATACTCTTTACAAAATTAATTCCGCATTTCCATTCTATCGTTCAATTCTCTTATTAAAACTTTGTCTCAATTATTAGGTTTTTTATTTAAGTTTGAAAACAAATCTGCCACCAGACACCCTGTATTATTATTAGTTTTTTTTTTGTTTCTTTAGTCTGGCTTAGAAAAAGAAATATGAAAGACTTTTTTACAAGAGAAAAACATAAAAAATAAAATTTCTTTTAATTGAGAAAATAAAAAAAGTTTTGAAACAAAAATTTTTTTATATTTTCTTATTGCTAGAGATAATTTAGGGGTTAAATTTTGTTTAAATTAAAATGCTTTGAAGCAAGTGTTGTAATGTACAGAATTAATATGATTTCAATATTATTTGTTTTAATTTTTTTTCAATTCCAGTCTCTTTTATCTTTTCATTTGCATTTTAAGACGTTTTCCTATGACTGACATTGGAACAAAAGTTCTACTTGAACTCTGCCTTTTTGTTGTTGCATACTTATGTACTTGAGTGGGTATAGATGTGTGTTTGTGTGTGTTTGTGTGTGTTTGTGTCTATGAACAGAACTTAAGAATATTTTTAAATGAGTTTATTGACCATACTTGACAGTGCGGGTTAATTTCTTTAGCTTTTTTCTATTTAAAAGAAAGTTTTTCTTTTAAACTTTTTTTTCCGTTGCTTTTAACGCATTCTTTAACACTCTTTACGCTTCTAGAAATGCGGTGGACAATATAATTAATTTCTAAAGTTTTCGTTTTTTTCTTTTTTAAAAAAATAAACATTTTTTTGTTGTTGTTGTTATGCTTGTTCTGGCTTTTATTTTTATTTAACCCCATTTCATGAGCAGTTACCAGCACCACCTCAACAGAGTTTAAATGCAGAAGTGGGTTTGAAGTTGTTAACGAGTACTTTTACTACTATTTCTGTCTATATTGTTGTTGTTGTTGTTGTTTTATTTAGTTTAGTCAAGTTTGCTTTTGTACACGTCTATGGGGTTTTCTTGTTTCGCTTTATTATTTATTTTAATTTATACGTTTCAATTTTAACTCATTATAGCTTAAAAGACTTGCATTTATTTACTTTATTCAAATACATTAATATACTGGCGAACATATACAAATACATACTTAAACACACATACATACACGTTACAAGCTTTTATATATACACATTTGAAGTCAAATAAAATGCCGCAGGATGATTATGGAAAACTTAGAGCAGACAAGTCTTCCCTTTTTTTGCCACTACTATTGCTCTTAAGCTTTGTATCCTTCTTTTGTTATGAAATTTGTTGGGGTAAAGGAAGTGCTAACCAACCAACACATTTTCCCTTTAATACAGACACAATATTTTAAGTAAAAACTTTTTCAAAAACACACAATACAGTTGTTGTAAATGAAGTTTAGTTCTGGCGGTTAATCTTTGGATAACGAAATCAAAAGAAAGTTCTATCCAGTGACTACACTTAAGATTACTAACGAATACACGAATCACATATCTCTATAGCACCCATATTTTCACAACGTAAACGCTATGACGTTAAGACAATGGCGTTAGTGCTATGAATAACTGTCTTACGTAATCGGGTAACTGTTTCAAATAAAATATTGGTAGATTTCTATGAAATTGTGTTGTCGGAAAATATATTTAAAGTTTTTTTTTTAAGCAATTTGCAATTTAGGCAGATAGATCTCTTATACAGGTTGTCTGGTGGCAGATTTATATTTTCAAACTTAAATCAAAAACGTAATAATTGACACAAAGTTTTATTAAGAGCATTGAACGATAGAAAGAAAATGCATATTTTATTTTTCAAAGAGTATGTCATTCAAATGGCTTCCGTCGAGTCGAACAAACTTTTCAAAACGAAGCCTTGTGTTCTGCGCCACACGCTGCAGTAAGCTTGGTTCAATTGAGCTGATTTCTTGACAAATATTTTCCTTAAAAGCCCCATAAAAAAATCCACGGGAGTAAGATCGGGCGACCTCGGTGGCCAAGGGATATCCCCAAAGCGATCAGTTTTTGTGGAAAATAATCGAAGCTGCGGCTGTGTGTTCAGTCGCCCTATTCGTTGAAACTACGTGTGTGAATAGTACGATGTATGAATTCGCAGAGAAAAGAATTTTCATTTCATGGGTCGATAATTTTCACCGTTGACGTTCGTCGCCAGGTCACGAGAATTTTCGAAGTAAAAATTTTACAATTATCTCATGGTAGATCAGTGGTAAGTGCACGAGTCTACCAGTCTGAGGGTTGTGGGTTCGATTCCCACCAGAGACCCTGGTAAGTTTGCTTAATTTTCTGTTTTTTTCTTTCTTTCTTATCCTTCTCTAAATTTCTTCTTTCCTTCTATCTCAACCTATTCTATCTGCCTCTCCAGGTAACACAAAGGGACCGAATTAAGCGGTCCAAAGTGAGCTGTACCCTTTTCTTCAACGGCTGCCTGTTCTACCTAACCTAACCTATGCGTGGATAAGGCACACCAAACAATCACCCTGGGACAATGCAATGGTTTTTGATGTTTCAATCGACGGTTGCGGATTCTTGGAGACCAGTAACAGCAGTTTTGCTTGTTGACGTGGCCACTTAGTCGCTTTGAAGCCTAGTCGCTTCAAAAAGTGAGATTTACAGTGCGAAAACATTCCAACACTGTTTCACAAAATATTTTGCGTAAAAGTCACTTTCTTTAAGTTCTTAAAAGATTTGAATTTTAAGAGGATGGAACTTCAGGTCCTTTTTTAAAATTTCATGAATAATCGATTTTGGAAGTCCCAGTGAGGCTGCTTTTTTACGTATTGAAACCGCGGATATGCACGTAAGCTGCTTTCAGCCTGTTCAATGTTTTTGGGAGTCTTTGAAGATCAACTGGGCCGGGCCGTGAAACATTTATAGCCGAAGCAGTTGCAGGGAATTTTTGCACTAACGAACGAATTAAATTTACACTCGGTCGACGAGCAACCACCCTCCCTTAGCACCGTTTATTACTTTTTAAATAATCGTATTTGAAAATATAAATTTGCCACCAGACACCCTGTATATATGGACTTTCTAACTGCACTATAATACTCATTTTTAAAAATCTAACGATTAGGTGTGTGTGTAAATCCTGACCCTGCCGGTCCACTATAATGAACTACTTAGTTACGCACACTGAATAAAAAAATACTTCGAAATAAAAAAGTAAGATCATCTTCCCCTGTATGTATGTGTACGTGTATGTGAGCTTGTGTAAGTATATAATAGATTCACCATTGTTAATGAATTGCTATAATAAATACAAATTTATCAGCGAACCAACCATGCATATGTAATAGTAAAAAAAAACGGTTATATATTATGGATGAATATAAACAAATATATGCATCCTTTAAATAAACATTAGTCTGATACACAAGCCAACAAGCACACACACGCTCCTTCCTAGATCTAAGAACAACAAATGTTAAAAGTTAAAGTATCAAAAGTTTCACTTCTCTTGCTTTTTAAATTTTTAATGCTTCTGTTTGGAGAACACACACACGTACATATATGTAGATTAGACTTTCGTACGCAAAGAAGCAAATAACAATGATTAAACGTATTAGTTGGCAGTAGTTAATAGAAAACGATAGAAGTTTTATATTAAAAAATTTACTTTAACGGCGGTTTACAAACTAAAACTCTGTAGGAAAAATTAAAATTAAAGGAAATAGTGTTTTAGTTTTGGGGCAAAAGGTACGACGTTCTGGAGTCACTCTGTGGGACTAATAAAAAAGTGAAGCGTACACAAGTCACGTCCTTGTTAAAATTTGCTTTGAACCTCTGTCCTTCATGGGCTTGGTGCCTTCTGTCACGGTTGTGAGAGTCTAAACGGACAAACAACGAATATGTCATTAAAATAAGGAGTAGAACTGAAGCATTGAATTTACGCGCCCTTCTTAAGTCATCAAACTTAACATACTTGGGTTATGTAAAACAATATCACGTGCGTAGAGTGCTGTGTCCCTACGATCAGAAAAGTCTAATAGAAAACTTTCTATGATCACCTATTACTTGCTTATTTTCAATCCCACCATTACAATAAATATTTAAAAATTCAACACACAAATAGGAGCCGATAATTCAACAACAGGGAGCACCATGAGTAGGATTGATTAGGCTGTCTGACGTAAAACAGCAAGATGTACTGGTAATTTGAACTAATAATTTTGTTATTTATATTCCTCATAGCAGGACCTACTCGATGTACGATATAAACGCGGTGCCGATATGACCAACGACCATCCACATCGCTAAAATCGCTGCCGTAAAAAGTTGATCCAGCATGACACAAAGAAAATGTAACCTGGTAAAGTTGGAAAACGCGAAAAGTTCCAACGTTTTCACTAACGAATTGAAAAGATAGGAACTGGGCAACAACTCCAAATTCACATGACTAGAGATCAAGGAGATACTTACTAACCTACCTAAGCTTCAAATCTTATTTCTGAGAAACACATTAGCGACGTTACATGAAAACTAATTCAAGATATAAAGAGGGTGACAGCTGCCCTTAACTTGATCAAAACTCGTTGGTTTAAAAGGCAACACCAGGAAATATTTAACCGAATCAACCGAATGATCAAAAGCAATGCGAGACGTGATAAGCGAGAAAAGTTTTAACAAAAGTCAAAAGAAATCTCACGGTGGCTCAGCCGAAAGCAAGCTGGCCTCAAGTTAAACAAATGATGCATTTAGCATGTTAATAGCCTTAGGATTATGTTAGACTGGAATCCACACTGAAAACGTGACCAACGACCAGATCACACAACATGAAACGCCAAATCGCAACCAAACTTGTAATTTAAATCTACAGTGGAAGGAAGTCAAATATCATGCTGATTAATGAAGGCATTGAAATCAACTTCTTTCGTTCCTATGCTACCTAGAGAAGTGAGGAAATCTAACGGAGAGCCCCAACAATAAAAGAAGAACCACTTTAAAACGGCCCCCTTTAATAATGTTTCCTTGACAAAACAAAACCTTTCTGGGTTGTAGCTTGATACAAATTAAGAACTTCTATAATATTTATTGGAGACAATATAAATCTAGAGGGTTTTCCGAGCACTAGAATGTATTGGTGCTCTTTAGCTTTGACCTCTCGCTCAGTAACTCTCTCACAAAGTATGTATGAATTTCGCAACTGTTCACAGTTTGACGCAGAGAACGGATTAAGGCAATTTCGAGTATCCTGTTTTGCAATGAAGCGTATCCAAGCAAAAGCGTTCCGCATCGATTAAAACAAGAAGCACCCAAAAAGAGCAAATATTGAATGGTAGTGCATTATAGCACGGATGAAGCATGGCTTCAAGGCCACTTCCTTTTAAATAGTTTTTAAAAAGTATTCCAACGATGTTAAAAACCGATTTGGTCTTAAAGTTTCGGGTTATCGTAATGGACCGTTTTTTTGAGTTTGCAAAGTCGTCTTTCAAATGCCGTTAGGTTTTAATTCAATTATTCGCATGCCTGGGCATGCTGAAATCAATAAGCTTCAGTGTGTTTTAAACGGCACCTTGTAATTTCAAAAAGCAGACTTCTTTGGGGTTTAAGGATATGAATTCAAAATTTAGTATGACAATTAGAGGCATACGGTCCTAGTCCTTCTAAGATTATTCTTCTTTGCTGAAATAACCAGGAATCAATAAGACTTAGAAAATGTCTCCTGTACATGCACAGACATGTGTCTTATTAGGAAAACCGACTTTAGAGGGGACGTCTTTAAAAACCAGTCATTGCCAAATCCAAAAGTCTTTGTAACCATATCCGAAATGTATTTGTGTCAAATTCTCTTTAGCTATTTTCAAAAAAGCAACCCGACTTGACTCAGAAAGAGAACTTGGTTATTACAATTTACAAAGTGTTTCCAATTCATTACCTTCAAAATTTTTAAAGGGCATGCTTCCCACATTGGGAACCACACTATTCAAGATAAGCCCTTGTCTATATACAAAATACATATTCTTCTTAGTTTTCTTATCTTTTCCTTAAAAAAATAACAAAAAACTTACAAAGAAGCACTAACAAAATTCTTTTCCTATTAAATTTCTTACATTCCATGTCAAAACACAAGTTGTTTCTATTCGAAGAAAAACAAGGCTTTATGGATTAGTTTTATAGTTTTGTGGAAAATTATTAAAAGCACATACGCATTAAATGATTGTTATAATTTTCCAAACTAATCACGTCTTTGTTACCAACTTTCTCCTTCCCCTGTCTTTTAACTGTTTGTATTTCAGATTCAGTTAATATTCTTTTCGTAGTTTTGTCTATTTTTTTACTTTTTTATTATGTTTTGTTTTTGTCTATCTAATAGGCTTAGATAGAGGTAATGAGTTTTAATGCTTCAGCTATATTGTTTTAAGCTGATGTCTTAAGTAAAGATTCTTTCTTTTCTTTTATTCTCTAAAAGGATTTCTATTAAGCTCAACACAGTAAATGAAATTGAAAAGAAATCCTGTTATAGTAAGGGTAAGCACTTCATTAAGCTTGAGTTCAAAAAACAAGGCAAGTTTGTCGTATGTCATTTAAAATCCTTAATATGTAAATGTATGTGTAACCTTTTGAGCACACAAGGAAAATGATTTCAATTTGTTTCAAAAAATGTTTTTCATCGCAAAAAATTTATTTTTGATGAATAAAGCTTAATGCTGAGTACCTACTATGCCAGTTTGTGCCATCGTAAACAAACATAATAATGTGTACTGATCGCAACTTCTGTCATTTTCGTTGTTTTTTGGTGTTTGACAATGCGTTTTGAAATATTTTACCAACTTAGTATTGACGGTTGTCTAAATGCAATCCAATCACAATAAAAAGTTGACAGCGTGTTGTCATTTTGTCAAAAATTCCACACATAAGAAATGTGACACCACAAACTGACGTCATCAGAAATGCCTAGAGTGTACTCGGTCAAGGTCAGCACAAAATTTAAAGATCACGAATTAAATGCATTACTCCATTAAGATCGTTGCCAAACACACCACGAACGCCAAGAATCACTGCTGGTTTTCAAGAAGTTTAAAAGAAGCAGGACTCATTCAAAGGCAAAGGAATTGGGTGCCATATAAATTGAAGCCAAAAAATCTTAGGTTAGGTTGAACTGGCTGGTCCCGACACCTCAACTCAGACCCTTTGAGTGCTACTGTTACCAGACAAGAAGAAACTATAACCAGTTTCCTTACTTCAATGCTTCTGGCAAATGCCAGAAGCATTGTCTTACCAACCTCAGACATTTCCTTTAGGTCTTGCAATAAATAGATCTTAGCCAGTTTGCTCTGCAGCGCATGAGCGTTGAACTAAGACACAGGATATGTGCAACAGCCTTCTTATCCTTCGGTACACTATAGGATCACAATCATTGCTGGCCGGTCGTCCTACTCACTTGGCATGAGCTGCTGTCCAACAATGACCTGCTATCAGCCCCAATAGGAGTCTACAATCGCTCCTTCGCAAGGAAAAAAGAAAGCTGGTCGCTCTCGGATCATAATATCCCCACTTAATTCGGAAGGTTCTACATGAAGTGGTTTACACCCCGACTCCGTGATTTTGGCCCTTACCGCAGAGTCTATACTTTCATTAAAAAACTGAAGTGGAGCGCGAATGTCCATTGCCCTTTTAAATGAACCTCTTGCTTCGCCAGCATGTCTGCCTTCTCGTTCTCCTTAATACTATTGTGCCACTACGCCCGGTAAATGTGCACTGTCTCACGGCACACAGTTTACCAATGGATTCCTTGTACTTCTGAACAATTGAGAAGCAAGTAAAGTTAGCGAAGATTTCCCTAATTGCCACCTGGATATTAATAAATATGTTGACCTGAGAATTCTCAGTCTGAGAGGACAAGACAAGATTGTCGGCTAATTTGGCATTTAGAATCTCCGCCCAAAATACACTGCAGTGACCCGAATGTTTCATGGACTCCCTGATACCCAGTTCCTGGTAGGAACCGCAGCTCCAAGTTTTCTTGTCGCAATCCACATTTTGCCAGAAAAACCGTTAATATTTAAAATAAACAAATACTGTACGAATGCTTTAAAATAAAAGCAACAAAAAGAATTTATTTTTATCACTCTTTTTTTAATATTTTAATTCTCCTTTTTTCTGCTACAAAATGCTATTGGATTCTTGAAATATTTTTTGCTTTATTTTTATCAAAAAATTTCAAGGGTTAATGAAACTTGGCAAAATAAAATTTTTTTCACTAACTTTAGCGACAAGTGAATACCCTGGATGCCTAAACTGAACCGCCAATACACCACTACCACAACAGAACGTCACAACATGACACCACACATTGGATGGAAAAAAGAAACAACAACGATTATGCCGAATATTGTTTTTTTCTTGCTGCTGCTGTTGTTGTTTTTGCTCTTAGTCCTGTACATGTTTGCAGCAGTTTTGTATTTTTGGTTCTTATTTATTTTTGCTAATGATTAATTGCAGGAAACATGATTAATGATTGGAGGGTAGTTACCACAGTCATCGTCTTTTTTCAAGTTTTTATTTTCATTTCATTTTGCCTTCATGTTGTTCGTGTCGACATTTCTTGTTTAAGAACGTTTTATATGTGGAGTACAGCAGAAAACAAAAACAACATACGATAACTGTCATACATTTAGCCAAAACAAAAAAAAAATAACGGAATAAAATATTTGAAAACATGAAACCGAAAATGTTGAATACAAATGTAGAGAAAAAACCCCCAAAAAGTGAAAAAAAAATTTTTGGAATAAAAATCACGTTGTTGTTGACTGTTAAAAAGAAATCTATATTGCAGTAAAAATAATAATAATATATCCTTGTATGAGTAAGTAAGTAATCGATTTTGCGTGAGAATATTAACAAGACATTAAAGAAGGGCTTCTGAAGCAGTTTAAAATGGGAAATTCTGAGTAAAAAGGAAAGAAGAAATAATAATTGTGCTCGATAATTTGTTTACTAATAAAAATCAATTAAATTTTTAATCAGTCTCACAATTTTTTTTTCAAATTAAATTTAAACGATGACATAATAAATACTATGGTAAAGGGTGATTCAAGTAGAGATACTTTTTGCAATAGCTTTTTTTGACAGATCACGTGTGAGTCGTGTCTTGCTGTCATGTTAATTTTGTTTAGTATTGTTTGGCATTTCATGATGGAAATACTACTTACGTCTGAACAACGTTTTCAAGTCGTTCAACTTTATTACGAAAATTCACGTTCTATGAGGAATATGTTTCGTGCACTTCGCTCAAATTATGATCAACATAATCGGCCTACTAAGCGTATAATTCGCAACACCATCACCCATTTTGAAACCCAGCATTCATTATTGGATAATATTCTACCAAATAGATCACGTGCAGCACGCTGTAAAGGAAATATAGCGACTCTGTTCGCAGCAACTCGGACTTACCTATGCAACGACTTTTACGCCGAGATCTCAAATTACAGCTTGTGCAATAACTGAAGCCATTCGACCTTCCCAAGCGACATCGCTTCGCTCTATGGGCTCTTAAAAAGTTCCAAGAAGATCCGACGTTTTCGAGGCAAATTTTATTCAGCGATCAGGCCAATTTATGGTGGAATGGGTACGTAAACAAACAAAATTGCGGCATTTGGAACGAAGAACAACCGGAAGGGATTCCAAGACCTGCCACTTCATCCAGAAAAAACAACGGTTTGATGTGGTTTGTGAACCGGTGGAATCATCGGTCCATTTTCCTTTAAAAATGATGCCTGTGCGAACTTAACCGTTAGTGGTGACCGTTATGGTGCCATGATAACCGACTATTTGATGCTCGAAATTGAAGCTCGTGATTTCGGCGACTTTTGGTTTCAGCAAGACAGCGCCACTTACCACACATCGCATCAATCAATGGATTTATTGAGAGAATACTTCGGTAAGCACCACATAATTTCACGTTCTGGGCCGGTCTATTGGCCACCAAGATTGTGTGATATCAGACCGTTAGTAAAGTCTAAAGTTTATGTGGACGAACCCGCTGCGAATCAGGCCTTGGAGGAAAACATCACGCGTGTCATTCGCCAATTACCAGTCGAAATGCTCTAAGGAGTCATCGAAAGTTGGACTCAACGGATGGACCATCTGCGACGTAGCAACGGCCAATATTTCATAAATATAATCTTCAAAAAATAAATGCCAAAGATTGCTCTTTCAAATGATAATAAACATTCCCCTTTAAATTTGAATTTTTTTTTTTTTTTCTATAAAAAAGTAGGGAACGTCGAAATTGATCACGCGTTACATTTAATTAAACCTTTAATTGTGATCTTTAAGTTTTTGATTGAAACAAATGTTATTAGAATTACTAATAAAATTTAATTGGATTTAGAAACTCTTTATCTGCTAAAAACAAATAATTTTTTATCGAAAATTATTTCTATTTTTTATTTATTTATTTATTTATTTTTTTTTTTTTTTTTTTTGGTCTGGTTGCCTTAATATTACCCCTCTTATGTTTAGAAAGTAGAAGGAATTTCACCATAAATTTTACTTTATAGTAGTAAATGTGTTTGTTTTTATAGAAATTTACAGGCAATACCTTTGAATAAAATCACATTAAAAATTTCTTGAAATTAGTCCATATGTATTGGGGTTACTTCTCCGTACTTTTTTTCAATAAATTTTTTTCTCTAACTGAAGACATATCACTAGAATTACCTTAAAGTCGATAGCTTTAAACCTTCCGCGATATTGCATCTAAGAAATTTCATAGAATCGGTTCGGTGGTAAGGGGGGCTTTTTCGCCCTTGATTCGATCCATCTAATTTTTTTCTAAAATGTTACCACTTAAGTGCCAAATTTTAAGCAGCTATCCTTTTTCGAAATATTGTATAAAACTCATACTTTTTTAGGAGTGGCTACCTGTCCCCCTCTGCTCCTATTTAAAGAAAATATATTCTCAGTCTCTCTTCTAAGTTATTTGGTAACAGTGGCGGTATTTATGCATGGACTTTGTTCTAAAAAAATGGATTATCTCGGGCTCTTAACCTGAGGTTAAACGATCCTGCCAAGTTTAAAACAGATTGTCTTAAGAATGCATGTGATAGTTTGATGCCAATACCGTCTCGACAAGATTTAAATTGACTCCAGAAACATGATTTCAGCAGATGTACAGACGGATGAAGGGTATAAGGAATCGCTTATTGTCCCTTTTTTTGAAATTTATGGTCTCCCTAATTAAGAAACCCTGCAATACTTAAGAGTAAGAAATAAAACAAAAACCTGCCAACATCAAGAAAAAATAACAAGTGATGAAACCATATTTGCCGTTTGCACGTATTTGTTTGTTTTTTTTTTTTTGGGCAAAACTGACTTTAAGTCATTAAAGCCAAAAAGGAAAGACAACAAAACTAAAAAAGGGTCTACTGATACTAAGAACATTAACATCTTTTGACGCTGCAAGTTGTTCGTAATTCATTTCTATGAGCCTTTTTTTTTTGTTTTTTGCTTTCGGTACGTGCCGTTTTCAATGCTGTTACGCTGATTAGTGTTACATTCTTATAAATTATTTAGCTAAATGTGTCGGGAATATGTTTTGTATTTTTTTTTTGTCTACGGTATATATTTGAAAAACCCTGCAGTTCTGAGACAGCAAGGAGAGTTCAAATAATTTTTAAGAAAACTTCTTGGTAATATTGTGTATACATACAAGATCGTAGATTTTTTTTGTAGAAAATATTTAAGAATTAAAAAAAAAGTAAACTATCCACATCTTAGATTACAAAAGGACAGTAAAGTGGATTTGAACATACATATTAACTTATGACAAATAAAGGTATTAAATATTTTATCTTTGTTTAAGGAATAAAAACAAAATTTAGACTCATATATTTGTAATTTCACAAATATCCTAGAGGAGGAAGCATATAGCCTTAAAACTCAGCCTTAATCATTAAAAAACTGCAGGGTATTTAGCAAGTCTTGCTATTAATTTTGCAAAGGGTGGGTTTTCTTTTTGTGCACTCACGCTTAAAGATAGTACTTTTGTCGTTGTTTTATAGGAATTTGTATATTTTATTCTTATATATGACTTTAAAAGTATTTTATCTCCACAGTTTGGGTTTTCTTTTGCAGACGATTCTAACGCGTTTATGTTAAGGAAAACCCAATTGTTTTTCTGGCTTTTCAAGTTTTGGTCGCATTTTTTTTTTGTGGAAAAAACACTCTTATTTCATAGTTAATGTCTGGCACATTGATTTAATGAGATTTATGATACGTTATGGCGAATAGAACAAAATAATATTTGTAGATTTTCAAATTGAACCATTAAGCCGGTGTGCATGACAATCGGACCTAAAAAAGGAATTCAAAAAATCACACCCTCATAATTGTATAAGTAAAAGGATAATGTTTATACTTAAGAAATGTTTGCATTATAAACTGATTTTTAGAAACTCTCATCAAAAATGGTTAAGTAGCAAATGCTTTTAATGTATTTTTAAAAAATATCTCAACACAACTTCGTCAAATGCGCCATGTGTTAAAGTGGGGTACAAGGAATTTATTCCGCATCGATACAGATTTATTATTTAATTTTTAATTTATTGTTTATTTTTAATATATCTCAACACCTGTATCTTATATCAATAAATATTTCATCATAGGAAAATATATTTTCAAATCAGTATCGAATATTCTTTAAATTTTCTATTTAATAAAACAACAACAATTTCAAATAAGTTTTTAAAAATTTCCTTTTAATAATGCTTCTGCGGAACACTTTAGCTTTTTAATGTAAATAATTTAACACGTTTTTTTCATTTAAATTTTATGGTTCTCTATTTGCTAAGCAATCAAAATAATTATGAGTCGTTGTATTACTCTCCTTGTTGTATGCCATTACCACCATTCTTTTAATTTGGATTAAAGCAGTGGTTCGCAATATGAAATTAAGCCCCTTTTTTAAGATTTTTTATTTAAGATATTTAAATGTTTTTTTTTTAATTTAATTATTTATTTTTTAATTATTTTAATGTTTTTTCATTTAAATTTATAGGGCTTTTTGTTGGTTAAGGACGTCTTCTACTTTTCAGTTGATTTCAAGCCAAGTTTTTTTTTAAACTAAGAATGATCACTCTCTGCTTAAGTTTGATAGTTTTATTAAACTTAATGAGAATTATATAAGTAAACGACAGCATTGAAGAATTCTTTTCAAATCCAGTGAACAATTGTACGTTATAAAATAAAAAATTCTCCTTCCTTTTTTTAAATTTTAAATTTATTTTAATAATTTTTTTTTTGTAAATTTAAAATACAATTTTAAGAAATATTTAATTTTTAGTTAACAAGGTGTTTAATGAAAAGACCAATCAATTTATACCAATAATATCTAAAAATTATTTTAGACCCATGGCCACGTGACTTTTCTTGACCATTTGCCACGAACAACATAAAAAGTGTGGGCCTTTGAGGCGTGTTTGGTTTATCAGCACCGCAGAAAGTAATTCGAGAGGTTTTAAATCTTACGATCTTCGAGACAAAATTATCAATATTCAAATTATCAATCGTCCTTATTGTGATTGTCGTTGGCGTAGTCGTTTTTAGTTTTTTGGTACCGTCTAACAAAAACGCCAATGTTATATGAATAACACCCTTGTCGTTTTTGTGGCGAATTCAACAACTTTCGACACGACTACGCCAAACACAATAAGGCCCAATATTTTGAGATCGTTTAATTTGGTATTCAAAGAATCAGGGGTTGCAGTTGTCACATGGCATGAAGCGCCATTCTGTCGAAACCATATTTTTATTAACATCAGCCACGCCCACCGCCTACCTCTCATACAATCTATATTAATTTTTTCATATAATTTTTCTTCTAAAGTAAGTCCTTAAATTCGAAGCAATCACCTTCTAGAACAAAAAAATCTGTATTTAGAGTTAAATAATAGCAGCCACGCCTACCGCCCTTCTTCCAGGAAATCCAAATTAATTTTTTGGCAATAAAATGTTTCCTATTTAAGTAAAGGTATTAAAATTTGGTACACTTTGCAGAGCAAACCAAACCTGTGTGCGGAATTTTTTTAACATCAGCCACTCCCACGTCACATATAAAAGTATATTTTTAAGTTTATCTTAGCAATAAAAATTTCGTGCAAAAAATTCTCATATTGGTTTTTTGGCGCTTTCCGTTAAACTCCGCAGGCTTTAAGAGGCTTCCTTTTCAGAATCTCGGGCTACATTGTGATAAAATTTTTTTTTTCTCATCTAGTACCCTCTGTCACGCTAACGAGGCTTCGGCGACCGATTGAGGAAATGCCTGAAACAACTAAGCATACCTGAAGACTGAGTTGGCAGCCCTAACAATGAGATCGAATGCGCTGACATAACGGGTCATTAGTGTTTTAAAACTACATTTATCGAAACCGTAACAAGAATAACTACTAAAAATTCCGATTTGAAGAAGATGTGGTCCACGTGGAATCAAGCGCCACTCTGTTAAAAACATTTTTCATTAACATCAGCCTCGCCCACAATCTTAATCAGTTTTTTTCGTATAAAAATTTTTCTATCCAAGTGTAAGTCTTTAAACAAAATCTATATGCCAAACATTATTTACCGCAGCCACGCCACCCGCCCTCCATCCAAGCAATCCAAATAAAATGTTCGCAATAAAATTTGCTTTTTTATTTTATCTTTAAAAATGTTTTTTTACTTTCCCTTTTCGTGAAAAAAGTTGTTGCAGAAAAGCCTGGTCATAATTCTTAAAGTCTGGGAAACACTGAGCAGAAGGTAGATATTACTATTTTAAATATTTGCCAAAGAGTTTTGACCTGCTTTATCGATAATTATAATTTTAATCTTTTGTTGTTATTGTATTGTACTCGATTATTATTGTATAAATATTCGTCTAGAAAAAAACAAAACTGACTAAAGATGTTTTTTTAATGAAAACACCCTCAATCGTTTTAAACAAATAAAAAACTTTTGTTCCTTGTTTTTATGCACAAATATAATCAAATCGATTTTCTATTAAAGAAAAATATTTTTTTTTAATTAATTTTTGCTAAATTTAAATTTAATTGTGTACGTTTGCGTTTGTATTTATTTTATTTTTTTTTTTTTTAATATTTTTATTGTGGCTCATAATTAATATAAAAAAACTTGTGAGGTTGAATGCCTAAGATAATATTAAAAAATTTTGCACAATTTTATGTATAAACTTTTAAATTGCAAACACTTGTGGCAGAATTTTCTCAATTTTTTGCTTAATTGTTTTTTAATATTTCAGCTGTTTTTATCACGAACTAAAAAAAATAACATTGTACATATTTATTTAGACTGAAAATGCCAATGTAATTAAATCAGCTTGGTTATTGTTTTGATTGGAGAAAAACAGATTTTGAAATTATTGAATTCAAATTGTATCAAATTAAATAGGACAAGTATTTGTTTTTTAATTTTTGCAAAATTTTAACGATAAAGAACAATAGTTTTGGGCTTTAAATCAAACTAGAATATTTATTTTTGCTTTTAAAATATTTTAAATATTTTAAAAGTATTTAAAAATTATTTATTTGAATAAATGAATGAAATGCATTCCCAAACCAAGTTACAAGCTTATTATCGATTTTTATCCTAAAACCTTCACCTTTGACTTGTAAAAAAAAAATTGATTTATTTAAATGAAAATAGCATACGGGAATTATATTCATACTCTTTGCAATACTAGTGGTGTTAAAGAAGTTAGTTTGACATAAAATGTTATATCCAAACATTTTTTACTCACTGCTTAATGAGAGAGTAAACGAAAATTGTAAAAGTAATTATTGAAAACTCCTTTAATATTTTCTTATGAGCAAAAGTCTGCCACTTACATGACACGGTACTGTATATCTTAAAGTGCAAAGATTGCTGTTGCTTAAAAACAAAATATTTTTGATTAGACATTACTTTAAATAATTCAAAAAAAAAAAAATTATCAACAACTTTTGTTTTTGCTGCTGTACAACAACTTCCCTTAATTTTTTTGACAAATAAATTGATAAAATTCTTTATTTTTCCTTTTGGCAAAAAATGCCAACACAATCTGTGTAACAAAAGTTTTTTTTTTCTTTTTGTTTAAATATACATATCAGCTGGCATTTTATTACTTGTTGTTATCACTGCTTCTCTTGTTGTTATTGTTGTTGTAGGCGCAGTAGTTATTGTTTGGCCTGTGATAAGGCTTGTTCTTGGTCTTGCTCCAATGTTATCTCCCGTTTCTTCGATTTATTGTTTTCGTTTTCAGTTTTTCCTTATTGTTTATTAATAAAATATTTTAATTTGTGCATTAACTTATGTATAAAGATTGCAGAAGGAGGGAAATAAAAATACAAAACAGAGATAAGGCACTTAGGCGTTCTAGAGAAATTTTTTATGCTAAAATTAATGTAAAAACCTTTAAGTTAAGAATTATCTTATTTCTGGGGCTGTTTCTGCTAAAGTGATCAAAGACCAAAAATAAAAAAATTTCTTGGGTTCACAGATATCCGGTGACGCAGGCGAATTTCGTTTATGTTTCCTATTTTGTACCTCTTCAGTGAGCCACATCTGGCATAACATGGAAAAAAACCATCAGTCTCTGACCTGGCAAAACTTTGGAAGTACTTAACACACGAGCACTCCACCGACTCATTGTATATCTCACATAACCTGCACTCGCTGTTCTCCTTATCCTTATCCCAATCATCTCAAAGGATTTTCATTATCTTGTCAATTGTGTCATGGTTTTTTGTCTACCCTCTCCTTCAACTCGGCCTTCCTCGCAACAAATGCTCCGTAGCTAAAGCTACACTGTTGACAAAAAGCCAGAGGGCGCTAAAGGCGGGACTTGGACTAAATCCTGAAAAGCGGACTTGGCTTTTTTTACCAAAAGAAATAAGATTGGTGAACTACAACGAGAGTGAATAGTGCCAATCTGGAACAAATAAAGCACCTACGAATCATACTGCCATCCGGGAGGCTTAATGTGATGGAAAGGGTCAAAAAGACGACCAACGCTCTGTATGCATCCAGAAAAATGCTAAGAAAAACATGGCGGCTTGCGCCAATTTTAACACGTTGCATCTACACTGTAGTGACTAGACCCACGCTTACGGTCACGGAGCTGCTCTAGATAGGGAAGTCAGGTGTAACTATAAAGGAATACGGTTGGTTGACAGGTCTTCAACCCGATCACAGGAACATAACTTCTTTACGGATGGGTCTAAAGTCGGAACTGCTTTCTTTTGTTCAGAGTGGGTATCAGTGAATTATACAAACTTTCTAATGACTGTAATGTCTATCAGGCAGAAATTCTGGCAGCCAAATTGGTTGCTAATCTTGCCCGGTCTTCCCAGATCGGAAAATTTTCAGCCAAAAACTTGTATTGATAGACAAGCAACCTCTGCAAACCTCACTTACTCCTCAATCATCTGCAATAAATCTATTGGTTAACTGCGTACCGAAGGAAAGGTTTCATTAGCATAAGTCATTTAAACGCTATGAGATGTCCAAAGGAAAAGCGGAGCAAGGGCTCATTTAGCCACGAAAAGGACAACAGACGTCGGATCTTTATTTATGTCTTGATGAACTGCTTGCTATCCTTGCCAAGGAGCGATTATAAGCTCCAGTTAAAAGTGTAACGACTGGCCAGCGGTGGCATGCCCGGAGAAAAAGAGAGTGTTAAAGGCATTCTGTGTTACTGTCAGTTACTTGTGCGCTCTAGTGCAAACTGTTTGCGGTCTCATCGTTTGAAATGCGGGAGGAACTAAGACTGATAAGACGATACTACTGGCTGGCTAAGAGGTTGTCAAGCACCCTTAAGCCGTGTGTCCACTACCAAGTTTTCTTGCGGAAGTTGCTTCCAGAAGTGACTTCCAGAAGTTTTTGTCGTGTAAACACGCATTAGAAGTGAACATCCAGAAGTCACGGCTTGCAGAAGTTACTTGCAGCAATTATGTGAAAACACGTGTTTGTTGCTTGCTGGAAGTAACTTATACGACTTGCTGTCAGCTATATGTGTTTCGAAGACTTGCAGAAGACTTCTGGAAGCAGACTACTGCAAGTTTCGGTTGGAGTGGAAAGACTTCAGCAAATACTTGCAGAAGTTTTTCCGTTTTTGCTAGTAGACAGACGGCTTTACATTAAATTAAATAGACTGAAATAATCGGGTTATTGTGTTTTCTTGTCTGGTAATACCCAGAAAGTTAAAAGGTTTGTGTAACGTCTTCGGTACCAGCCAGTTTCTCCTTATCATATCCTAACGCTGCTCTAGATTTGGCACCCACCAATTTTTTTTTCTATATTGACGTTTAACTATTCGTAAAGATCTTAAGATCTGTTAGGTTTGCATGTGCCCGGAGTCATGAGAAACATTCTGTGATTTGGAAGGTTTAAACAAATCGTTGAAGAATTTCACAAATATGACAGCAAATCACAAAACCCAGGGATAATATTGCCACTGATGGCGATTGATCTTGAGTGCAAGAGACCGAGCTTGGGATAATGTTGTTTGTGATCGTGCTGAGTTACAAATTTGAAAAGTCTTTAAGACATCTTTAGAGATAAGATCGTTTATGAATATTTGGTCAATTGGGTAATTACTTTAAAGTGTATTTGTAATTAAGTATATTTGCATTTCTATTAAACAATTTTTTCATTTGACATAGATATTTATGTTCAAGTTCTTGGCTTGCAATCGGTCAATGATCTGTTACTACTCTGCACATAGTACAAAAACTTTTATATGCTCTGAGACTTGGGCTTATCGTTGTATTAACTCTAAACAAGTAACTCTTTTATTTTGGAGTTTGTTTAAACATTTCGTTATGAACTTAAAAATCATGAGAAAAAAACCTGTTAACAATTCTTTAGCCATAAGTATGTTTCAATTCTATTTGATTTATTTTTAACAAAATGTTTATAATTTATTTTAATTTTTTTTTTTTAACTTTCAAAACACATTGTAGTCAAAATGGTGAATGTTTATTTAAACAGTTTTAACTGATAAATCATGACAGGCAGGCAGACAGGCAGACAGACAGACACATTGAATTACTTAAAGTCAATAGAAAAAATTTGTTTGAATTGTAGGTTCAATAAAGAAAATCTTTATACAAATTGTAAACAAATAAAGTAGCGAGAAATATAACCAAAAATAATAAAATACAACGTTAAAGTTAAACGGTTTTATGCCAAATCACTCCAGCTAAATAATACACAAAACAATTGAAGGAGGTATGTCTGTATGTCTTTCTGCCCCGATTTTTTTGTACACTTATTTATTTTTTTTTTTTTTTAATTGTTGTTGCTCTATTTAAATATATAAAGCTGGAAAATCTTTTAAAACAATTTGCCAAAATTATTTATTATTAGAAGAGCTTGAAAAATCTATCTACAAAAATGAAAACACTTTCTATTTGTTAAAAACCAAATTTAAAAACTTTACTAGACGAATTTAGAAAATTGTTTGTTTTAATTCATTTTCAATGAAAATGTATGTAAAAAGAAATTAAGAAAAGTTCGATATACCTATGTTTTAATTAATAAAAGATTTATTACAAGTTTGATCAGAAAATGTGTAAATAATTTTTCAAAAGCATAAATGTAACAATTTATATAAAATGTTGCAAACATTTTAAAGAACTTTCTAGAGAAATAAAAAAAATAAAGTAATATTTTTATAAGAATTAATAGAAGAATTAAAAATAAATTAAAATTTATGTTTATCTTTTCAATAATATCTTGTGATATATTTGCAAAATTTTTAGCATTTTAAAACCGATTTTAGATTTTTTTTTAGAAAAAAAAAGATTAATGTTTTAATCAAAAGAATAATTAAGAAAGTATTGTTTTATTAAATTTACTTAAAACAAAAAGAAATTAAAATCAAACAAAACACTTAATGGGCGTAAATAACGGAAGTTTTTCCCTATTTCCGTTGACTTCCGTTTGCTTATTTATTTGTCGCTTTTTATTGTTCTATTGTTGGCTTTTGTTGTTGCTGTTGTTTTTATATCAATATATTCCCACTCATTTTATTTTTAATCTCCTCTCGCTATTTTTTTTTTTTTTTAATATTTAATTTTCTATTTTTACACTTGGTAACGATAACAAGAATTTGGTTGAAGGAAATTTTCAATGTTAAAAATACTAGAAAAAAAAAACTTTAAGATAAATTTACTTTGTTTTACAAGATTTTAAATTAAACTTTTACACAACTGTAAAGCAGCATTTCTCAATTGTAAATGCGCTGAAGGAATTTTTATTTTAAAATGAAAATTTTTTTTTATGCTAAAAAAAAGTTGTAAATCCATATCAATAAGGGTAACGCTAGAAACACAACTGGGGCGAACAACGAATGTTTCGTGTCGAGCATTTGTCTTCAAAATGAAAACACATTTTTGTTTATGAAAACGATCTCAATTGTTAAGGATTCAAAAATGTAGTTCGCTACGAATTTTGCAATAGATTTATTAATGGTGAATTAAAAAGTTTAAAGGTGTGTTACAGCAACAGCAACTTAAATCCATGTTCACACATATACCTTAATTGCGCAATTAGCACATTTACGCAATTAAGGCCCCAATTGAGTTTAATTTACCATACAAGATTTCAATTAATAAACTGAGCAATTACTAGTAAATTGCTTCAACAATTAAGTTAAGCTCGAAATGCAACCCTGCTGCAAGGCACAACTAAAATGAATTTTTTTGATATATTTTTACCACAATATCAAAATCGTCATATACTTGTTTTTATAATATTGTATTTGCTTTAGATTTAATGCCATCATCATCCCATTGCATCTGACAAATAATAATTTTGAGAAAATTTTTAGAAATCATAGGACGAAAATAAGTTGCTGATCGAATGCGGCCACCTTTTCAAACTCCCCTTGAATTTTTTGTAACACCCACGAACGATAAATACTTTAAAGTGGAGGAACTAAACTCTTTTAAATTTTTTAGGCATTTTAAAATCTGTTTTATTTTCAAAGACGAATATTTGATACAAAAAATTCGTTGTTGGTCCTAGTTTTGCCTGCGGCGCAACTCGGGAAGGAAGCCATATAGCGAAGTTTTTGATAGCTACGTGGTAGGTTTTTTACGTGTTTATAAGAATGTTTGTAAAGCCCAAGTTGAAAAAAAATCCATGATCCACCTTCAGTTATACCGATCGACGATAACTTGTCGAGTCGATTGAACGATGTCTGTCCGTCCGCCTTGCTAGGTGTCCGTTTATTAATTGTTATTAAAGTTCAGACATTGTGGAGCTCTGGCAACGCTATTGTTAAGTGAGTAAGTCGTTGATCAGCACTCTTATAAACTAAATAAAGTTTATGAATTATTCTTATTCTGTGCTTAGTAAATTTGCAAAGGATTAAAATAAAGGATTAAATAATTTAAAATTTTGTGTTTTATGATTACGTAAAGTATTACAGACAAAAAAAACCTAGGCAAAGGAAACAACGTATTAGGACTTATAATGAAAATTTCAATTCCACCCATATTAGCGCTTGGCTGGTTGGTTGCTGTCCTCGCTGTCAAGTAGGGTCTCGAATGACCTCATTTTGACATGACCAATCAAACCAAAAATACCTCAGTGCATCATTTAACCTGCACTTTTTTTAAAAATTTGATGGAAGTAAAAGTCAGATGATCAGCTGCAGTTCCCTTATAAACGTCAACTTGGAAATCTAACTTGCAATCAATTTTTTAAAAAAAATTTTCCCCCGAAAATGTTGGGAAACGCAGGAAACAAACTCTCAAAAAAGATTTATGGTGCCATATTTTTTATTCACACTCTATTCTTTATTGCTTATGAAAATTTCCCGAAAACTATAGAGCTTAAATAAATACATAAGTATGTACATACATATATTTACATAGACATACTTACATACATACTTATGTATGTTTATTCATATGATTGTACAGATGCACGTTTATCAAGTCGTGCACACACAAGTAAGTGTTAATTTCATAAAAAAAAATTTTTTTGTTGTAAATAAAAATGTATGCAACTATGAACAACGACAGAAGCGACTGCAACCGAAAAATTGTGTACTTAACAACTTTCTATAGATTTAAACGGATTTAAGATCTTTCAGCAAAGATTTATTTACAAGACAGACAGACACACAAACGTTTTCTACCACATGCGGCAATATTCCATCTTAGTTCTAGAGATTTAAACAAAAAACTTTTTTAAAGATTGTTAAAGATTTCGTTAATGGAATTTGAAACATTTTTTTTTTTAATTTTTGGAAAAAGTTTTTTGAAGTCAGAGAAAGTAGTTTTGCTTATTACAGGAAAATTTAAGAATTCCTTTTTGATAAACACTTAAAGTGTTTAATGGTTTTTGATGAAAGACTAAACGGATGCATTTTAATAAATCAAAAGTACTCTCGAGGTTTTTAGCAGAGGGACTTCACAAGAGACTAACAATAAGTGAAAGGAAATATTTGACCATAATGGGCATATCCTAAGTAGGATGGGTGCTCTAGAGCGATGTAGATGGCTATTAAAAAAAGAGCAGATCAGCCTAGTTTTATTTGATCGCAACCCTTTTTTGGAGTCTCCCAAAACTATGCGGAGAAACGTGCATAGTTTCTGGCAGAACCCCAGGCCCTTTGCTCAACTATGCCAAATAAAATCCCAAAGGCTTAATCATTAAATATGAGTAATCTCGAGAAGGTTAACTGGGCGTTATAGTCTTCGAAACCATCAATTAATAACTGGAAATGTTAACATCAAACAATTAGGATGCCGTGCATAGGATGACCATTCCTCGCAGAAAATACTTTGCGCATAAAACATGGCATTCAATGGTTTCTACCACCATAAGGGTTTTACGTGATACCTGCCATGCTGGCAATAACTCACGGTGCTCTCAACACTGGTGGATACAAAGCGTTCACCAGCGCCCCCAGAATGGCTCACCCAACCACCCAGGTACCAATTCTCTGTTATGACTCTGTGTAGCCACAACAGATCCCTTGGTGAGGAGTTGGGTTATCTAAACCCGAATTGCGTTTTTAGTTTTGATCTCGCTTCTTCATAATCAAAACATATCCGCGCCGACAAGACACCTCTCCACACACTTGTGAAACAGCGCCCAACCTTAAGCAAGAAAGATTATGATTATCATGTTAGAAGGTTTTTTCTCATCTAGACAAATCAATTACTCCACTATCATCAATGCTTCATAAACATCTCACCGCCAGTCAGGACCGAATCACGCACATGCTTCGACATGCCATTTATTTGCTACTACTTTGACGGGATTTTATTTTAGATCCTAGGATCCCCAGCCGTGGCTAGTTTCCCTATTCACCTACTTCCAAACACACTTACACCTTTTCAGCTAAAAGCATACTTCAACAGTTGCTCATGTGCCTGGGTAGATCCGCCAAAACTAGAAACTCTTTCTTGTGAACCTTAAGTTCATATAAGACCGCTTCCACAGTCACTCTGGGGCCCGTACAGGACGGACCCTAGCATATCAACTTTCGATCTCAGTTGCCCCCCCGCTTGGGGATAACCACAGCCACGACGTGAACTCCCGAAGGAGACCTCACCATTAATCAGTTAATCTACTGGTGAGCACATGGGGCCAACTGATTCCCGTGGTACCAAATAGGAACCTGGTCAGCCTCGGAAATCTACTTCCGTATAATTCCTACCAATTTCTATTTAACACAGATAAGGTATTGGTACCCTTAGAACCTTGTCTTGCTGTGCCACTTAATGGTGATGTACATGGCACAACGCAACAAGGAAAACCTGCCTCAAGCCAGACCAGTGAATTACTGATCACACATTTAGCTCAAGACAGATTGTTTTCGTCTCAGCCATGTATGTTAGCCTTTCAGCAATTATTCCGAAGGTTGATACCGCTAGGAGGTAGACTTAGGCACTTCTGTTATACACTTATCAACCTCATGACATCGAGACAAGGGAATTTGGATAGAAAATATGGGAAATGAAGCCAAGTGACCTGCCAATACATATCGAAGAAGACATCTTTACAAAATTGCAAAACAGTATTAGAGAAAACCAGTTTCATTCCGAATCGTTTTTCGGATCCAGTAAGGGAATCAACGTAAAACGATATATGTATACACCTAATAGAAATAAAATAGTTCTACATTATTTTTAGTTGTACGCAGAGTAATGCAGTTGGGTATGTGTAGAAAACTGATAAGATATAATAATGATCGATTTAATTAAAAAACTACAGACTTTTCAAAGGCTTGTGGCAGATTTTAAACTCATTTTTAATAAGTTTTCAAAAGAAAAAAAAATTTTGAACTGGTCTGAACCTGACGGAAAAAAAACTAAGTTTAGGTGTAAAAAAGTTAACTTAAAGTCGTTTTTAAGGAACATACAATTTCCCTCACATATTTTTTAGAGTTTTTCACTTTGAAGCTGCCTGTCCTTTTTGAACTGTAGAAAAAAAAGTTAAGTTTTTTTATTACCTGTTGCCATTGATCTTCAATAGAGGGTTGTGATGAAAAATATCCGGTTGTGCAAATGCGTTCCAATTCGCTGAAAATATTCCCACTTGGTAATATATCCATATTGACGTCCATATTATGTAAATCCCAGGATTCCGTGGTGATAATTTTTTTCTTCTTTAACTGACACTAAAGAAAATTATTTACTTTTTTAACGATTCGGGCTTTTTTTCTAAAACACTAAAGCCCTGTTTACTTTAAGCCTTTTTTTTTTATAAATTTTTTAATTAAAATTTTAGCACTTTCACTTGTTTAATTTTTTGAATTTTCTTGGTAATAAAAGTAGTTTCTTTTTTTTATTTTCCTTAAGGATCTGAAATATTTTCAATATTTCCTCCCTTTTGCCATAGGTTGGTTGAATAGGACGTTTAGTTGTTTATAAAACCTGTAAAGAAAAAAGTTCATAAAATATAAATTATAATGAATAATTTTAATACATGTTAATTATTCAAGGCGTCATCTATTACCAAGTGTACTTAATCATAAAATTAATGAAAATGTTTTTAGAAAACAATAAAAAAATTACATTAAAAGTGCCTCTACTTAATTACTTATGTATGTCATGTGCAACACTCACGTTGGAATTTTTTCCCTTTATTTTGGTATTTTGTTTATTAAAATTATTTTGTTTTTGTTTTTGTTGTGGTCAGTTGTTTTTTTATGTATTTCCCTTGTCATTTTATTAATGATTTTTTTGTTTGTTTCCAAAAAGCAATAAGAATTTAAACAAAATAACCACCATTTCGGCCGTTCGGTTCAGTGACCTAAACATTGGCTTAAAGTAGTGTTTGTTTGGCTTATACGTTCATAATTTGGTTCTCTCTGTGTTAGTTTTTGTTTTTTTTTAATTTAACAAAAGTGTTGTTATATTTTACTAGGTTTCCTTTCTCTTTATTGAAAAAAAATTGTTTATTGTTGTCTTTTAAAGGGGGGTTCTTTAAAAACCTTGTTTAAAGAGAGTTTCTTAACGCGTGTGCAGGGTGACCGCTGAAAATTTTAAAGAACTGGCACAAAAAGTTGTTCAAAGCAAAACAGAGTCGCATAAAATAGTTTTTTAAAAAAAAAAATGTCACATTCATTTTTAATGCTTTAAGTGAATATTTCTTTGTGTTCCCATACTCAGCGTTGAAGTCGTGTAAAAATCTTTTTTATCTTTGACCACAAAGCAACCCGTACTTTTTTTGAGCTTCCCTACTTATGTGTATTACTGTTGTTTTTGAAAACTTATTTTTGATTATTCATTTGCTGAATTTTAATTATAGTGAGGGAGCAGCACTTTCCTTTCTAAACTGAAGCACAAAATTCACATTCTTGTGTTTTAAAGCAAAGATGAACTACAGACAGATTTGAGTTCTTTTTTCGGAAAAATAACTAAATTCTATAACTTTTAAACCGAAACAAATATTTGAACAATTTTAATTTTACTCGAAAGAATTTTTTTAAACTTTTCTACGGTTTTAATTTTACTACAATAGGCTTTGCAGCTTTTAAGAAATTAAAGGTCACAATTTAACCTTTGATTTTTTTTAGTATTTATTTTGAAAGTGCTATTGACCGAAATTCAATTTATGTATATGATTTTGTTATTTAAAAAAGGAGTGTTTTTTTAAGCTGACTGTGTTAAGAACTTCTTATTTTACACTACTGACATACTTCATTATATCTGTATTCATGTTAGATTTAAACAATTTTAACCTAAAAATTATTATTTTTACTCATATGGAAAGCCATAGAAATAATAATAATTTTAATGAGTGACAATCTATGAAATTGGTCATTACAAAAAAGGTTCAGAAGTCGGAAAAAGTAGCAAAAAGTTGAAAAATAGTATAAGTTTAAAAAAAGTCGCAAAGTCGTAGGCCAGAAAAAAGGTGGCGAATTGTCAATTTAGCCGACGAACGGTCAAGCTGCGCGTGTGTGTGTTTTTTATTTTAACTTGGTTTCTAGAACTTTTTGTATTAACTGGCTGTTATACTCTTTAGTAAGAAAGTTAAAAAAGAATATAAGGTTTTGTTACTATTGCTTGTCAAGACCACATTGGTTAGTCAGTCAGTCTCAGCAAGACGGACAGTCTCTCTAATGCCCTTTTTTGTAAGCTGCCACATTGCAGGTTCTCTTACCGCTTATTTACACTTTCTCTTTCCCTCTTCCTTCTGATAACAGTTTGTTTTTTTGGTGTTCAATCTATTCATACAAAATAATCAAATATTGAGGGAGTACAGTTTTTCTCCCACCAAGACATTATTATGAAATAAATGTGTTAATTTCTTATAAGAACTTCAAAGAGGAATTACATATATATAAACTTCAAGTTATAAGTTTTGTTTTTATAAAAAGAGATAAATATAATAGCTACTACGTAGTGGTTTTTAATCACATATCAAAAGAAAGCAATTGATTGTTATTGATTTTTTATTAACATTTTGTTATCGATAACGATTACTCTACAAACCACGATTCCTCATCTAAAGGCTGAACTATTTGATGATTTCTTTTCACAAAATCACACTCATAATGTTCGTTACCCTTTTTGACTACAAACAAAAATATCATGCATAAAAAAATTTCATCATGTAAATTGGTCCCAATAAAATTTTCAGAAAAATATTTCTTCCAGGAGTGATTTCACGATTTAAACTCTAAAAATTCTTAAAGGTGTTCCGAAATGAACATTGATTAAAATCACACAGAAACGGTATATATTTTTTTAAATATAAAGTTCACGAGAAAGGCTAGTGTCGAGTGTCACATGTTGCAACGGAACTGTTAACAAAGTGGTTGGATATGTTGCGATAACTTTGTGGATGCAATTAGTTTTGACCGAGCAATTGGATTTATAAATTGACTGAAAAGCCATTAATAAATAAGGCTTGATATGTAGGGGATCTATTCTTACTGGTAAATTTGGTAGGTAGATAAGATGTAGGTCAAAAGGAAGAGGCCGAAAAAAATCTGCAGTTTTTTAACTATAACCATGTGGTATTCCCTGGTTTATTTTCAATTACTCAGTCATTTTCAGCCATAAATATAATGCAAACTTTGCCATATTTATGTCATCATCGTTCTCTTGCCGAAATAATTTTTTTTTAACCCAAACCGAACCAAAAAATATTTTCGAATAAGAAATGCATATTCGCCCCAGTTTGTCGACCCTGATTCAAAAAAAAAATAGATAAATTGTTATTTTTAAAAATTTCTAATGCTTTACAAGAGAGAAATTAAAAAATTAGTTAAAAAATTACGATCGGTCAAGCCTGACCAGGGGGCAAATTACGGCATTCGATTCGAATCGAAATTCTACTCAATCGATCGAGTTGTCAATGCTTTTAATATAGGAATTCTAATAATAATTTTTAAATTTCGATTCGAATCGAATGCTGTAATTTGCCCCCAGATTTTACCTCACTTCGTACTTCGTGGTTAAAAATCAACGCGTGTTTTTCCATGACCATTTTGTTATTAAAATAAATACATTCCAGGTATTGATAAGCCGGTGTCTTTGGAAATTTGAGGTTGTTTTAGACCCAACCCGTTATGTAAGGGTTAAGTGTAAGGAAAATTTAAAAAAACTGTAAGTACGTATTTTGTTTAAAACAGATTTTCGTTGCTAATTTTTATCATTTTCTTCTTCCCTTTCCTCTTCTATGTTATTGTTATCGTTATGATATAAGTTTGTTTATGAAAACAATTGTTTATCCACTTTCAGTTGCCATACATACGTTGCCTTTAATCAAAACAAAATCAACGACAACAATAAAAATAAAATCAAGAGTAACAAAAATTAAAACATAAAACAACTCCAACCAAATGGCAATATCAAAACAAAAATCCCACCAAAACAAGAGCAAACAGTAGGATAAACAAGAAACAAAAACAATAATAAAACCTAAAAATAAGTATAAGAAACAGATTCAAACCAGAAAAACAACATAAAAAAATTCCCTTAACAAAACTGAAGTTTAGAATAAGAAGTATATCATGCGTTAATAACACTGTGCAACAGATTAAGGTTTTTTTTTTTATACACAAAGAGCAGACAATATGCACCAGCAACCAACAATTTTATTTGTATATTTATTCAACGCATAGCTGTCAGATAAGTTTGGTTCAATATCGTCAAATTTTAGGGGAAAAAATCGTCACAATATTAAAAACTTTTTGAAACCGTTGAAGAATATTTAACCTTATAATTTACTGTTTACAAGTAGTTCTTTAAAAATAATAACAAATTTAAAAGGAAGATTTATAAATTTTGGCAAAATAAACTGCAAATAAAAAACATTTTTTCCAATTCAGTTTTTTTTATGTTAAAAAAATTAATTTGAAATAATAATGACCACTTTCGAATAATTTATTTTACAGATATAATTGTTTAGGGACTCCTTTTAGACAACCAAAATTTTTTTAATATTTTTGTACAAAAAAATAATATTAAAATAAAATTATAAAATATATTTTTCATAAATGAAAAAATAAAATATCTATTTCTGCCTCTGATATTCTCTTAAAAAGTCACAAATCTTTAATTTTTCAAAATCGTCAAATTAAGGGCTAAAATCGTCCAATCGTCAAAAGCCTTTTTTCGGCCTCAAAAATCGTCAAAATGAAGATAAATCGTCATATCTGGCTGCTATGATTCGACGCTTTAAAAAGTAAGGAATCCACTTTTTTTCAAAACATTTGAGGCCCATAAAAAGAAAACGGTCACCAATCACGCCAAGCTGAATATAGGTATTGTTTGGTGTGATCGAACCTCTACTATCTTTTCTATGTGTACATATTTTTATCACTGTTGCACAGTGTATTAAGAAACAACAACAAAATCGAAGTATTAGCAAGAATAAAACGTTACAAGAACAACAAGCGAAGATGTAGGTAAAAGAAGACTTAAGTAGAGAATAGATTGGAATCGAATTATAAAGCAAATAATTTGTTGTCGTGGAATATAACAAAAAATAATAAAAAAAAATATGTTATATGGCTTTATAACATACAAACACATATGCATAAGTCTGTATCCATGTGTAAATCTACATGCTGCATCCGCAAACGCATTATAGGTATTACGGTACAGTTTATATGTTTATGGCAAAATGTCAACAACTTATTTCAAATGTCACTTCATTCATTTCTTGTTTTTTTGTTTTTGTCGCTTAACATTTTTTCAATTCTTTGTCTTCTTTAAATTCTTTAAGATATTGAACTGTTTGCTGCACATTAATGGCATGGAATCGTATTTTTTATTATGTAGGTAGTTGGTTTGGCTTAAACAGGGTTGGTAAACTGTGTTTTTGAGAAGCGGATAATTAAGAAAAATTATAATTAATATGTAATAGGTATAAGATTGCAATTAACATTTAAATTAATATTTAATTAATATACATATGTATATACAAACTTGTAGCATTAATAATTTAATTGAAATTAGAGCATGTTATTGGCCTAATTACTACCTATAGAGGGCTAATTTCCAGATAGGTAGGTATATCAGAGGCCAAACTACGGCATTCGATTCAAATCAAAATTCTACTCGATCGATCGAGCTGTCAATGCTTTTAATTCTAATAAGAATTTTTAAATTTCGAATCGAATGTCGTAATTTGCCCCCAGGTTACCACAGTTGTCATGGAGTCCAATTAACTTCGAAAATGACTAATAAATATTTCAGTGCAATAAACTTGGTTTATTTTTTTCTGCTTTAATAAAAGTTCTGGTTATGAGAAGCATTGTTAAACTGAAACAAATAAATCATTTTGTAAAATGTTTACATTAGAAAGTATAATTTTTCTTATGAACTATATTTCTGATGTGATTTTCAGACTGAAATCGGTTGCAAAAATATAAGTAGAACTATTTTGCAACTTTTCGTAAAGAAAGTGCTTCCGATTGTGTTGAAGTGATAAATAAAAGAAAACTTTAGGTATAATAAAAAAAATTGTTGGTGATGGACTTAAAACATAATATGTAATTGCCTTATAGGTATAGGTATGTAGCTTCATTCTAAACCTAATATACATATGTATATAAAACCGAATTTAAATATTTTAACTTAATATCTCTTTTTTTGGAAGCGGAATTTGTCTTTTTTTTATTAAAAAAAATTCTTTTAAAGTTTTTATTTCTACTCGCAGATTACTAAATTTTTTAGATACAGTCGAAAGTAGGTTTCATTTTTTGTCGCGTGCCCGTCCACATATGTATTAATTGCTTATACATATATTAAAATCAAAATATTTTACAAAATATTTTTTTGCCCTTAGCTACTAAAATGACTTAAATATAATATCAAGAAAACAAATTTTTGGGATTTCTTTATATATATTTATTACTTTAAAGACAGACGCATGTCACGTTCTCTATCCTGGAAATACTCTAAATAGTAAATTTTTATGACAAATCTTTTATCCAAATTTTTTTTAAGTTTTAAAGATATCTATAGAGGCCCACACCACCTTTGGTTAGTGTCTTTAATGTGCAGCTCGATCGAAAAAATTAGGTACAGGAATTTACAAGGAAAAGGTATGGAATAATACATATTTTTATGTATTAAAGCTTACTTCAAGGAAATATTTATATGAAAACTTTGTGGAATTACGGTTTGGCTTTTGCCTTTTTATTGAGTTTCATCGTTATGGCAATTCAGTTACATTTTCCAAATTTTGTCATGTTTATTTCAAAACGCGACCTTTACTTTAAATACAAAATTTCGCCTGACAGCCGGACAGAGGGATGGACAAAAACTATTTAATCAACTAAATAAATGATTTTTATTTCTTTTGTAAAAAAATAATGGTTAATTTTCTTCTTCTTCTTTTATAAATTATATGCAAGGTACCCTCTACTTGGTATTCCAGGTTGCAAAAAGTACCCTCAGGATTAGCAGCAAGACCATTTAAAAATCCCAAATTCCCATGCCTGCTATTTGTTTACCTTTTCCGATAGTAGCAGCAATAGAGCAGAGGAGTATATAATAGTTTTTCTAACAATAACCAAGGAAAATTTATTAACACACTAAATTCAGTCATTTACGTCATAGTCGTCACACGGAAGGGTGTAAAATTTTATGAAAATTAGAAAATAATGTAAATAAATAATATTTATAAAAGATTAAGGATTTTTTTAAAACATCTTTAGAGATTATTGTATATTTTCCCAAAGCAATAATTTAAAGATTATTTTCTTCTTTGATAAATACGAAAATTCTTTAACTTTAAGCCAGCAACAGATTCGTTATCTACTTAAGAAAGGAAGCAAAACCGAAAACAAAAACCATTTAGTAGAATTTTTATAATTGTTTTTTATCTGAAATCATAATTTGTATGTCTTAAGTTTCCAAACACATTGTGGTGGCTGCATTCTTTTGTTTTCTTTCCACTTTGAAAAAAAAAAACCCTGCCAATCATTGCATTCTTTCATTGCCTAATCTTTTCAAAAGGCAAACCTTTATTGCCTTTTCACACAAACAAACAATGCACCAGCAGTTTAAAGAGGTGCCACTTAAAGTCATGCAATTTTGATTGCAGCCAGTATATGAGACAAGAATCCAATAAAGATTAATTGTATGGCAAATGAGTGCTGGCAAGTACATAAAAGGATTAGAAAAATCTTAAAAGATCAATGGGAGATCATGTTACCAAGGATAAATTTTTAAGACCTTATAGGGATAATTAGTTAAAGTGAATTTAAAACCATAAAAGAAGTTTTTACAAAAACATTTTTAATACTTCACTTGATAATCCTCCAAGATTTTAAGGTTCAAATCTTAAAATCAAAGGAATGTTGCATTAAGTAAAAATTATCCTTTTAGGAATTTTTAAAAAATGTGTTAAATTTTTCCTAAGAGTTGTTCATTTGAGTCCAAACTACAGTAGCGTTCAATTTAAAAGCAGGCAAGATATTTCAAGCTTAAATTAGGGGGATTTTAAATGGTTTTGATTTTATCAAAAATTATAACTTCTTACGGTCTTAGTTTTTTACAAGTATATTACTTTAAAACTCCTTTGTGTATGGCAAGTTCAATTTTATTAAAAATGAATCAATCGGTGTCTAAAAAAAATTAATATGAAACTTTAATTTTAGTTTGGCCAGATGTTGCAATGATCAGCTATACTTTTGTGACGTTTTAATAAACAAATGGTAGCAGAAGGAGAAGATTCGGCCTACAAGAAGACAAAGGATATAGAGAGAACCTGATCCTTATTTAGATAAGACCTGGACCTAGTGGAAGGCGCTTAAAAGTGCTATCATTCTTATTTACATGTTTTAAATTCGTATCATTGCATATCTCCAAAAATTTACCTGACCGTGGAGCGACGAGTCCTGCCGTTTGTATTGCACCAAGCATTGATAGGAAGAAGTTTAAAGGACCCGAAAAACTATTTGAGGGGTGTGCAGTTTTCACAAATTAATCAGTAGTGGATTAAGGCCCCCGAGGCTGGTGTTATATATATTAGATACAAAATTATGGGAGTCATACAGATTTACAGATGGATGTAACATTTTCCACGCAGAGATTCAAACGGTGGTAAGGGCGGCGGAAATGGCAGATGGCAATGCGAAAAATAAATAGGAGAATGACGTGCCAATCTATGCCTACAGTCAGGCTACGCTCTAAAGGGACATAATGTCAAGTCTAGACTTCTGGACGACTGAAAACATGCCGTAATTGGTGATGAGCTTGCAAGGGTTACGCTTGGTTGGGGTGGGAGCTGGAAGGGGCGCCGTTGCGTTCTTGTTACGATTAATTAGCGACATGAATCTTAAATAGAGTAGGCCACGCCTAAAGAGACAGTTCTGATTGCGAACTTAAGAAGAATGGTACTTACCGGATTCAAAATAAGAGCATCAGGGATATAAGGTGCATAGTTGAGACCTTTACGAGCCAGTGCAATGTAAACTATATGATCAAAAAATTGTATAGAAATGCTTTAGACTTCTCTAGGTTGTGCATAGATGAGCAGTTTTTGGAGACTGTGAAACACCCTGTCTGCGGCTTAAATTCCTTAAAAAAATATTACTGAGGAGGCGCTTATACGATCAATTCAGTGAGGTCTTTGGGGTTAATTTTTCTCTTCAGTACTTCGCTTTTCCTTTACTTTTCTTTTCCCTCTTTTTCTTAAGGGATGAACAATATTTCTACAGGCTTCTTTCTGGATGGAAGTAGCAAACATCTTTCGTCACTGTCTTCGCAACCTAACCTAACTCTGCTTTCAATGTTTCTGGGATTCAAAGTTCTAGCTTTTCTTTTGAGGACCGTAAATGTGATCGAAGGAATAGAGCCTTTAAATCAATAATTTTTTAACCACGTGGTTAGACAGACCTTGTGCTTGAATTCTATTAACACAATAACATATCGTAAATGATATTTTAAATCCATTATTGCCTCTTGAGTTTTCAGATCTTGGAGCAAATAACATCATTCGAAAGCAATCGAAATTTGGCATTCATTGAATGAATTTTATATACTTTTGCTTTAGGGGTTTTTTTATTTTTTTTTTTTATTCAAATACTATCAGATAACGTTAGCTGTCTTCTGAACTTATTTAAGGCAGACTTATTTTAAGGTTTTGGTAAAGCATATTGCTCCCAAATAAGTATTTCGTTACCTTAATTAAAGAAGTCCATAACTCGTTATGGAAAACTCGAGCGTTGAAAACAAAGACGATTGTCAAAATTAAAAGAAATTGGAATTTACTTGCAGTTATCTCAACAAACGTGTCTGATTAATCTTGAGACAATGTTTTCGAAGCTGCATATAACTTTCTATAAACAATGTTACCTTTCCTTTCCTGTTATTCCTTGTTTTTGCCAATATCGCTTTATGTTCAATTTTTCGTATTTCCTAGTCTTTGCTTTAAATTTTTTAACAGTTCCATGGTTTTAATAACTCGATTTTGTTTTTCAATTCTCAAACTACAAGGTTTTTTAAACGGCCCTTTCTTGTCTCTTGCTTCGAACTAATTTCATTAAACGATTTTCTTCTGCTCTTTTAAAGTTAGAATTAATTTTGACAACAATTATATTGAAATAAAACAAACAAAGTCGTTCTTACCATCTTATTTAGAATTTTGTATATCATCTCTAAATTCATTGTTCAATTATTTGAAAATTTAATTTTTATTACAGCAAAACTTAAAAATGTCAATTAAAATTCAATTGAAAACTAAATAAAATTTTTTTGAATGACAAAAAATTCAATTGAAATTAAAAATTTGTTTTTTTTTCAAACATTCTTTCAAACTTCTTTAAGTACATAAAATCAGGGCACATTCATGAACATTCCGTGGTAAACAGCAATTAAATAACTATAAAATATTGGCCTTGATAATTAAATATGACTTTGTAAGACTTTTAAATAAACTCCCTACAACAAAAATTTCAATTTCTATTTATAGGAAAACCCATAGTAAAATTCAAATACAAGAAAACTATCACTTTTATTGTTTAGAAAATAGAAAGAAAATCTTTACACATTTCTATTTGTGAAGAAAACACAACCAACCTCCATCATCCATATCAGTTGTGTAGCAGCAACACCTCTGCATAAGGGCAGAGACACATTTTCATTGTTCTTTAAACTACCAGCAGAACTCAAATGAGGCCACAAAACACAATCAGACAGTAGTGGTAGTAAATGCAACACCATATCAAATAGGTATTGAGGATGTGGAAAATTCAATTTGTTACTAATTCCAAATCAATACATACATAAACACACACACATTTATAAGGATTATGTTAACAATCGTGAAAAGAAAATAAACGACCAGCATGTTAAGCAGCAAAGTAATGAAGAAAGAATCAAGGGGAAATACTACAACATGCCTGTAAAATTGTTCTTAAATTAAAGATTTATTTTTACATACTTAATGCATACAAATGTACATGTTTATACACTTATTCGTAGTATTTTTTTGTTAGAAATGAAAATGCATTGAACTGCATTTGAAAGATACTTTAGAAAAACTCTCAACCAAAACCAAAGCAAACTGTAGATAAATAAATTGGAAAATTGATTGAATAAGAGACAGAAACAAAAAACTTGAACTTGAGTATTTACGAATACAAATTGCAATTAAGTGCAACTGCAAACAAACTCCTTTCATTTCTTAATATCATCGTTCGTCATCGTTCTCAATTTGGAACATTTCGTTCATCTTGATTTGTTAATTTTAAATACGCAACAATAAATTGAACTTCAATCATACGCCAGTCATTCATTCAGTCAAGCAGGCTGGCATGCACGTGCCACGTGTTACAATATATGTTGTTTAAAATACAACAACAACACTGAAAAAACAAACTAAACAAAATAAATGTAATTAAAATTGAGTAGTAGAGTGTTAAAAGCAACAATTCGGTACACCTTACCGTCCTGCTGTTCCCTTCTTTTCTTTTCTATGGATCGTAAAATTTTTAACGTGACTGAAGTAGATTTTCAATCATGAATTGATGAATAATTTATTTAAAACCAGTTTTTTTTTATTTATTTAAAAACGTAAATTAAGTCTCGTTATAGAGTTGACATTAATGAAAAAAGAATGTAGGGCTTGATGTCAGTTTAAGTTTAATAAAAAATTGTAAAAGATTTTTGGCTGAATTCATAAAATGCTGGAATAATTTGAAAATCTTTAAAAGTCGTGACATTCAAAAGATCTTTTGCTTAGCTTTTGTTAACAGAATTGTTTAAGTTATAGATTTTAGCCGTTCCTTAGTCTAAAAATAAAACACGATGGAAGCCAGGGAAATCAGGAAAGATAACAAATAATCACTTTCTGAGTCAGCTAAAGCCCGTCCGTCTGTCTGTCCGTACTTCTGGCTTAGTGTCCATTTTTTATTTTAACTAAAATACAGATCGAATTTTGAAAAATATTTTGACAAGCATTGATAAGTATTTTAAAACTGTTGTAGCACCCACCCCCCCCCCACACTCCCCCTCACACACGCTCTTAAGGAATAAGCTTTTTGATCATTAACTGCCACGAATAGTACCCAATCCCAGCAAAATGTACCGATTCTTGGAATAATAAGCCGATATGTTACTATGGATCTTACCATGGTGAAATTATGTGTACCAGGTGGTGTTACGAGCACAGCTGATCTACTTTTTTCATGCATAAATCGAGGTTGGGTAGTCAAAGTTTTTAACTTTTACATATCTTTTTTTGACAACTGAGCCAACGAAAACTACAACAAAAACAAAAATTTTATTCTTCAAATTTTGTTGTTGTAGAATCACCACCACCTGATAAATTATTGCGCCATGGATCTTACATTAGTTTCGCTCTTTTAAATTGCCTCACCCTGCATAAATGTGGTACTTAATACAAAATAAATTGCTTTCTTTCTTGTTTAAAATAAATAGAGCATAAAAATGGAAAAATGCGAGACTTGCGTTAAAAGAACTACTGCAATTTTAAAGAGAGACGCTAATTATTTATTTAAATGCCCTTTTTAACACGCTACAAAGAAGAAGTATAAAAAGTTATGGTCGCAATTTTATCATTGTATGATCATGCAGATTATTTTTATGATTGCCACAATCATACTTAAGTCGCTTTTAGGTTTGGCCGAAAATTTTAATTAAAGTTATTAAATGAAAATACCATAATATGTTTGCGGTAATCATTATTTTGTTCATAGCTAACCATATTTTCGATTATGGGTTAGAATAAATATGTCGCCCTTTTATAATGATTTTCATGTTTTAAAAGCAATACATTTATAATACCCCAACCAAGGTAGTGATTACCCCCTACGACCAAAATAATGATTATCGCAAGCATTTAATTGTTATTTTGACAACAGCTATAGTCTTCAACTATAGTATGGTTAAGGCAATCATATAAAAATTTGCCTTCGTACATAGAAAAATTGGCATTAAAAATTATATTTAACTCAAATATTCTATCTTTCTGAACAGCCCAATTAAAAGCTTCAATTTACATGTTTGCTTGAGTCTAACATACGAGGATAAATTAAGCAAATTACCAGTGGCATTGCTTTTACACTAAACAGCCTGTTAACAACTCCTATGGATTTTTTTAATTTTCGCTCGTCATCTAGATTAAAAGAATACGATTGTACTTATGTTTATAATGCTTAACAAAAGTCCCACAGATTCTTATACCGATAGAACTTGGGTCAGCTCCTGGAATGATTTAACAATGTCCGTCCGTCTGTCTGGATGACTTCCTCTACTAACTTTGTGACTCGCGTTTTCCAAAACAATTACAAACATTACGTTCCGTAATTTTTTGTAGCATAAGCCTATTACAAATTGTAAATATCAGGCCATGAGTTCACCAACTCCGCATACTTGTATGTATTTATATGTCCTTAAGGAATATCCTTAAAACATTTGTTTTGCATCAATTAATGTTTAAGAAGAACTTTAAAATCGTATTTCTAGTTTTCACTTGTTACAGTAGATAATATATTCTATTTTAACTTCAGATTTCAGCTACGCTAGCAATTGGCTCTTAAATCTTTAAATTTTTATAAAAGGTAGGCACTAACAGAACTTGATTTCTGCTTTAAATTTCTACTAGAATAGTGTTACGGGTTTGAACTTTAAAATTAAAATTTTAATTAATGCTGAAAATGTTTCGAAACTTAATGATGACCTGTGCAGAGTTCATCGCTGGGCAACGGCAAATGGTCTTTGCTTGAATCCTCATAAATCAAAGTGCATTATAATTTGTAAGAGGACACTCACTTGTGTTAATGGAGTCGATATTATGATAAATGGGGAAAAGATAAAAGTTGTGAATGCTGCCAAAAATCTTGGGTTGGTTTTTAATAGTAGCCTTACTTGGATGGACCATGTTAACTTACTCGTAGGCCAAACTTATATTAAACTGAGGTGTCTGTGGTCGTCACAATACTATACTCCTTTTAGGTTAAGGCAATTACTTGCTAAGTCCTACCTTCTTCCAGGATTAATTTACGGTTGTGAACTTTTTGCAAGCTGTGATTCTGCCAGTAAGAGGAAACTGAACGTCTTGTATAACAATATAATAAGATATGTGTATGGTTTGAGGAGATATGACCACGTTTCTAATTTTTCCTCACAACTTTATGGCGTTTCATTCGATAACCTTCTCAATATACGTGTTCTTTTTTTTTTTGCACAAAATAATTTACTCAAAAACCCCACGATACATTTTTGAAAAAATAAGATTTGCCAGATCCCTTAGAGGAAGGAAAATCATAATTCCTATACACCGGCTTCTCGTGTCTGAGTGGCACTTCTTTATACATGCAGCGCGTCTCTGGAATGATCTCCCACAGGTTCAACAACTCAATAGCAACGCAAATAGCTTTAAACAATTTTTATTTAATTACTTTGCATCATAATACATTTTTAAAAGTATACTATGAACATGCCTATACATGTAGCTCTTAGTTAATTTTACCATATAAGTTTGTAATTTTATATATGTTGCCTCCAATTGTAATGTACGAATACTGCTCTCCTGCACTATAAATATAAGATTTTATCTTGTTGTGCAGGAATTGAAAAATAAATAAATAAATAAATAAATAAATAATTTTGACATGAAGATTTATCCTTTAAAATTTTCTAGAAAAGAAACGCAATTAATATGATTTATTGGAACCTTAAAAGTATTTCCTATTGCAATTGTTATTAAAAAAATTAATAAGAAAAATGAAAAAAAAATTTTTAGAAAATGTGACGGGTGTGACCTTTCTTTTGTTGAAATGAAAAAGGGAAGGGTAGCTTGTCTAGTTTCTAATTATTTTGAACTGCTGCCAAATTATTAAAAATACACAGGTAATATATGAATCATTTATTCCACTTTTCACTTATCGATTTAAATTAAAAACGAGGAAAAAATTTTTTCCCGTTTAGATCCGTTTTATAATGGAATAGACCCATAATAAACATATTTTGATCACTAAAGAAAAATACGACTTTGTTTGCAGTCACGAATATAAATACTTTAAATGGTTTAGGAGTTGTTAGTTTAAGTAATAGGAAGAGCGCACAAATACAGGTGACCTTAGTTTATCAGGTGAATAACGGTATTTCGAATGTTTAACTGGCAAAAATTGTTTATGTTTATGTTTTTTTCTTCTTTTTTTTAGTAACAACAACTGTAGAATTTAAGAAAAGCTCAAAAAGTAGAAGAAAAAATTTGTCAGTTTTATTATTTTGACATTTGTACTACCATTTAAGTTGTTTTTGTAGAATCGCTCCCACCTGTATGCATGCGCCTTGGTATTAGGATATTTTGGCAAGTCTTACCTATTGATGTTCAGTAGTTTTACATAGACTTTTTGAATTAAAACCATTTTGATCGTTTTGACAACATATAGTCAAACACTAGTTTTTGTGTCATTTAATTAAAAATTCTTGTTTTTATTTTCAATATAATCTTTTAGATTTTAGTGACAGCAGTTTTATTAACAATTTTAATTGGGAACAGAGGTGTATGGTCATATATTTGTATGCTCTGAAAGTTTGTATTTTAGCGGTTAAATGGTTTCATTAAGCTCGCAAATGCAACTCTGAAAATATGAAGTAACCACTTTTGCATGTTGAGAAGACAAAGACAAGAGGAAATTCTCGATACTCACTAATCAATACTTTTCTTGCATAGGTACAAAATATTTTCTTTCGCAGTAGATAAAATGATTAAAGTAAGATATTGTTTACAATTCCATTTACAACCGTATTCTGCCAATTTGCAATTTTTTATATTTTTTTAGGTACATATGTACCTATTAAGATCTCATTACAAAATTTAATTCCTAATTATTTTTATAAATTTGTTATTTTATTTATTCGCAGATACATATGTGTTTTTAAACGGAAATTAAAATTATTCATAATAAAAAATATGTTTTCATTTAATTGATTTTATTTGCCATATTTTAACATACGCACACATCTACCAGGCTGCTGCCATAATTATTGTTTTTTTATTTTAGAATTTTTATTTGATTTGATAAGACTCACAATAAAGTCATTGAAAATTCTACGAATTTACATTGACTTAAAACAGACTTTTTATTTACAGTCGTACTGAGTTTGCCAGTGTTTGAATGGATGATAAAAATGATTCAGATATATTCATTCACATATTAAGCAAGTGGCTTTTTTATTTATTTATTTTTTTAAAAACAAAATATTCTGAAAGCGTAGAACATAAAATCAAATAAGTAAAAATAGCAAGAGAAAAAATTTTTTAAAATTATAAGCGCCGGTAACTGCATACATTGATATTCAAGTGCATCAAATTACTACTATTTTTTTCGTCAACTGCTGTTCATTATTTGTTCATTTAGTTAGAACAATACCAAGGAATGAAATACGATAACAAAAGAGTCATGATATTGTTGGCGGCGTCAGTAATTCGATTGTACAGCAAATGACAAGCAAATGACTAATGACAACAAGCAGCGTGTGCTTTGTCAACTTTTCGTAAAAAAAAGGAATAAAAAAAAGAAAAGAAAGTAAAAATTGCCAAATTATGAATTTTTGATAAAAACTTATATGAAATGCATACGATGATAAATTTTAAAAAGGAAGTGATCAGAAAATGAAAAAAAAATTAAATTTTCAGGAAACAGTTTTGCACATCATTGACTTATTAATAAGCACCTGTCAGTGGAGGTCCATTTTGTTAACCAAAATGAAATAAATATTTTGTACTTAAGTTTATACCCAGTAAAATCTTTTTGAATTTGTGCCCCTATTATTTCATAGGTTACAAAGTAATGAGGTCGTTATGACAGAACAATAACCTTCCTTGTAAGGACATTTATGATTACATTTGTAGTTGCAAATGCAAAAATAGAATTATAAAATAGATTTTGTAGAATATTTTTATTTCTAAAAACCCTTAAATTTTAATTTAATTTTCAGTTAATGCTTGGTAACTAGTTACTAGATTTTTGTTCGTAAGTTCATTTGTAAGAGGGAGTCGTGACTTTAGAGACAACTTAAAAAAAATAACTACTTATTCGTCCAAAACTTAACATAGGAAAAACTTAAAATGGTCTTAATTACCAAAATGATTGAATCAATCAATAAAATGTTCAAATTTACACCTTTTGCCAAAATTACTATATCAATTACCTAAATTGTAAAAAGCATTTTTAAGATTTCGGTTAATTAAGTGGTTAAAATTAAAGGTAACTTACAAAAACACTTTAATTGCTTAAAGGAATTAACAAGTTAAGAGAAAAAATAATATAAATAACATTTTTTGGCTCGGCTGGGGTGCTGTGCAAGCACTCCTTTAACCTCTGAACCACGTGAAATACGTAGACCGTATTTGTTTAAACATTATTTCAAAAGAAAAAAATATTGTAAAAAAACACTTTTTTCGAATCAAACACTTTTAAGATTTTGATAACTGAAATGATCAAAGAAAATGTTAATTTCATACAATTGAATCACGTGAAAGAAATAACAAGTTAATTTTTTTTTTTTGTTTTATTAAAAAACTTAACTCAAAAAGCATAAGTCTGAGTACAACCAAAAAAAATAGAAAAAAGAGCAAAAAGGCATTAAAACAAACAAAAATTAAAGAAAAGAAACTAAAATGAAACTATTAACCCAGCCCAGCATTGAACCTGACACCATCTGGTTGCTAGGCTGAGGCTCTATCGCTAGACCAACGAGGATTGTGATTTTCGAAGCTTACTCTACCAGAACAGTGACAGTCATTTGACCGGTCATATGACCGACACAGATGACCGGTCATTCGGTCATTATTTTCTATCATTTTCTTAAGGGCGATGTGAAAAAAATGACCGAAACTTTGTGTACGTGTGATCTTGCATTTTCCTCGCACCTTCAGAAATGATAGAAATATTGGTCACAAATGACCGACAAAAAATGTTTTAGTGTTAGTTTTGGTCACAAATTTCTTGTAGGGAAGATTCTTATATATGTTAACGTTCATGTTTAAATTTTTTTTTAATTAATAAATTAGAATAATGGTTGACATTTAATTTTGAAATATAATTAAGCCTTTATTTGGGACAATTAATTTTTTAATCAAAATCGCTGTGTGTTTTAAAATAATGAAATAATTGAAAATATTATCCGGATAATTTTTTTTTGTGTAACTACGGTTTCTTCGTCTCCAATATTACTTGCTAACTTACTAGATAAGCAAATGTTTTGCTGGGTAACATTCCTTAAGTGTTCTGTCGGTTTTTTTGCCTTTATTATTAGTTAATAATCTTTAGAAAATTGAATGCAAATTAAATTGTAAACAACTTAAATTATTAATAACCGCTAAAATATTTTTAGGCTTAACATGGGCTTACGTGTTTTAGAAAATTTAAAAAAAACTGGTTTTTAATCATTAAATTCTGGCAAAATTCCTGGCCTTTTATTAACATATTTATGAATTTCTAAATTTGGAATTATTTAACCAAATGGCGAAAAAATCTTATCACAATCAAATAAAACCAATTAGCCTGATAAACTATAAAGAAAATATTTTTTTTTATTTTTATTTGTTTGCCAGGAAATAATAATTTTTTTAATATAAATTTAATTGTTATATCCTTAATTAATATAAAAATCCATAAAATATTGATTATTATTATCTTAATTGATTTTAATATAAATAAAAAAAATTATTATTTAAAAAAAATCAAAAACAAAATAATTATTTTAAATATTTTTTTATTAACTAAACGATCTTAAGTTTAATATTTTTTTTTTTTTTTTTTTTGCTTTATTTTAACCTAATTTTGTTATGCGATATTTCGCCTTAAAATTATGAAATAATAATTTTTTTAATATAAATTTAATTGTTATATCCTTAATTAATATAAAAATCCATAAAATATTGATTATTATTATCTTAATTGATTTTAATAAAAATAAAAAAAATTATTATTTAAAAAAAATCAAAAACAAAATAATTATTTTAAATATTTTTTTATTAACTAAACGATCTTAAGTTTAATATTTTTTTTTTTTTTTTTGCTTTATTTTAACCTAATTTTGTTATGCGATATTTCGCCTTAAAATTATGAAAAGGTTCTTTTTTCTCTTTTTTGAAATTAATTAATTTAAAATAATACAAAAACCCATTGACCTCAAGCTTGATTAAATTAAAAATATTTAAAATATAGGTCGAAAAAATGGATTTTGAATTTAATTATTTTACAAATACAATTATTAAATTTTAAATAAGAAATCTGTTTGAATTTTTAATATATGAAAAAAAGTTTTCCCTAAAAAAATTAGAGTCAAAAATATTTTATACACATGGGTGATTCCACGTAAAAGACGAGAAAAATGTTTTTTTTAAACACCGGTGAATTAGCGTCTTTAAGAGGGTGATAATGATCAAATATAAACAAATTCCTTCAAATTTAATTCATATTAATTTAATTTAATATTAAATTATCTGCTCCTGCTTTTTACGTTTAAAAATATCACACCCGTCACATATTCTAAAAAAGGTTTAAAGTTGCATTGAGAAATCTAAGTATTAAATACGGTCAAGAATGCTTTAAACACTTAAACAAATCTTTTATATAATATTTTAAACAAAATCATCTTGAGGGCAAAATTTGTTAAAACTTAATTTTGTAAGGTCACACCTACGGGCAGGTCCTTTAGTGCCTACTATAGGAGTCAATCATTTGCTTTTAGGTATCATCTTTGGGTTAAAAGTTGAAAACCATGCAATGCTCTAGAATTCGAAGCATTTTTAATTTAATTTAATTTTTTTTTATAAAATTAAATGCATTTTAAGGTGTTTTCATTTCTAACACAATATTGCCATTTTGTTTTTTTGCACTTTTTTAAAACTTGCTAGACCCTGACAAAGGGAAAGATTTTTAGGAAAAAAGCATTTAAGGTCTAATGCAGTTCTGGGAAATAGACTTGTTTAATAAGCACCACTTTATCTTAAGCCGATGAGGACACCACAATTTTTCTCAATATATTTATTAATTCATTAATTATTTTATTTTATTATTATTATTTTTTTTTTATTATTTTATTTATTTATTTTTTTTTTTTTTGTGTGTTAAAAAATCCTATTTTTAACTAAAATATTTTTTTTTTTATTAAATACAAAAGATAGATTTTTTTCTTTCTTTTAAAGGTGATATGAATGTATAATGATGATATGAATATTTAAAGGGGAAAACAAGTAGGATTGTTTTAGAAAAGAACAGAAAGGAGGGCAGAAATAAAACATAATTTCTGGACAGATTGCAGTATAGTGTTAAGAATTTTTTTAAGTATTTTAAATAAAACTTGTAAAAAAAATACATCATAAACATTCAAGATTGTAACCTATTTACAAATTATTTTTGTTACATTTTGCCAAAATTCAAGTAAAAAACAAAAAGACCCTGACAAATTTTTTCAAAATAAAAAATCCATAGTTGTGCCCTAAAAATTTTTTTTACATATGTACATATTTGGCTTAACTTTATAAAAATATATTAAAATTTGCCGCTTAAAAATTATTTCTTTCTTTACCTTTTGCTGCTTTTACAAATTTTAATTGAAATTTTATTTTTTTTTTAGCAATTTTTTTATCCAGTAAATTTTATTTTTATTTTGCTGATAATTTTGGTTTAAAATATTAAAAATAGTTTTTTTTTTATAATAAACTACTTTTTTGTATTTATCACTTTTTTTTCTTCAAAATAAAATATTATGCCGACTAAACGAAATTTTTTAGATTTAGTTTAGTGTTATAATTTTTTTTTGGATTAACTTATTTCATTTATTTTTTTGTTTTTGTTTTATTTTTTATTAAAATAAATTTTTTATTTGTTTACTTCGCTTGGTTTTAGATAATTTTTTTTACTCATATTTATTTATTTTTTTATTAAAGTATGTATGTTTTACGCTTTCTTCTTCTTCTTTTATTTTTTGCAAATTTTTCTTGCTTGTTTTTGCCAGTTTGTGCTTTATTTTTTTAAGGTTTTTTTGTGATAAATTTTGTTGTTGTTATTTTTATACTTTTTCGTTTTGAAATTTTTTGCGAGAGTGTGTGAACAAACAGCCGCAAATTGTTAACTTATAAAAAAAATTTAATTAATTATTTTTTCTATTTTAGATTTTTCCATAAATATTTTTCTTTGATATCAAATTTACCAGAGAAATCGCAAGCACACTTAGCAAAATGAAATTATTTAAGATAAAACACACAAAACAGATGGTTTGTTGGTTGTATTGAATTTGATTTGTTTTAAATTTAAACGAAAAAGCAAATAATATCTTTTTTTCAATATCTTTAAATTCAAAGATATGCAGGTATTTAAAATGAAAATATGTTGTGATGTTGATGGTATTTAAAAAGATTTGTCTGGTTTTCAAGCAAAATATACATTCCCCATACCACCATAGATACCGGCACAAACTAACACAATGACTTTGGGTGTTTATAGCATTTGGTTTTCAATATTATTTTTGAATTTTATACATACTACATGTATTTCATTAATAAATTTTCAAAAAGTTCTATATTTAGCGTTTTATTTTTATTTCACTGCAATTAATTAATTTTAATTGTTTTTCTATTGCACTCGAAATCCAACAAACACAATCAAACGCACACCGAACGAAGAAACGTAAAAATTCAAAATGAATTAAATTCAAGTTTTAATGAATGACAACAAAATAAAACAAATGCAACTACGTAACGAATTTTTACTAACAATGATATTGCTGACTGACTACGACAACGACGACAACGGTGACGATAGCGACTACGACAACAAAATGATGCTGCTGCAATTGTTTGCTTAAATTTGAACTGTGCACCCTAGTTACTACATAATCATTTGTAGCCACTTTAAATTGTAATTTTTTTATATATGACTACGTATGACATTTATTATTTATTTATTTAAAAATGCATGTATGGTTCATATACCAATATTTGTTGTTGTTGAAATATTATCACTTTTTATTCAAAAAAAAACCGCTTATTTTGTAACTGCTGACTTGACTCTTAAAACTTTATGGGTATTTTTTATAACTGGTTTACGTTTTGATTCTTTTTTTCTTCTTATATTTTCGTATAAGATTTTTTTTTATTTTGGTTGGAGTAACAAAAGAACAAAAAAAAAACGTTTTAAAAATGACGTTGAAATAAGGTTACACGCTCACGAGTATGTTGCATATTAGCCGGCATAAACAAGACTAAATGCGGTAAATGCGCTGCGAGAATATGATGATTACGAAAACGGCACTAAAACTAGAAAAGCCAAAAAGTTGTGTTCTCTTCCATTTTGTTCCACTAACTCTCTGACTCACATACTTACACCAGCGTTGCCAGCTGAATACATTTAATTTAACATATTGACTCTCTATGTAACATGTAAAATATAAACGATTTAAACCTTATTTTCGTAAATTTTTTAGTAGGCACAGAGTATTATATATTTGGCGAATTCACAAGGTCTTGTGAAATCATATGTTGTAAAATAAAAGAACCAAAAAATATGACTGTTGTGAACAACCTCTCATATATAAGTGTGGTATTTAAAATCTATATCAGCTAATACGACTAACGAAAACACAACTGTTTTGCCTAAGATTCTAGTATTATACATTTTTACGGGTGGCGAGTGCTAGCGGCTTCCAAAAATTAAATAGAAAACTCGCCGCTTGGCGCATGACTTTGTATATAATATGACATCACAATAAACATATCAAACAAAGTTGTATTGTTTCACAACAAGTTTCGTATGAACAGCAACAACAAAATTTTTATGCTATTGTGAAATTATATGACAATAATACAATATGCTATTGTATCGTACCTTGTAGGTTCGCCAATTGTTTTTTTGGTAAAGGATATATTTTGAACTACTCAAAATGTACATAATTTATTATCTCTAAAATGGAAATTTTTATAAATCATATACATTAATTTAATATCAAATATAAGTACTTTTTGACATAAACTTTACTAAAAAGAACAATCCAATTGTGACAGATGTGACCATTTTAATGAAATTTTTAAGAAAATTATTTATAAGAAAGAAATCACTTTCAACTTTTAAAAATGTGATTTAAAAGCCTGTTACGGCTGTGATTTCATGAATTTGGGACTTTAAAAAATTTCTTAATATTAAAAAAATAAGTTTATTTTTAGGTCAAGTACGAATTAGTAATAAAATACTTATGTTTTGCGCTTTGCATAACAAGGATCTTATAATTTCAAGGTATATTTTTAGAACTATACACTATTTTTTATTTGTTAAACAAAACTTAAAAAAAATCTTTTTTTTTGTTGGTTTTTTTTTAATTTTATGTAACCTTTATAAAACATACTTTCTGGGTAAAAGTATGTTATTTTTAGAGCATTTTCTGGCAAAGCTGATTAACATATTCTTTCACAATTAAAAATGCCTCATGAAATATTAAAACTTTTTTAAACAAAATAAATTTTTTCGGGGTTTTTGTTTTAAATCGCTACAAGAGATTTTGCATTTGAAATCGTCATATGTTTCTTTTCGATTTTACAAACAGATAAAAGATTTTAGGTAAGAAACATTGGTTTTTTCGAATGAGAATTTGACCTTACAGCTTAAATTATGCTGCACTCTTTATGTTGTGTAAACGAAGCTAACATGGCTTTGCTGCAAAAAAAATTAATGTCCACTTGATCAATTTCTTTACCCTATGTATAAAAAAGTTTGAACAGTTTTATACATTTTTTAATGTGACTCGTTACTACATACTTTGTTTCCAGAGCAAAAGTAGTATTTTTTTATCCAAAAATTAACCTTCAATTGCTCTAGAAGAAAAGCAACTAATCTAATTAACACATAGGTACTCGAAAGCTACTGACCCATACAAAATTATATTAATAACACTGTTGGAAACATTTTTCCGATATCTCGGTTTTTATTTGGCACAGTGAAAATTAGCATTATAACAAAAATTTTACATTTTTATTTGATAATGCTCCTTTGAGAAGTCCTTCTAACCAGTCCATTAGAACTGATAAAGTTTAAGGAAGTCTCCCTCAAAATTGTTTGCGCTTAAAAATTTTTTTAAAAATAAAACCTTTATTAAACAGTTTCTTCTAATATTTTCTGCCATATGCTATGTTTAGGTATTTTAAATGGGTCACAAAGCAACTTCTTTCAGTGCGATTGACAAAGTTCTTCCGAAAATTGTGAAATTTGTATAAAAAATTATTGAAATTGTTTGCTAGTTTTTACAGGTCAAAGTATGTACCAGAGGCCGATCATAATTATTAAAATTTTATCCTCTTTTAATTTAGGGTGCAAATATAGCATTTTCCACTAGTTTTTACTTTTAATTTGTTCCCTTATCCATATCGCACACATGTTCGTGAACACCTACCACTTATAAATTTTTAGTTTTCAAAAACATTGCTGTTTTTTTTTAACAAAATTGAGCTAACCGTCCAAGGCGCATGCATCAGGTGGGACTAGCTCTACAAAAAGAATTAAACCGTCATAGGAATGTCAAAGACAGATAACACAAACTCATAAATCCTTTATTCTTCTTTTTAAGCTAGAATACTACAGTTACTGTTTGTAAAAAAAAATAATTAACATAAACGAAATTTGACATGCAAATAAGGAAATACCGTTACTCAGCTGATTAACTAAGCCCAACTGATATACATGCTCCCTGTAACCCTGCAAGAGAAAGTTTATTTCAGTGCTGATCAACGAGAAAGAATGATTTATTAATCTATACATAGGTGATTGTCACTGTGTTTATTTAAAAAATTTCAATAACAACCTGCGTTGCAGTTACTTTTGTTTTGTTCTCCTCGTTATAGCTTTTTGTGGGTTTTTGTGATGTGCACATATAAAACTGTCCCCCGGAGACACACTAGGTTAACATTGGTTTATTTACAGTTTGTCGAATATTTCTTATCATAACAAACTAAACTAAAATGCGTTTTTTGTATTCAGGAAACCCAAAAACAATTCGATTTTCTGGACAAACTATGCATGAAAATTTAAACCACATTTGTATCATATACAAAAAAAAAATTTCTATGTATTTGCAGTACATTATCTGAGCGAAGAAGTTATGAATATAATTTTCCACGAATTTCAATGTTAAAATTAGAAAAACTTATGATTTAAGCCCACAGTACACGAAACTTGAAATGCTACATGTGCATGTAGCTTTGATTTTGGATAGAAGAAAATAGGTTTGTTTAATGCAGGTTTTTGCGTAGAAAACGGTAACACTTGGTTAAAAGCTTAAAACTTTATGTTTGGTTGTTGTTTTTTGCCTATTAAAAGCAAACGAATAACATAACAAAATGAAAACGGCAAAAAAATGAAAATAAATAATGGCTGGTTGATTGACGAAGTGCATGAGTTGTTTAGTGAAGAATAAATGCTTGAAGAAAAGCATGTGTGTGTGTGTTAAAATGTAGTGTTTCGATTTCACCGCATTTCTCTAAAAATTCCATATATTGAGTCAGCGCGATAAATACAAAGTATGACGTTCTCAAAAATATCAGCAGTATCTGTTATACAAAATTAAACAGATTGCAATATAACAGTTACAGTTGTTTTATAAGTTCACTGTTAATAAAAAATGTCAACTATGTTAAAACTGTTAACATGACTATTTAACCGTTCCGGTTTAACAGCTGTGTTGCTTTTTGGTTTTCTTATTAGACAGACACACTAATACAAATTGTTGTTGTGTTCGAAATAAAACTGTTATAAATGCTTCATTGAAGACATTCCTTAAGTTATTAAATAATTTGTTTTCTTAATTGGCATGATCTCACTTTAAAGTAGTATTAATCATTATTTTTAGACCCTTCACATAAGTAATAAGGGTATATATAAGTTTGTCATTCCGTTTGTAATATGTATCTTTAATGTCCATCTGCGATCCGTTGGTCCTTATACATACATAGATAGGGAAGTCGACCTAGAGATGTCCGTGTTATGGTTGAAATCATCATCAAACTATCAGAAATATCTGCAAGCAAATCGCTATTGAAATCCAATTAATTTTTTCTCCCAAACATATTTATGGAGCATAATTACCCTCTACTCCAACAGGGTTGCCATACAAAATTTAAAAAAAATTCGCTAGAAACCCCTATAGCTTCCCAGAGGCGCCCTTAAAAAAATAAAACGTACCACGATCTCGCATTAACTTTTTTCCTCCCAAACATATTCCCAGAACATAATTACCCCCTTTCTCCCTGACCTAAGGATGCTGCCATTCAAAATTTACAAAAATGGTCTTAAACGCTCCTAGCTACCCCAAAGTAGGCCTTAGAGAAATAAAGTGTAGGACCGGCCCCCATTAGTTCCTCCTCCCAAACATATTCCTAGAACATAATTACCTCCTATCTCCACCGCCCTACAGCTTCCAGGGTGCCCGTACATATGTAAAATGTAGTACTGACCTTAACTGATTTTTCTTTACAAATATTTTTTTAAAACATACACCCTATCTGCACCCGCTTAAGGGGTTCCCAGACAAACTTTGAAAAAGTTTAGGTTGTAAAGGGTATATAAGATTCGGCACAGCAGAATATAGCGTTCTTACTTGTTTTTAATTAGTTTACTGGTGGTGTGCATTTGTATTGGTATTTACATATACATATGTATTTATACAGGCATCTTAAATTATTAAAAAATTGAAATTAAAAATTTTTTTAAATTTTAAATGCAAAGGGGCGAGTGATTGTGTTGAAAAATTAACAAGTGAGGAATGGGGAAAAGTGTTTAATATCTGTAGTATCATTAAAAATGCCGCTGAATATGCTTTTTTAAGATACTGCTAGATGATGCCCAGGAAGTCCCCTGGAGAAAACACTAATAAAGTTTTACACGCCCACAAGATGAAATCCTTAACAATAAGACCTAATTAAATAAAGATTGCATGAAGCTTACAAGATGCAGGCCTTAAAGTTAGGTTAATGCCACACAATGAAAAAGCATTCGGGAATTCTCATACAGAATTTGCCCTCGTTGGGCCTTAAGGGACCAGATACAAAGAGCTTTTTGCGGTATCAAAAGTCCGTACAGAACAGCAAAAGCATTGATGACGAACTTCGAATTAAGTTAGTGAAATGCAAAAACCATCCCAGGAAATTTCTGATGGTACATAAAGCAGAATGACTTAAAAACACTGAAAGGATCTTCGACAAAAAATGACGAAGAAAATGTAAAATTTGTTTAAATCAATTAAAAACCATATTCACGCCAGATTCTTGTACTGATATGAATGATTAACCGCCAGTTGCTACGAAAAACTGTTAAAGTCAAGCTGACTGTGGTCTGAAGTGATAGCTGGTGCATTTCTATTAAGGGTTTCAAAGGTCCTATTTTTTTAAGACATTTTGATCCAATTTGAAAGAGATACGCTTGATGCAATAACTGCCTAAACACTGTAGTTCTTACATATAAACACACTACGCGTACGATGATACAAATTACCTTAGAAAATTTTTAAAGTAACAACAACTTATCTAAATCGAACAACAAATTCCTATTAAAGGATACATTGCCTTCGTATTGGGTTACATAAATAAGTTATTCCTGTCTTTAAAATAATAATTGACATTAAGTAAGACAATAAAACAAATTATCATTTCTCTGCTTATTAACTCGATAAAGATTTAAAAAATGTTAATTTTTATTTATTGTTGAACTAATTGTTTTTAATACAAATTTTTGATTTTTGATAGGTGATGTTTACAACCATATACACTACTACCGTTCAAAGAGTACTGATGATGAAATTGCGTAGCTGCTTTCGAAAATGCATTCTACTCGGCTAGTAGCGGTAGAAAAATCAGCTTTTTTCAAATTGAAAGTTTCTTTCAACATTAACGGAAAATAATAATTTCTTCTAATAAAAAAGAAATTATATGAACTAAAGCCAAACTAAAAATCAAAAATTTGTATTAAAAACAATTAGTTCAACAATAAATAAAAATTAACATATAACTCACACATGGCACGGTGCAAAATGATCTTTAATAATTTCTATCAATTTGTCGTTGACAATAAAAGAAATTAAAAAGTGATTACCCCTATTGTATGATATACAATAATAAAAAGCGTTTCGTTCCATCTGAGAGATGGACAAATGCTTGTCCGTTAGTCAAGTGTTGCCAAAGAGACTTTTAATGGAAAAAAGCATAGTTTATATGAAAAATAAACTTCGTCCTAACTTACAAAACAAAAACAGAAGGAAAACACTGATACCGTATACTTTTCTCTGTTACATGTAAGTTAAATAGGTGATGTTTACAACCATATACACTACTACCGTTCAAAGAGTACTGATGATGAAATTGCGTAGCTGCTTTCGAAAATGCATTCTACTCGGCTAGTAGCGGTAGAAAAATCAGCTTTTTTCAAATTGAAAGTTTCTTTCAACATTAACGGAAAATAATAATTTCTTCTAATAAAAAAGAAATTATATGAACTAAAGCCAAACTAAAAATCAAAAATTTGTATTAAAAACAATTAGTTCAACAATAAATAAAAATTAACATATAACTCACACATGGCACGGTGCAAAATGATCTTTAATAATTTCTATCAATTTGTCGTTGACAATAAAAGAAATTAAAAAGTGATTACCCCTATTGTATGATATACAATAATAAAAAGCGTTTCGTTCCATCTGAGAGATGGACAAATGCTTGTCCGTTAGTCAAGTGTTGCCAAAGAGACTTTTAATGGAAAAAAGCATAGTTTATATGAAAAATAAACTTCGTCCTAACTTACAAAACAAAAACAGAAGGAAAACACTGATACCGTATACTTTTCTCTGTTACATGTAAGTTAAATAGGTGATGTTTACAACCATATACACTACTACCGTTCAAAGAGTACTGATGATGAAATTGCGTAGCTGCTTTCGAAAATGCATTCTACTCGGCTAGTAGCGGTAGAAAAATCAGCTTTTTTCAAATTGAAAGTTTCTTTCAACATTAACGGAAAATAATAATTTCTTCTAATAAAAAAGAAATTATATGAACTAAAGCCAAACTAAAAATCAAAAATTTGTATTAAAAACAATTAGTTCAACAATAAATAAAAATTAACATATAACTCACACATGGCACGGTGCAAAATGATCTTTAATAATTTCTATCAATTTGTCGTTGACAATAAAAGAAATTAAAAAGTGATTACCCCTATTGTATGATATACAATAATAAAAAGCGTTTCGTTCCATCTGAGAGATGGACAAATGCTTGTCCGTTAGTCAAGTGTTGCCAAAGAGACTTTTAATGGAAAAAAGCATAGTTTATATGAAAAATAAACTTCGTCCTAACTTACAAAACAAAAACAGAAGGAAAACACTGATACCGTATACTTTTCTCTGTTACATGTAAGTTAAATAGGTGATGTTTACAACCATATACACTACTACCGTTCAAAGAGTACTGATGATGAAATTGCGTAGCTGCTTTCGAAAATGCATTCTACTCGGCTAGTAGCGGTAGAAAAATCAGCTTTTTTCAAATTGAAAGTTTCTTTCAACATTAACGGAAAATAATAATTTCTTCTAATAAAAAAGAAATTATATGAACTAAAGCCAAACTAAAAATCAAAAATTTGTATTAAAAACAATTAGTTCAACAATAAATAAAAATTAACATATAACTCACACATGGCACGGTGCAAAATGATCTTTAATAATTTCTATCAATTTGTCGTTGACAATAAAAGAAATTAAAAAGTGATTACCCCTATTGTATGATATACAATAATAAAAAGCGTTTCGTTCCATCTGAGAGATGGACAAATGCTTGTCCGTTAGTCAAGTGTTGCCAAAGAGACTTTTAATGGAAAAAAGCATAGTTTATATGAAAAATAAACTTCGTCCTAACTTACAAAACAAAAACAGAAGGAAAACACTGATACCGTATACTTTTCTCTGTTACATGTAAGTTAAATAGGTGATGTTTACAACCATATACACTACTACCGTTCAAAGAGTACTGATGATGAAATTGCGTAGCTGCTTTCGAAAATGCATTCTACTCGGCTAGTAGCGGTAGAAAAATCAGCTTTTTTCAAATTGAAAGTTTCTTTCAACATTAACGGAAAATAATAATTTCTTCTAATAAAAAAGAAATTATATGAACTAAAGCCAAACTAAAAATCAAAAATTTGATTTAAAAAATATTCTTTTTATACAGTTCTAATAGCAAAATAAGCTTTTAATAAGCTGTGAAAGCAGCAAAATATTAATCTCGGTCAACTTGCAGAGCATGACTTATATTTTAAGGAATTTAAATAAATAATCTTAAAAGTTATGTCATTCATTCGTTTTGCTTTTTGCTATCACTATAGTACAAAAATATATCAACTCTGAAGCCTTAATTAATAAAACATTTTTTTTTCTTTAAAGTCAAAATGAAAAATATTTAAATTAAGTTCTTTTTGCTAATTTGTCTTTTGCATTTTTTTAACTATAATTTGTTATATTTCCTTGCTTTAATGTTCAAGCTGTTAATAATTTTTTTTTCTTATGATAATTAAAATTGAAATATATTTTTTATGAAATCTAATGCCAAGGAGGAGTACATTAAAATAACAAAGCGCTGAAATGTGAGCGTAGAAAAATTGTTTAATAAGGAAAACACACTTTAGAGTTATGTATCACTATAGCGGCAACAACTAAATATACGAAGAGTTTTTAGAAGTGAGTAAGTGTTTACTTCCACTACTTCATCAACACCAAGCCGACCACAGTTTCAAAAGTAAATTCATCACTAAGTGCAGCAATTCGCTATCACAATGGTAGAGGAGTTGGGAGATGTTTGTCTAATGACGGCAGCCGTCATTATTATAAATATCCACATCATCATCGTCATTGTTATGAATGATACAATGGACAGCAATAAAATAGAAAACAAATTGTAGAAAAATAATTATTTAAGAAAAATATGTATGAAATATGCAAATGTATATGTATAAAAATCATATATCCATACAACATAAATAACAGAGAGCTGCACGGATATACTTGAACTTGTTGTATACTTAAGTATTAGTAGCGCCTCTAAATCATTGATAGGCACCTAATAGTAATCCATTTGTTTTTTTATATATGCTGTTTCAGATAACGTTCTGATAATAATAATTCCATATTGTTTTTTGTGTAATTCAATTAACAAGCAATAATCATCGGCCTTGTTTGTGAACTCATCACAGACTGATTAAAATGTTCAATGCCTTGTATACGTGGGATCGTGTGCATGTGAAGATAAAAGAGGGAACCCAGTTAACCAGATGATCTTAGACGAAATTTTTCTGGATGATTTCTTCAAGACATTTGATAAATTGTCGTCTATAAAATGCAGTTGAGGGCAAGTTTTATAACAAATAATGTAATTTGTCGGGTCGCAAGACATATTGTCCACAAGATAACGATAATGTTTTTAAATTGTCTTGAATTAATCCAACTGCATGCTGGTTGTCGGTTTCAAGCCACATTTAGGACAAGATGAGTGAAAAATGTGTTTAACTTGTCGGTATCTTTGAAGTGTGTAAGGTCATCTAAGCGTGCGTAAGAAAGTTTTTTTTCACCTAAAAAGCTGGTAAGAAAATAAAACAAAAAAATGTCAGGTTCATTACGAAGGGAAACTGCCAAAAAAAGAAAAGAGTTTTAAAATGAATTGACGCCCACAACGCCGTTGATAATATTGTTCAATTAGAAGACAGTGTTCAGGTAGAAGACACAATTTTTGAAAACTGCTTCCGAATTAAGCCGGACATAGCTACTAAATTAAAAGAAATATTTTTAGATCATCACGCTAATTTATGCGGCGTGGCAGAATGCCTACCACTGCTCTAAATAATAATTACTTATTTCTATGAAAGTCATAACAGTCAACTATGTATTGGCTGTTATTTGACATAGTTTTTTATTTGAGATATCTTGTTCTCTTTCCCTTTCTGCCTAAAAAAATTCAAGTTGTTGATGAAAGTATGTACCAACTAAAAATACATACTGTGTGAGCAAGAACTTGGTGTAGGTTTTATTTGAAGTATTTTTTATTTACGTTCGCGTTTTTTGTTCCAAGTTCATAAATGTAGGTATTTGAGAAAAAGTTATTTTCCGTGCTGTCACACTGCGAGCGAATACAAGTGATTACTCTCATTAACGTTGAATTTCAAAAGTAATTTGAAAACTTATCCTCTGCAGACCTCTAATAAATAATAATAAAGTAAGCAATCGGACAATTAATAAAATACACCAAATGGTTGTGAAAAAAATATTTATGAACATATTATGATGGAGTAATACAAAGAACAATAGAAAAGAAACTTAAACTAAATGGAATGCATAAATGGCGCGTATGTATATACGTGTGTATGTGCATTGTGCGTAAACGAGTATGTAAGTATTATGGAAAATAAATTTGTATTTTCTTATTGTTTATATTAATCGAGGTAATAAATAATAAGTTGTAGCCACCAAAAAGCAGTCAATCTATGTTTAATACATGAAGCGGTAGCAACACCATTTCCAAGTTGTTGGTTAATTCAAGCATTACTGACATTTTGTTAATAAAATATACTTAAACCAATATGTATAATATATAATAAAATTCTGCAGTTTAAGTTTTGTGGGATCTGAAAACACTGAGAGTATCGTTGCTTGCCCAAAGGACATGCACCTAATACAGTGAACGGCCTGCTGTCCACTCCATGCAATTTCAAAGGAATTCAATAGTAAGGTTTGACTGAAACTCGGTAAATTCTTATAACACTCAGTGGCTAAAGATTGGCTCCGTTTGAATTATCGATTGTGCGAATTTGTCAGTCACGATGTCCCAGTGGGCGAGTGAGCATAGCGCGTTCGCTGTGGAGACATAATGATAATGATTCTTACGTAATTGCTCGACGACAATTTTGCTCAAATTTCGGTATTAGGCGAATACGTGATGGACCGAGTGAAAATTTAATTCGTTCGATGCAGCAGAGACTTCGCGCAACTGTTCGGCTGTGAATGTCCCTCAGTCAGGGCACAGTCGACTTTCAAGGACTCCCAAAAACATTGAACTGCAGTTTGCGTGAAAGTCCGCGACATTCAATGCGGAAAAAAACAGCCTCACTGGGACTTCCAAGAGCAATTATTCATGAAAATTTAAAAAAGGATCTAAAGCTACATCCTTTTGAAATTTCAATCGTTCAAGAACTGAAAGAATGACTGGTTTACGCAAAAATTTTCTGAAACGATGTCGTAGCGTTTTCGTACTTTAAATCCCATTTTTTTGGAGCGACGAGGCTCATTTTCACTTAAACGGCCACGCCAACAAACAAAACTGCAGTTACTGGTATCCAAGAACTCCCAACCCTCGATTAAAATATAAAAAACCATTGCATTGCCCCAGGGTACCTGTTTGGCGTGCCTTATTCACACATGAGATAATTGGACCATTTTTTTCGAAAATTATCGAGGCCAGGCCACGAATGTCGACGGTGAAAATTATCGACACATGATTACGGAATTCTTTTTGCCAGACCTGCGAGCTCATCCATCGTTCTCTTCCCATAGGTACGTGGTTTGATCATGATGGGACGACTGCACACACAGCCAGAGCTTCGATGAATTTGCTCGGGAAAATTTCCCCTAAAACTGTCAGTCGCTATGGGGCATCCCATGGCCACCGAGATCGCCCGATCTAACTTCCATTGATTTTTTTAGGGCTACCTTATAAAGAGGGTTTGTAACGACAATTCCCAATTGTTTATAAGAAAAATACTTGTCGAGAAATCAGCTCAATTAAACCAAGTTTACTGCTGCGTGTGGAGCAGAACACAAGGCTCCGCTTCAAAAAATGTGTGTTTAACTCGACGGATAACACACTGATTAAAAAATAAAATACCTATTTTTGTGCTATCGTTCATTGGTCTTGGTAAGACCTTGTGTCAATTATTACTTTTTTATTTAAATTTGAAAAACATAAATTTGCCACCAGACACACTGTATATAAAATGCCTTTGGAAACGATGTACTGTTTGCTGTACTCCTTACATTCGCAATAATGGTAAATGTGGGTTTGTCATTCCGTTCGTAATAATTAGAAAAGTACTAAACATATTATAGTATAATATTTACCTTCTTTGGGAGCCCAACAAAATTTGAGAAAAGTACAAAAAACATATTTTTATTTTTTTGAGGACTACACAACGTAATTTGAATTATGTTTATTGATTTTTAAAATACAAAAAGTACCAAAAATTATTTTTAATAGTTTCTTAAAATATTTGTTGCTTTAAGCATCTGAATTTACTGCATTCCTGTCTAGTTGGACTTATACGGTAGAAGGGTTCCATCAGTTCAAATTTAAAGTCTCTAGTCTTGCGCGTTTAGGCTGTACCTTATGAATGGGACAATTGGTCAGTCATTAATCCTATTCCCTTATGTAAATAGACAGGAAATCCATTAAGCCTTGCCATTTATTGTTGAGATATACTGACATGCTCTGTAACATAAATTATTTATAACATCTTTTTAATTTTAAAAACTTTGATTTATAACAAACAAAATAAGTATAGCATACCTTAAGGCTCATTTAGCTTATCAGTTTTTATTTAGGTGCAGTATGCTCAAAGTACGACGTAGTCGAATAAAGCACTCTTATTCGTTTTTTTTTCTGCTGTTTAACTATTAAGGAAATCATAAAGCATGTTTAGCCATAAGTAAAATTATTAACCACCATATTAACTTCAGCCATAAAAAGCTAGAAATTTACTTGCGCGTATGCAAGTAACATTCTTAATGTGTCATATGCATTACGTACAAGTGAAGGACTTAAACATTTTGATGCATTTACCTCAATACATTTGATGCATGATAAATAGTCAATCAATGAAAAAGAAAAAATAAAAAAAAAGTTGCGTAGCAGTAGTATAAGCTTGTCTCTCCGTCCGTCCATTCGACGTAATTTTTGTATGTGCATAATACAACGGAAACCTCTTTATAAATATTGGTTAAGCTGAGGACGACGTGTAAAAGTAACTTCAGTAAATATTCAGTGTAAGTAGTTTATGAAACCCACACACTACACAAACAAGGACGGACACTTTAAGATACATTGTTAAAGAAGTTGGTTTATGAAAATGAATCCAATACCACCATTTACACTATCAACAACAATAAACTACAAGATAACACCACAAGTTATGCGAACAAATGGACAGACAGACTGACTGACAACAATGTGTGTTTTGGTTAGTCGAGCGTTCGATACGCTGATTCAAGATGTGCTAACAATGCCTAATGCGTTAAGTCAAGTATTATTATTAATTTACGTGTTAATATAAATAAACTCATACTTTAAATATAAATTTTCTCATAAACTTACATGCACATACGCACTTACTGGGTACAATTTATTTATTTTTTGTTGATGTTGCTGCTATCATTATTGTAGCGTGTTTGTAGTTTTTTTATGGGCAAAACGAGTGGCAACTAGAAAACAAAAATATTTACAAAGGCCTAAAAACCAACTCAACACAAGACAACATACAATCAGCAACATATCAATACAACAGGGGTTCTCAGATGCTTTTAGCTTATGGCCCCCTTCAGGATATCACCACATGAATGCGAACCATCTAAATTCTACATTCGGAAAATAACTTTTAAATTTTTTTTAAAAGAATAAATTAATATTTTTAGGTTTTTGAAAGTTTAAGGTGAATTGAAGTATGAGGTAAAAATATAAACTTTTTAAATAATAGTTTTTGAATTCTTGATCAGACTGCTTAAGCTTATTTAAACAAAATTTAAGAGTAAAACAAATTTGTAGAAAACAAGAAAAATGAAATTTCTGTACCTTCTTAATAAATATTTAATTCTATTTATAGGGTTTGTTGTAGGTTGGGTTTGTATATGTATGTGCATATCATTGGTTTTTACACGAAAACGCCAGTAGACTTCAACCAAATTCTCGAAAAACATGAATATTTTATGGGTTTATACAATAACTTTAATAAACTAATTGAGAGTTATTATAAACAAACAAAAACATTCAAGAGTTCCCTCAAAAACCCAATAAACAATTTTTCGCTATTAGATTTTTGATTTTCTTTTTCCCTTATCCATTTGGATAACCATTGATTATCTGAAAACATACTTAACCTACAACAAACCCTTTAAAAAAACTAAAAAAACCAAGGATCAAGTCCTGAATAATTTATGGAAATAGTTTTTTAATTTTATATTTTAAAGGCGTTTAAAGTTAACGCAAAATTAAAACAAAATATAAATATATGTTTTTAAAGCCTGAATTACTCTTTTAAAGCGGGTTTTTTGGGCTCTGTTTAAGAACTGTTGCGATACAATGTAGCAAAAACGTAGCGGAAGTGTATACAAAGTGTCAGTAACCAATTAATAAAGGTTAAAAAGTGACATACAGATGAAATGTATGAATTATGAACACTGGAATAATTGTCAATAAGTTTAAATTATTATAATAAAAAGTAAAATAATAAATGAAAAGTACGTGAGGTTAAGTTACGAAGGGCAGTGACGAGAGATTTTCTGCACTTTATTTCATTGGCCTGCTGCCTAATTGTAAATCGCCTTAGAAAAGAAGATGGAAGACGAATTTAATACTATTTGCAAAATAAGAAAAAGCAGACGATATACCAGAAAAGGAAGGGGAAAGAACAAGTTACTTATCGCCGTATTATACGCTTTTGCCCTCTTGATGAGTTAAATGGTCCCCCAGGCTACAATCACTTCCTAAATCCTTAAATTCTCTGATTTGCTTTCATCCTTGCACCACCAGTAGAACTTTGGAGTATTCTTATTGCATTACTTGGTAACATATATTTGCATCTCATATTACAGTGGCTCATAAAAGTTCTAAATAGTATGCTTCTTAGACTTCTTCTACTGTCGCACTCTACATATATGTCTAGCCTGAGCCTCAGGTAAGGTAAGGGTAGGTTAGGTTAGGTTACGAAGGGTATGGGCGAATACAAACTAGCCATCTTCACCCAGAGGCTCCTAGGCCCATGGTGAATCCTTTCAGAAGAGCAAGAGAAATAGGAAAGACAAGAATTTCATAGATAAAAATGAGTAAAAAGAGCAGAATGCTGTCCGCAAGAAGTCAGTTACCCTGGGCCCTGAGCCACCCATCTACCCAGCCACCCAGCCCCTTTAATGAATCCTATGATGCTCCCCAATCCACAGCTATAGACCTCACCAAGTCCATTTAAAAAGCGCCCTCCCAACCACCTCTGTCGGCAGAACTGCAGCCTAGGGCAGTGGCAGACAAGGTGTTCTACCGTCTCTATCTCTTCTCATCTCTACACAATCTGCAGAAATTCGGAGAGTTTCTGTCTCATTTGCTCGTCATGTGCTTCACATCGCTGTGTCCTGTGGGAGTTCCAATAATACTCCCGTGCCCTCTTTCAGAAGGAGTGCCCATCCTGTTAAGCCTGAGCCAGAGAAGTCTGGAAACCCCACAATTAACCCTGTCCCTCTAGGTTCGGCGCACCTTGACTATTACCCTGTCAGCCCATAATAAAAACCCAATGGTGGCCTACCGGCTCACGACCAAGTCCAATATTCCGGGCCTCAAAAGTGTAGAGATCTTAGAATCAGCCCAAATTCTCAAAACGTTTTCTTCCTGATCAAGAACCCAGGTATCTATTAAACCATGATAAAAACTGTGGTCTTACTGGATTGCAGCCTTATTCATTGACCTGCAGTGATCCCCTGCTTGCAAGCTCGTCGGCAATTTTATTGAATGTAAAATGATAATTTTACCATCCATTAATACAAACGATGCAGTATTTTCAAGTGTGCGTTTGTGGGTCAACAGACAACATTTGGCCTTAGAAATATTGAAATCGACTCTAGTTTTTCGCATGGCGCCAACCGGAGGCTGTTATTATTTTGCGGGTAGATATGTCGTTAATAATTTACCCTATAGCCCTTATCCTCAAAAGGCTTGACAACCAAAGGCATGACGTCAAATGAATATTAATGGCAAATGCTATTGTCCTATGCCAAGTTTGACCTAGAAGATCATAAAGAAAAAAAGAAAGTAAAGCAGGAGAGAGAGGATGGTGTCTTGGGGTATTCCTGAAATGATTTTGAACTTGTTAGAAGAGAAGCCATTTACAGCAACACGAAAAGAATGATGTATGAGAAAACAATATATAATTGAACAAGTTCAATAAGTTTTTAAACTATTTTTAACAATTTTCCATTCCCTTGTATTACTGTTAACTTCCGTATTACACCGTACAATGCGTTTTAGGTCTTAAAAGCTAAACTACGAGTTGACTTAGCAACAAACAAAGTAAGACAATAATCATTATTATGCGAAAACGCACTTATCATTAAAGTTATATATGTACATATAGTAGTAAGTATGTATGTATATTCGTATGGTCATAAACACTAAAAATGTCTATTTAAATGTATGGGGTGATAAGTGTTGTATGCGTTTTCCTTATGCTGGTTTAACAAAAGAATCTCAGCCAGCCAAAAACGAAAAACAAATCAAGCAATATATTAAGGCAAATAAATAAGAAAAAAAATGTTTTAAAAGTAGGAACGTTTATTTGCACAAGTTAATATTTATGGGGGCTTACATGTTACCAGTGGTTGGAGTTCTTCCACGCCGCACAAATTCCCTCTTTTATCTTTACATATACACGATCATACGTTTACAAAGGATGAAAATTTTTTTTCAGTTTTAGATAAGCTTTCAAACAAGGCGGATGATTATAGCTTGTTTGTTTAAATACAACAAATATGGAATTAGTGTTACCTGAAACTGCACATATACAGAAACAAATGTAATAGTATTAGTTGCCTACCACTGATATATACATAAATAAAAATGCTATGTTTGGTTGTTCGGAGTCACACAATACCCTTCAGTGATGCCTTGAAATGCAAAAATAAGCTTTTTAAGTTAAAAAGAGAAGATTTAAATAAAAGCGCCCTAACGCATGCTATGCTCCTCCTTTTGTTTTAAAATAAAGGGATTATCTACAAAATTTGTTCGTTGAAATGGGATGAAAATACAATACGTGATTAAACGGCAAGATTTTAATTTAAATGGGGTACACTCATGCAGATATCGAGGCGAATTTAAAAAAATAATTAGCTGGGTTCTTAACACTCTCTGTACTAGTGTACCTTGTATTAATTGTAAAACTAAAGGCTATATGCCGATTTTGCCGATTTTATATACGAAGCTGCCTACAAAAAGACTTTGCTTAGTAAATAAGAACCTTTTTGGGTCCGTGAGGAATCAAAGAGCTTTAGAAACCCTATTTTTAACAGATGTAACTGGCCTTAAAGATTTATCTTTTTTTATAAGGATTCGAATATATTTACTTTATAAGATTTTAAATGAATTTTGCAAAAAAATTAATAACCTTAACACTTATATGAAGGTTACAAAAGTAAAATGAATGCTAAAAAAGTAACAACGACAACAACTAAAATTTAATAATCATTATTCTTCTTCCCACATTAAAAATATATAAATAGAAGTGGATAATAATAACATCTAGAAAACGAAAGCAGCAAAACTAAAAAATGTCATAAGAAAAAGCCTGATGATGGTAACAAGGTTAAAACTAAACAAAAGTTGATATTCATCTCATGTTTATTTTCATTTCATTTATTTAGTGGTTGTTGTTGTTGTTGTTATTGTTATTATATTATGTGCACATTGCTGGCTAAACTAAGGCGCCATCTTCTTTGCGGTTCCTTCTTTAGGCTAAGGAGCTAAACTACTATATCTCACCAATTGACTACAGACAAATATGTTAAGACATACACTGAAAGAAATGAGTTGGTTAAATTTAAAATCTTCTAATTTGAGGAAGCTAAGAAAATAATTAAATAAAATCAAAATATTACTAGTCGGAAAACGTTTAAAGAAATTAAAATGCTCAATAAGTTAAGGAATAACATATAACAGAGATAGTTCCTTTTACTTTCAAAGCCTTCAGGAATATAAACTTAAATATTAAGTTAAATGGAATTAAATATTAAAAGTACGAGGTTCCTTCAACTGTCAAACAGGATTATGATGCAGTTGATATATGACAATTAAGGTTTTTTGGTCCTCATACGAAGAAAATTAAGCTGGTCAGCCTTAAGGATTAAAGACTTCTAAAGGACGATTAAAAAACACGTACTCCCCACAGGTTTCATTATGCCTTTTAATTTTTGACATAATTAACTAAGATTGTTATACCTTCAATAAGAGATTGATGCCAAATTCCTAGATAAGTAAAGAAGGAAGTGCAGCTTAATGAATACCAAATTTGGATGGAAAAACCTACCATCATTTATCTTTAAACCCTTCTGACGTCAAAGTCAAGAACTGTTTAGAGGGAGAAATGCAGCTCTTACAGTGTAAGGGATTAGTCAAAGTTCTCTAACAACATTTTACCTTTTTAGTTAAAAAGGGCGAATAGTTTGCTACTGTCCTTGCAAAAGAGTGGTTTTAGGCTCCAAGTGGAGGCGGTATCATTTTTAGGCAGCGGTGGGTGCCAAAGAGCAGGACGACTGAAAGGCAAAGAAAAATCTTAATAGGTTTAAATGGCGAGTTTATCTTCAGGAAAGATTGAATGGGTAAGCTACCTAATCCAACCCTATAATTCAACCAAATCAGACGGAATCTGTTTGGCACCACCTTAAATCATTAAAGGCTGAAATTATTCTTGGATCTGCAGAAAATGTATGGCACGAAATAATAGGTCTGTATTTTGCATTACACCTGCCGACGCAAGTTAAAAGCAACTATTTGTGCTCTAAAAATGTATAGACCAATCAGCCTTTCGTTATTTTTCTTGAAGATTTTAGAATGGATTTTTGGCTTTAACATCAAAGATATTAAAGCTTCTGGTTGGCCCTGTAACAACTGGCAGGATCGTTGGAGATCTTGTCACTGGAAAGTATTTTAGTACAATTAGATCAGTAAAAGAGTTCAGCCAGCGGGCGAGAAAATGGGGCTGAGTATTAACTTCAAGAAAATGGACTTAATTCTTTTTACAGGTACTACTTAGATTTGCCCATTAACCACAGATTCATTGGATAGTACCAATCTGTTGCTGAAGAGGCGCACAAGGAAACTCGCAAGGATACTAGACAGAAAGCGGTCGAAAAGGAGCAATGTGGAGGAAAAGATTAAAAGAGGCAATTAATGCGCTCTATGAATACAGGGAAATGTTAGGCAGAACAATGGGTTTTCCGAAAGATCTTGGGCACTGGATATGCACCACAATTGTTAGGGTTTTTGTGTGGTGGACTGCACTGAAAAACAAATTCACATGAACAGCCGCCAAAACTTGTAAGACTGTGAATAACTGGCGGTCAATACATTAACCCTACGATGCCGCCGATTGTAGTTCTGAATTTAAATTTTTGGATTTGTAAAGAGGTCTTCGCTTTGACTGGGGTCAACGGGACAATTCACTCAAGTGTATCGGCAACAATATAAAATAAAATATAAATATAAAATATAAATATAAAAATAGGGAAATACCACAAGACTCACAATTTTTTTACGAAAGGTTTAAGGGTAGAAAGGGGTCAGAACAACGTTTTTCTGCCCACAGCGGTGTGCAGTTTCTTCCAGGCAGGGATTATATCAGGCCAATTATCTGCTGTTCCTGCTTTTTCTTTCCAAAATGAAAATTCTCAGGTGAAAATGTTTATTGATAATTTGGCATCCATCATCACAATACTGGCTAACTTTACCTGATTCTCAAATGTTCATGCGTTCAAAAAACCCCTTGGGAAACTGTATGTCGGGAGAGAGGTCTACATTTACTGTGTTCGGGGATACAGGGAAAATGAGGGAAATAAGATGACTGATAAATTAGCAAACGAACGTGTTCGTTTTCTAACGGAGAGTGAAAAGAATCTTCGGGCAGCCTATCGGTTTTGCAGTAGGGGTATATACTCTGCTGTTGGGTATTAAGATCCCAGGTCTGCATTAATACCACTATATGCAGGGTCTTTTGAAATCTGTGAGAATTTATGGACCCAAAAGCAATAAGGTTCTTACCATCATTGCGGAGGAGTAATTGTATACTGGCAGTTTGAATGAAAGAAGGCCATTGTTAGAGAGTGGAACACGTCAACAGACGGTGCGAGTGATCAGCGGTAAGGGGCTGTGGGACTGTCTGATCTATTCGAAATTCTGTAAGAATTACTTGGAGTTGATAAAAAAACTTCTGGCCTGGCTGTGTGGGTAGTAGCCTTGAGGTCCTGGAGACCAGGCAGTTTAATCTAACCCAACCTTGCTTATTGAGATTAAAATGGTCGGGCATTTTGCCTTATGTACTTTAAAGTATTTTTTTGTTATTACATACTCCATCTCTGCTCATAATTTATTATTATCTTTGAATTCAAGAAAAATCCGTTAACAAGGGTATATAGCCTTAAGGACACAGTATTAGAGTAATTAAAAATCTGTTAAATAATTGCAATGTTTTCAAGCCGCAAAAACTCATAATTTAAATTTAATTTATTTAAGCATAAACACAAATTATTAATTTGCCCTAAGGACCATAATATAAGGACGTATGTGCTGATAACACATACAATTGTTAAATACATACATGCTTATAACTATGCATACATATCTATACATAGATTCGAATAGTATATCCTGCTTATCCAGCTAATTTGTTTTAACTAAAATAATTTTTTTCCTCTTAGATTTTCTAGCTTTGCTCTCTTTTCCTAGAATGGTTGTAATCCCATGGTTCTGGTAACCTACAGTGTATATTTTTCTAAAAATTTTTAACTGATTACACTCTAGAATACTTAGGGATAGTTCATCATTGAACTTAAGTATAAGACAACAAATATTTTTACTACAAGCATTTCGAAAACTGTCGGACATTACCACATATTTATGTACACACACACACATACGAATTTACATATGTGTGTAGCACTCCGCGCGAGACTCCATGTGATATTTTATTGTTGTAATCATTTATATAATATTTCTTTTGCTTACTTTTCGGTTTATATTTTGTAACCATTCTGAGTATGTTTCAGAATGTTAATAACTTTTAGTTCGTTGTGTTAAGAAAATCACACGTTCAATACAAAAATATATTCGCTGACAAAGCAAAGTTACTAACTACTGTTACACTGTTACCACTGCTTGCTGCTGCTACATTCAACTTGGGAGTAGCAACAGCAACCAAACTGCCCTTGTCCATGACGTTTCAATAACTGGACATGATTATACTGCAAAAAAAAAAATCATTTATACAGGAAACCCAGTGTACGTTAACAACACGGTGATTATAGAGTCACTTTGTGGTGGTGTGTGTGTATGTGTACGAGTTGTAGTAAAAATCCTTGTTTTAATCCTTTTAATCGTTTTTCTAGCTGACAACCAACAACTTGTGGAACTTGAACGGAAGTTTTAATGCTACTTAATGGTGTTTTACTTTCAATAATTAGATTTACATTTAAACTTAATGAACGTTGGCTATTGTTAACCTGTAATGACATATCATACTCAGCAGCATAAAACTAAGAAGAGGATTAACATCCCAGCAAAAAATTTTGACTAATAATACATGGAGGGTTACATTTTTAAGGTGAAACTCGAAAACTATTGCGGTATTAAGTCTTTTAGATGACTTATGAACGTTTAGCAAGGAATAGATACTTTTAAGTTAGTAAGATGTGGTATGAATTATATCAATACCTGGGTTTTGACTACCTAGTTTTCGAACTGACACAAATACTGCCCATAAAAAAATATACTTGCCTATAAGTCACCGTAAGAACGGCTGCCAAAAAAACAACTCAGAAATGAGGTCACATGGCGGATTCGAGGCAACATGTGAACTGATCTTAATTTCAGAAAACATAAGCTCTCTTTGGAGGCAATATACCTCTTGATTATACTGGACGAAAGGCTTACCTTCAAAAGAAACCTCAATTGGAAGGAGAGGGAATACCAGAACTTGTTAGAAGAAAGTTGGAAATTTAAGCCTAGTTCTTTATATTGGATATATACAGCAATCTTTCAACCTATAAATACCTGAGAATGTTTTATCTGGCTATCAAAGGATAGAGGCTGGATGTTGAATAAGTTTTGAAGAAGTGTTTAGTTTATGTTTAGAGTACTACGCAAGCTGCCCTAATGACAATACAGAATCTACTGTCTTTGAATATTTTTAACAGGATCACTGTGGCCAAGTATTCTTTCAGACTCAGAGAAAAAGGCACATTGGACCATTCTCGATTCGGATATGTTAACATACTAGCTGATAGGAAAGGGGTCAAACAGCTGTTGAATAAAGCCAGTAGGTATGACTATTTGCCACTATCCGGTTCTATGTCCTAGAAAAATCCATGTTGGAAATGGCCACTTACCATATAAAGGATTTTTCACGTACTTTGAAAGGTCTTAGATGGAGACTGGTAATGGAGCGGGTATCTTCAGCGGATCACTCAAAATCTCAGGCGTCCAGACTGACCGCACTGCGGTGACCTCCAAGCAGCGATTAGAGCGATAATGTGAGCCGTTTAGTTATTTCGACATAATAGCGGTCTGCGGGCAGCCAAGCTGCTCCTAGGGTATGAAATTCAAAACAGATAAGGTCAGTGGTTGTCATAGATTGTAAGTCAGCGCTTAGCAGCTCAGAGTTATTAGACTGTGTTGGGTTCCTGAGCACTCTGGATACTTGAAACTGAGGCTGTAGTTCATATTTTCACGAAGGGTATCTGTAAATGATTTTATATAGTAACAGCCTTGTTTTACCCCCCACTCTGTGAACACTAGGGAAATACTGAGAAACACCTTAGGAATAAGGCGAGCAGGTCGAAGTCTCTTTAGAAAGAACTGTTAGCCAACAGAATTAAGCCCTTCTTTTCTTTGGATGTAAGGCACCTGAAGCTAATCAACGGTGTTCTCACTGGTTACTGAGATTAAAACTTATAGTTGGGAAATTGGGAACAAAATATGGTTAATTATTCTGCTTGAGCAAGGACCCAGGCGAAATCGAGATGACGAAGTATCTACTTTACCGATGCCTAGAGTTTGTAAAAAAAAGATGGCACAATTTTGGGCAACTTGATCGAACATTTGTCGACTTGTTTGGAAGTTGGCTTTTATGAGATGCAAATATATGCATAACCGAGGATTAGGCCATCAGAGTGTTACGTCCTGTGCACAAAAGAAAGGACAAGAAAGTATGTGCCGTTTAGAGAAAACAGTTCTCCTTTCCATTGGGTGCAAAATAGCATCCCGTCTGTTATGTAAGAGAATAAAATCTAAAATTGGCAAGATAACATAACTTGGCCATATCAATTCGAACTTAGACCTGATAAATCGACTTATAAAAGAACCAACAAAAACAGATCGACCCGTACTATCGACAGCAAGGCCACCTTCGAGAGCCCCACACATTTGAAGGTATTTCAAGCTATGTTTGAGCTTCGTTTCTCTACAAAACTAATACTACGTTGCAGAATGACTATAACTGTTATGCAATCCTAAAGCTATATTTACACTACCTGAGTTGTCATCTGAGTTTCACAACTGAGACTTATTTTTATAGTGTAATAACATGTCTATTTTCACTTGTTAATATTGTTGTCTAACCTCAGTTAAAAATAGAACGTTTTCTATTTTCAAAATATTTAACGTCTGAGTTTTGAATTTAAGTTTTTAAAAGTTACCGAATCAAATGCTTGCGGTTGTATTGTCATACACTTTGTACCAGTTTTACAACTTTTATAATTAGCGGACTTATTATAATTTCTCAGATATAATGTAATACTAAAAATAAAAATTTCAAATTGTTTTTTGAGACTCATAAAAATTTAAACTTATTTTTTTGACACTCAACTCAGATGAGAACTTAGGTAGTGTAAATATAGCTTAACTGACCCCAAATGGGGTTTTATAAGTAGAAAACTACTATTTTGATGTAATTAGTAACACCTATCCCCTTTACCATTTGTTATTATTTGCCGTTACATCTCCCTGTACTTTTTTTTACTCATCTCCTTTCGAAGTATTAATTTTTTAACTTTTTTATATACAAATCAAAAAATTTTTCTGGCTTTGCTTGAGTTTTTAAGTTTTTTTGGGTACTTTTCCTGGGTATGTTTTAAAACACGATAAGTGTTTGAGCCCCAGGGGACAATTTGGTCATCATTGTCACAATAAGAAATATACGTTGTCAGACCTTTTTTTTTACTTCTTTTCTCTATCTTTAAATTATGTATATGCTTAAAACAAATAATTTTTAGATTCTGGAAAAATAACTGGATTTCCGAATATATTTAAAATTTTAAAACAAAAATTTTTCAAAATCTCTTACCAATTAATTTTCCACAATATTTTAACAATAACTATTGACTGCATTATTTGTAACTACGTACAATTTGTAAGCCTTCTATTATATTTTGAAATCTCAAATAATAAATCATACTAATATGCATTTTTATATTTTTACAAATTTTTAAATTTGTATTGAAAATATTTGTGTTATTGTGCATTAATGTTGAAAGCTTTTATAAAAGTATTTAAAGTTAAATAATTGTTTTTCGTATGCAGTAAATGTTGGCAAAAAAAGTTAAATAAATAAACATAAAAATAAATTTAATTTGTAAAAACACAAAGTGCTCTGGCATATTTTATAGCCGCAAGTCGTAACAAATTATAGACAAACATCGAATATCCTGAATCTATAGTTTTTGCATAAGTTCTGTGTCTGTGTGTGAATGAATAATATACTGCCATACGCATATGATTTTAACTACAGTGAAAGATGAAACTTTTAGGAAGGAGAATCAAAAGTGAAAAGAGTGCTTGATTTTTAGTAAAAAGATTTGATAAACTTTATATTCTGTTCTGAAAAAAGTCCTTTTTTATATAAGTTTTTCTGTGTATTGTAAACCGAGATTTTAGCGAAAATTATTTCATTCTAATAGTAGTTTTAGCATGGCTCAAAACAAATTTACCCTGATTTATGTTTTAACTAAAACTTGCTTATACCATATTTGGAAAAAAGCTTAAAGTTTTGCTCTCAACTGTTTATTAAGTAGATAAATAGATTTTATTATGTTATTCAATGTAAAAGTCTTATAGACACATGTACTGCATGAATATAATTAAAACAAAACATATTAATGTATTATACAGTCAGAGGACAGAATAACAGAAGCCTTAAAGACACAAAAAACATAAATTTTTAAAATAATCAAAAACTTTGGGGATAAGTTTTTGTTAAAATTTTATATTCTAACAAGCCATTAACCTATTACTTTGTAAGCGCAGTTTTAACTATTTTTAAATGAGAAGCAAAAGCAGAAATTTAACAACATTTTCTATTTAATATTAAATCAGAATCTAAAATTTTCTAGTTCTAGGTCAATATATGGTTAACTCACCGTAAAACGGAAAAAAATATGGAAAATACGTTTTTTTATTATAAAAATCGACGTCTAAAAGAGAATAAAAATTATTGCCATATAAATAAATTCATTCATATTCTCTTTTTATATATTTTGTGAATATTTCAAATAGTCATAAAAAAGGTTGATAAAACTGTCACACCCGTCACAGTTTTTTTTGAAGATTTATGTAAGAAAAAATAATTTCTTGTGACAACAAAGTATCGTATACGATTAAAAACATCTTAAGTCACCATTTAAATACAAAAATTAAACCCGTTTTTAAAAATATTTTAGACAACTTGATCCTAAAATCAAAATTCTCTAAAATTCAAATTTGTAAGGTCACACCAGTCACAGTCATTGTAAGCAAAAATTATATTCTTTCACTGTCTACTTACTAATAAACGTTTAGGAACTTACCACACTTGAAAATCATAGACATTTTTCTAATTAAAATTTTAAATTGATTGAGTTATAAGCAAAATGGACACACCCTTCACATTAGAATTGCCCATATATCAAAAGTTATATTTTATTCTCACCCCACTTACGTGGTAGGGGTATTATGCATTTGTGCAGATGTTTGTTACTCCCAAAAATAATTTTCTGAGACCCAACTGCAAGTATATCGATACTCAGAATCACTTCCTGAGTCCGTCCATCCGTCCGGCTGGGTGTCCATGTAGTTTTGTGTTCAAAACAGAATGCAATTTGAAAGATATTTTAATATAAAGTTTTAAAATTAAAGTTTTTTCGTTCTGCGTTCTGATGATGATTGGGTCCGTTTTTCGAAATAGCCTCCATACAAATTCCCTTCGGAAAAAGAATTGTGGTCCATAAATGACTTGAATATTGCTTTATTTTGACAAAATTTTTTATGTGTGTCTAACTTTATACCACTAACTAGTATACTGAATACAAAAATTATGGATCTTTTTTTTCAAATGGCTTGGTGGACTAAAATCCTCACATGTTTTTCCCCATGTGTATTGCTTTTTACCTCAATCTGGTTTGAAAGAACAAGTGATTTTTTTTATTTTATTATATTCTTTAACTAAAGTTGGGCCAATAGTACCTTTTAAAAAAAATAAAAAGTACCAAAAATAAAAAAATATACACAAAGTGCAAATAAACCAAATGACTCAGTTGACTTACGGGCTAATTGAGAGGCAAACCCCATACATTTTTTTGGGATCAAAAGTGATAAGATTTCACAAGTATTAAGCAAAAGTACTTTTTGTTCATTTAGTTGACTTCCGCCCTTTTTATGAGTCAATAGCCCTCAATTTCGAAAATCTAGACTCGTTATATTAAAAAAGACAAAAATAAGTACCAAAACTGTAAAGAAGTACATTTTGTCAACTTTTTTGATTTAAGGTAAATGACCTTAACACAGTATTTAAGGCCTCATTATTTCCAATATGTATAAATTACTAAACATAGAAAAAGTACTTTTTGTCCACTTAATTGACCTCTGACCTCTACATAAATCTATAACCCTTGGTTTTATATGTGAAATCTAAACAAAAGGCCAAAAAGTACAACAATATAAAAAAATGCTTTTTGCCCGTTTATTTAAATTTTGCTCCTTATGTGGGTCAATGGTCTTAAGTTTTAAGTTCCTACAATCATAATATCAAAACTGTGAAAAAATAACTTAATGTGTGAAATAAGTCAAAAGGTCCAAAATATGTTGTTTAGCCTTTTTAACCTCTAAGGGTCTTAACTTTTAGAAGGTAATATTTTTCGAGACCCGTCAAATACAATTCGAAATATTTTTCATTACCATTGCGACTAAAGATGCCAAAAAAGTATCAAAATATAATCTTTACCCCTTTTTACGACTACACTAAAAAAATTATTACAGTAACTGACTGTCAGTTGTTTAGGAAGTAATCCGTAGAGTTGTTTTTAAATAAAAAAACAGTTAAATTTTTATACAATAATTTTTTTAACTGATTTGAGGGGTTATTCAAAGCCTCAAATAAACAAAAATACTGATTTTCAGTTGAAGTTAATTTTGTCAGTTATTTTTTAGTAATATTTAATTTTGTTAATTTTTTTCCGATACATTGTGTTCAACTGTAAATAACAGAAAATCTAGTTAATTTTAAACGAATATGTCATTTAATTTTTTGATGTCTAAATTTAAATAAAATTTTTTGTTAATTTTAATGAATATCTTGTTGGACGGTTTTTAAATGAATATCCAGTTATTTTAAATAGATTTCCAGTTGATTTTACGTTAATATTTTTTTGAGTGTAGGGCCAACATATTTTAAAATGGTACCAGACAGGTGTTTGTTTAGTCTCGATTGTTCTTATCTTGTATAGGTTAGACGATATTATGGAACAAAATCTTATTTGGGTCTTTTTTTCTCCTTCGGTTCCCAATTCAAAAAATCTCTTCTTAATGGTATATACATCAGGGGAAATAGACGCGGTTCAAACTTTAAGTGCCTAGCTGCAGCAGCTTGGACTTTACGATTATAAATCTTTCAGTAACGTTACTCTTTAAATTAATTTTACAGATTCCTACTGTCTCTATTATACTTCCACTCACTGTACGATAAACACCAAATTAAATTCTACAGCTTTGATAAAAATAAACAGAATCACAACAAATTAATATTGTTTCTTTCTTTTTTTTAATTTTCAAATAACTGACCGATAAATTCATGAATAATTCTAGCATACAAATTTAACAAGCAAATTTTATTAATTAAAACACAAATTTCTAGGAGTTTTTTTCCAAATAAATTAATAATTTAATTTAGAAATATGTGTAATCATTTCAATTTAATTGTTGTCAACCGCGGCTGATAATTGGTATAGAACTGTTTTAACAAATATTTTTTGGTCAAATAAACAAAAATAAAGGGGTAGTTTTTAATTTAAGTTTTTATAGTTTATTTAAAAGGAGTATATTTTGCATTTAATTTAAAACAATTAAGCGAGGATACTTTTAAAGGGGTTTTTTGATCTTTAGAATAGAAGAGATCTTCTATAAATAGTTTAAAAAAAAACTTCTTAAAGTAACTATAAAAACAAATTTATATACACACTTATATTTTAAATGATTTAAGTTAAACTTTAAATTCCTAATTTACTAAAAAGAAGTTCCGTTTGCCTTTCTAGATAACATTCATGTTAATTAGGTGGTGCTTTCAGCCAAAAGCAGTACTGCCGGTTAAGGAGTATTGATGATTAAAATCCATGGCTGGTTTCGATAATGCATTATACTCGGCTAGTATAGGTATAAATACCTGCTTTTTTTTGAATAAAGTTTCTTTTTTAGGATTAATAAAATATATAAATTTTTTTTAAACAAAAATGTTAAAAAAAAATCATTTAATTTTATGTAAAAAAATGTGTTTATAAATTCTTAAAAAACACACAAATTTTTAATGCCAAAAATAATTTGATTTGCATAAAAAATATTTATTTAAAATCATTTTCAAGGCATATTTCGCTTTATTACTTTTGGCTGATTCCTTGATGTGTTTAAATTTGGTGACATTTTATGCACTCTCGCACGCACTCGCTTTTAACACTTAACCAAACCACTGCTTTATTAAGTTTAAACTAAACATGTTGCACAATTGAATAAAATATTTTTTATACAAAATTTATGAAATTATTTAATTTATTGTTAATTACAACAGCTTTTATTTTCACACGAGCACGTGCAAACTTACAAAAACACATTTAAATTTGGCCATATTTTGTTTAATATATGTTTTGCAAACCTTTGAAACCAGCAATAAGTATGAGTATTTATACAATTTATTCCATTTAATCTTTGTGAAAATACAAATACACCCATTAACGTAACTGTGTAAATGCAGTAAAGCGTTTTTAATGCCGGCCGGCCTCCTCCACTAAAGTGGGTCGGTATGCAGTTAAATTGAAATGCAAAAAAAGCATTAAACAATTGGAAAAAGCTATTAAATCCCCGGGTGCATTAAACACAAGACCACAATTATAGAATTTTCGTTTGATTAAGTTTTTGGTTGGGATTTATTTTTAGCAATTATTATTTGTTTTATATTTTGGCTTTTATTTGGTATTTATCATTCAATAAATTTAGCTAAAATTGACCTGCAACCATTTTGTTGAATAAGTAGCAAAAAACGCTGCAATTGCTTTAAAGTTTAAATGTGTTTTAAATTAAAGGGGAAATTAATAAAAAAAAATATAAATAAGCAATTGATAAGAATATATTTCATTAAAAAATTTAAATCTTTAAGTTTATTAGCCAGTAATTTGAAATTATGGAAAAAGTTAGGGATTGAACAGGGATCAAAAAGCGTTGCGGTCTGCTTCAGTATACCAAACATTTTAGTCACGTCTTTAAGACATTTCTAATGGAGGAAATAATGGTCATTAATCGTAATAAATATATTGTTGGAAGTCCAAAAAATCCTAAAAAAGTCATACGGCCCAAAAAATGACAGTGAAACACAGAAAAAATTATTCCCAATGTTTTTTTAATTAATAAATTAATCAACAAATTTTTAATTAAAAATTTAATTGTCTCATATAAAAGTTTAATTATTTCAAAAAAATAAATGCCAACCGCGAATCTTGTTTGCAAATTCCTTAAAAAAGCTTTTTTGTTTTGAATTTGCTTATGCGAATCTCACCTCGAGTCCAATTGCCAGCGTTGAATTTTTGAATAGATTAACTTGTTTGCTCGCATTCATATGACCCACTGTTCGGGTCGTTGCTTAGACTTATAATGTATACTTAAGTGGAAATGAAACAAAATACATACATATATAATTAAATAAAATAAATATTAACAAAAAAAAAAAACCAGAAAAAAATATTTTTTTGGGTTTAATAATAAGTCAAGTAATAATTTAATTTATTTGTTTTTAATTCTAGACTTGTTTAAGCTTTAATTAAAGCGACTAATTAATTTTTTAATTGAAAATTTTTAAAAATTTGTAATTAAAATATCTAATTGAATATGCAAATTTCTCGGTAGGTTGTAATCTAAACAATTTTTCAATCAAACCAACAAGTTTTTTAATTGAAAATGATTTTTATTTTTTTCTGTGCAATAAACTTATCGGTGATGTAGGAGGCGCCATTAAAGTAATCATCAACATTTTACCGCTGACAAAGAGTTATTTTGCATAATTTTTCAAAACAATATAAAAGACAAACGGCAGTGACAAATTTGAATGAATTGGCCAACTGGGATATGTTCGTGTATATGTAATTATCTAAATAATTTTTTTGAGGTTAACACTATTACAATTGCAGCTGCAAACAAACACCCACTTTAATGATTTTCTCAAGAAACAATACATAAAGTATTAAATAATATTTCCCTTAAAAAGACTATTGTTTCCTGCCTCTAGCAAAGCCGATTAAAGTAAATTAAAAGTACTTTAACCGCATTTGTGCACTTAAATGAAGAATCTGGTGGAATTTTTTGCAATTTTTTCTCGTTGCTTGTGGTTATTGGTGATAATTTCAATTAATGCGGAATTAAATAAATAAATAATTGTGTTCATTGGCTTAATATACTCTATTTGTTTGTTTGTTTTTTGTGCAAACAGGACATGAAACAAAGTCAGCGAGTGCTAAAGACTAGACTGCAGACTTTTTTTCAAATTTAATTTATCCTTAAACTTGTATCAGTGCACAACAAATCCATATAGTGGAAAGGAAGCTTAAGGTATTTTTTTTATTGTATTTTAAAAAATATTAAAGCAAATTCTTAAAAAGTATAATTAAATATATATTGGCGAATTAAATTTTAATAAAATATGGTAACATGCTTTGACAGGGCCAGTTTTTTTTGAAGCAGTGGGGCTTAAAAGGTAAAGGGCCTAATGGTCTTAAATTTTATTAAGTTCAAATTGAAAGTTTCTTTCAACATTAACGCAAAATAATAATTTCTTCCAATAAAAAGAAATTATATGAACTAAGGCCAAACTAAAAATCAAAAATTTGTATTAAAAACAATTAGTTCAACAATAAATAAAAATTAACATATAACTCACACATGAAAGGTGCAAAATGATCTTTAATAATTTCTGTCAAAGAAATTAAAAAGTGATTACCCCTATTGTATGATATACAATAATAAAAAGCGTTTCGTTCTATCTGAGAGATGGATTAATGCTTGTCCGTTAGTCAAGTGCTGCCAAAGAGACTTTTAATGGAAAAAAGCATAGTGTATATGAAAAGTAAACTTCGTCCTAACTTACAAAAATAAAAACAGAAGGAAAACACTGATACCGTATACTTTTCTCTGTTACATGTAAGTTAAATAGGTGATGTTTACAACCATATACACTACTACCGTTCAAAGAGTACTGATGATGAAATTGCGTAGCTGCTTTCGAAAATGCATTCTACTCGGCTGGTAGCGGTAGAAAAATCAGCTTTTTTCAAATTGAAAGTTTCTTTCAACATTAACGGAAAATAATAATTTCTTCTAATAAAAAGAAATTATATGAACTAAAGCCAAACTAAAAATCAAAAATTTGTATTAAAAACAATTAGTTCAACAATAAATAAAAATTAACATGTTCTTCTTTTCAACCGATTAAGAACACTTACAACCTACGACCCCTGCAATTGAATACCGGACAATGGGTAATTGTATTTTGTTAGCAACTGATAAAAGTCTGCCTTGGGCAAATCTGATTTATTGGGGGAATATTCAAGCAGCTAACAACTACATCGTTTTGGTAGGACTGTGCAGGTAGCGGAGGAATGTCAAGTTTCACCAAAGCCTTTTCTACTCTTACAAGCATTAAAAGGATCTTAAAAAAACAGTATTTACAAATGCTTAAAAAGATTTCTATGATGTCTCGGACATATTATTCCGCTTTCGCAACACTTACTCATGTTGAATTTTAGAAACCTCTACAGATAAGTCGTATGCTTCACAGGGAGTAAAACGGAAAAAAGAAGAAGATAATGAAATAAGCGATTTTTGGACAGTACTTTTTTAAACTTTTATTACAGGCTTCTAGAAAGCCCTTGAAATTCCTCCTTCTTTGGCAGCACCTACCCATGCTGTATTTTAGAATTCTCTACATATGCTCCACAGGGACTAAGACGAATCAGAAGAAAAAGAGGAGGAAGAAGAAGAAGGAGAAGAAGAATTAAGTAAGATTAATAAACGCGATGGAGTTTGAAACTGAAAACTGCAATTTATTTGCGTATTTAATTCTTGTTAAATTGAAGTAAAGCCTGTAAACGCTTTTAAATTATTTATTTTATGTTTAAAATAATTTATTTGCCGCCGCTTTAATACAACTAATTTCGCACCAATAATTTATTTCACTAATTTCTTAACGTTTAAATTGAAACGTTTGATCATCGCAATGATTTAATGATGGAAAACGTCACAGATGTTCAATTTGCAGAGATTGTTGCAGATGATTATTAACGTATTCCAATTACACAAAACAATATCAGTACGAAAAAAAATAGGAAAAAGCTTTAACATAAATTATTTTCCACATCCCAATATTGATTTGTATGAATGAATTAATTGTTTGAAGGATTCAAAGCAGTAAATGGCTGCAACAGTACTGGAATTCAAACAACAAGTTCTCAGACAATTCATTATTATATTTTGCATTAAGTGCGAAAACAAAAAAATTTAAAATCCATTATTATCATGTAAAAGCAATTAAAAACTCGGAAATATGGTAATTTATGATAAAATTTTGTGAAACGAATCATGGCTTGAACAAAAGTTCAATCGTACCCGTAAAACTTCTCAATGAGAAATGCAATAAATAAACAAATTTGAATTTGCCATCTTAATCGTATAATCTTGGTAAATGCAAACAAAACCATTGAACCAACATTAATACATGTGTATTAGGGGGGTTCACAAAAATTTAAATTTTTCCTGAAAACCTGGGCAACCACTACTTACTTCTACTGTAGTTAATAGTCATGTAATATAAAAATTTCAATACCCTACATGGAGCAGAAGACGGTGCTGAACGCTTATATATTCCTAACAAAACGATAAACGACAAAACAAGCCGAAATTAAAAGCTTAAAACCTTTATCTTAAAAGGTCTAAGCCTTTTAACTTAACTAATTACTTTTTAACAGTTTCTTTTATATTACAATATTTATTCATTTTCTACGGTAAAAAGAATTTTTTTCTATTTAGCTTATTAAACCTTTATAAAATAACCTCTTTTTCTCAATTTTGTTAATAATTTTATGTTAGTTTGAGCACTGCCAGCAAAAAAATTTAAAAGGTGGTCTAGGTCTCCAAAATAATTTTGCAATTTTTATTTGAAAATATGGGCAACCCTAATATGTATGTAATTACTTATACGCATTTATAAGCTTCATGTTTTATGTAAACCCCAATATTAAGCATTGGTCAATGTGTACGTTATCAAGCATCTATGGACGAGGGTGGGCTTAGAAATTGTTTCGGAAAATAACATGCCTGGGAAATTAAAGAATTTAATTTTACAGAAATGCAGTAACTTTAAACATTGTTCTGGCAGTTGAAAGGAGGAGATCCTTAAAAAAATATCTCGATTTCCAAAGACATCAAGATAAGTCAGTAACTGGCTTTTTATGCGTTTCTTGCAGTAAAAAATAATTTGTGCAGAGAAGTTTATAGAATTTCTCAACATTTCTCAATTCACACCTCTGGTGTAACATTAGACATAATATATCAGACTCTTGCCTCTGCAAAAGCAGGAAATGTTCAACTCCTCTACTGATAAAGGTGTCCTTGTAGGTTTAGTTAGCCCATTAATACACTCATTTTCTTACTTAGTTACTTAATTACTTTACTAAGTTGACACTTTATAGCAATCCATGTGGGTAATTGGCGAAGGTAATAATGGACTTCCAATCAATTCGGCCCTCTGCGGTTCGTTTTGTATTTCTCAAGTTCAATTTGGAATGGTTTTTCAGGCTTGGCCTTTTCAACGTAGTTTTGATCGTCGACTTTTGCGTATTCCTTCGGGATCATATTCAAATGCCTTTTTTCTTGACCATCTTCATTTATTAGCAAAATATGTCCAAGCCAGCGCTGTCTTTGGATTTTAGCTATGTCGATGCAGATATAAGGCTTATGCAGTCCTTGGTTCGTATGATGCCAATATTCTCCGCGTTCCAAGATTGGTCCATATGTCTTGCAAGATTCTTTTCTCTTATTCACTCTAAAAGCCCCTTGATCTACTTAAGCGAGCGCCCATATATGCATGTTTGTCCCCGCACCATAGAGGAGTATGGAAACAGTAAGTACCCAGCATACTTACTTTTTGTATATGAGCTTTATCCGCCAAGAAAAGGCGCTCTTTTTCAATTGTTTGCTTAGCACAAAATTGCATAAGTATAATTCTTATCTTTATCATGTAGTTCGTTTTAATAACGATACCGGGGTGCACGAAATTCTCTTCTAATTTGAAGCTTAAGCTACCAACGTGCACAGATTGTCCTTATCTTGTGGTTTTTCTATTCGTTGATACCATCAGCTTAGTCTTTTTTTAACCCATTTTGCCTATTTTTTTTTGTATTAGCAAAGCAGTAACATCTCGCAAGGTTCGCCCCATGATTTCGATATCATCGACAGATTTAAGGGGCATGTGGCATTTGGTGAAAATTATGCCATTCCAATTAACAGTTGTGTCACTTACAATCTGCTCCAATAATGTATTGAAGAGGTCGCAGGACATGCTGTCACGCTACTTAAAACCATTTTGGGTGGTAAGCAGCTTAAAAAGAAGTTCTTCGATCTTTACTGATGACTGATGACCAGCTGTGCACGTATGCGGAAATTAGACATGTGTTTAAAACACTTTTGCACGAAGCGGACTATCGAAAGTGGGCTTGAAATGGAGAATAAGGTGGTAGCTGTCGACCTATTTCCCATTAGGTTCCTTTAAGACTTGACATATTATGGATATAAGGGCTGTTATGGATCTACCAGGGGCCAAAGCGTCGCATTCGATTCGAATTGAAATCGTACTTAATCGATCGAGCTGTCAATGCGATTAAGATAGGAATTCTAATAAGAATTTTTCGATTTGAATCGAATGGGATGATTTAGCCCCAGATCTAATAACAGCGATGGTCGACTTTGGTTGTTAATTTTTGATGTAATATATGTGACAGTATCTGTATGTGATGGGTAGGAGACTTGTCGCCTTTTAAAATAAAATTTCTTTTTAATGGGAAGCCAAATCAAGCAGAAAAATTTATGCATGCTCCTTGCCAGCTTATCGACTTTGATCGAAGGTAATCCATAGGCTAATGTCTTATTTAAAGTTTTAGAAATTCTCTAGTCCTATCCTCTTTTTAGTCTGCCTCATTATTAAGTTGTCTACTGGCTACTGTTTTAGTTAAGGTTTTAGATTTTCTTTAGCTCTATTTTCATCCTAGCCTGACTCATTGTCGTATAAAAAAATTGTGTTCGTTTTTTTGCTTTAATCGCTAGATTATTCACCCGATTATTTCCGACTTCTCCAAAATATCAAGGCACCCATATAAATAATGCGTACTTGGCCATCTTTTGAGTAATTATTTCATATTTTCCTGCATTGAGATACTGCCCTTCATTTGATGCTTCCGGATATTATTGTTCTAAGTGATCCTTGGCTATCAATCCAGATGTTCACCGTCCAGTCCTGTTCTTCCTTCTACCCTAGACCCATGCTTATGACAACAAGTTTTTTCGAGCATCTGCGCCAGAGTCTAATTCGACCAGGGTAGTCGATCTGATATCAGCACAATTCCCTTATCCTTAAGCTTTACAGGAAGAATATGAACAGTCAATTCTACTTTACTATAATCCTCTAGGGTTTTCAAAATACGTTGACTTAGATTTATACCCCACGTAACGGCAGGCATTTTTTTGAAAGTCCTGCCACGTAAATTGGTTTTCAATGCCATCGTTAGTCTAGTTCGAAATGTCCCAATTTTTTTAAAACAGTATGCACGTGGACTTTTAAACGATGCTAATGAATTCTAGTTCAATTACGCTTTTGTATAGCCATTGTGTCATATTTAGGCAAGTACCTAATTTTAAGCCCATAACCTTTCTATATTGCGCCAAACATCGGTGATCCTTAACTGCTATGCCCTCCAAGTGGTGGTTCGCCACAGTAAAAATTGTTTATTAATAACTAAATAAAAAGCCATGCGTAGTAAAGCATTGGCTATAAGGCGGAAAAGGCAAAATTTCTCAAGAATATATTTCCAAGTATTTTTAACAATTATTGCAACACGGAGCCGAGCGTAGTCATTATGAAATATTACGCTTCCATGCCTAGCCGCATGTTCTGGGTGTTTTCGGAAATGTCTTGTTTCAATCGAAATAGCTGCGCAGGTTTACTGTGATAGTCATAATAACTAGAATCCTTGCCGTCTTATCAGAGAGCTTTACTTCAGCACCATTGAAATTAGTCCCTGGTGCTGTTTGGGTTGTTTAACCAAACGTAACAAGCATTCAAGCTATGACTTTGGTTATTCGATGCAAAAATGATTTGCTTTTAAAAAGCTCAAGCAGTATTTTGCGAAGCCATCTTTTAAGGTTTTTCGAGATCACATTATATTTATTAAACTATTTCAGTTACCTTTGATTTTAAATAATTTTTCAGACTGTCTTTTTACGTATAATAAATATATTAGCGTTTGTAAGATTTGTTAAGACAATAATGGAAAGGTATTACAACGAAAACTAATTCCTATTCCTACACGTTGGCTTACCTCTAGCTTGTTGCTTTAATTTTTGATCATTTTGCTATTAACCTCAAAGTTACGTATATTGTGGCTTGTTGCAAGCATTTGTACTTAACTGTGCTTTTCTGTTTAGGGAGAAACATATTGTTCTGCTTGTGTGTATGTTTGTGTGTGTGTGTGTGTGTGTGTGTGTGTACAAACCCTGCAGAAAACAGGACTAGTCCATACATGCGTGTATGGACTAGTCCATAAAGGAGTAGGATTAGTCCAAAACTAACCCAAATGCATGTAAAAAACATGGTCTTTTTAACATTATGATGTCCTAGGGCCGGACCACTTAACCCAGATTTGCATTACGTCGGAGTAGTTTCAAAACTACTCTATCCTACCTACAAACAACATGGAAATGGACTAGTTACAACATGGTCCTTGTGTAATGCAGTCATGGACCATGTCATTGTCAAACAAGAACTTGTAGTTACTAAAGTGATATGCGTTCGTGTTTTAACGATCGTGTTTTTTGTACGCAATCGTTAAAACACGAACGCATATCACTTAAGTAACTACAAGTTCTTGTTTGACAATGACATGGTCCATGACTGCATTACACAAGGACCATGTTATAACTAGTCCATTTCAGCTAAAACGGACCATGTGGTCCAAGATTTTTTGCAGGGAATATATCTTGCATTAGTAGTTAAATCACTTAACATTTTATGCAATTAACTAAAAGACCTCTATGGTTTGATTAGTAATACTTAGCTATATTAAGCAGTAGAAGTGGCAGTCAGCCAGTTTAAAGTGTTTTGGTTAAGGAAACGGAAGAATGTTTTACAACTCTACTATTATATTTATTACACCTATTAGCACACATATACATATATGTTAATATTTTCCCAGATGGCATTTGGAAGATTAATTTTTGAAAAATCGCCTTGCTGAGTCCTTTTGCTGATCAAAAGCTGATTATTAACACGGTCAAAAAAGGACTAGAAAATGATTCGCGCTAGTGAGTGAAAGGAGTTTGATTTAAAATACAATAACAATTTGTATAGCAATCGCAAGTTAACCATCCAGACGTTTAAAATGTGACTACTTTTTTCGTCATTTATTATCATTTTCACCTAGAAAAGCGAGAAGCAAAAAGCGAGTAGCGAGAAGCGAAAAGCGAGAAGTGAGAGGCGAGTAGCGAGAAGCGAAAAAGCGAAAAGGCGAAAAGCGAGAAGCGAGAAGCGAAAAAGCGAGAAGCGAAAAGCGAGAAGCGAGAAGCGAAAAAGCGAGAAAGCGAAAAGGCGAAAAGCGAGAAGCGAAAAAGCGAAAAGCGAATAGGCGAGAAGCGAGAAAGCGAGAAGAGAAAAAACGAGAAGCGAGAAAGCGAAAAGCGAGAAGCGAAAAAGCGAGAAAGCGAAAAGCGAGAAGCGAAAAAGCGAAAAGCGAGAAAGCGAAAAGGCGAAAAGCGAAAAAGCGAGAAGCGAGAAAGCGAAAAGGCAAAAAGCGAGAAGCGAAAAAGAGAGAAGCGAAAAAGCGAGAAGCGAGAAAGCGAAAAGGCGAATAGCGAAAAAGCGAGAAGCGGGAAAGCGAGAAAGCGAGAAAGCGAGAAGCGAAAATGCGAAAAGCGAGAAGCGAGAAAGCGAGAAGCGAAAAAGCGAGAAGCGAAAAGGCGAAAAGCGAAAAAGCGAGAAGCGAGAAGCGAAAAAGCGAGAAGCGAAAAGGCGAAAAGCGAGAAGCGAAAAAGGGAGAAGCGAGAAGCGAAAAAGCGAAAAAGCGAGAAGCGGAAAAGCGAGAAGCGAAAAGGCGAAAAGCGAGAAGCGAGAAAGCGAGAAGCGAAAAAGCAAAAAGCGAAAAAGCGAGAAGGGAGAAAGCGAAAAGTGAAAAAGCGAGAAGCGAAAAGGCGAAAAGCGAGAAAGCGAGAAGCGAAAAAGCGAGAAGCGAAAAAGCGAGAAGCGAAAAAGCGAAAAGCGAGAAGCGAAAAAGCGAGAAACGAAAAGGCGAAAAGCGAGAAACGAAAAAGCGAGAAGCGAAAAGGCGAGAAGCGAAAAAGAGTGAAGCGAGAAAGCGAGAAAGCGAAAAGGCGAGAAGCGAAAAAGCGAGAAAGCGAGAAAGCGAAAAGCGAAAAGGCGAAAAGCGAGAAGCGAAAAAGAGAGAAGCGAAAAAGCGAGAAGCAAAAAGGCGAAAAGCGAAAAGCGGGAAAGCGAAAAGGCGAAAATCGAAAAGCGAGAAGCGAGAAAGCGAGAATTGAAAAGGCGAAAAGCGAGAAGCGAAAAAGCGAGAAGCGAAAAAGCGAGAAGCGAGAAAGTGAGAAGCGAAAAAGCGAGAAGCGAAAAGGCGAAAAGCGAGAAAGCGAGAAGCGAAAAGCGAGAAGCGAGAAAGCAAAAAGCGAAAAAGCGAGAAGCGAAAAATCGAAAAGCGAGAAGCGAGAAAGCGAGAAAGCGAGAAGCGAGAAAGCGACAAAGCGAAAACGCGAAAAGCGAGAAGCGAGAAAGCGAGAAAGCGACAAGGCGAAAAGCGAAAACGCGAAAAGCGAGAAAGCGAGAAGCGAAAAGGCGAAAAGCGAGAAGCGAAAAAGCGAGAAGCGAAAAAGCGAGAAGCGAAAAAGCGAGAAGCGAGAAAGTGAGAAGCGAAAAAGCGAGAAGCGAAAAGGTGAAAAGCGAGAAAGCGAGAAGCGAAAAGAGAGAAGCGAAAAAGCGAGAAGCGAGAGGCGAGAAAGCGAGAAGCGAAAAAGCGAGAAGCGAAAAAGTGAGAAGCGAAAAGCGAAAAGGCGAGAAGCGAGAAGCGAAAAATCGAGAAGCGAGAAAAGCGAAAAGGCGAAAAGCGAAAAAGCGAGAAGCGAAAAAGCGAGAAGCGAAAAAGCGAAAAGGCGAAAAGCGGGAAGCGAAAAAGCGTTAAATGCGAAAAGCGAAAAGGTAAAAAGCGAAAAGCAAAAAGGCGAAAAGCGAGAAGCGAGAAAGCGAGAAGCGAAAAAACGAGAAGGGAGAAAGCGAAAAGCAAAAAGGCAAAAAGCGAGAAGCAAGAAAGCGAAAAGCAAAAAGGCGAAAAGCGTGAAGCGAAAAAGCGAGAAAGCGAAAAGCAAAAAGGCGAAAAGCGAGAAGCGAGAAAGCGAGAAGCGAGAAAGCGAGAAAGCGAAAAGCGAAAAAGCGAGAAGCGAAAAATCGAAAAGCGAAAAGCGAAAATGCGAAAAGCGAGAAGCGAGAAAGCGAGAAAGCGACAAAGCGAAAAGCGAAACGCGAAAAGCGAGAAGCGAGAAAGCGAAAAGGCGAAAAGCGAGAAGCGAAAAAGCGAGAAGCGAAAAAGCGAGAAGCGAAAAAGCGAGAAGCGAGAAAGTGAGAAGCGATAAAGCGAGAAGCGAAAAGGCGAAAAGCGAGAAGCGAAAAGCGAGAAGCGAAAAAGCGAGAAGCGAGAGGCGAGAAGCGAGAAAGCGAGAAGCGAAAAAGCGAAAAAGCGAGAAAGCGAAAAGGCGAAAAGCGAAAAAGCGAGAAGCGAGAAAGCGAAAAGGCGAAAAGCGAGAAGCGAGAAGCGAAAAATCGAGAAGCGAGAAAGCGAAAAGGCGAAAAGCGAGAAGCGAAAAAGCGAGAAAGAGAAAAGCGAAAAGGCGAAAAGCGAGAAGCGAAAAAGCGAGAAGCGAAAAAGCGAAAAGCGAGAAGCGAAAAAGCGAGAAAGCGAAAAAGCGAGAAAGCGAGAAGCGAGAAAGCGAAAAGCAAAAAGGCGAAAAGCGAGAAGCGAAAAAGCGAGAAGGGAGAAAGCGAAAAGGCGATAAGCGAAAAAGCGAGAAGCGAGAAAGCGAAAAGCGAAAAGGCAAAAAGCGTGAGGCGAAAAAGCGAGAAAGCGAAAAGCAAAAAGGCGAAAAGCGAGAAGTGGGAAAGCGAGAAAACGAAAAGCGAAAAAGCGAGAAGCGAAAAATCGAAAAGCGAGAAAGCGAGAAAGCGACAAAGCGAAAAGCGAAAACGCGAAAAGCGAAAAAGCGAGAAGCGAGAAGCGAAAAAGCGAGAAGCGAAAAAGCGAGAAGCGAAAAAGCGGGAAGCGAGAAAGCGAGAAGCGAAAAAGCGAGAAGCGAAAAGGCGAAAAGCGAGAAGCGAGAAAGCGACAAAGCGAAAAGCGAAAACGCGAAAAGCGAGAAGCGAAAAAGCGAGAAGCGAGAAGCGAAAAAGCGAGAAGCGAAAAAGCGAGAAGCGAGAAAGCGAGAAGCGAAAAAGCGAAAAGCGAGAAGCGAGATAGCTAGAAAGCGAAAAGGCGAAAAGGCGAAAAGCGAGAAAGCGAGAAGCGAGAAAGCGAAAAGCGAAAAGGCGAAAAGCGAGAAGCGAAAAAGCAAAAAGGCGAAAAAGCGAGAAGCGAGAAGCGAGAAAGCGAAAAGCAAAAAGGCGAAAAGCGAGAAGCGAGAGAGCGAGAAGCGAAAAAGCGAGAAGGGAGAAAGCGAAAAGGCGAAAAGCGAGAAGCGAAAAAGCGAGAAAGCGAAAAGCGAAAAGGCAAAAAGCGTGAAGCGAAAAAGCGAGAAAGCGAAAAGCAAAAAGGCGAAAAGCGAGAAAGCGAAAAGCGAAAAAGCGAGAAGCTAAAAATCGAAAAGAGGGAAGCGAGAAAGCGAGAAGCGAGAAAGCGACAAAGCGAAAAGCGAAAACGCGAAAAGCGAAAAGGCGAAAAGCGAGAAGCGAAAAGCGAAAAGCGAAAAGGCGAAAAAGTGAGAAGCGAAAAAGCGAGAGGCGAGAAGCGAGAAAGCGAGAAGCGAAAAAGCGAGAAGCGAAAAAGCGAGAAGCGAGAAAGCGAAAAGCGAAAAGGCGAAAAGCGAGAAAACGAGAAGCGAAAAAGGGAGAAACAAAAAAGCGAGAAGCGAAAAGGCGAAAAGCAAAAAGGCGAGAAGCAAAAAAGAGAGAAGCGAAAGAGCGAGAAGCGAAAAAGCGAGAAGCGAAAAAGCGAGGAGGAAAAAGCGAGAAGCGAAAAAACAAGAAGCGAAAAAGCGAGAAGCGAAAAAGCGTGAAGTGAGAAAGCGAAAAGCGAAAAGGCGAAAAGCGAGAAAGCGAGAAGCGAAAAAGCGAGAAGCGAAAAAGCGAGAAGCGAAAAAGCGAGAAGCGAAAAAGCGAAAAGCGAAAAAGCGAGAAGCGAGAAGAGAAAAAGCATTAAGCGAAAAAGCGAGAAGCGAGAAAGCGAAAAGGCGAAAAGCGAGAAGCGAGAAGCGAGAAAGCGAGAAGCGGAAAAGCGAGAAGCGAAAAAGCGAGAAGCGAAAAGGCGAAAAGCGAAAAGGCGAAAAGCGAAAAAGCGAGAAGCGAAAAAGCGAAAGGGCGAAAAGCGAGAGGCGAGAAGCGAAAAAGCGAGAAGCGAAAAAGAGAGAAGCAAAAAGGCGAGAAGCGAAAAGGCGAAAAGCGAAAAAGCGAGAAGCGAAAAAGTGAGAAGCGAAATCGTGAGAAGCGAAAAAGCGAGAAGCGAAAAAGCGAGAAGCGAGAAAGAAAAAGCGAGAAGCGAAAAAGCGAGAAGCGAAAAGGCGAGGAGCGAGAAGCGAAACAGCAAGAAGCGAAAAGCAAAAAAACAAGAAGCCAAAAAGCGAGAAACGAGAAGCAAAAAGCGAGAAGCGGAAAATTTAAAGCGAGAAGCGAGAAACTAAACATCGAGAAGCGAAAAAGCGAGAAGCAAAAAGCGAGAAGCGAAAAGCAAGAAGCGAAAAGCAAGAAACCTAAAGCAAGAAGCAACAAGCGAGAAAGCGAAAAGCGAGAAGCGAAAAAAAGCCAGAAGCGAAAAAGTGATAAGCAAAAAGCGAGAAGCAAGAAGCGAAAAGCGGGAACCGAGAACCGAGAAGCCAATAGCGAAAAGCGAAATGCGCAGAGCTACAACTACAGCTACAGCGAAAATGCGAAAATCTACAGTGGTAAGCGAAAACCAAGAAGCGAGAAGCGAAAAGCGAGAAGCGAAAAGTGAGAAGCGAAAAGGTAGAAGCAAAAAGAATCGACTCAGGAAGTGATTGTTTTGCACAAAAGCATAATTAAATTTCGGTGTAACAATATTGCAGAAGTATGAGCTTCTTTTGAAAAATATTTGAAATGGGACTGATAAATTGCTTGCAAAATACTCGAAAGTGACTATAAACATTACTGAAAGACGATTCGAAAAAGAGTCACAAACGAACTAAAATATGATCCGAAAACAATTTGAATTCCACTAGAAAAGGGGTCAAAACGGACTTTAAACTTACATAAAAAAATACTCATAAGTGACTTATTAAGAAGAGTCGTGGGTAGTTAGTTACGTTTTTCTCCCGACAAAAGTATTTTTTATGCTCAGAAAATGCGCGCATATTCTACCTTTTTAGTCGTGCAGTGGAGTCGAAAAAGACTCAAATTTGCTGGCTGGGTTACTATAAGTATCTTGCAGCATATTTTGAACCATTAGGTATTTGCCGTTTTTGTTTTTCTAAACACAAAGTTACTAACGAAATAACCGAATCGCTTTCACCAATTATTTATTTCGTTGTCTACACTCACACACACACAGCTTGTTATTTCATATATTCATTCACCCATTCATTCATCTATTCAAATATTTATTCAACTTTAGTGATTCGTAGTTGATTTGATTTAAAGCATATTACCTTATGTTTTGTTCACAATATATCGCCCGAAGGCAAAGAAAAAAGACTCTAACAGAATTCACACACGCATACACATGCATATGCATGTTATTGCAAACACTTAGAGACATTTGGATGCAAGTAAGAAAACCTGAATGTGCTTATGTGTGCATTTGTTTTAGGTGTATATTAGTGTTGTTAAAATAATATGAAAAGCTTAACGTTATGCTGTTTTAAATATAATTTATATTACTTATGTGTGACTGCAAAAGAGGAAAGGAATAGTGGAGGTAAAATTATTGCTAGATAATACAATTAAGAAGCCCATACCGATCAAGGCCATAGTAAGTCCAGAACTTTTACAGCTACCGTGTAAGTTACGTAAGAAAAACTACTGCGAAGTACATTGAAGGAGGTTTAGAAAAGTCAAATATTAACCTGTTAGTGTTTTCCTGTTGAATGATCCTTAAAAAAATAAGATTTAAAAACATGTAAACGTCTGTCCTATTAATATTCAAAAAGCTAATTTGCGATAAAATGAAATGTTACTGATTCAAGATGAAAGGATTATTAGCACGCTAATATTAGGCTGAATTCAAAATATTGTAATTTTAGTTCAGTTTTTACATATTGGGTCCTTCTACTCCTGTCAAGGGCATTAGACTGCTAAATCTTGTCGTTAGGTTTCCACTTAAAATGGTTACAACCCTTATAAATTTGGTTAAGTTTATTTGCTTTTAGTGAATTTTAAATTCGAGAGTCAAAAAATATCTTTAAAGTTGTATATGGGCAATTCCATTGTGACGGGTGTGACCATTTTGCTCTGGTTTTTGCTTACAACTTAAACAAATGAAAATTTTGGTTTAAAAAAAGGCAATGATTTCCAAGGGTGGTACATTTTTAATTTCATAAAACATTTCATTAAAAACATAATTTCTGCTCAAATAAGGTACACTTTGGTAGCCCACTGGTTGTGATGTTACAGAATATTTAGAAAATTAAAAGGATTTTAATAGGTAGACAAAGAGTAATTGAATGTTTAGTTAAACATCGCTAATTTCTTTGCAAAGTATTTTATTAAACAATTTACCTCATGGCTCTGTAATCTTGAGCAGTAAGCTTTATTTTTAATTTCTCCTCATCCTCACCTAAAAAAAAATCCCGCATACAATAATTCTATTTTCTCGTTCTAGCTTTAGCCCGACAATTTTCCCAATTGTGGTCCACAACCCAATTTAATCCAGGTTCATGACCTTAGCCCAGGTAATGTTACGAATCCATATCTCAATCTTCCAGTAGTAGTGGCCAATTTGTAGTCTTACATCTTTCGGTTTTTAATACAGCTTAAGAGCTGAATGAGAAATAATGCGTTTGTGGGATATATTATTTCTAATTGTATTGTCTTGCTCCAAGGCTGACATTGTAAAGTCCATGTTTTTCACAAGGCCCTTTAATAATCTACTACAAAGCAAAACAAAACTTGATTCTTAGCAATTGGTCTTTTTCTAACACTCTACACTTAACGAAAAAGTTATAGGACAGATACAGATGACTCTCTGGTGCTCATGCCTATCTTAGTTTGTCTAGCCCTCATACAAACTCTCGGGTCCCAATCAGCAATGACTATTAGAATTTGTTATCATTTGTGTTTTTTCAAAGCTGACCGATGTGCCCCGATAGATCAGTGGTAAGTGCGCGAGTCAACCAATATTGGGGTTGTGGGTTCAATTCCCACCAGAAATTCTGGCAAGTTTGCTTTATACTACTTTGCTTTCTTTTTTATTCTTCTCTCCATTTTTGCTTTGCTTCTACGTCCCTCTTTTCTATCTTCCTCACCAAGTAGCACAAAGGGACCAAATTAAGCGGACCCAAATGAGTTGTACTTTTCCTTTAATCTAACCTTACCTTACCTAACCTGACCTAACCTAACCTAACCTTACCTAACCTAACCTAAACCTAACCTAACCTAACCTAACCTAACCTAACCTAACCTAACCTAACCTAACCTAACCTAACCTAACCTCACCTAACCTAACCTAACCTAACCTTACCTAACCTAACCTAACCTAACCTAACCAAACGTAATCTAACCTAACGTAATCTAATCTAACCTAACCTAACCTAACATAGCTAAAACCTAGCCTAACCTCTGTGACAACATAAATCTTCTGAGATCTTCGGCCCATACTTACATCTTCAAGACCAATATTCCATAATATCCTCATGTGGACAAAATAAAGTAGAAACTTTCCTTATATTGGCTACCTTATTTCGACTAAGCTTTTTACACATTGCTAAGTAAGACCGCGCGGAGAATGGCAGGCTACTGTCGCTTGAAGTGTGTTGCTCATGGTATGAGTGATTTCAACTAAAACCCGCCCTTGGACCTTAGTAAGAAGCCTCTTATAACATACCGCATCTATTCACTTCCACCTCTCAGTGCGTACTTTAGCATGTGTCTTAAAACGATCGTGTAAGTTCAGTTGACCACCTTTGTTTGCAAGTTTGATCTGTTTTCTGTGAAATTTTTGCCCTAGGAAACCTTTCTTTGTATACTTCTTTGCTATAGGAAGTAACTCTCAGATAGTTGGTCTTAAGCTCACACTAGCTTAAGTTTCACCGCATTGAGTGTCAAACTTCTAAAAGCATTTAATGAGCGCTTTATCTCTTTAAATTTAGGAGAAAGCCGCTCGAAATAATACATATTATCTCGTTTTCCAATTTTATCAAATTTTTGACAAATTTTTTCGTTTTTCTCTTGTTGGGCACCGCTGCTCTATTATTGCTTTAATCTTTACGGTTATTTGGTGGGTGTTTAGTCATTTTTCTTTTTTCTCATTGATTACACTCAATGTGTTTTAGAACGCGAATATCTAAGTACATAAAGAATTTATTTTATATTTTATGTGTGTGTGCATATCGTTACCCTTATATAAAAGGCCCTAACTCGTATTTTCAAGTCATAAGTTTTTTGGCTAGTTTTGATATATAAGCAGACCATTTATCGAAATAAACAAAAATCTTGATTTATAAAAAATGAGAGTTAGGACCTTTCTATATCAAGGTAACGATATACATATGCATTAGACAGTATCTAGACATATTCCCCTATACTTATACAAGAAGTTCGTTTTTATTTAGAAATAAAATATTTTCAATATTATCACATTCTAGTGTATGTGTGGTCTCTTGTTCCTTTTCTTTTTCAAAGCATTCAAATCATTATTTCTAGAATTTTAACTTAAGTTTATTCCTGTTTGTCGCCAATATTTTAATATTGTTATGGTAGTTCGCTCGTTTATACTTTTTCTATTTTCCTACTTTTCATGTTGTTGAAAATAATTACAAGAATGATGATGATGTTGGTGCTGTTGCTTAGTTCGCTTCTCTATGTATTTGCCTATGCATGTGCAAGCGTATTTGTGTGTGTTAATATCATTGTGTTTGTGTGTGTGCAGGGAGTCCTTTGCTGTCCTCTTTTTAACTGTCATTATCCTTATTTTTATAATTTGATTATATGGAATTTTCATTGTTCACAGCAGCAGTGACATTAAGAAACAAGTCGTTAAAGGAATGAATTTAACTTAAACTCTTTGTGCGTGTATGTGTGTGTGTTTTGTTTGTAAATTTTCTTTTCTATTCATTGTTCTTTTTTAAATTGCGACTAAATGAGTTTAAACGGAAAATAAAACGTTCTATTATGAACCGCATGGATACTTTATATTTCCTTAATAAAGCAGAGATTTTAAATTAATAGAGACAGCAGACATATGGTTGTAAATTAATATGGGAATATATGCGATTAAAATTGGTTTATCGTATAAAACAGAAATGTTAGAATACATTTTTGTGCGAAAAATTTATTAAGCAACTGGTAAGGACTTATTTGGTAGAGTTAGTTCTTTTTTTATTGGATGCGATTGTATATAAAATATAAACTGTTAAAAAAAATTATTCCTTCTCTGCTTACTTAGGGAATGGTCCCTAAGCCGCAGTATTTTTTTTGGTATCAGAAAAATAGGTTATGCGAAGGAGGAAAGATGAAGTAGTATTTATGGATATTCGCTTTAAAGTTTTCTAAATGAAGTTATTTTTACCTATAGACAATGCAACTAAAGGTAATATTTCTCTGTATTGCATGGTGCAACTCATTGGCAACTCGCCAACAAATGGGCTTCCTTCTTAAAGTACCCATATCATATACAATATTTCGGGTTTTAGGAACGATACCCCTGATTTCTAAGAAGCTTGTTCTATCAATATCAGTAGATACCATTTACAGATTACGGCAATGCTGGAGTGCACAACGTCACCAAAGGTTACCTTCTTCCGTTTCTAAACATAGTCAAATAGCTCAAAATTAAAATGGGCCTTGGACCCGGAGGTAAGAGATTTGCCTGTGGTATAAAAGGTCAGGTGCCGTGAAGTAGTTCCTACACCAATTTAAAAAAAATCTATACACAAAGAAACATTAAATTTTTTAGATAAAAAACCTTTTCCTTTAGGGGAATTCGCACTGGAGTTCAGAGTTTTAAGAGTTTCTGCCTCCTCAATACACCACTCGTTAATAAAGACGATGCAGCATCATTAATTGTATACTTATTTGTTAATCAAAACATTGGAACTTATGAGCATCAAAATGTACCCTATTCTTTTGGGCTCGATAGGAGATAACGTTTATGTATCGGTTAGGTGCGCCTCTCGCATTCTGCATACACGCAGAGAAAAAACATGATAGGTAAATGGTCATTGCGGTCATAATTTGTTTATAGTAGTCCCTTATAGTTCAAACAACTAAATATAGTAGTCAAGATAGCATATGAAAATTTTTTTTTATCCTAATCTTTTTAGTATTAGTTTTAACACAATAATATGATCATTGATACTGAAGTAATAAATGTAGTAGCACTAACTATGTTGTAAGAAATTAAATGTTTCTAACAAAAAATTTATATAAAGAAAAATTATTTTCACTTTATTTGTTTGTGTTATTTATAGCTTAAAGTGCTATTTAAAATATATGATAAAACATAAGAAAAATTAAATATGTATTAAATATGTTTTGCCAACCTACATAAATATATAAAACTAAAATAAAATTATTTAAATTTGACAATAATAACATTTTTATAAATAGCATAGTTGTACAAAAATGGACTGTTTGTTATTATTATTACTTATTCCTAAAAGGTACCAATTTTTGCAATGCAAAAAATTCAATGGTAATACGACCAGCATATGTTTGTGCAGAATATACAATTTTTTAAGACGCTTTCAAAAGCCGAAACGAGCGTCATTTCAGGTTTAAATTTTAGAAGTGCGGGTTGTGCTTAACTTAAATGTGAGCAAATTTAAAATAATAAAAATAGTTTTTGAAAAAAAGCCATTAGGACAATAGATTTTAATAAATTTTTAACTGCAATGCATTTATTGAATCGGGTAATTAATGTCTAATTTAAATTGTGACGTACAAAACATACATAAGTTGTTCTATTTTCAGCAAACATCTCAACATGTGATTTTATTATATGGTTGGACCTTTTTTTTAATGGATATTGAGCAGTGGATTTTGTGAATGTTTTTACAATAAAAAATTTATAAAATTAACTTTGTTTTTTTTTATTTAAATATAAATATATGTGAATGTGTACATAAACATATGCAAATATGTATTTATTAATTGTTGAATTATTTTCTAAATACTTGTGTTGGTTATGTATGTATGTAATTTTTTAAGAAAAATTAAATTCAAAACTATTTATTTCTTAATAAAAAAATAAAAACCACAAAAGTTGATTATTATTACTATTAGAAGCTTTTATAGTTTTAGGAAACATATTTATTTGTTAAAGGTGATACTTTAAATAGCTCTCGCAAACATAAATATATGTTCGAGAAAAGATTTTAAATGGTCCATATGAACAAAAAAATATGTTCAATGTGAGCATAAACCATGGTTAGCATGTACAAACATATAATGGTCCACAAGATCTTGCCATAAATATGTTTGATATAATCATTAAGCCAATCATTAATGATAGTTTGTGTTTGTGATTGTATCAACCATGTTTTTTCTTTGCGTGTAAGAGCCTCAAAAATAATTGAACCAAAAAGCTGGGATTAAAGTCAAATGGGCATGAATGGCATATGCTGCTGTTGTCTAAAAGGAAATTAAAGATATTATAGGCTTCTAAGCTTGACATTAAAGGCTCTTTAAAATTCGGGAAGTTGGTGATAGCGGCAACTGTGAATTGCCTGCAAATTTCTCAGCAACACGGTTAGCTTTTCCAACCGCTTTAGTAAATAATTTAAAATTTCTCAAAAAAGCAGGTATTGAAGAACCAAAAGATTTTACTGCCTTTAGGGACTGCAAGAACCTTTTAAACCAGACGCTGTAAAGTACTTAAAATAAGCTGCCTCCTTTTTGAGTAGCGAGGCAGAATGCTTCCTTTCTGGACCTGACTACAGCTTTCCAAGTCTTGTAAACCAAGATTTTTCAAGATACGATAGTGTCTTAATTTCTATTTAATGCATTGAATTACCGTCAAAGGAACATGGTTTAAAATGAAATTGTCTAAAAACTTACACCGCGATCCTTTCTATGAATAAAAATGGAACGTTTTTTGGCGGTTTTGGAAACGTTAGAAAGTTTGGAGAACAAATAGAGGTAAAAATGGTGTAATAGCCCAACTTGCCGAGAAGTTACAGAATATTAAATTCGTTTTTTTTAGGCTGCGAAGTAAGAAAAACACGAATGGTATAATTGTTGTGCCCTTTAACATACCAAATATGTGTTGGTTCATTTACTATTTGCGTAGGATTACTGTGCGCAGCGAAAAAACACAACATAAATAAGAGCCGTCTGAAGTCGTATGGTCAGATTGGCGAAGACAACAAGATTTGGGAATTTTAAATTTACCATTAAGAACGACTTGGACATGAACTGACGAATTATCTGACCTGAGGAACCTAAACTTTTTCGCTGCAACGAAGACCCAGTTGTGGAATAGCAAACAGTTGTCGAATTGTCAAGAATTCTCTAAGAAGACCCATATTAAACAACAACCATGGAAATACTGAAACTAAGGACAAATGAAATGAGCAAAGTGATAAGCGTTCTGATGGGTCATTTAAATCATGGACGGAGGTATACTCCATCGGATGATGGTTAAAGAGAATGGTTATTGTAAGAGGTGCAGGGAGTAAATCGAATCCATGAAACACTTTTTAGTATGACCCCTTAAGGAGGTGTAAACTTGGAAACTCTTAGAAAATTCATCCGCATCACAAGAATATTGTGAAATCTTTAATACTTTTTGTTTATATTTCCAATTATTTTCTAAATGCAAGAAACGCACAACAAACTGGTCCCTGGCTTAAGTATATGCCCTGCGGGATTTGAAACCTTTCCTTAGGATGCCCTCCTTTCGACCTTACCTTTTACAAACAATAAAATAAGTTATCGCTAAGTGTTCTTAGATTAGCAATTTAAATTAAAATTAATTGCCAGTTTAACAAAAATAATTATTTAAACAAGTTTTTTCTTTGATTAAACTTAAGAAAATCTATATATATAAAGGAATAACGTTACTGACTGACTGACTTACTGACTGATTCATCATCGCACAGCCCAAACGCGCAGAGCTAGAAACCTGAAATTTCGACTGTGGGTACCTTTCCTTATGTTTAGATCCACTAAGACTGGCTTTCGGGAAATTCGGACCTGAAGGGGCTTAAAATGGGCCAAATATGGAAATATCCGAAAGTTAATATCTCCTAAACTACAAACGATAGAAACAAAATTTAAAAAGGATCGTATTTTACTCAAAAAATAAGCAGACCCGTGTCTGGCATTTTTTCAAAATATTAGACCCTTAAGGCTAAAAAAGGGTAAAAACTAAATTTTGATAGTGCCTAGGTCCACTTTGTAACTTCTAAACGAGTAAAGGTCCAGACATAGTTCAAAATGCAATCGACAGATACTAAAAAAATATGAATACGTTTTTGCCACTTTTTTGAAATTTGGACGTTGAGGGGTAAAAAAAGGGTTCAAAAATGGGTAAAAATTCTATATTGGTACTTTTTGTAACTTTTGAACCAATAGAGATAAATACGTAATATAAATTACGTTCGACAGGTATCGACAAAATAAGAATATGTTTTCGATACTTTTTAAAAATTTTGGACCCTTAGGCACAAAAAAGGGTACAAATTACATATTTGTAATTTTTTGGTACTTTTTGTAACTTCTTAACTAATAAAGGTAAAAACATAGTTTAATTTGCGTTCGACAGGTCAGGACAAAATATGAATATATTTTTTATACTTTTTTAAAAACCTAGACCCTAAGGGGCAGACAAAAGAGTACAAATTTGTAAAGTGGTACTTTTTACGTACTTTTTGTAGCATCTGAGCCAAAAAAGATAGAAATATAATTCAAACTGCGTTCGACAAGTCTTGACAAAATATAAATATTTTTTTATACTTTTTACAAACTTAAGACCCTAGGGGATAGAAGAAAGGGTACAAATTACATTTTGATACTTTTTAGGTACTTTTTGTGATTTCTTAACCAATAAAGGTAGAAACTTCATTTAAATTGCGTTTTGCAAGTAATAGTTTAAGAAATAAAGGCACAAAACATCACCTTCACTAAATAAATTTCTAAAACTGCGCTTACGAAGTAGCGGGTCACGTGCTAGTCAAATATAATACAATTGCATAAAATTTATTTCGTTTGCACATTTTTGCAAGTACGTGTGTATGCAAATGTTAACAGACTTATGCAACATAATAATTAACAAGTCACAGCAATGTGTTCAACTACTGAGTTCATAAATATCGACAACATGTTTATCACGCACTGTAGAGGTATTCGTTCGTAGTAGACCAAAACAATTGTTAATGCACATGTAATAGACCATTTTTACAACAGGTATTAAAAAAAAATCAAGAAAATATCTGGAAAAAATAAAGCAAAAACAAGAATTGATTAATTCATCATACCACAAAAACGTGCATGAATATATAAAATGTTCCCATCTAATTGCATATACATACACTTGCCTCTATATATTTATGTAAAAACACAATTGCATATCTAGTCTGTAACGAGGTGGTACACGTGGTTTTTTACCAGCCAACAACCTGAAACAGTTAAATAATAACAAAGAACTCTACTACGAATCGCGAATAACAAAAACAAAATTAATAAACTTGAACAACAACAAAAAAAGCTCCGTTCCAGATTCAGTTTTTTTTTCATTAAAAAATCTATTGACAGCATTTCATAATATTGCCAGACAGTTACAGCCAAACACGGAAGCAGCAGCATGCAAGCCGCAGCAGCCGTAACAGGAACACAACAACAGCAAAAAAATAAAAGAGAAATAAAAACGGGATGCACCATCAAAGTTTACCCGCAATAATATCAACACTAGAACAGAATACACACACATATCAAGCATAAATAAATAACGATATTAAAATTAATTTCTGTTGTAGAACCGATATGCCAGCCGTAAATGGTGGGAGGTAGGGTTGCCAGATACCAAAAGTCATATAACTGGATAATGGAAAAAATTCACCTGAATTTTGAAAAAATTTACTCATATTAAATTTTTTATTTTTTAGGTCGACAGACATTCTGTTCTTTTCCTGTAAGTGTAGATTTTTTAACATTATAAAAGTCATTTCATAAAAACTATTGCTAAATGGTATGGAAAGGACAAACGAAATCAATTTATATAGATTTTCTTCTTTATTTTTTCCAGATTTTTGAAATGGATGGAATATTTTTTGGTAAATTATCAAAGGCTTCTTGCAGGCAGCAGAAGTCCGTGTGCGAAATCTCGTTGTCAAATACTTTTGATATTTCTAAAATATTTGAAGGTTTCGAAGTTTTGTTGTAAAGTAATTCATCTCCGAAATCACATCGTTGCTCCAAGAAAGCAATAGAATTTCTTAAAAAGTGATTTGGTTCTAATTTATTTTTTTTTTTGCAGGAAACCTTTTTAAATCAGTTGCAACTTTGCTTCCAAAAAACTTGTCTTTTAACCAATTTTTTAGACGATTCGAAAGTTTACTCAGAATACTGTGCAGTTCTAGAATAGTACAGTGATCACTTCTTAGCGCTTATACTGCTGAATGAAATCCATGCATTACGTTAAGCATATAATACTTATCATAACCATTTATTCTTAACCATCATTAGCTACACCATAAGCATCAAATCAGCAGATAACCTTCCGACAAGCACGTTTATATTTACCGGTCGATTGCTGGCAAAAGAGAAAGCCATCTTGTAGGGAGGGACATGGTATATGTAACAAAATTTTTTCTGTCTTTAGGTTTAAACGTTTTTCTATGAAAAATATTAAGTTAATTAACAAAAATATTATTTTTCAAAATTAAAGAAACTCCTTTTTAACTGGACAAATCGCATTTTAACTCTTAACTGAACCAGGCAAAAAACTGAACAATCTAGGCCATTCCAAGCCGTCTGGCAGCCCTAGTGGGAGGGTAAGCTGAAAAGGTTTTTGAAGATTGGAAAAAAATATTGTTATTCAAAAGCAAGATTGCTTAAATTATTCTAATATCTCATGGTTTCCTTTTCTTCGCCAAAAGTAAACCAGAAGGAGTCTCTGGTTTAACGGGTTCTTACAGTATAATCAAAACACAGATTTTGAGTTACGCAAGTTCATTCTTTAAAGATCTGGAAATATGTTTGTTTCAAAGTAGGAAATACAAAGTACCTTTCGTGTCTTATCCTAACGCTTGCTTATCAGGTAAAATGAAACTATTTGTAGTTCTACATCCTGTTACACTTTTATAAAGCTAAAGTCTAACCCACTTAGCTATCTGTGAATTTTTAAGGTACAATTTTAGTAAAAGAACACTTTTCAGTCTTCTCTTTTATAATAAAATAGTAGTTACTGCACAACAACAACATCGTCGAGTTTTATTTTTTATCTCTGTTAAAGAATAGAAGATGGGCTTTCAAAAGTTTAAAAAAGGATACAGCTGGAAAATACATTTTAACTGGATAAAAATACACAAACATCTATATATAACAGCATGAAAATCATGCTACTGGCAGTTCAAAAATGAATGCTGTGAATACAATTCCACGCTGTCTGGCAAAAGTAAAGCAACTAAAAACCGAACTACAACAGCAGCAGAAACAAAAATAGTCAACAAACAAAATGAAATGAACAAAAAGATAAAACAAAAAATGTGGCAGCATATAAAAGGAATGAGCATATCTGTAGACAAAACAGACAGACAAATAAACGGGATCACAAAAATTCGTATGGATGTTAACACAAACATTCATACTCAAACACATTTTCCACATATACTAGTGCATATTTGTATGCGGTAGTAAAATAAGTTGGCAACAAGAAGAGCAATAGACCGGCAGCATTCAAAACAGAACGCAAACACAGCAGCAAACAAAGCTAAAACAACACCGCATGAACAACAGCAACAACAGAAAAAAGACAGGGGAGAACAACAGAAACCATAAGAACAAAAGCAATAACAATTTTATATCAACAGAACAGCAATCAGAGGTGCCACATTGATTCGATTTTAATTTAATAAAAAAAATTTAAAGATTAAATTTTTGATTGAATTTAAAATATATAAATAATTATCAGATATAAATTGCATTTAACAACACAAAAGTAGGGAAAAGCAATTTATAGGTTTTAAAATAGATGAACCGTGATCTACCTTCGCCTTTCAGACCACAGCACAAATAAAATCAAACGGTCTACAGGGTACAATGCTAATAAATTGATATGAGGCACCCCGTCAGACTAAGGAAATTCCAAATAAAAAGAACCCTGAATTAAGTATAATGATGAGCTTACTAACGGGATTCCCAGAAAAAAAACTTGAAGAAATTCGTGCATTTATTGAATTTCTGCTACTTGGAATGATTTTGTGCTATTTTTTTACAATTTGTATTACCCAATTTTTTTCCGTATCTAGAAATACACAACAAACCGAATACTGGCTCATGCGTATGTATGTCCTTGAGGAGATCTACCCTTTATACCATACCTTTTTTAGGGTGGTATTGGTATATATAGATTTTTTCAATTTAAACCGGAAACTAACGAGCTAAAACATTACTTAAAATTTTTTAAAAAGGATTTTTATCTATGTGGCATCTTTGAACACAGCAAACAGAGTTTAACGTCGACTACACGAGACAAAATGGAATTTTAATGATAGTAAAAATAACAACAAAAGCAACAACAATATTATTGCCGGCATTTGTACATACACATGTATGTAATACACACACATGTAGAGTTTTTCAAAATTTCACATGCACTTTTAGACGACGAGGAAGGAGTGGGTGGGAGGTTAAAAATAACAACAACAAAAGTAAAAACAAGTATGTATAAAAGTACAATCATTTAAAAATTATAAAATGAAAAAAATAGGAAACCAACATATACATACACAAATTAGAGTTTATATACTGTGTATTTTCAAAAGGATATATTAAATATGTTTTTTACAGTCATTCAAAATAATAGCAAAGATATGTGACAGATCTGAAAATAATGCTAAATATACTACTCTCTGGCATTAAAATTGATTTTTGTGTAGAACACGAATAATTTGTTTTAACAATTTGTATGTTTAGATTTGTATTAAAGTTCTATATGAAGAATATAAAAAATATCCTTTTTGCTCTAATGATAATAAAATACGAGAAAAGCCTCACACGGTGATCGTTCTGTGTGTACGTATATATTTTTATTAATCGGAAGAAAAAGAAGCAAAAAAATTTCTACCATATATAAAACCCCATGCATGCCTTAGTGCTATTTTTTTAATCACAACTGTGTAGTTGTATGAACTATGAATATGAAAAACAACAATCAGTGACATTGAAATGCAGAAGATTTAAGAGGGGCTCCTTTTTCCTTCAGGAGCGAGCGTTTTGTTATGAACTATGAATTAGAATTTACGCAGACAATTTTAAATTAGTTATAGTGTTGGATCTGGCATCTTTTTTAAGCGAGAAAGTTTTTTATACGTGGGGTATGTAGGTTACTATATGATAGGAATACCATCCATATCGCTTACTACTGCGCTATTACTAGTCAGTAAATTTTAAAAGAGAGTTGTCTAGGCTAGATCGTTTATATAATTCTAGCAACTTAGTTTATATTCCTAAAAATGAGAAAAAGTGCCAAATATATAAAAAAAAGTACTTTTCGACCACCCAGTTGCCTTTCGACCTCAACATTTACTTCTTTAATTTAATATTTCTATTTATAATTTCACAAAATGCAAAAACTGACAAAAGTGTGGAAAAATTTCTTTTGGCTTCTTAGATAACTTCTAATCTCTATTGGGGTCAACAGACCCTTATTTCATATATCTTGTACCCAAGACCTCAAAATACGCGGAAGAGTACCAAAGAATGTAAGAAACGTACTTTTTGACAAGCTGGTTCAAAAGTCGGGATTTTTATTTTTTTAATTTTTTTTATTAAATCCAAAAATGTTGAAAATTTATTTTTTGTCCACTTTGTTGGCTTTCAGTTCAAAGCCCTCTTTTAATATTTGAATACTAATATGTAATTTCAAAAAATGCAAAAAGTACCATATAATACTATATTTAACCCTTTTAAAGGCCCTTTATGGAACAAAATTTAAAAAAAGTGCCTGAAACCTATTCATACTTTTTTCAAAACAACCTGATCTCAATTATTTTCCTCATATTTTTATTGGTCCAGAAATTACAAGTTGGACCCAAGCAGTATTAAAATAAAGTTCAATTTGTTTTTCCTTTAGGGATTAATTTTTGAAAAAGTAGTTAAAACTTTTTAATTTTTTTTGAAACCTATCGAACGCGATTTAAAATTTGCTTTTTCTCTATTGGTTCAGAAGTTGTAAGCTGAGCTTAACAATGCCAAAAGACCCCTTGGGTCCTTTTTTCTACAAAGTACCCAAAATATATTCCAATATTTTTTTTTAAACCAGTAGAGAGCAATTTGAGTTTTGTTTCTATCTTAATTGGTCAAGAAGTACCAATACACAATTTTTCTACCTTTTTTATCCCTTATGGTAAAAACTTAGGAAAATGGGCAAAAAAACACATTCAGATGTTTTTAGCCCTGTCGATGGCACTTTGAATTACATTTATATCTTTAAATGCTTAGAAGTAACATGGTAGACCCAGGCACTATCAGAACTTGATTTTTTGTTTCTATTTTAGCGCTTTGAATCCAAAGGTTCCAATAATGTATAGATACGTTTTCATAATTTTTTTTTAATTTCTTTTCTATCCCGTATAGTCGAGGAGATATTAACGTTTCGGTTTTTCCATACTTGGCCCTATTTTACCACCTTTGGGACCGAATTTCCCAAAACCCCGTTTTAGTGGTTCTATAACTAAGGAGAGGTACCCACAGTTAAAATTTTAGGTCTAGCTCCACTCGTTTTGGGCTGTACGATGAAAAGTCATTCAGTCAGTCCATGAGTCAGTCAGTCAGTAACCAACGTAATTCGTTAAGGTTTAGATTTATAGACTATTTTAGGATAACTGCATACGGTTTTGGTAACGAATGACCAGACGAACGAGCTAAACTGAAATCTGCTACATACCTCTTATGCGGAATTAGTCACAATTCCACTAGTGGCCATTAAGAGCGGTATCTTCAAATATAAGGTAGCGTATTCTGAATAAATGTTGGGTTTGTAGGGTGATGCAGCGCTCTATGGATTACAGGGGTATGATTAGTCGGAAGGATGTATGGAGGTTGATGCTAATTTTAATGGTTCATTGGGTTGTAGGTACGCCCGAAAGTAGACTTTTTTTCTTTTCTAAATTGCCCCTGTCGTAGTTTGATAATAGGAATAATGAGGAGATGGATTTTCATCCTTTCTGTGAATGTTCTGCCAAAGCTATAAGAAGGTATAGCTTTCTTGCTGATTATATACTACATCGACTTAGAGAGCTATCAAGGTTCAGGTTGAGAAACCTCTTAAACAAAAGTTTGGTCTAGTACTTTAGGTCTAAAGCCAAGTACGAGGTACGGAATAGTACATCTGATGAGTTGGTTGTGTCAAAACATGGTCATTCTATACCTTACTTGACATCTTGGAGGCAGGGCAAGATACCATGTATTTATTTGTTATTATTTAAAAAAAACCTTTTTAAATCTCATATATTTTTTTGTTTTCATTTTTTAGGCCAAATTTTCTTAGTCGATTTAAAAATGCTCTAAACAGTAAAATCTATATTAAAGGAGATTTATGTATACTCCCCTCTTAGTTGCTAATTCGCAAGCCCTTGTTGTTTAACATACAACAATAATAACGAAAGTTGAAACGATTGCAGCGAAAGCATAAGCATTAGCAGCAGTAAACTTATTTTATATCATCAAAAGCACTTTTGCTTGAACTTTTAATAAAAACACAAAAATCCCTTCCTCAATGAATTTTCTGTAAATGACGGTGCACACAAGAACAGTTGCACGAGCTCACACAAACACACATACACAGATACAACAAATTTGCGTTAACACGGCAATAAGGATATACACAAAATAGTATGTATCTGGTATCTATTGTAGTTGTAGAAAGCGGCATAAACAGAAACACATACAGATATACAAATACATACACATATGTATAGTCGTATAAATAAAATTTTTCTCTTTGTTTCTGTTTTATTTTTTTGTTGTTTTTGTTATTTTACTCGTATTGTGTTTCAGCCATAATGTTCCTACGACTACGACAAGTACTACCACAATTTGATAGTACGACGTACAATTAAGGATACTTGAATTTGATTACATTACTGGAACATTTTAAAGTGTATTTTCTAAGGTGAGTATTTTTGAACTTCGAAAGCTCTCTTCGTTAAATCCAATTCTTTTTTATATCGTTTCCATAGGAATAGTTCTCTCTTAGTTTTTATTGCATGTGTTTGTGATATAAAAATTAATAGACTATTCTGCATACATGTGCAAAACTGAAAGCATGCTTCCTTTTGTAATGACCATTTATATATTGTTGGTATGGATTGGGGTAGCGGTGGGGGTAACGATGGCAGACATACAGAACTATATACATTTTATTCAACATATTTTTAAGCCGAAAAATGCCGGCAACACTTGTTAAACGAATCAGGAACTTTTATGCGCTTCATGTTTAATAAAAATATACGAATTAAAACGAAGTTTTAGTTTTAAAAATATGGACTAGTTGTTGCTAATTATGGGTCTAGTAGTCACGATTTTGATAACAGTCGGCAGTTTAAACTTACCCTCTTACAAACGAACTTACATATTTGTATATGCCATCAGTATTAAAAATTTTCCTATAAGACTAGACTTGTCTATGGCAATATAACTCAAACTCCAAACCGAAAGTGTTTTAAAGCAATCATCAAAAATTGTATTGCATACTTTTAGGCAAAAATTATGTTTAGAACCACATTAACACACTTTTTTTTATAGTCACAGGAAAAACACTGAAATTTAAAATCTTTAATAATAACACTTTAAAATTTGTTTTCCTTGTCAAGAATTCTTTAATTTAGTTTTCAGTTTCTTTTACAAAAATATCTGTGTCTTTTATCAAAACTAACACTACCGAACCGAAATAAGCACAGGAGCAAAAAAAAAACTACGTCAACTACTGGTTGTACTATTTTTAATGGTTCTTCTGAAAATTAATTTATTTGTCGTACATAAAGCGGTTTAATGACCCGATGCTCTCGAACGATGACTCGTTTCTATATATTTAAAACTGTTATCGTGCTGTGGCCACCTTTCGTCATTATTACTTATTGTTATCATCCTTGCAATGATAATGATGTTGTTTTATTCTTATAAATGTGTAGTTAAGTTTCTTTAATGCAAGTAGGTTTTGGCCATATAGTATTTTATGGTTAACACATAAGTAGAAATGTTCTTAATATGAATTAATGTTCCTTTATGGCTTTTGCAGTTTTTTCCTCGTCTTTTATTTTATTACAGAAAACTTTTAATTTTATTGCTTGATGCTCTTAAATATTGTTATACATAGTGATTTTGTATGTGCTGTTGTTGTTGTTGCATTAAACATTGCCGCAAAGTGTGCTTTAAAATAGGATTTTGCTTTAATATAAAAAAACTTTAACATTCCCAACGATAGCAATGAAAAATTCTGTATAAAAAGATTGCACTTCTCATGCCGCTAAAACCATTTTCGAATTTACACAAAGTGCCTTTACAGGAACACTCGGAAATCATTTTAATTTTGCAAAAAACAGGCAATAAGTCCTAGAGAACCAATAAACTTCTCATGAACCCAAGCGCAATGCTCTTTTATATTAAACTTTCTTTTACTCTCTTTCTCTCTAACTTTCTCTAGCTTTCTCTGCCTCAAACTTCCGGAAACTCTTGTGTATAACAGTTATTAAAATTAGTTATACTCTTTTAATGTTGTAACATCCTTTTGCCCGGTTTTAGGTATTTTATTAAATCATGACGTCATAATTGTGCTGATTTTTGCAAATGGCAAAAACAACAAGGAAACAAAATAATACAGATAGAAGTATGAATGAAAATGGAGGTAAAGCTTTTAAATAATGATACCGAGACAAAAACACTAACATTTGCACTAATATAAAACAAAAAATGATAAACAATGGTTTTTATCTTGTTTGGCAAATTTGGAAATTTACAGGCTCTCATATCAAAACACACTTACAAACACATTTGCACACCTTAGATAATAAGGCCGATACAAATGTGTAATTTTGTACAAGTATCGGCGTCTGTTAACCGGTGAAAACTATGTGAATAAGTATATTTAAAAGAAGAAAATACTTTAACGAAATGGTTTATATAGTTTTAAAGTTCATTAAAAAAAATTAGACAAATTTAAGTAACACAAAAAATTTTTTCTTTTAAATTTTTGGGCCCCTTCGATTTTTTTAGGTAAAAAGCCAGTTACAAGATAGGGTAACACCATATTCAGCAACTTTGCCATGGTAAAAAAAAAGGAAATACATTTTTGCCAGAAATCACTCTACACTGAAGAGTACCCGGACTTGCTTTCATTTTCGGCATTTAAGCTACAATTTGACAGGAATAGTTTCAGGAGTAAAAGAATTTTTGACAATAGGCACTTTCATTTAGTAAAGATGGAGTAATCAGGACACCTGTAGGGCGCTTAGGATAATGTAGCCTTTAATTTGACAGTTGGAGTACTGGCATCTTATTAGCCAGTCTTAATGGGTCACCGGGTGTAAATTAACGCGCAGTAGAATAAGGCTCCTGTCGAATAACAAATATGAAAAGCTTTCACTTCACCATTTCTGTAAATGTGCTGCCTTAGCAGCGAGCAAAGATGTATGTATGGATATCTGAAAAGATAATTACGAAGAATATTCTCAACTATCAACCAGAGGTCGAAAGACCATGTGGAAAAATAAACATAAAAAGACATTACTAAAAATATAGAGAATAGCAAATGTCTGATGTCCCCTTGCCCACAACCAGAGACTTTACAAAGTCTACTGTAGAAGCACTTTTTCAATCACTTCTGTTTCGGATTTGCAGCAATTGTTAATGGCAAATGGGGGTTTCAAGGGTTTCAATTTCCTGCTCAACCTCGCACAAATTGCAGAAGTCCGAAGAATTCTCATCATACTTACTGGCCATATATTTCACATCGATGTGCCCTGTGAAAATCCCTATTATTCACCTCAGACTTCTCCTATTTAGGCCGAGCCACAGAAGTCTGGAATTCTCGCAATCAGCCTTGTTTTCCGAGGTTTTCTTTGTCCAAAACCAATGCCCCTATTAAACCGTAATTAAAACAGATTTGTTTTACTGGCTCACATCTTATTTCATTATCCTGGGCTTATTGCCTCTTTCTTGCACCCAACAAAGCATAATATTGCTTGTTCCTTTGATAATTATAAGAGTATGTTTGTAATCGTCTACAGATCCAGGTTTGACGTAACGTCCCCCTAAAGTTTGTACTCAGCTTGACTGTCGAAGTCAATGGTCACTTCCTCTCCCATTCCGCCAGGAAAACTGTACATTTCTGCGAAAGAGTATGATAACTTTACTTCCATTTTTAACATAAAAGCACCAGCTCTGGCGCCTATTTATATCTATATTTTATTTATCAGAGAAAATTGCATCCTACTCAAACAGGGTTTTTAGATCCTTTCCAGTCCTTTTTGCTCGAGAACACTACCTAGGGTGTAATCCTTAAATTAAGACTGATGATCCTATAGCCTATCAAAGCCGAGTGCCACGGCAACGACTTTTCCTAGTAAGCCACCGTATTCCACTGGCTTTGCCTTTAGCATACCCGTTTCATCCAGCACAAACTTCTTGCTGCCATTTGAGCTTTTAATGGAAAGAATATAAAGTATAATATACATAGCTAGCTATGGTGACTTACTACTGGTTGCAAAAATGCCTAGTACAACATATCTCAAATTTTTAGACACAAGTTCCCTTTTGTTGTCTCTCTTCAAGGTCCTTACCAGACAGCACTACCGTACGTTCGAATCGGTGTTATAACGGACGTGAGAAACCACTTGTAACCCTCAGCTCACTCCTATTATTCTTCCATAGGTATAATTGGCGTGCACAGTCTTCCTGAGCTTTTTGTCCCCATTCGTCTTCGCCAAAACTTTTCGTTAAGTATGGTACCCACAAATCTAAATTTCTCCACCAATCTCAGCTTAAGCTCGCCAAGCAGAAATAGCTTAAACTCGGCTACCTTGTACTTTCTTGTGCAGAGTACAAGTTCTTCCTTCCCTGGGTTGACTCACAATACTTTGTCAACTGCCCAAGTTAAAATTTCGCTGGCATCAGCTCCCTCGTCTTGAAAAAAACTTTAAGCATAACTAGTACCATGATATCGTCGGAATAAACCACTGTCTTTATCATTTTCAAATCAAGTCGTTTTAATGCCTGCAGCGTGCCCCTTAACAACCCCTAATTTGGGTACTTATTCCTAAAAAAATAATCTTATTCCCAAGCATAGTGCTCATTCGCTTCATAAGAATACCCTGAACTTTCAATCTCTTAGTCTGTTCCCTATATTCTTAACGATACCAAAGAACGTAGCAAATGTGTGCACAGTGGGACTTCCCACTACATCATGAAGTGAACTCTTAACAGTATCCAGTTTAGATAAGCATGTCGAGTATCTTCCTCTATGACTTGTCTCTTAATTGTGTTTCAAAGACAAAAATCAATCAGTCGGTCTACGTCTTCAAAAAAAAAAACGGCGGCGTGCTGATCGGTCTTAAACCTCATGGTTAAGAGTTGCTTGCTTTACCAGCCTAGGGTACACAAGTTAAACTCACCAATTTTCACCTTTATGGTATATACTAAGTGTAATACTGCCAGCAAGTGCTCGCAATATTGGACTCGTATTGTTGATATCGCCGGCAAAAGCGGTTAACGTAATCTGTTTGATAAACGGTATGCTTCTTATTTTCTAATTTTCCTCCCATATAATCTTTTCCAATAGGTTGTTAAAAACATTACACGAGAGACTGCATCGCTGTCTGAAACCTTGTTTGGTACTAAAAGGTTGGCAATGACCTTTCTTATTTTAACTGAAGATCGTGTGTCAGTTAATCTCACCCTGCAAAGTTGTATTATTTTTGCAGTGATACCGAATTAAGGCATGTGTCGATCTGCTTTTCTTAGGCTTTTCAAGGATTTGGCGTGGTGTGTATTTTCGTTGCATGGTGGATCTACCAGCTCTAAATATTTTTATTTTAGCTTAACATATACAGGCTGTTATTTAATTTTTGAAATGATTTTGTACTTATTTTCAAATTAAAATAGAAGTATTAAAGCAAAATCTTAGTATGAATATACTAGAACAAAAACAAAACAAATATTTGTTTTAATAAAATAAAAGGACCTTTTTTAGATTACGAAGGACATTTAAATATTTAATTGCATACAACATATTTTTATATTATATATCTGTCAAATGACTTTCTTTTTTTTTATCAAATTTATTCAACTATTTAACTCATTTAAATTTTTTTTTAATTAAAAAACTTTATGTTTTGTTGTTGCTCTTGCAACAAATTGAAATTCAACATCTTGAACAGAAAAACAAGAAAAAGTAAAGAAGAGTGTAATAGAATAAAGGAGTAGATATGTACTTCTTAACATTGCAATTACATACTACCAACATGTTTTTGTCTTTTATTTTATTAAATCTTTACTTGATTTCTTTTTTTTTTTTTTGGGCACACCAAACAATTGACAAAATTGACAATGCTGTCAAATGTCCTTTTAATTTAAATTCTTGAAGTTTTTCTTTCTTCTTTTGTAGGTTTTGCCAACACAACACTAACGACAACACTTTTTTTAACAAAGGACATGGAGAAGAAATACTTTAGTGCATAACTCGAAATACAAAGTCAATTTTTAAAACAAGAAAGTGTTAAGCTTCCAAACTGAAAGGGGTACAACAAAAAAGGAAGCGACAAGTTATGTGAAAGGAGGTGGCGGTAGTGGTGGCAGTAGTTCGTGATGGCATGAAAGCAGCGGTCGCAGTTATAGTGGGAGTTAACAAATTGAAAGTAGACTCGTAGAGAAGACAGGAATAAATAAAAATCAAATAAAATTTAAACTGACAGTACCAAATAGAACATTGTGAATTGGAATCTTGTGAAAGGAATTTCTATTTAAGAAATTGTCATGTCTTGAGTTATCAACACTTTTTCTTTCTATTATTTTTCTTTGCATTTATTTGCATGATTTTCAAGTTGTTTTTTTTGCAAAACAAGAATTATATATAAAATATCACAGAAATATAAAGAAAAAAATTTGATGCTGTTAAGGGTCATTGGTATAAAGAAAAACTTCTTTAAAAAAGAGTTGAGATTATTTAAGATAAGAAGAAGAATAAACTAAACCTAAGTGTGAATACAAACACACTTTCATAAATATTTAATCTTGTGTATAAAAGTATAAATGTGTGTGTTTGATGAAATGGTTTAAAATACAAATTTTTCAAAATTCTTAACCTACTTCAGGTGTTAAAAGTCAAAACAATATTTTGTATTTATTTAGTAACCCCTTGAAATGGTTGCCTTTTCTGTTTAACCAAACAATTGACATAAGTTGTGAAAGATACCTTTAGATGAGTACACACTTATGCATACTTAATTATGTATGTATGTGTGCACAGAATAAATTTTTTGTAGTTCAAAGTGTTACAACAATATATACCAGTTGTTAAAAAAATTTATTTTATAGAAATCTGGAAGCATTGGAATAACCAGAGGCGTAAATTAAACTAACACCTTTTGAAAGGATTGGTACAGAGGAGGGATATATATGACTAGAGGGCACATGTAAAAGTTTAGAGGTTTACTAACAACTAAATAAGCTTATAGAGTTTATAATTACATTTAATCAAACCTAAAATTTTCGAAAGCTTTTGAAAGCTTCTTAGCTTTTTGTTTTTTAAGTAGTTGGAAAGCATTGGTGGATCTTTGAGCTAGTAACTGGACGCTCAATAATTCAGGCTGTGCAGCTGTATCACGATACAATATAGTATGGGGATTGCGATATTGTCTTCCAGAAGCTAAATGGGCAACAGACTTTTCTAACATTTAAAGTTCCCTGGAAGTCTTTCTGACATTGCTTAAGCATAGCAAAGAACGAACTGTTCCTTTTCTGTTTTGGATCTTGAGACAGAGCCACGCGCCCTTATACTGGAGGAAGTCCAGTTAATAGACCCATCAGTCTCTCGTCATTCATATTGAAGACGCTTAAGCTTATTCTTAATTTTCCCATCAAGGATTTTGTGTCTCCTGTTTAGCCTTGTGACAACCAGCACGTCTACGAGAAGGGGAAATTAAAGGAGATGGCACTACATTTAGTCGTCTTTGCAGTGGAAACTTTCCTTGATATTGCTTGCGATTTAAATAATGGGGAATCAGTGGCAATCTATAAAAGCAAAGCACGTTGGAAACTGGGCAGCTAGTTATGAACTGAAAGTTTCTTTTCCCTGAAAGCAGCCTTATATGAACGGAATAGGAAAATACAAAAAACAATGGCATTAGGTCCTAAAAATATTTCCTAAGGAGGAGTTCAGACGTTAAGGGTTTTACGTGACACCTACCCTGTGGGTAATAATCCACGGTGCTCTTAACAGTTGGTGGAAACAAAGCATCCACCAGCGCCCCCAGAATGGCTCCCCCTGCCACCCTGGTTCCAATTCTCTGCCATGACTCTGTGTAAGCCATTACAGACGCCTTGCTGAGGAGTTGAGCTATCTAAACCCAAATTGTGTATCTAGTTTTGATCTCGCCTTTCATTATCAAAACAGATCCGCGCCGACAAGACACATTCCCAAATGCTTGTGAAACAGCACCCAGCCTTAAGCAGGAAAGATTATGATTATGATGTCGCACCCAACAAATGCGACACCCAGCTCTGTTTGAAGGATCTTTTTTAATTTAGACATATCGATTTCTCCACTTTCACCAACGCTTCATAATCTTCTCAACCGCACAGGACGGACCCCAGCAGCCACCACATGAACTCCCGAAGGAGACCTCACCATTAATTAGTTCATGCACTTGTAAGCACATAGGGCTAACTGATTCCCGTTGTACCAGATAGGACTCTGGTCAGCCTCGGAGATCTACTTCCGTACAATTCCTACCAATTTCCACTTGTTGGTGATGTACATGCCACAGTGACAACAAGGAAAACCTAAGTCAAGTCAGACCAGTTAGTTAATAACCACTGATCACTTTTAGCCCCAGATAGATTGTTTTCAATTTAGCCATGTCTGTTAGCCTTCCAGTAAACTGAGAGCTACCCGGTTGATACCACTAGGAGGTATACTTAGGCACTTGTGCTGATGGAAGGTTGCCCGGGGGTCCTCCTCTTCCATCATATAACTTATCAATCAAGAAGGAGTACCTCTATGGATACCAACAGCCAACAAGTTTTTTACCAACCCTAAGGGTAAAGCTGATGCAAGAACCGCTAATGTTAATGCCACAGCGGTCGTTGCTACCGGGAATAATTTCAGTATGATCAGCTCTGTGATGGAGCTTGCATCATCTAAGGCAGGCCAATAGACTGGGAAAGTGGGACTGAGTGTTGACTTTAAGAAAACGGATTGGCTTCTTTTTACGAAGAAGGCTAAGGTAAACATCTCCCAGATTTAATAACACAATCTGTTACTAAAAAGGCACACTAATTAAGCATAAGTGTTACTTGATAGTACATCAGTGCGGGAGATAGGGAGACTGTTGAGCATATCTCGAATCATTGTCCACCCTTCATACGCTCCAGGGCAAACTGTTTAGGGTATTATTTGTTTCACAACCTTCAGGACATATCTCGGACTACTAAACCGAGACTACAGGCGTTTTTCAAGAGAATGTGTAGTTATACTTAGGACCCTAAAGGCTTATGCGGGACCTTCAGAGTCCCCAGTTCAACTTCTTGTGACTTAAGTTATACGAGATTTTTGCACGTTTTCAGCCCTAACCCCTAACAGTACGGAAGTACGGTTGTCAGTAACCAGCGTAGACACTGTATTGTGTGGGTGTAGCCTTATGTTTAAAGGCTTATTCTTCTGAGGAATAAGAGTTACAGGCGTGTCTTGCTCATTGCATTATTTTCCGGCTGCCCTATTAGACTGTTTAATGAATCCAAAAAAAATTCCTCATTAATAATCCGCCAACTACAAGGGCCAAATTGCCAGTAAAATTAATCATGTGTATACCCAACAACTCCAGTTTCTAAAAATATCTGACCAGATGATGTTCCACACAGCAGGCGAGAAAAAACTGCTTCTTTTCAATATACCTTAACTATGCTCCTTTTAATCCTGGAACCCAAACCCTAAACTAAAAGTCATACGGTAGGACTATGACAAAAATAATTTTTTAAAAAAATGCAAAAGTTCAACCTTTTAAACGTTGCTTTAAAGTAACTCTACAATTGATTGCGTAAAGTTGACTCTATCTTTAGCCAAAACATTCGCGTTCTAATTTTTTTGCAGCCTTAGACAACTGTTTTACATAAAATTTCCATAAAATACATAAATTTTGTTAGAAAAATCTTTAATAATCATTTAGACTTTGAGTCATATAAATTTCATTTTTAAATTTATGGCCCACTCCGTCATTGTAACTGACTAACCCTGCAAACCTTAGAGTGAGTAAGTCACTTACAGTATTCGCACATAGTTTGGTTGACTGGCTGAGATTTTGCTTAAAAAATTCCTCAGTTTTTTTTTATACAAATTTTTCTTTTTTCGTATCATGTTTTCTAAAACATGATTTTATTTTACATTTCTTTCTTGTTCCTTAAAATTTTTTTTAACAAAGTGATGATGTTACCATATTACATTAATGTTGTCCATTCTGTGGTTGTTGCTTTTTTAGTCCCAAACATTCTTCGTTAATAATTTTCACATCAGAAACAAGTAAAAGCCTCCCTTTGTATTTTTGCATGTACATGAAGTTGTTTTTTTTGCTGCGTAATCTTCTAGTAACAAAAAGGACACAAGAAATTCTAGTGAAAAAAATAACAAAAAATGAAGGAATGTAAATGAAAAATATAGAACTATTTCACACTCATCAAGTTGACAAAGAAGAACTTTTTCATTATAACATTGAGCTGTCAGTGGTGTTATTATTTTATATTTTTTTTTATTTTTCATCTTCGTCATCCTAAGAAAAGTATGAAATTTCCATGAAAGATGAGCACTACGGACACAAGGACATGTCTGCACGTCTGCCTGTGTTAGTACGTAACGTACATACTTCCATGTGTATGTGTGTGCGTATATGGGAAAAAATTTCTACTTTAAGACGGATGTTATATTTTTGCATATTGCTGATAAGGAGAAGCAGAGGTTATGCTATTAAAAGGACTTCGTAGAACGGATCATATTCCTTGGACAGCAAATTTATAAAAATAATTCAAACAAATTTGTGTAGTTTTAAGCTTAAAATATAAAACATAATCACTCCTTTTTATACACACATGCGTCTATATGTATTTGTTTTATTGATATTTTTTAATACCGACTCCGTGGTTATATCTTTAGAAATTTTAATATTATTTGCTTAAGCAATAGCCTAAGCAATTATTGCTAAGCAATTAGCTGTTATTTCAGTTTTTCCGCCATTTAATTTTTTTTTTTCAAAAAACGTGGCAAAGACGTGATATTGCTCTTTTGCATTTGGGCAATTCCATTGTGACGGTGTGACCATTTTGCTCACTTTCTTGCTCATAACTCAAAAAATTCAAGATTTTAATTTGAAAAAAAGGCTATGACTTCCAAGGATGGTATGTTTTAAGCGATTAATAGTAAGTATACACTGAACATACATACAAAATTTCTACTCACATTGACCTCTTAAAGACGATGACGGGTGTGACCTTACAAACTTGAGCTTAAGAAAATTTTGATTTTATGATCGAGCTGTAAAAAATATTCTTGAGAACGGGATAAATTTTTTAACATTTATATAGTTCAAGTGTTTTTGATCGTATTTGATACACTATTTCTGCAAAAAAATGTTTTTGTTTAAGTTAAACCCATCTTAGAAAATGTGACGGGTGTGGCACTTTCATCCTAATGCAAAAAAGGGCCGATTTCTCAACATGTGATTATTTTAAACTATTGTGAAATATTTAAGTCATTTTTAATTTCTTTGAGACGTAATTTTTTTGATTTTTTTTAATAAAGAAAACAATAAAAATTACCACGTGGAGAGGCTGCGTTAGTAAGTGTTTTATTTTTTTCTTTAGTTTGTCAAAGCTTACCACAAGCACATGCACCAAAATTTAGATAAAAGCCCCGATCACGCGGAACACGGTAAAAAAACATGATAACGCAGCCTTGCATCTCTGCTTTACTTAGTAAAAGGGTTGCCAGTTTTACAAATTTTAGTAGTGTAATGAGCAAACCAACTTAGCCCTTTTGGCACTATTTTTGGTGCTTTTCAAAGCATTAAAGCGCTTAATTTTTAGCGTTAGTGTCAAACTAAGAAAGGGCACTAAACTGGTGCTTTCTTGATTTTTAGATAGTGCTCTTAGTGCTTTTGGCCAAAAAACTAGTTATTTTTCTTTGAGTTGTACCGAATCTCCTTCACTTACTAATGTGCTTACAAAAGTCAAACAAATATATAGTTATCAAGCGTTAACTGAAAAGCTAAATAAAAATTTAAGGATTTGAAAACAAAAATATAGTACAAAGCCTTTTTTAATCATATTTTTTCATATGTAATTAATTGGAGCCTTTCCAATAAGTCAATATTATATTATAACGACCTTATTACTACGTAACCTGCGAAGTAATGAGAGCCTAAATTCAAAAAAAAATTTTTTTGGGTTGACCGAATATTATGAACAAATATGAAAAATATTTATTGGGGTCAAGATGATTTTCGCGTTAACACCCACTGTGTGAGGTACGATCAGTAATGCAATGATCTTCCAAACATTTAGAAAGTTCATATTTATAAAAAAAATCATGCATACCTTAATTTACCTCGGTAGCATTATTTATTTGCAATGTAGATTTCAGGAGTTAAGCTTATAGGGGACTCATAATTGCAATAGAATTCAATTTTACAATTTAACCAATATAATTTGGTCATTAAAAACACATGAACACTCAGCCAGACTGACGGAGATACTTTAATCGGCCGTTGACAAATTGTCGGCGGTGTCAACTGGGTTTAAAAATGATCGGCGGCGACTTAAAACCGGTTGAAGCCGATATATATTCAAAACAAAATTAAGTGTTTATTTGGATTTAATTTTATTTTTAACAGGCGTATATAATTTTAAATTATATCGCATCAGGTTTATATTATTCTTATAAGAATAAACTAGAAGAGAAACTGCTTGTAGCAAAATTTAGTTAAAAACATGTGGGATCGCTATATATTTATAACGACAATGGTTTAGAAGTGCGAATAAAAATTTTCTATAGTTTTTTTCGTTAATAAAATCAATTGAGAATTTTTGGCACTAAAACATTTTGAATTAAATATATTGTTTGTTACGGCATTTCAAAATAACTTTATTTACTGTTTGGCACTTTTGCATATTTAATAACCTAAAAAATTTCCTAAAAATGTTACCTTAGTTTAGTTATTCATTAGTTTATTGCATATTATATTAATTATATTCTTAGAAAATTTTTTGCCACCCACTTTAATAAAAGAAACAAAATACAGGATGGCCACCCTTATTACACGCTTTTTTTATGTCAATATGTCATCATTAGCAAAAACTAAAAGAATGCAACAACAAGGTCGTCACTATAAATTTAGTGTTATTAACGGTGTTTAATGTGTAACATTCTTTAATTTTATGGTCACATATTTTATTAAATAAATGTGATTAAACGTGCAAGGTTTTTAATAAAAATGTGAGAAATATATTAAAAAAAGATTAGTGAACAATTGTGTTAAAGTTTTTTTAGTAAAAATATCTAAGAAATTGTGAAAAATTAATATGAAATTTGGTTAAAATGTTTGGTCATTAATGCTGCTTCAGCTGGCTGCTGCAGAGGCTGGCCCGCAGTCGTTGTGTGAATTTTGTTTTTGTTGTTATTCAATAACAAAAAAAAAAGAGGAAATGAGTGGTGTATTTGAATATGCTTGTTTTAAGGTATATAAATGTGTGTAAAAAAATGAGGTGAATAAATGGACCAGTTCATGGTTTATTAAGTGTTTGATGTTGTAAAGTTGTTTTTATAAAATTAAAAGCCAAAGGAAATTAAAATATTGCGTTAATTAATAAAAAATAAAAAAAAAAATTAATAAGTAAAAGTGTTAATTTAAAACTGTTTTTCATATATCTTAGTAAGAAAAAGCTGTTGTTTTATTTTTAATGTTTATTAAGGCTAAGTGTAAAATCTGACATAATATTAAAATTAAAAATATATAAAATTAATAGTTTTTGCCCTTAAACCAGTAAACACAGGTAAGTAATTTTTAAATTTGAGCTCTAAAAATTTTTTAGTTTCAGCTTCAAACATTTTTTTGCACTAAATTATAATCGTATTAACTTAATTTAAAATTAATGCGTTTATTTTACTTGTTTGATCTTATACCTATTATTTTATATTAAGGTTTAAAATGCAATTAATTACAATAGGCTTCTTTTTCTAATGCGCGGTTAGAAATTGCAAATTCTTAAAAACTTTAAATTTAAGATAACCCAACAAAAAGGAGTTTTAGAATTTTAAAGACAGCTGCGTGGAGGCCAAATTTTTATTTTGGTATTTTTGTTGTGGCATATTCAGTTATTGTTACTTTTTATATTAAATGATTTGTTCTTATACTCTTTATTTGTGAAAACTAGGCAACCCCTTAAGCTGAGGAACCCCTTTTTTACCTGTTGTACTTGTTTTTTCTTTTAATTGCATATTTTTACTTACAACTTCCATCTCCCAAGCCAAAAACAAGCAATAAAAATTGTCTTAAAATAAATCGCATTTTTTTGTATCTAAATAAAGAAAGTTTTCTAACTAAGTACAAAGGCATTATTTTACTAAATATTTTTCTTTTACATTCTAATCCATCCTCTAAGCAAAAATTATAAAACCTGAAATTTTCTTTCAGAAGCGTTAACATAATTTGTTAAATAAAGGATATTTTTTCTAATAATAATAAAAAACAAACTAAAGCGTTAGAAGTTTAAATGCGGCTGTGTTGAATCTAAAGCACCCTATATCTACTAATTATATAAAAATTGCCAACTTAACTTTATTAAAATTTGTGCAGATAACAAAAAGAAAGCCACAAGTTACGTTTAAAAGTCAAATTTTGTTATTAAAGCTTATCTTATAACTTTTTAAAATCTAAAAATCTATTCGAAAATAGTTTCAATGTTCCATTTTCCAATATTTATTAAAGGAATTTCCACTTTAGCATAAAGTTAAAAGTTTATAACCACTTTCACCACTTAAGATGGTGAAGAGTATTCAAAGGAAATTATACTTCACTAGTTAAGTATGTAGTTGCAGTTAGTTGTTGTTCATCATCAAAAGTATTTGCTGTTGTAGTTGTTATTCTAGTTATGCTTTCAAAGCCAAAAATAGTGGTTAAGAAAAAGTACGTTTTTTTTATTTAAGCCTTAAGCCAAATGCCTGCTTTGATAGTTTTACTTTAAAGCAAATTCCTTTTTCAATTATTTATGTGTGCAAGTGTTCCCTCTTTTTAGGTGTGTGTATGTGTATGTATGTATTCCTTAAAGCTTGCATATCTACTTATATTCTTTTAGAACGAAATACAGTTTTCATTTCATTAAAACAACATAATTTAAGAGAATTGCTATCTGTTAGGTAACACTTTTAAAGTGTATCCGCAAAAGCATTTACTGGATTAGCTTTATTTGTGATAATTACTACATGGTTTTGTTTGACTTTAAGAAAGAAAAGTTTAAAAATTAAAGAAATGCAATTTTGCATTACTGGGCCTTCCTAGGAACTATGAGAATGAATATGCCTTGCATCTCTTATGCAAATAGTATTTGGTTAGTTTAGTATTATAACTTAAAGATTGGCGGTAACAAATCACAATTTGTATTCAAGTCCTATTCTTAGGACAAGAGTAAAAAGTTTTTTTTTGCTGTTTTAGTGCTGCTTGTAACATATTTATTTTTTTAACGAAGTTGATTAAAGGAGTTAAAGTTTTGAATTTTTTTTTGCTTTTTTGAGATTTAAACAGTAGTACGCAGCATGTCTACCTTAAGGGTCGCTCTACGAAAACCGCATTTTATGAGGTTGTCATGAATTGAAGTTAAAAAAAATTAAAGCTTTTTTGGAGATAGTGGAATCTCTCAATGACGTGACCTCTCTATCTCTTTTCACTATGAACGTTGTAGACTACATCAGGAACTGGCTGCTACTCATGAAGTCGAGAATATTTTCGGCATTTTAAACAAAAAATTTGATCGTGACATACCCCTGGGGGTCTAATCTCACTAGGGCTAAGGCGTAGAGAGTTTGGTTGTTTGAGAACGAGAAACTACAGCCATGTGAGAAACATCCACAAGGATTTAAAATTTCCCCTAGAAACACATCAAAATCAACTCACCCAAAACACCGAGGTATACTGTTGTCCTCAGATAAAATCATAAACATTGATGGTATCATACCAAACGACTTGGTGTAGCATCTCCAGGATTATATCAAAATCTTTTGTTTTTTGTTTTTGCGAAGGAGCGATTGCATACTCCTAGTGGGGACGACAACAGGTCCTTGTTGAACAGAGGTTCATGTCAAATAATTTAAACGATTGTTTAGCATTGATTATAGATTTTGTGGTGAACTGAGGGATAAGGAGTATTGAGCGTATTCTGTGTCCCTGTCCAGCGCTTGTGCGCGCCAGTAAAATTGTCAAGGGTGTTATTTGTTTCAAAATCTGGCGTAGATATCTAAGGGTGGTAAGACGAGGCTTCTGGTATTTGCCAAGGAAGTGTGGAAAACCCTGTATTTCAATACATAAAATAAGAGAAATTGGTTCTTTCTTATCGGATAACATTAAGAGCTCAAAGGGCCTTATTTGCTTCAAAACCTGGGGTTTGTAAGACGAGGCTTCTGGCATTTGCCAAGCGAGTAAGGAGAACGCTGGATTTCACTACATCAAATTAGAGAAATTGGTTTTTTCTTATCGGATTACATTAAAAGTCTAAATGGGCTATGTAGGATCTTCAGCACGAGGTAGTCAAATCTAACCTAACCTTGAGCACGTTGCCCTCGATCCAAGATTAACCTATGTTACTTATACCCTATAAAGACTTTAAGAAGGAGTCTACAATAATCACCTCCAGGTGTAAGTGGTGTTAGGAAAATCTCATAAAATTTATGTCACTAAGGTTTAAACAGGGTATTTTAAGATGGCTGGACTCAGAGGATCTTAGGATATCGCCTGCCTGCGATATCCTAAGATGAGACACCTAAGCCGAGAATCAATATTTTCGCGATTTATTATACTTGTTACGCAGTCATTACTGGATTGCCAATGTACGAAAGAATTGTCTGGGCCAAGTCGTCTATCTAATATTATTTTAATCAGAGACTCACTGCATAGGCATAGTTTTGGCAGATGAGTTGGAAAAACCAGTACAAAATCATAGCCAATTTCGCTGCTAAATTTCGGAGCGCAATCTTCCTGAAGTAGCTGAGAGCAGGAGGCGAAACCTGAGCATTTGAAGAGTCTCTAAAGCCCATATTTTGTCGGAAAGCATAAGATCCAACTGATAAGCCATAAAAGAAAAATATAGTCCGGTTACTGTGAACGACTTTCACGTTTTCGACGAACGTCTTGCCCTGTCTGTAGCATAGATTTCTGGACAATTATGTACTAGAAGGCCTTAAGGCATTAAGATGCCGGTTAAATGGCGTGCTGCAATATCCCTACGCCACAGGCTGAATCTGGCGCTACAAAACTTAGTCCGGTAACAGATCAAAGAAGCAATACATCTAACAAGAAGTGACGTCATGTCCAAACCGGGTCATTGTGTATACCCTATTTTATAGCATAAGCTAGGAAATTTAAGGCTAAATTATCGCTTTCTTAAGTCTTAAATGTAATGAAGGAAACGACTCCATATTCTTTCTTTTAAACACTTAATTGAATGTAGATAATTGTCAAAAAAATTGTGAAGCAAGTCGCTACTTATTGTTTCGTCATTGTTTTGCGGGTTTGATGCCTCCTACAGTTGGCTAAAACTATCTGCTCTTAAGAAATATGTTTGCTTTGAATTAGAGAAAAGTCCTGGAAAGGCATAGGACTAAGAAATTACTATACTCGTTGAAAAGAGAATTTAAGAACTCTTCACTGTTCGAAAAATCTACTTAAGAATACGATACGACTTAAAAAACTCAGGCAGAGCAGACAATGTGAAATTTCTTTCCTTGGGATCTGCTTCTTACTCAACTTTTTAAACATGGCAAAAAATTTATTTACTTTATATGAGGGACGCTATTTGCCCTGGTCCAAATTTGTTTTAGCTTAGATCGCAGTTTTATATCTATCTCTTTGGGTGCGACGAAGGGCATCTTTTAGAAATTAAATGAATTTTATATATGCGGGTGACTCTTCATCCTCTTTATTTTGATCTGGCTGCGTTTAAACTGGAGTCAGACCATTTACTTAAATCAGAACTAAGCCTGAGAATTTTACAACACAGATATAAAATTAAATGTGAATAAACTATTTGCTTAAAGACATTTTTCTGAAACATCAGGAAAATATAAAAATTTCTAACTTGAGTAATTTCTTAAAATAAAAAATATTTTTAAGCCTTAATTGGCAAAAAATGTACTTTTCCTAAAACGTAAATAAAACAGTGAATTTTTTTTTTTTAAATATGTAATTTAAAGCTTAAACCTGAAGTTGAGGGAAAAACTACACATTGTTAGTACTTAAGCTACCCAGCCAGCAAAATTTGCCGACATTTGTACGATACCCAACAGAAACATCTGAAAAATTGACAGAATTCTTAATGACCACGATATACATATATGAAGTGGCTAATACACACAAAAAATTATCTAAGAAAACTTTACTTAAATCAAGCCATAGCGGTGTCATAAGTACGGTGAGTACGGGTTTTCTTAAATCAAGTACGAAATTTCTTACTCCAAGTTAAATTTTTCAAGTACGAATTTCTTACTTTTAGCCACAATTAAGCCAAGAAAGGATTGATTTAAGTTCGGAACCGTACTTGATGTAAGCGTGAAAAAGATTGATTAAGCCATAAACGGGATTAATTCGAAAATGAAATGTCATTTTTTTGACTTATGGAGATTTATTAGTTTATTTTTATTTTATAGATTCTTAAAATTTATAATTTAATTTAAAAATTAAATTTTTTGTATTTACCGAAGCTAAGATTCGAACCAGGGATTTCTGTGTTGCAGCACAAGCGCGTTACCTCTAGGCCACCGAGACACTTTGTTTTCAAATGTAAAATAATATATTAAAACAACAAGCTTTTTTTTGCTTGATTTGTTGAAGCAATCCGAATAGGCTTGATTTAAGAAAATGTAAGTGAGGATCGTACTTAAAAAGATTTTGGATAAATTCAAGAATAAAATTCTTGATTTTAGAAAGCGAGTTTTCTTTCTGTGTACGATATCCAAAATACATCGTGAGAAATTCGTAGCCAAAGTGACCAACAGAAATATGAGAGCATTATAAGGAAGAGTCAAATAAAAATTTGTTAAAAAACAAAATTGTTTTTACTCGTACTTATTTTCAATTTAAAGTAGTTTTTGGGCATTTTTTAAAATAAAAATGTGTCGAAAAATTGTTAAGTATCTTTTTTTAATTTTATGTTGTTTTTTAATAAATGTTTTATTCGATTATTTATAAGACAACTTAGTTTGAATCAAACGTATTGCCATTGCAGCAGTTTAACTGCGACGGGTGTGACCAATTTTCTCACATTTTTGCTTTTAACACAGTAAAAAAAGTTAGTTTAAAAAGCGTCTACGATCTCCAGAAATGTTATGCTTTTAAGCTGTTAATAGAAAAAAACTCTGAAACAAGATGATTTCTGCTCACAGTGAGCAGATGAAGACTGTGACGGGTGTGACTTTACAAATTTTAATGTTGTCAAGATTTGACTTTGTGTAAAATATTTTTTATTTTCCAGATAGTTAAAAATGTTTTCAATCTTATTTGATATATTATCGTATTAAATAGTTATAGTTTAAAATGCTTTTAGTAGTATTTGATATCTTATTTTTGTCTGTTATAAATATTGTCGGCAACCTTTGCATGTTGGGTATAAACCTGAACAACACCGAGTAGAATAGAATGCTTTTGTGTGCGTGTGTTTGTTTGTGCGTATAAAGTACAAAGGCACTTGTTCGCTGCTCATATTTTCAAGATGTAGTTCATCTTATAACATAAAATATTACTTTAAGAAATACTCAAGTTATATACTTATGTTTATAGTTCTAGTACCAAATATTAGCATATTTCCTGAAACTTTATAACAAAAGAATAAAATACTACAGAAAAGCAAAAAAAAAAAAGAAACTAAAGAGAGCATAAACAAGTAATAAGTGAATTTTTCCATCCTTAATGGAAAAAACAAATATTTATACAATTTACCCCAACCCACTTTACACACGCTTCTTTTGTTTCATCATTATCATCCACTTGTTTGTGCTTGTTTTTTCCCACTTCTCATTGCTACAAATTAGCTAAATTCTAAAAATTTAATTTTAACGAATTCAAACAAATTGTCAAAGTTTAAAAAATAAATCAATCATTTGGTATTTACGGCCGAACAGTTTACAAGTTTATAATGAATTACTTGAACTTAGAAATGTAAAAGAATTGGTTTGTACTTTAGAGTGTTTGTTAAAATTTTTGGACTCCAGCCCACCCCACCCTAACAAATGTTTTTTTTCTTAATTTTTATAATTTTAAACAAACAATCAATTCAGTTAGTCAATTGGATCGTTATTTGGTTGTCTGGTTTTTAAAGTAGAAGTAGATACAATTTTTGTTTTTACTCTAAAAATTTTCTTTTTCATTTTGGTTGAGGTTCAAAATTTTTTTGTTTTTGTTCTATATTTTGAGTTGGCCATGGACCAAAACAACTAGAACAACAGGCTATCACCAAAAACAAGTCATAAATAATTAAATTTTTTCGTGTTTAAATGCCAGCTTATGCAAGTTTGCATACATATTTAGAAACATTCATGCATTTTTGCGAAATGATGGTTTTTGATGATGCTAATGGTCTTTTACCCCCTCAGATTAGTTGTTGCTAAATCTGTGTAAATGTTAACTTACATGTAACAAAAGGGTTACAATGATAGTTGCAAGACCAACAACAGCAACTACGGAAGCAATAACTATTGTTACTGGAATATCAACATTGACAAGAGCTAATTTAGCTGAAATGTTTGATGATCCTAAACATTCGATTTTAATTGAACTTTCGTTTTGTTGTAAATGCATTTGTATCCACTTTATAGTCCGGCCAATAACGTGTAATAATATGACTTAAAGTAAAAATCATTAATTGCTATAGCTAAAAAGTTTTAATTGTCCTAAAATTTTAGAAATATGTACGCTGCAATAAATAAAGTTGTTTCCCATAAAAAGTGTGGGTGTAGTAAAGACAATACAGCTATTTTCATCACCAACTGGAATTCGGCCAGAGTCTGCATCTGGTATCACTGGAATAAGCAATCAGCCGCTGAATATTAGTAATGAGAGGTGAAGTCACTTCGGCGTGTACGTAAGGGTTACAGTAGCCTGGACTTCTTCTTGGATACTCACAGGATGTAATACCAGACCACTGGATGATTATACTGTTACTGGACCTTCGAGAGGCCAGTTTAAGCGTTACGGGTGGTGTTGCCGAATTATCATAAACTGATGACAATGAAGACATTTCTGCCTGACTTTGGCGGCCTTACTTACTAGAACTGTCTTCTCTATACATAGTTATGTAAAAAGACAGTATTTAAAAGCCCGAGCTTTTAAGAAAGTCCCTATTAATTACGCGATATCGTGACAAATAGAAAATTGTTACTTACAAATTCCCAGACATTTCTAACAGAAATCTGTACGAATCAATACAGATGTTTGCCGGAATTGTCTGTTACAGACTGAAGCTCACATTAATTTTGACACCAAAAAAAAAAAAGAACCTTCGGATATACTAACCACCAGAGGCACACCAAATTTTAGCTCCTCGAAATATTAACAGGAAAACTCTCTGTTCATTTAAAAGGCTAACAGACGTAAATATTTTGTCCCTTCCATACAACGACTTAATGGTGGCTGTATTACATTAGTATTGGTAGGGGAAATTTGAAATTTTCAGTTGTCTCTACCCCACAATCAAGTGGTTCTTTCTAATGGCTCTTGCGACAGAGTACTTAAAAATTTTATACTCTACCTTATCATGATTTACTAGTTAAACCATGGCCAAGGAAAAAGGCAATGCTTGAGGAGTGCTTAAATCAAATAAGGTCAGAACAGATGGGCATACGCAGCTTAAAAATTTACTCGTAATTTATCGAGTTTACCAGAAACCTATTTGGTATCACAGAAATCGGTAAGCATGGCTTGATTGATGTTTTTGCTTAAGCGGGGCGGGGGATGAATATGATGAGCTTAGTATTTGTGCGATGGGGTTTTTTATTGATTTTTTTTGTGTGGAAAACTTGTGCCACTGATCAAAAGATTGTGAGTTGCGCCCACTTCCTTACGCAATTTCTCGTTTTCAGTAATTTCGCCTATGCCGTGTGCAGCCATCACATTTTGAAGAAATTTTCAGTTCCAATCGACTTGTCTATCAAAGCCTTAAGAAACATTAGTCTGATTCTTGTAAAAGTCTTATTTTTCTACAATGTTGAAAGTCGCAGTTGATGCATCACATTTTAATATTTCCAATTCTTGGGAATTGTTATATTTCCAATTCTTGGGAAGGAAATCACTTCAATTTTAAGGTTTAAATGTTGTTTTGACTCTAACAGGGCCTCTTGTACAAATAATAACATACAAACTCCCCTAGCTCTTATCTCAATGGATGGTTTCCCCGAGTAAAAAAACGCCACATTGTCAGCTGCTTAGAACTCCACACAGTCAGATCATCTTATTTCAGAATAGCGAAGAATTTCCATGCGTATAATTTCAAGCACCCTACACACCTGATTTAAATTTGACATTTTTAGAAGCAACCTAACATTCCATGTAACTCCATTCCAAAGACCGTAGTAATCCGTTGATTAGTGGTTCTTATTAGGCATTCAGTAATCACTATGTTTGGGATGAGAAGGTGATTGGCCCATAACATTCAATTCTGCTGTCAAGCCTGCGATTGGATTTGATATGTTTGTGAAGCTAGAGTTACACCGCCCTTTTTTGTCTCTGGGCTTTTTGGCTCGTGCAGGGTATTTAATCTTCCTCCAACCGTTCATATCCATAAAGCTCCTGCTATCTATCTCCTGTGGCGTGTATAGCTTTTAAATAAAGAAAGTGATTTTGCTGTTAAAAGTGGCATCGTGGCTGCTGTAGTAGCAAGCGCAGTTGAGATTATTTAATTCAATCCTGGAGCGAAAGCTTATGTCTATTTCTACATAAATCTTAAGATGATGTCTTACATATAACTTTGAACTTATTAATTCTTCCTGTGGCGAATTACAATCAAACACAGTCTTAAACAACATAAATCTATCAAAAGTTACAATCACCTCATGCCAATTGGGTCCCACTGTGAACAAAAAAAAAATATGTGTCAAATTATGATTTAAGTCTTGAAAGGGTTCTTTATCGTTTCATGTGTTTCTTGTTTTAACTTAAATACTCAAACACATTGGATATAACTACAGATGTGTATATTTTGTTACAAAGTTTTGTACATTAAACACAAAACAGAGTTATAAACATATGAGTATTGTTTGTAGCGTATTCACGTAAGTATTCGAGTCTACACATACAATAAACTGTTTTGGCATGTAGATTTGTGTTCGTTCACATTCATTTACATTCACTTGCATACAATATTGTGGTAAATTTTCAATTTTACGCTAGTTTGCGAAATTAGATGCTAATTAAATTTACATATTCCAATTGCACTCTTTACGGGTGATGGCTATACTGATGATGATGATGTTGCTAATGTTGTCGCCGCCAAATATTACCGAATGCCACTGCCAACAGCTAGTGCTAATATGTATTTACAATTTGACAACTATAGCTGTTTGTGTGAGTGTGTTTGGGTTAATGTATCTACAACAACTGGTGCTAAAAGAAGTTTTCTCTTATTTTTTTTTTTTTTTTTTGATAAAAAAAACTTTTCATTAAGAACCTAATTCTGTTGCCATTAAAATACTTGTTTCTCTTGGCTGTGTTTTGTTCAAAAACATTTAAACTAGTTTTTTCTTTATTTGGAAAAAAGAACTATTTAATTTATTCAATTTACAGTTGTTGTCTAAACACATTGTTTTGGTTGCCCTGTAGTTAAATGCCAACAACCCATTTGGTGTTTTTACTAGATTGTTGTTGTTTCTACTTTTAAGACTTAATATGAAAAATATATAAACTCCATGTACTTGAAAGCGTTTATATGTAAATAATACAACCAACTATTTGTATTTGGGAATATATTAATAAATATGTGTGTGAGTGTGTGTGTTTGTATGTATTAAATGTGTGTTTTTATCATCTTGTTTGTTTTGCGTTTAAGCTCCCTCTTAATTAGTCCTTTTAACCACAACATTATTGTTGAAAAATTTTACATTGAATAATTTTTTAAGTTTATAAGTTGCAAAAAGCAAAAACTAAGACACACACACAAATTGGTGTGACAAAAAATTTAGCATTAAGCTAATTTTATTAGTTGGATTTTGGCAATTCAATCTTAGTGGTTGATTATTTAAAGGTTATTTTAAGGACTTGTTTCAAATAAATGGCAAAGATTTAATCTCAAAAAATTTGCAATTATTTAAATTTATTTTAAGTTTTGATAACTAAAGTAAGGTGCTGTTAAAAGTACAGAGCTTTATATAACCAATTTTGCCTGGGTGGAAAAGAAAAATATTTTATCTTCATATTTTTTAATTTACATATACATATATTTAAAGCAGGAAATGGATTTAATCGTTCATTAATTAAAATAATTTTTTCATCCTTAACAAAAATATTAAACATTAAAAGAATCCCAAAAATTGCTATAAATAAGAAAAAAATGAAACCTAAATAATTTCTTAAAAATACAGAAGAAGTAAATTGCTTATATTTTAATTCCCCGTGATCCCGCTCAAAAATCCTGGGAGAGCGGGATGTAAAATTGACTCCCGCGCCGAAAATTTCCAGGTAAAAAACCCAAACATAAATATGTACATAAATAGGAAACTTTATGTTTGTTATAGTATAGTTAAAACGTACAAGCTATTTGTTTATTATGTCTCGACCTCCGACATACTTCCCTGTCGGACATTCAGTTAACTTAAAATTAACTTGAAGCTAACTATTTCTCAAGAAGTGGTGGTTGACACTTGCATTACTTTTATATGGAATTAACTAACTATTTTAACATTGCGATGTCCTAGGAAGTAGCCAATTGTCCGATTCTGCATTACTTTTAATTAACTTAAAGTTAACTTTTTGTAGCTAGCAATAAACTTACTACTTTAAGTTAGCTTTAAGTTGGTTTTTTTTAATTAACTATAAGTTACGAATTTCTTACTTTTAGCCACAATTAAGCCAAAAAAGGATTGATTTAAGTTCGGAACCGTACTTGATTTAAGCCAAAAAAGATTGATTTAAGCCGTAAACGGGATTATTTCTAAAACTAAATGTCATTTTTTTGGCATATGGGGAGCTTTATTAAAGAAGAAGAGCTTTATATTTTATTAAAAATTAATATTTACAATTTAAAAATTTCATTTTTTGTATTTGCCGACGCTGAGATTCGAACCAGGGATTTCTGCACTGCAGCACAAGCGCGTTACCTCTAGGCCACCGATACACTTTGTTTTTAAATGTAAAATAATATATTGAAAGAACAAGTTTTCTTCTGCTTGATTTTTAAAGCAATCTAATCTTATTTAAAAAAAAATACTGCACAGTGTTTGTATACATTTTGGTTAATGCAAATTTTGCATTGCGTAGTAGTTGGCTTTAAGTTAGCCTATAGAAGCTAACTTAAAGCTAGTTTTTTTTGTAGTTAGCAACTCATTTGACCGGCAGGGTTGCTTCTTCCCCATTTAAAGTAGTCGTGGTACCACTTAGAGTGGTTAGTTAATACTTCATTTGCAGCGATCTTTTTATCCTAAAAACGCTCTAACCTTCTGATAGAACTGGGCGTGACAAGGATCGATATTTTAAAATTTTTCTTAAATCAAAAATTTAAAAAACTTTAAGAGGCTCAAAACCTAGTCTCTAAGTCTATATCGTACCCTATTGTACACACAAAAAATAAACCAAGTAATCTTGACTTAAATAAAGCCGTAGCGACGTCAAAAGTACGGTCGGTACAGATTTTTCTTAACCAAGAAGGAATTATCGAATTTTTTACTTTTAGTCACATTTAAACAGAAAAAAAGTATTGATTTGAGTTCAAACCGTACTTAAGTAAGCTTAAAAAGATTAACTTAAGGGTAAGCGGGATTAATTCAAAAATGAAAACACATGGACTAATGGAGTTTTATAAAAGAAGAAGAGTTTTATAATATATTTATATATTACTCATATTTAGTATTCATCATTAAATTTTTTTCTGTACTTGCCGTAGCAGGGATTTGAACCTGGAACTCTTCGAACTGCAACACCAGCGTGCTACCATCTAGGCCACCGAGACACTTTGTTAAAAAAAAAATATATAAAAATATATTCAAAAACCAAAAGTTTTCTTTTCTTGATTTTTTGAAGTAATTCAAATAGACTTGATTTCAGACTAAGTACGGATCACCCTTAAAAATTACTTGTGCTGGGAGTAAATTTTTTTTTAAATATTTTATTTCCTTTTTTTTAGCTTTTTGTTTAGCTTACACAGCAAAAATATAAAACTAATTTCGGTTAAGAACTTTCTAAGCCCAATTAAATTTTTATTGAACCTTATACGGCAAACAAATTAATAGTATCAATTAAGGAGCTTGTAAGTTTAAATAGCTCCTATTACAGATTAAATTAAGCATTAAAATAAAACGCCGCAAATGTATAAATCGACTTTTTTATTGATCTAATTAAAAGTATTATTTAAATTATTAAAAACTAAATTGTTTACTATTTTTAATTTTTTTATATATATACATATACGTATATTATGTTGATATTTAATTTTTTTAATTTTAATATTTGTTTAATATAATTTGCAAATAAAACAAATTTTAGTTTACGTTACCAGTCTCAACAGCGACTCGAACCTGGAACCTTTTGGTTGTAAGACGTATGATGCTCTTTCCACTTAACAAATATAACATTCTGTTTTTTAATATATTAATATTACTGTAATCACTAGACAACAGAGACATTAGATTTTCAAAGTGTAAATTATTTTTTATATTATGGTACAACTGTGGTTTATAGAAGCGTTAATAGTTGTTTTCTATTTTTGCAAACTCATCTTAAAGTGTTGCATACTTGCAAAAACGAGTGTACAAAAGCGTTAAACTACAAAATTACTGATTTTTTAAAAACTTTTAAATAAGCATCACTGCCATAAATTTCTATAAAAACCTTTATATTTTATTGGGAAAATTAAATTATTTGTTATTTAATAAGTTTGTTAATTAATAAACTAAAGGAATAATTTTTTTGGTGTATATTTTAAAATGCAAGCTGCTGTCAAAATTTGCTTCTCATAAAAGGAAATTATTTTGTTAAAAATTGTCATTAGTTCGTTTTATAAAAAAGTTAACTTTTGATTTGGTATAACAAAAGGGCAAAATTTATAAGTTACATACATACATACATATGTGTGTTGTCATGCCTGTCATTTCAAATAAACTAAATATAATTAATATCCTTGTTTGAAATAGTTAGCCGGATATTTTCCCCTGACAAAACTTAATCTTCTCTTGACATTTGTTTGACAAATTTTAGGGTCTTTCCAAATAAAATCAGTTTACAATACTCTTATGTTTTGGCTTAGAATTTAGCATTATTAAAAGACCTCTAAGGCATAAAATAGCAATTAGTTAGCATTTCTTTATCTTTTTTTTTGGTGAATACAAATATTATCTTGCTCATTTTATCTTAATTCGTTTTGTGATACGTTTAGACACTCATATAGACATTTATGCTAAACTCAATAAGTTTAGTCAGGTCATAGACAAATAGTTAGTAAGTCAGCCTAGTGGCGATTGCCCAAGTTTTAGTCTTTTAGTTTGTATTTTCTATTGCCGTAACCCCACTTTACCAACGAAAACCAATGCTTTTAGTCAAATATTATTGTGTGCATGAATGTATACCCAAAATTATTTTTTAGTGTAAAGTATTGTGTTTGATATTATTATAAGGACTGAAATCAGTGCAAACAGGAGTAATAAGTTGGGAAAACGTTTAAATTTAAAAAATATAAGAAAAACTGAAATGCAGCGGTCAAATTTATGGTCAAGGGTTAAAAGCGAATATGTTTGATTTACACCAGTTTATTTCAACTCAGTAGGTATTGTTCATTGTATGTGTTTGTCCGTGTAAAATTTTTTATCTTAAAAAATGATTTTGGGTAAATTTTGCTATAACAGCTGTTGCCAAATATGCATATAATAAACTAAAAGGTTCGTGTTTATTTGCTCATTTCCTGATTCACTAATGCTGGCTTGCAGAGAGAAAGTATGACTAAACTGATATATTGACCACTACCACTGCTGCTATATTGTTATTACACTGTCTTTTACCCTTTTAAATGTACATATAACTGTATGTTGGGTAGCCAGAGGTGGAAAAGCCGCTCTTTTACAATGAAAAAATTGTGGCATTGTTTTATATTAAGTATTTTAATTCGATAGTTTTGCACTTTTACGCGAACTCGAATCGGCTGCTGTCACTTTTTTGAAATCAATCAGCGGATCTTTTTTAATTAAAAAACAAAACCACGACATTTAATTCATACTACTTTTCAAACTAAAAATTTTAAATTGCTCATAACTTTGCCCACTTCTCCAGCTCTGCCGTATTTATGCAGTAGTTTTGTTGTATTTGTGAAATATGGTTAACAAAGGACTAATCACGTGTCCTGTGTTTTGGCTTGTGTTGCCGCTGAAAGTGTGCGTGCATTTTTGCGCATTTTCGCCAGTGTGGTTGGTTGTGCACATTTTTTAAAATAAATTTTATATCTTAAAAGTTAAAAGCATTAAAACAGAATCGCATGAATAAATATAAAAATGTGAGGGTGTCATTAGGCCATGGTCACTTGGCTACTGCAAGAAAAATTTAAATGCATTTTACAAAGTGACAGCTGTTTTTACGGGGTTAAAACAGTGCTTTCGTTTTTAGTGTTTTGTTTATTCTTATTGTTGTTGTAATTATTTTTATATATTTTCCTTACATTTTAGAATTTTAAAACATATTTTTAATGGTTAATAAATTTGTTTTTTTTTTTTTAATTTTTATAATTCCCATGTTTTGCATTTCTATCAGCGTTTCTTATCTGCGGTGGGAGGTTGTTCCGTACACATTGCAATTTATTTCCTTTGTTCGGGTGTTTGTATAATTAAATTTTACTTTGTTTGTAAGTTTTTCATAGACATAAAACATAAGGAAATTCGCTGAATATTATTATTTAAAAAATTGTTTCCACCACTAATTTTGCTAAAACATTTTTGCAATTTTTTGTTTTCAAATATTTTTAGGGCAAACCACTAAGTATTCTGGAGTAAATCGATACCCTTAGTGCGGATTTTTCGTTAATAAAATATGTTTAAGAGGGTTAAATTTATACAGAATAAATGTGCAAATGCCTAATAAGCAGCTGCATAGAAAGTTTTATTTTCTTTTTTTTTTGAGAGATTTTTAAAATGTTGTTCTTGGTCCACTTGCTATTTTAAACATTTTCTATATCAAAATATTGTTTTTGACAAAAAAAATGTTTAACATACATTAAGCAAAATCCTCGGCTGTTCTGTTGACCCTTAGCAGTGGTATTTGTGAATCTCCAGTAGCCCAAACTAGCCAAGTTCTTCAGTATCGAATTTGCACTTCTTTGGCGAAAGTTTAAAATTGATAGCTTTATAATCGCATCGAATTTGTTACAGCATTATTCTACTTTTATTAAAGTTACTACTCATTTTGCTCCTACTCTGCCAATTTTTATTTCTTAATTTTTGCAATTATTTGGAGACCACCCCTCCCCAGGCTTCTCTCCGAGAAAAAATGTCTAAATTAGCCGTCTCCTAAGTCTCCGTGCTGAACTTCGTGGAAACAGCGACCACAGTTACTGAGACATATTTAAATATGTTCATGGGTTCTACCTTAAAAAAAGGGATAGCTCAGATATTTGCTTGTATTTCGGTCCCTTCTATGTGTTGGTTTTACTTGTCCAACCGATGCTATGAGGGCTCTGCTTGGCAAAGCCCCGCTTCATTTACCTGCGATTAACAGTGCTTGCTCAGGCGTCTTGTGGATTCAAGATATAAACTTCCTGAAGAGTGTAGACTAGAGTGGGCATATAAGCATAGCGAATGGTCTGGTTCATTATCCTATGTCTAAGATTTGGGATGAAATCTTAAGGATTTTTGCTAGGCACCTTGATGTAGAGATCTTTAAGTGTATCACTTGAAACTACTTGGTCCTGGTAGCATTAAAAGGTGTCTCAGGTTTGGTATACCGATGTGTCAATGCATCTGAACGGCGACACTGGCTCTGGAGTATTTGGGCCAGTTTTTAAAATATTCCTAGCGATGGGTAAATATCTATCGGTATTTCAAGCTGAGACCTACGCTATATGCCTATGTTTCTATAAATATAAATGAATGTAGACGAGACTCGAATATGTTTTCTTTTTGACAGCGACCTTTAGGACACTTGCTGCTTGTAATGTTAGATTCGCACGGGTAAAGGAGTGCATGGGCAGTCTAAGTAGGCTCGGTGGGTGCAATGATGTGACGCTGATATGCATCACAGGTCATTAGGGTCATATGGGCAATAAGCGTGCCGACAGTCTTGCCAGTTGCGGTGCAAACCGCCCTCTTACTCGGAGCCGTTTTGCGGTGTTTTTTACGGCTACTCACTCTCGTGGGAAGTCGGCTGTTTTAAGGTTCGATAAATTTGCTGACCACTGGGGCAACGCCCAATCTTGGGAAACTAAACTTCGATCAATATAAAAGATATAACATTTTAAAAACACAATTACAAGTTTAAACTTGGCTTAAATGCAATCATGGTTTAACTACATCCTAAAAACTAGCTCTAAGTTTTTGCATAGAATTTTTATTTATTTGACTTGAAAATTTACTGCTCCTGCACCAAATGTTGTTATATACAAAACACATAAATATGTATTTTTAAATTTGGCCAAGTAATAACCACCCACGAAGTTCTGGCCACATGCAATGTTGCATCGCTTATATCGTTGTTGTTGTTAAAATTTCTTGAATTTTACATATTCAAAGAACAAACTTCCCCTTTTATATTGGTTATAAAGCAATTAACTAATGGGGGGTAGATGTAAAATGAAATAAGCCAACCCTTAGAATTTATTTTTTTTAAGGGGAGTAAAAGCAAAATCTAAAAACAATAAAGAAAAATAATTAAAGCATGCGGTCACTTAAAAGTGAATATTAAAATGCATTAATATCTCTTTCCTAAATTAATCAAATTAATAAACTATATCCTAAAACTTGCTGAGTCATTTATAGGATTTTTGGTGTTTTTTTTTACCCCCAAATACCATTTTTGTTGGTAGAGAATATTTGTAAGAAAGAAAAAACATTCTAAAATCAAGAATTTTATGTTTGAATTTATCCAAAATCGAACTTAAAACTTTTTCCATAAGTAGATTTTTTTAAATGAAGCCTATTTGGATTGTTTTAGCAAATCAAGCAGAAAAAACTTGTTGTTTTTGAAAATATTTTTACAACTTATAACAAAGTGCCCCGAGGGGCTAAATGGTAGCGCGCTGGTCTTGCAGTTTGGAGAGTCCCAGGTTCAAATTTCAGCTACGGCAAATACAAAAGAATATTTTAAACTTTTTTAAATATTAATTATGTAAAAAGTAAAAATAATATAAAAAAACTCTTCCTCTTTAATAAAGGTCCGATAAAAAAATGAGTTTTTACGCTTATGTCAATGTAGAATAAGCAGACGTATTTAATCATTATGGAAGATCTGAATTGATAAGCTTTTCTTTGATCTTGTTTTCTTTTATTGAATTTTTTTATTTCTTAATTCAAAATTTTTATAGAAATATGTATAATATGTACATACTACTAATATATATCTTTTTTAATGATAATAAAAAATTCTCGAGATTCTCGAGATTCCCAGGAAATCAATATATTTTCCCGTTTCCCGGAAAGTAAAAAATTGCGGAAAACAGAAGCCCATATTTTTAGACAAAAATCGTCCCTTTTTACGCCAATTGATTAGGGTTTGCAAGAATTTTGGTTTTTTTTTACTAAAATCACGTTTGATACAAACAAATTAATTTTTTACGCAGAATCACGTTTAACACAAAAAGCAGGTCTTTTGTTACAAATTAAAATGCTGAAATATTTTCCCACAAAAAATAGTTTTTACAATAATTAGCATTTTTCAAAAAAATCACGTTTTTTCCATGTGGATTTTTTTTATAGAGTATGTCATCCAGATGTCTTCCGTCGAGTTGAACACACTGTTCAAAACGGAGCCTTGTGTTCTGCGGCACGCGCTGCAGTAAACTTAGTACAACTGAGCTGATATCTCGACAAATATTTTTTTTGACGCCAAATGAGATTAGGGTTGTCATTATAAACCATCTCTTTAAGGTAGCTCCATAACAAATGCATGGCAGTAAGATCGGGCAACCTTGGTAACCATGGAATGCCCCTAAAGCGACTGATAAGTTTTGGGGAAAATTTTCCCAAAGCAAATTTGTCTAAGCTCGTGCGTGAAGAGTACGACAAATGAGCTCGCAGGTTTAGCACAAAGAATGCCGTAATCATGAGTCGATAATTTTCACCGTTGACATTCGTCGCCTGGCCTCGAGAGTTTTCGAAAAAAGTGCTTTACTTATCTTATGAGTGAATAAGGCACACAAAACACTTACCCTGGGGCAATGCAATGGTTTTTAATTTTTCATTTGAGGGTTGCGGGTTCTTGGAGACCAGTAACGGCAGTTTTGCTTGTTGTCGTGTCCGTTTAGTTGAAAATTAGCCTCGTCGCTTAAAAAATTGGGAATTACAGTGCGAAAACGCTCCAACAAAGTTTCACAAACATTTTTGGGTAAATCACTTTCTTTCAGTTCTTGAGCGATTTAAATTTTAAAAGGATTGAACTTTAGATCGTTTTTTTTAATTTCATAAATAAATGCTTGTTAAAGTCCCAGTGAGGCTAATCTTTCCGGTATTAAAAATCGCAGATTTTCATGTAAACTGCTTTCAACCCCATAATGTTTTCGGGAGTCCTAAAAGATCGGCTGGGCCCTGGCCGTGGGACATTCATAGCTGAAACAGTTGTGCGGAATCTCTGCACCCACGAAAGAACTAAATTTACACTCGGTTCATCACGTATTCGCCGAATACCGAGGCAGCTCGTTTCATTTTAGATTTTATAAAAAAAATAATCCCTTAATCCTTCAACACTTATCTGACGTAAGGTTATAAACGGTATGTTAGGATTTTTATATTTTATAAGATCCTGTTTAATATATTTTCCATTACTAAAATTTAAAAAAAGCAAAATTGTATGTGTTTCTTTAAGAAAACACTTTTTTTATATTTTTGTACACAATTTTTTGAGAAGAGAAAATACCACAACATAATCTTCTTTGCCCTTTGTCGCACAATGATACTTTTTTTTCCTTTTTCACATGTTTGTTTATATGTTTGTTTTCATACATAATGTTCTTTAAGCGCCACTTTAGATATAAATCTCAAGTGCAAAATGAAGTAAACTTTTTTCTTTTTTTTGTTGTTTTCGTTGTTTGTACCTCAACACTTGTGACGATGACTTTTCAAGTGCATTTAAAAAGAAAACTTTATCTCAATTTAAAGAGCATTTAGTGTTTAAGGCTAAGAAGAAGAAGAAGAAGAAAAAAGGTTGTTAAATTTTAATTTATGAGTTTATGTGCGAAAGAATATGATTGAGTATGTGAATGTGTGTGTGTTCTACCACATCCTTTTTTTCTAGGTGTTGACTTAGTTCTAGTGATTTTCTTTTAAGCGATTTCCTTCGCTTTTCCATGGCACTTGGCGTGTAGGGTGTTTGTCATTCGTTAGATATTTGTTTAACAAAGCGTCTTACTTTTTTTTCTGTGTTTTTGCTATGCTATCTTTCATTTTTATTTTTAAAATACTCATCTTAAGTACCTTAACATGTATGAGTTCGTGCTAAACTGTAAAAGTTTTCTTGTGACAAGTATTTGTGTCTAACAAGTTTGCACTTAATCTAAAGTTATAATTGTTAATTGCACAATAATTATAATGAAAATGTTTACAATAGTAAAACAAAAAACTTTACTAACATTTCCTCAAATCCAGTAGTTAGTTAAAACAAGTCTTGAAAACATTAAATATTTTATCAAAATAAAAAAAAGAAAAAAAATAGAAAACAGAAATGAAAATCTTATAAAATAAAATCAAAATTTAATTGCAATTTTCTTTAGTTATTCTTACACAATATGCCACTGCTACTTAGCTGACAGGTATCTTGTTTCATTGTATCTACAATATATGTCGGACTACATTTTAGTTTAAAAATTTTTTTCTTAATTTATTCCTAAAAATATTTGCTCTTATTTCTAATGCTTAACGAGATAAAAATTCTGTCATTCCATTATGTCCAAATCTCAGCATGAAAAAAATAAATAACAAAATGCAGATTTCTAACGATGTTTCATTCAGAAATTCTTTACTTGTCAAATGATTTTACATTTATTCTTTTCTACAGGACTAAGTTTAGAGCTTATTGTTGCTGTTTTGTTGTTGTTGCATTTTTATGAAATTTTTGCAGAAACATGCACCTTAGTTGTTGACCAACCACAAGGTTGTTCTTCTATTTCTAGTTATTTTGTTAAAATGTTACATGTGAATGCATATTTTGCTGTTAATAAAGTAAAGTGGGAGATAAAAGTTTGGTACAAAAATATTATTCTGTGAGTATTTGAAAAGCAAAAAGTCTTATAAAATGATTAAAAACAAGAAAACAGTTTAAAAGCTCCATTTTACCACCTGGTCAAGTATTAAAAGTAGCTTTAAAGATTGGTGGCTATTAAAAACTAAAGGGAAGGCTTAGATATCTGGCAAAACCAGCACTCTAGCCACATTCTAAAGGAAACAAAAGACAGTTAAAACTCTGCATGTAATGAAAAAAGAAGATCAGCGAAAGCCTTTAAAGTTGAGGATTAAGCCGAAAAACGCAGTGTTAATATAAGCGAAATAAAAATTCCTATCAAAGGTCTCAAAAATAACAACAAAACGAAAGTTGATATCACGTTAAGTGCTCCTATAATTACTAATACCCTGAATGCCAAAAAAAGGAGGCAATAGTCATTAGAATGCCAAATAAAAGCAACGCAGTGCTTAAGCTGAAAAAATAGCACCACGATGGTTCGTTCTTGTCAATGCTTTAAATATACGTACTCAAATAAACATTTCTTAAATTCGATTTGAATCAAATGCCACTGCACTGACCATTTTAACGGTATACGAATTATTTCAAAGCAATCAGAAATCCCATTCATCAAAATTGAGACAGTTTTTAACACCATCAACCAAATAATGCCACGGAGCCTTCTAAAATGCAAGGGAATATCTGGAGAACTTATAACTCTCCTTTTATTCCTTTACGAAACTCTTTATTGTCGTATTGCTCATAAAGACTTTTGTTCTTAAACAAGTAAGTATCTATAAGAATCGGAATCAGACAAAAATTCCTGTTATTCCCTATTCTTCTCATTCATTTTTTCCTGGTCTATGAATGGGTTTTAAGGATATTTAGAAGATAGAATTAGCCTACTGGCATACAGCTACTCGGGTATGCAGCAGAAATTAGAAACGTTGGTAATGCATGCAGCGAAAAATGTATGGCCTTAAAAAATGCCCCGAAGGTCATTAATAGGACAATAAACAACACAAACCCCCAACCACTTATTTGCTGATAGCAGCGTCTCGATGAAGCAGAGTTCTATCTTTAACTTGGAATAGAAATCTAATTTTCTCATAAAATACAGTACAGTTGAAAGCTGCGTAACACCTGCACTGTTAGATGGCCGCAATAACACCAAATAGTCCTACAAACCTTTAGATAATCTGACAAGTGTAGTGTGTTCCAGTCGGAGATACTGGGCACTTTTAACTTCACCAAATGATAGTGAGATCACTATTTATGTTGACAATTAGGCGGCCGTTAGAGCCTTAAGGACGCATTGTGGCAGGTCTAGGCTAATGAGGGACTGTATGAAGGCCTTTGGGGAATCAAGGACACCCTTAACGTCAGACTTTGTTGGGTTCCGGGATTCTGCGAAATAGTTGACAATGAAATTGTCGCCATGCAGACATGCTTAAGCCGACTAAGAAAGTGATTCTTAGTATCGTTATACTTAAAGGTAGGTATTAGATCATTTTTTGGGCGTTATAAATATGTGCACAAGCGAGTGAAACCCCTACTACATACATACAAGGTGGGCCAAAAGAAGTCATCCGATTTTGTCTGGCTCTAATTTTTTTCTAAATGAAAATCTTTGATTCTGTTTTTTTTTATTATGTTAAATCAAGTGTTGCCAAAGAGACATTTAATGGAAAAAACCATAGTGTATATGGAAAGTAAACTTCGTCCTAACTTACAAAATAAAAACAGAAGGAAAAACACTGATACCGTATACTTTTCTCTGATACATGTAAGTTAAATAGGTGATATTTACAACCAAATACACTACTACCGTTCAAAGAGTACTGATGATGAAATTGCGTAGCTGCTTTCAAAAATGCATTCTACTCGGCTAGTATCGGTAGAAAAATTTGCCTTTTTCAAGTAAAGGTTTCTTTCAAAATTAACGGAAAATATTAATTTCTTCTAATAAAAGAAATAATATGAACTTAAGCCAAAATGAAAAACAAAAATTTGTGTTAAATAATACCTTAAGAATTTTATTAGTCAAGTCAAGAAGATAATGTCGGCCAAATGGGCACCGTCACAACTGATTACTATACGGGCTCGTTTTATGGCATTTTTCATCACTTCGGCGAGAGCTTCGGGTAACAGATTCTCGCAATCGTGTCGAATGTTGTCCGTGAGGACTTCCAGGGTCTCGGGCTTGTTATCGTAAACTCGAGACTTCAAAAAACCCTACAAAAAAGTCTGGGATGGTTAAATTGGGAGATCTTGCAGGCCAATGTAAATTGCTAAAACGTCTTATTCGAACCAAATGTCCTCATTGCTCATAATGATTTTGGTAGAAAAATCGTCTACTTCGGCCTCGAGATTGAGGATACCTTGGGCGTAGGTTACTCGCGTTTGGCGGTTGACAGGCAGCAGCTGATGCACGGACTGAACTTTTTATGGGAACATGCGCAGGTCTTTGACCAAAATTCGCCTTATGGACGACCGGCTGATGATTTATTGTGGGGCATGTCGTCTGGTCGATGTTTCTGGCGACAGCTCGACATCCTCGCCAACAGCGGCGATATTCTCGGCAGAACAGATTTGATATTTGCACAGAGAAATAGGTTCACTTCTTTTAGCCCACCTTGTACGTGGTGTGGGTATATAAATTAAAGTATAATAAATATGTTGTAGTGCTGAAACCTCTCAAAGCCTGAATAATTTTTAAAATGACGCTCATGCACGATCACTTAGTTGAATATATTCACGCTTATCGCTTCTATCGGCAGCTGTTACTTTCGCAAACGTAGTTCTTCAATTTTATTACTCACTGTTTGGCCACAAAAACATTGCTTTTGATTGTCTATTTGCAGTGTTTACACTATTTACACAATCTGAGTTGAGGGCAAAAACAAAATGTAAAACAAGAATAGAAAAACATACTGACCCAATTTTTAAAAATCATATGCTAGATATTTTTAATAAAAAATTGTTGGTTTTTTTATTAAAATTTAAAAAAAAAATTAAATAAAAAAATGGAATAAAAAAAATTTCACATATCATTACCAGGCAGTGATCACCAAAAAAGTTTTATAATTAAAGAATGATTGACTGGCAGAGTGATTCATGCATTTATAGTGAATTTTATTTAGTAAAATTACTTTTGTCCAGGGGTGTTTGTACATACATACATATGTATTTATAATCATAAAATAACCAAAAGATCATTCATTCATTTTTAATTTCATTATGAATGTATTGAAGGTCAAACGAAAAACAACAACATTTGTGAAACGTCAATTGAAAGGTTAAATAAAAAGAAAAATTAATATGCTTAAATTTAAACATACATACATAAATACATACGACCATTCATTCATTCATTAAATACATATTTGATGCGTCAGAAAAACAAATTTTAAACCTGCCTTTTCGAGTGACCCTTACTCATTCATACTCATACTCCCCTTGTGGCATTAAACCAGACATGCAACGGGTATTAAATTCAATCAACAAAATTTTTTATTTATTTACTTACTCTTTCATATTTATGATGATGATAAAGATGAGAATAATAATTTCAATTCTCATGGTGTGGAATTATAATTATTATTGTGAAAGTATTATTTAATATTCGTTGACTTTGTGTATTTTTAATTTGAACAATAATAATTTAATTTGTTATTTTTTTCCAGCCAAATTAAAGTCTTGCAATCATTAAATGCTTATAATGACATTAATATTGTATTTAAACAAAGAATTGAAAGTGACATTTAACATATACGCACATATTTATGTATATATTTTGTTAAATTAAATTCTTTAAAGAAATCGAATGCTGGTACAGTGGGCTGAAACTAAAGAAAACTTAAGAAATATGATTTTGCCTTTAATTATGCTATACTTTTTTTTGTTTATGTAAAATTAAAATGTTGCTTCTTTGATTGAGATGCAGACAGAAAACCCCGATATTTTGAGGTTCATTTATACGTGATTTAACCATATCCACAGAAAACAGTTATTCGAATCCAACTTATGGGCAACACTGCATTTGATTATAGGTGACTTACAAAAAGAAAAAAACACATCCTAAAATCAAGAATTTTATCTTGAGCTTATCTATAATCGTACTTAAAATTTTTACGTACGATTCGTACTTATGTTTTCTTAAATCAAGTCATTCGAATCGACTCACAGTGGGTTCGATGACTCCGAAAGTGGCGATTAATTCATGAGAGCCGTAATTTAAATTTTTTTGAATTTTTTTTTTTCTCAAATCGTTAAATATGCATAAAAAGGCATATTCTAAAAAAACAAGATACACGGAAAAAATTTTTTTTACGATTTTACAGACATTTTTACTTTTCGGAAAATTATAGTTTGTTTCAGAATTTTCGCCGTAATTTTAAAATGGAAGGTGATTTTATTAAAAAATTAAAAGAAAACAAAAGCTCATATTGTCTTCTTTCTAAAAAATAAAAAAAAAATAAATATATATTTTGCATAAATATGAATATAAGTTTAATTTAAAATCTGAATTTGGGCTTTGAAGAATTTCGAGAATTTTACAACTTTTTTAAAAAAGTAGCGTAATAAATTTTTAAATTTTTTTTGTTTATCAATAATTGTCATACACTAAAAAAGAAACCATATTATGTTCATCCTCACCTTCATCATCATAATCTTCGCTATCATTACTCTCACTTTCATGAAATTCTTAAAAAATAATAGGCGATAGCAAAAGCTGTAGTTCGGAATTTGATAATTGTTGCTTTTCTTTCCGCTCATTTTGTTTATTAATACTAGATATGAATGGATCTGAACTGAGAGAAAATCTCTTTAGAATATTTTCATTCGACTTTTCTCGGCTACATTTGCGAGCAAAGTGTTCCCTATAATTTTTAAAATCCTTCTTTCTGGCTTCCTGAGCTTCTTCTGAAAGTTCTCTAACCGGTAAAAGGGCATATTTTATGATTTCGGGACCTTGAGTTAAAAATTTATGTATTGTAGGAGTCATACAAAACCATTTTAACACTCTCGTGAATGAAGATGACTGAAACTTGTTCACGCATCTATCACTATTGAAATTAAAACCCTCCGACAACAATAACAACAATAGTTAACATAGAACGAATGACTATAGCAAAACAAAATACACGTTAGTTTTGTTAAATACATGACTTTGAAAAAACACGACTTCAAACAGAAAAACGTTAATGTTAAAAATATTTTCACACATATTTTCAAAAACACTACATCATTTTTATACTCCTTAATACCTAAAGTTGAAGGTTCCATTCTTAAAATAACACTTTGTTAACGTTAAATTTGGAAATTACGGACTCCTTTAATGCAAAGTTTTTTCGCTTTTTAAAAAAATTGCAAGACATTTCTAACTTTGAAACGTCACTACGGAGTTAGCTGACAAGGTAGATGCTTAAAAATTGTCATAATGATGTAGAGTTGTATCTAGTTTTATCCGATACCAAATATTAATACATAAACTTAATTTTAAAAATTCACTTAAGCGTCATTTTTGAACCATTTCAACCCACAGTGCGACTTAACAAAATCAAGCAGAAAAATTGTTGCCGGCAGTCCCTGGCTTGAATCATAGCTACAGCAAGTAAAGAAACGAAATTTTTACTTATAAATAAATATTAAATATGTATAAATTAAAACCTTCCTTTTTTTAATAAAAGCTTCATCCGCTGGTCAAAAAAATTAGTTTAATTTTTGGATTGACCCCGCTTCTAAATCTATCTGTTAAGCTTACATCCAGTACGGTTTCGAACCTAAATCAATTCTTTTTTGGCTTAAATTTGGCTTAAAGCAAGAAATTTGTACTAGATATATCGTACTTGATTTAAGAAAATCCGTACTTGGATTTGGAAAATGTTTACTTAGTGTCCTTTGGCCCCGCAACGGCTTGATTTAAGTAAAGATTTCATGGTTTATTTTTTGTGTGAAGAGAACGTATAAGCTGACTGATAAACATTATTGTATTTTTACAGAGAAGCTGTTCAAATTATTTTACGTATAGAAATTTTTTCGCAGTGACCCACTGTCTGTATGATTTAAACAATTTTTATTCCATTATAAAAATCAAACTTTTTTTGCTTTGGCCCTTTTATTTAATTATTTGTATTTTTTTTCTTTAAATAAAACACACTTAATTGCATTATAATCTTATGCATATTTGACCTGAGTAAATAGTACAATTCCCTTTCTTATAAAAAAGCCAAATAATTGGTAATGGAATGTTATTTAAATATGCTGGCTGATTGGTGGATTTGAAAGTTGTATAATTATACCATTCATACCAAGCAATCAACTGCATCTTTGAATGTACCCATACTCATGTTAAGTTATAACTATGCTTTGTAACATTTGAACTTAAATTGTTCATTTACAAATTGATAATTAAATACTGCTTATTGAGCTTGTCTCATTATTAAAATGGTATATGGGTATGGATCTTTAAAGAGTTCCATACGCTACATAAGGAATACAATATGTTGTTGATGTATGAAAGGTCACTGACAGTTCTTAACTAAAAGAACAACAAACAAACATTCACTTAAACAAACAAATCGACGGACGGCCCACTGCTTAGGAAAAGGGGTTAATTTATTTGATTATGCAATTACTTACTTAGAAGGAATTTTATTTACAATTATATGCCCTACAAATGCTCTCATACACGTAAATAACTTTATAAATTTGTTGCAATCATTACATACACACACACATACAGTCATAGTATGTAAACCCTAATATAAAGTGTACCAGCATCAAACGAATTAATGTATTTTATAGTTGTTGCTCACACTTAATTTGTCTGGTAAATTATAATCGAAAGGATTATATACGTAAGTATGAGCACAGATATACATATGGACATACCAAATTTCATTTACGTTGATTTTAAGTATCAAACAATTAGGATAAAATCTTATGTCAGGAAATTAGAGTGAAACCGCATAATCCGTAACAAATCTCCGAAAAATTTATTCATTTAATACTAACAAACATCTATAGATTGCACTTACATACAAATATATGGAAAGAAACGTTAATTACTTTCATACTTCTACACAAGACTTATGATTGTATGTAATTTATATGAACATTCAGTTATAGGTGACTAAAATATATATTTCTAGTTATTTTTGCCCTCCCCCGTTTAATACCTTAACAAGATATGCTGTCAGTTTTGCTCCTTAGACCATCTTCATTCTGTATATGCGGAATTGAAAGCCCACTGAATGGAAATACGATGTAAAAACTACAAAAACAGGCATAAACAGGCTCTTTAGGTTCCCGTTTCATAGCTAAGCATCAGTACTGACACTCCCACATAATTAGTCCTAGAGGTTGCGTTTTGAATGACTCTGTGTCTGAAATGGGGCTTAATTTTTTTTCCACTCGAAAACCAAGCAATTGGCCAATTGATCACAATAAAATTTCAGACGTTATCGATTTCGGCGTAAGAAAAGATATATCGCTGGAATTTGCGAAGATCAAGCCTCGTTGGATCCACTTTAATACCACTCATCGACAATAAATACTACTTGCAGTTCTCCCCAAATCCCCACTAGTGATTTTTTCTTGTCGAAAAGTGTAAATTGTTTAAAATATATTAGTATCTACTGATCGGAAGCCAACCTCTAAAAACACTGGAAGACATCACTGATTGTATAAGAGACCTTAATATACACATTAGAAAATGAAAAAGAACATGCTTTTTCTACCTTCCGCCAGACTAAGTAAATATAACAGAATTTTTTCTGCCAATATGCAACAGCTTTAATCTAAAAAAAGAGCAAAAAAAGGCAAAATTATAGATCGCCCCAGCTTAGAACTAAGCTGAAAGAATGTACGAACCAACTGAAATACCTGCTACATATAATTACACAGAATGGCATTACTTAAGGATCACTTGGATGGTGCAAACACGACTCTTTGGCGATCAGCAAAACGTCTTAAAAGACCCGTTATCGTAAAATCACAACTGCGTAATCTGAGAGGATCCTTAGCGAGAAATGACAAAGAAAAATGCGATCTGCTCGCAAATCACTTGAGTAAAGTGTTTACTCCCAAAATATGCACTAACGTGAGGGAATAACCGCTTGTTGCTGCTAGAGGTCCTATAAAAATACGATTCCAATTTCCAGGTGCTGTAAAAGCTATCGCTCACTAAAATGATAAAAAACACAAACAACAAAATATAGCATTAAATAAAGCGTTTTCGGACCTTATCTACATAAGTTACCCTCAGTGATGCCAACTTATTGAAAGCAAAAGGCACATCATACACAAAAAAGGGCAGCAGAAAGCATAATTTTGATTTCAGAAAAGTTTAAAAAGGACCTACACTTATATTACACACACTACATAGTGGAAGGGATATTATGAATTTGGGCAGAATAGTCTAAGACTAACTTGCTCTATTACCGGTAGACTGTGAATCACTTTCTGAGTCGATTAAAGCATGCCCATCTGTCCGTCCATCTAATTGGTTGTTTGTGTAGTAATTAGGGGGAAAAAACACCTTTAAATATCACTCTCCACAAAATTTTGCTTGTTTTAAGCTGAATCTTATCCATTATACACCATGCACCCCCCCACAAGTCTTTTCTTAAGCGGAAACTAAAATTTCAGTTTTACAGTAATTTTCAAATATTATTCGGAATTTGATCTAAATTTTTCCAATATTTAGAAATTGTTGAAAAACAAAAAGGTTTTGCTTTCAGTAGCCGTTATAAAACATTTAGTGGTAGCCAATGGTTCTCCAGAGGTATAAGGAAAATAGAAAACCAAAACAGTTGTATAAAGAAAAATAATTTGTTGCATTTTTGAAAGAACTCTTGAATATTGAGGTTTGTTTAAAACAATTCTCAGTAAATTTATTGAAGTTATTATATAAAGGCAGAAAATATTCATGCGTTTTTTAAAGAATTTGTTTAAAGTCTATTGATGGTTTTGTGTAAGAACCAATGAAATTTTCAGTTTAAGTCAAACCTAAGAAAAATTTTGGTTTAAAACGGGTCATACATCCGCTTTGAAAAAGAGTTCAAGCATATTCGATTTCTAAAAATTGACTAAAAGATGTTAAAGTGAATTGATTATCGAGTGGTAAATACATTTTTTAATTTAAATACTAATATACTGTGAGATAAATAAAGAGTTTCTAGGTTCAAAAACCATTCGTGAAACTTGAAAAAACAGTCACTGCATAGAATAATCGCTAATAAATTTTTAAATTTGTAAAAAGCACTAAAGGCTCTGTCGAAAAATCAAGAAAGCACCAGCACTAAAACTAAAAATTTGGCGTTTTGAGTCATTAAAAAGCGACAAAAATAATGCTTAAAGCACTGAGTTGGCATCGCTGGTTGCCCTTTACAAGCAAATAATGTTTGCAACTTTCAAAGATTGAATTTTAAATCATAAAACAAAAACAAATTTCAAATGTATCGATTTTAGATGTTTTAATTTAAAACAAAAAGAACAAACATCGCGGTTGACGTACTTGTATAAAAGTGATTGGTTTTTGATACAAATTTTTAGGTCAACACAATAAATATTTCAATTCTATTTAGGACGCTTGTAAATATGTATGTAATTTTGTATTCCTCATCCCTTTACTTCATCGACATATCATATGTATATCTTCAACATCAGCTATTGCCACATACTTGTAATACCAAATTTTTATGACCTTTAGACATAAAAAGTTTAAGTGGTCACATGAACATACATTATCTGAGTGGCATTTGCCTACAATAAGAGTTTCCAAAGCTAACACACACAAACCCATTTGCCAATCTATTTGTACACATGTATGTATCTCTGTATCTAAATCATATTAACAGCAGAAAAAAAATCAAAATAATTAAATTAGACTCCCAAATAATGGTTGTTGTCTTTCTATATTGAAACAGACAAATAGACAGAAATAAAAAGGCCAAAAGTCAAAGTCAAAGAGTGATTTCTGTCCCCTTTGTAGTGCACTTTCATTCAATCACTTTTTGTTTTACTATTTAAGGGTATTGCAGTAATAGGATTGTTAGTTAATAGAGTTTTAAGGTTGTCAAATAAATTTATGCTTTAAATATTTAATCGGAATAGAGGGGTTAAAAAGGGCCAACTGAACCCTTCACAGTTTCGCAAAAATTTACTTTTTTGCGCTAGAAATTCAGGCGACTAAAAAATTTCTAACAAAAAAAGTTTTCTTAACTTATCTTTTAAGCTGAGTATAAAAATTTTTAGTACTGATTTTTATACAAAGTTGATTTATTTATGAAAATAATAATTAAATAAATAATGTTGGGCGATTTGTCCCCAGGTTAGTTAGCGTAAGGCTAGATTAGTTCCAAAAGGTAGCCTTTAAAGGAAGGTTCCCCTCATTCCAGAAATATATAAAGAGGGGAAATGGAGTATTACACTTAAGTTCCCATTAACATTTCCCCCTTAAAAATTCCCAAATTGAAAAACTCTGATTTTGTGCCCCAATTTTTGTTTATGGAGGGGGTAGTGATGTTGTCTACAGCTGTGGTGGTGGTGTCGGCAAAGTTGTTTTATGATGTATATGCTCTTATCTTTTATCACAAAAAAAAAACGTCATAAATATTGGCTTGAAGGTAATGTGAGTCTTATATACGTATGTTTGTGTCTGTATATGCGTATATATGTTTGTTGGTCTGTCTATGTGTTTGTTAATATTTGTTGTGAACCAGAATTGTTTTTGATTTAAAGTTCTTTTATAGATTTTTGCTGAATTCAAGGGATAAGGGAGATGGATTGGCATCAGTAAATTTAATTTAAATTGATTTTTTTTTTTGTTTAAATGAAAGAAATCTCTGTAAATGTAATTGTTCAAACAATTGGTTTTGCGAGCCTCTTTTTGTGAAAGTAATCTATGTTTATCCTTATTGGCAATCGATTTGTTTTGTATTTAAATGATTTTGAAATAATGAAAGAGCTTAATTTCGAACGAAAAGGACATGACAAACATCTTTTAGACCAAACAGCTTCAGTTTAGGTATTGGGGACCGTTTGGCTACAGAAACCCTAATTTTTGTTTTAGCACTTTTTTACGAGTTTTATATCTCATGGACAAAGTTAAATAGTCAAAATTGGGCCCATAGAAATAATCTTAATTAAGATTATTTTTACATATTTGGATTGAAAACAATTTTAAAACAAAAGCCATTTCGAAAGTAGTGTTTAAAATATTAAATAACCTCTAAAAGCTTAGCTTTTTTAGCTAACTGCTGAGGCTTTTTAAAAGGCCCTTGTAGAGCCCCAAGTCCTTGCGCGACACTTTGACAACGAATACAGTCATTTACCATGAAACCTTTGTATCATCACAAAGCTGTAGCCTGTAAAAAAATACAGTTAATGCCTGAATTAATAAGTTCACATTTACCAAATGAATGCAAAAAAAAACAAAATCATTTAAACAAAACGTCATGACTCATGAGAGGCTGTTACTTAAAGGAATATGTTCCCCTGAATTTAAATAAATAAAACAGTTTTCAATGCATATGCGGTTCGCGTCCTAACTTAACACATAATGGAAATTTGTCTTTACTCGAACTGTTTTTATTATGCGCCAGATGTCGCCAAAATTAAGCGGTTGAAATTATAAAAGGTGTTTGAAAATATTAGCTCATTTACAGACGTTATTGTGACTATAAAATTAATTTATATATCGCAGCTTTATATCAATTCTTAAAAATATAAAAAATATAACACAACACAGCAATACAATTTTGGTTAATACAGGGTGTCCACTGGCAAGGTATATTAATTTGTTTTGCCGCCATTTTGTAAAACATTAGTCTTGACAGTTCATACTTGGCAGTCGTGAAGTAGAGACGTGGGTAATTTATTATGGAAAAAATATATGGTTAACCAAAACTTTAAAACATTTAATCAAAATCAATCATCGATTACTGTGATGATGAGAAAGTTACGTAAAATTTTTGGGAGAAACAATTTTGCACAAGGATTTGCATTTGTTTCCATTTAAGGTTCAGTTGACACAAAAGCTTCTCCCAGGAGACCATTTACGCCGCCGTACATATGCCAATAGGATGTCACAGCTTGCCTATTGCATCCCCGATTTCCATGAAAAAATCATATTGAGGGGCGAGGAATATTTTTATTTGAGTGGATATTTGAGTGGATACGTAAATAAACAGACTAAGCGGTTCTGGGCAATGGAAAACACTCAAATTATTCATGAGTCACCTTTGCATCCATTTAAAGTGACAGTCTGGTTTGTAGTTTGGTCAGGAGGAATCATTGGATCTTACTTTTTTAAAACTGAAAACGGCGTAACGGTAACTGTCAATGGGGAACGACAACGTGATATGATTGAAAACTTTTTAATGCCGCAACTGCATGCTTTAGGCTTGGTGAACATGTGGTATCAACAAGAAGGTACCACACCTCAAACAACCAGGATTACATTGGAATTACTGGGAGAACTCTTTCCACAACAAGTTATTTCAAGAAATGGTGATGTTGATTGGCCTCCACGGTTGCCTAATCTGACTGCTCCGGACTTCTTTTTGTGGAGATATCTGAGAAGCAAGATTTATGCATACTAACCAGAAACGCTGGAGAAACTCAAGCAAAATATTCGTGATAAAATTAATGAAATACCGCGTGAAATGTGTGAAAATGTAATGGAAAACGTGCTCAAAAGGGCTCGCAATTGTGAGGCTAACAGAAGCCGACATTTATCTGATATTGTATTTTAAACACAATTGCCGACATTAAATCAAAAATTAGAAAAAATTTGTATACCTTGCCGGCGGATACCCTGTATTAGAACTTAATACCATCGAACAAACACAAAGATTGGTACAGGATATAAAAAGCCTTTCAATAAAAAGAAATATTCTTATGTGGTTTTTCGAAAAAAAATGAGGCGTGAAGGGAAAATGTTCTAAAACAGATGAGTAACAACAGTATATGTTAATACGACGCGCAGAAAAAATTTGTTTTTGCACATTTTTGATTTCCCTGGTAATAACACACAAAAAGCAAAGAAAAAATCAACAACTTTTTAAGTTTTAAAATTTATTTATTTTAATCATGTTTAAATTAAACACTTAAATTGCTTACATGGATACAACTGTTATTTTTTAAATTAATTATTTAATAGAATGTATTTAAGATGAAACTACACTTAAAAAAATTACATTCAGTTTTTCTGTTTTTATTTGTATACCTTTTAGACTTAAATATATTTATTTGTTTTATCAATTATCTCATTATTTACTATTTTTTCACTATTAATATGATTCTTGTATGAACTTTTATTTCTTTTTTCAAATAAACATATAACATTTAAAAATTATAAATTTTGTTTTTAAAACTTAAAACTAAATAAACATAAAATATTTCAATAATTTTTGTTGAATATTTTACAAAAAAAGAGGAAAACTGTAAATTGATTCATTACATTTTTAGTCAATAACTTAAATAAGAAATTAGTTCTTTTTAAAGATTTTTTGTATAAACAAAATAGAAAAAAAATAGACTTCAACGGGTTTTTAGAAGTGGAAGAAACCCTTCTTCCGCTTGTAACTTATATTAGGGGTATTCACTGTAAGCTAACAAGTTTTTGGCTTCAAATTTATTTATTACTTTCGTTGTTAGTTGTATTTTATTAAATCGTCATTTGGTAGAATTTTTTTTAATAAATAATTTTTAACAAAAACATAGACAGATTTCAATATAAGTTTGAATGCGAAGCTTGTATTACCAGGGAACGTAATAATTATGCAAAAAAAAATTTTAAGTAAAAAAACTATAGTGTGTTGAAGGCTTAGTTTGTTTGCATGCATTGGTTTTGTCAAAAAACCCCAAAAAATTGCTTTTGAAGGTTGAAAGATTTTTTTCCTAAGTTTGATGATTTTAAAAATAAAGTTTTTCGACCTTAGCCCAAATTTAAAAATTTCTTATACATTAGTATGACTTTAAAATTTTGTATAATATTGGGTGTGTTCATTAACAGAAAATTATTGATGATTTTCGAAAATTATTGCTAGTAAGTGTATTCACGTACACAAAAGATTAGCAGCTAAAAAGCCAAAAAAGAGCGTAATATGTTTAAAAACAAAAATGTTTCTGATAGTTTCAGCATGTGTTAAAAAACTGAATTAATAAAAATATGCGTTTGATTTTAATTTTCAGTTTGTTTTTCTTTGATTAATGACACTTTAACATTTTCGTTACTACTTTCGGAGAAGCTACCTAAAAGCACTTTGCTCCCCCGTTTTTTTATTATTTTAAGGAAAAAGTAATTAAAACCATAAATTTTAGTATTATAGATGCTTTGACGATTTACAAAGATGGTTTTGACGATTTCGATAATTTTTTTTTCCAAGGATTTGACGATATTGAACCAAAATTATGTGGCAACTATGTCAGCAGACTCTATTCTTGAAAACCTCATGAGTATATCGTCACAGAAAATGCAAAACGCCCTATCTAACATTTAAAAAAATTTTAGGGTAGGAAAGTATTTTTGTTTTAATAAAATAAATATTTGCAGTTAACACAAATTTTTGTCATATTTGTGAGTTAAAAAGGATCAACAAATATATTTCTGCTGGAAAAAAATAATTTTAAGAGATGACGTTAATATTATTAGGCTAGAATTAATAAAAAGCCAATTTTAAATTGTTTGTTAGATAGGGCGTTTTGCATTTTCTGTGACGATATTTTGCCTTTACACAATAACCCCAATAAACTTATTGAGAATTTCTATAAATAAGCCAAAACCCTCAGTTTTTTCAAAGCCCAGCAAACCAAAATAATTCTTATTTTTGATTTTGTTCTTTTTTGTAAAACTCTTTAAAAACTTGTTTACTTCGTGACGATGTGATAACTGGGACAAGAAAAGTAACAGCATTTAAAACAAACAAGCTTGGTACTGCGTCTAACAAATTACTTATTTTAAGGAATTGATTGGTTTGGATTTTTATGCTTAAGTTGTAGACAACAAACCTTTTGTTAAGGGTCGCATAGAGTCCTGTTTCTGTTTGATTTCTCTCAGTTAAAATTTGACTTTCCCGGTGTATTATCCAAAAGTCTCAGCGTGAACTTTGGTTCTGTTTGTTTTTTTACTATTGTTTTTCATTATTACTTAAAATATGTATATATTTGCAAATACATACATATGTTATAAATAAAATGATTGATTACATTTTTTTAATAAGAAAACATGTCTAATTTCTTTCCAACGCGCCTAAAATGACGTAGAATAAAAATGTATAAGAAATTACACGCAGAGAAAAAACTTGGTTGATTATGGTCACAGGAATATGACCACGAATAATTTTGTTATTGTATGGTTAGGAAGGCTAATGTTGTGACTGCTACAAACATACTATAGTTGAACTAAGTTTTTTGCGAAAAATTCAATTAAGTTTTGATAAAAATAACCATTATATGTTTGTGGTAATCATTATTTTGATCATGAGCAGACCGCGTCTTATCATTATGGGTTATCACATATATGACGCTCTTAGAGTATGGTTATCATAATCTAAGAGCAACTCATAATCAAGATTATGGTCACCTTTAATCAAAGTAATGATTACTGCAAACATGTAATGGTAATTCTAATCATAACTATTATTGCATTTTTTCAAAAAATTCAGCACAACTATAGTGTGAATGCGGCAGTCATAATAATGGTCTTTGTAACCATTATATGATGAAATTGTTCGTGACGACATTACCGTGCCCATTCTCGAACCCCGTTTTTTCTCCTGAGTGTACTTTGCCGCATAGAATACATTGAAAGATTATAAAGTTATCGATGTTCTCTCGCGCTTATTTTAGGATCAAGAAATATCATTTAAACGCGTATTTGAGATGAACGAATATTTTAAAAAAAATACAAAAAGCACTTGATTTCCAACAAATCTAGATTAATGCCATTATGATAGTGTACTTTACTTGATTTTCCTTGTTCATGTTTTTTTTTCTTTGAAAATTCCAAAAGAATTATAATTTACTGTCCCTAAATAATAAAATTTTTTATTTGCCACAATAATATTTTGCTAAGTTTTTTCTTATGTAAATTTATTTTTATCATTTTAAGCCTGACTATAACTAATTCAATGATTTATTTTAAGTATCATTTTTGAATATTTGATTTTTGCTTTAAGCATTTTACTTTTTTTTGCAAACCCTAGAATCATATTTTTTTTATTAATAAGAGTTTATTTCAGAAGTGCTTTTAAAAACAATCATTGTTTTTAAACACATTTTTTTAAAAACATTTAGGTTAAGATTTAGTTTAAATAAAAACTATAAAATATTTCCTTAACATCACCCTTATCGCTTAGAACAGTTTATCACATTGGTATTCGTCTAACAAGTAAATATTCTGAAAACTGTTGACCCTCAACGCCCCCACCAGTACTAGCTTCCACAGTAAAGCCGGCATTTAACAGCCGCGTTAGCACTTGTACTGAATTCAGTTTACAATAACCATTAAGCGGGAAACGTATAATTTGACGCCAATCGCCCTGATTCCAGGACACACCGCTGCGACTGGTCTGTGTGGCCTGGTTGACTTCGGGAAAGACTTCGTCTAACAAAGAACGTTCAGCGGATAGCATAATGCGTTCACCCAGGTCAGGGGATATATGCAAAGCCACTACTTCATAGTTGTATTCAGTATTAGTTGAGACCCGGGGACTGACTTTAATGCGTGCTGGTGGTGTAGGAGGTGCCACCATATAATTCCCATTGCGCACACGATCTTTGCGCATGCTCTCCAACTGCTTTATCATGGCTAAAAAAAGAGAAAAACATTAGTTGTTTCACTAAATACCCATTTTAGAAAAATAAAAGACAACTTACGTTCTACTTCAAAATAGCGCGCCTCCTCCAGCAATAATTCCAAATCGGGAAAATCTTCCGCTATTAACAGTCTCGAATTTCTCATAAAATTCAAAATATGCCTAAACATGCCACCATCGCGATCTATAAAATAGTGCTGCTTTAGCGAGTCCAAAACAATGGGTATGGAACCGTTAAACAGTTTGGCCAGTTTTGAGTCGGGATATTTGGTCAAAGTTTCTAGGGAACTGGTGTATATGGTGCCGCCTACATCAATGTGTACGGGTGCAGTGTAGCGCGAGGCTGCTGCTACACATGGAATACCTGTTATAGGCTTGTGATTTGCATGCAAATAGGAAGCAGCGCTGCCTGCCGAACCCGCCGTACTAGCTGATCCTGAAGAACCAATGTTGCCAGATGGTAAACCTAATGGTGTGACTGCTGAAGTGGCTTGGGGTGTGGGTGTGGGGGAGCTAGAATTGGAAATCGTTGGAGAGACTGTGGGAGAGGCGCTGTAAAACAGTTTATATATATATATTTTTTTTTAATAGCAAATATTTGAAAACTGATAAATGTTTACCTTATTTTGATCTCATTTCGGCCATATATTCGTCCAGTTGCTGACAAATCCCTAGGTTCCAACGATTTGTTTTCTCTTTCTCGTTCTCGATCCATGTCGCATTTTTTTCTGCAAAGAAGAACGATAAACATTTTTTTGGTTAATAATTAAGCTTTCAATTGGAAATATTAAAATTTTTAAACAATCTTATCTAATTGGCGAAATAAGAAATTTATAGACGCATACGGGGTTAAACCTATGGCCGAACTTATGACAATTCTGCAGCAAGATAAAGCGAGGATAAAACTGAAAAAGTCTACATTAAATTTGATATTAGCTTAATGCCAGTTAGGCTTAAAAAACGAATTTCAAACTACAATCAAAAAACAATGATCTTAAAGCATATAAGAAAACCATCAATTGGAACGCTTAAAAGCCACTTTTCGGCCTTTGAAAATAAAAAGTGCACAAAAGGTTGCATTTCATGCTTTTTTGTTTTTACAGACATACTTATGCAAGTACCCCATACCTAACTTAAAGCAATTTTATATTTTTGTCAAGAATCAAATTTAAAACCCTAAAGCTAAAAACACACACAAGCTGCCAAGGAATATTACAAGGGATTCTTAGCTTCTTTCCAAGTGTTCATGTAACTGAAAACAAATTTCTTCTTACTATCCAATATGGGAATAAAGAAAGCCCTTTAAACATTTTTAAATAAACACACATACAAAAAGTTTCCTTTGAATATATGTACATATGAACGCAGAGTAGAGTTTTGTGGCCTAAAAACTTGAGAAATTTATTGGTTTGACATTCACATGCGATTTAATTTTTGGTTGTTCTTGTATGCTTTGTGACCACCTTGAGGCATTTTAAGTTGAAGCCAAAGAAGCTTTTTGTTTTTCCCTTTTGTTTTTGTAAAAAGAGAAAGAAAAGGGGTGTATAGACATCAAAAATGTTAAGATTGTAATAAAATATTTTGGAATATAAATATTTATTTTAACTTTTATTAATGTTTTAATACATAAAGTTACGCTCTACTTGCAAGGGCATGTAAGAAATATGTTTAAGCACGTAAGAGTGCTACATTCGGTTGCCTTAAATCTTGTTCATGTAAGCTCTAATTACTTTAACTTTGGTTCTTAATTTTTAAGAGCTTACAAGACGTATTCAAATCTAAAATATAAATAACATTGGTCATCAAAATAGTGTTGTTAAAGTATTGAGTATTTGAGTACTGAGTACTCAATACCGTGTGTTTTTTTTCTAGGCTCGTGGATTAAAGATAAGTACTCTATATTTTCAGCGTTGTATTTTAAAGTATTAAACAAGTTCTTGAGTAAACGCCAATTATAAGATGCAACATTCTTTCTTTGTAATAGAAAATCTCGAAATACATGGTCAATTCGAAAAAAGTGATTTAAAGGCATTGATTCCCAGTACCAAGTGTATAAAAATTGATTTAGGAAACATGGACCTTAAAAATTGTGTTGACTTGTGAAATAAAAATTAATTCGGCCAATGCCGGAGAAGTGAATAATTTCATGGCTTCACCTGAAGGTCACTCCATCATTTTCAAGGAAGTGTATCCGCTATGTTGTAACATGCTGCAAAAGAGTGAATTTGGATCTGTACTTGTCAACATACATTAGAATTTGGCATTCAACTAGTGGAAATTGAAGGTTCTCGTGAGGTTGCTGTTGTGAATATATCAAGGGGCACCAGTTATAGTTCTTACGATTTTGTTTTGACGAGGTTGAATTTTCTTTACGTTGGACGCAGAAGCCTCATAATTGTATTTGGTTGCAAAATCGAGCTGTAGAGGAAAAACTAACTATCAAGGCGACACACTGAGCTTCGATAAACAAGCGGCTTTGAGTTTCGTTTGTTGTAAATTCGTATCTTAATATGACTTCTAAGTGAGGCGGTGGTTCATGTGAATGCCAAGGTTACCATTTGGTTATTACTTAGGATTGAGAAGCACGCCCATTTGCGTAAAGTAAAAATTATGTGAGTGTATCTCTGTTATGATATTTCCCACCAATTTCTCATGCAGCATCAAGCTTTATTTGGTTCAAGAACCCCTTATGATCTTTATGAATACTGAGGAAATGTTAAAGTGTGTGCTTGGCTGTTGGTTGTTTTCTCTGCTAAGTAAAGCAAGTACATAATTGGTCCTAGAATACTACCCGAAAGTATGCCACGCCAAGTGGTCAATTTAAGTGGTCCCCTTCCTTAAACAAGAAAATGTTGGCTGTGAACTTTTCAGAAGGTTATAGAAATTTACTTATAAGTAAGCTTTGCTTCAGTTAAAACATCTCTATGCTATAATTTATCGAAAGCTTGAGAGACACCTATTAAATGCTCAGATCAAAATAATATTTCCTGGCCGGAGGGTTGGTTTATTGCAACGTTTTTGTCGTGATACAAAGATGGGAGCATTGATACTACAATAGAATGTGCCTTGAAGAAATTGGGAAATTTGTTCGTAAAACATCGGGTTTTGTATTTTACATGCGTCTTTTAGGAAGAGCCCATCAATTTGTAGACGACTTGCCAGTGAATCGCACAGCGCAATACGGGAAAATTCCGTTATTTAATCGCACAGTTTGTATGTGGAATAAACTTCTACAAGCACTACTATGTCAACACTCCGTACCAGACCCATTTTTTGATACCAACACAATACACTTTATGTATAGAGGAAGCTCTCAAAGTATCTAGTTGCTGATTTTATTAAAACTTACTTCTTTGACACCTAGCTATGGGAATTTCTGTGGAAAGGTTGCCTAGCAACCACAAGTCAAAACTCACTGGCTTCAGTGCACGTATTGGAAATACCTTTGAATACCCTTTTAAAACTAAATATGTATTTACGAAAAGATCGCATTTTACATTGGAATTGCTTTCTAAGGACCCTATTGAGCACACAAATGTGGTTTTGTGGTAGAGACTCGTTATCAGAAAAGTCTTTTGAATGTTCGTCATAATAAAACTTTTTTGAGGTTCTTTCTAGGCCTTTCAATTGTTTCCCAAGTAATGCTGTACAATATGCCATTAGCAACTCTTTGAGATGGTTTGTGTATTCACTTAGCTTATTTCTAAATTTAGGGTTAATTTGCGAATTTTTATCCTGACAGTTTTAAGCACAAGTTGGTTAGCTAAATCTTATTGTCAACGGTCCATTATTTACACGATTTGGTATGGAAACAAAATCTTGCTTATTTTATAATACAACAAATTTTTACGGAATTTCTTGGCAATGGGTCCATAACTTACTATTGGTTACTATGGTGTAGGGTACTTTTTTTACTGGTTTCTCAAAATAACTTGCTGCTTCCCAGTTATGAAAAATCCTAGACATTGCTGCTTGACATCTCTGCAATAGAAACATTAATTTTCTTACCCTCTCACATCTTAACATTCCTAAAACTCAATGCGATCCTTAGACAAATGAAATTTTTTTCCAAAATTCAAATTAAAAGAGTTTTACAAAAACCCATTAGAAACAAAACAAAATAAAAATATATTTAAACTCAAATAGACGCCTTAGGTAATTAGGATGCAGATAATATAATATGAATGGAATTGAATGGTAAAGTCATAGCAGATGAATAGTAACAGAATGAGTTTCTATATAAATTGCAAAAAATTTAGCTTAAACCCTTTAAGGCTGTTATAACAAAGTGAGGGAATTTTATTTTTCCATGTTGCTGTAACATGATTGAGTCTTAAAACAATGGAAATGCTGACAAACAAAGCAGGGAGTAAAAGGGCTGGAGGATAAATATGTGAACTAAAACAAAAGCTTTAGAAAAACGTAACATATTAGCGCAGTATTAAACAAATATTTAGCACAAAGTTCAGCAGAGACAAAAACCTTACGGTTGAAAGCCTCAGGGAAAGAAACACAAACAAAAAGGAAAGAAGTACTAAATAAATACATACATTCATACATACATACATACATACATACATACATACATACATACATACATACATACATACATACATACATACATACATACATACATACATACATACATACATACATACATACATACATACATACATACATACATACATACATACATACATACATACATACATACATACATACATACATACATACATACATACATACATACATACATACATACATACATACATACATACATACATACACACATACATACTTACATACTTATACAAACCAGAACGCCTTATGGCAAGAAAAGCACCCCTTATTCACTTATTTTGTTGTATGAGGCAGGACATGCAACCAATATAGTCGTTCCCATATTTACCCCAGCAATTTCTGTGTGTTTGTCTAAACAAAAAGTTACTGCTGCTGTTGCTGAGATGCAGCAACAATTACATTCCAGATAATAATGAGGTTGATGATAATGTTGTTAAAAGCCTTTTACAATAGCGCTAAGCATTTTGAGGATGATGAAGATAATACAATACGAATGGACGAAGATATATCGCTATTGGCATTTAGTTGGAATAAGCAAGAAATACAACAACAACAACATAGCAACCATAATACCACCAATACAATTGCAAGTGCAAAAGCACTAACAGCAACAACATATTTTAAATTCTATTCTCTTTAGCTCAAGTCAAGTCAGCCAAGTCAATGTGAATCAAATCAAAAACGGAAAACAATACATTTTTTCCTTTTTTGTTTGTTTTAAGAACATTGTATTCACACATGCATGTATATCTTAGCGTTGGGTGATTGAAAATTTTTACAAATTTGGCAAATTTTTTTTCTTCAGTATGTTTAGGGCAGTGATCGGCACACGCAGACGTGCTTACCTCATGCTGAACGCATTTTTCTCTTTAGGCACCAGTGTGACCATACTTGATGCCTTTAAATACAATGAAATTGCTTGAAAATCTATTGGTATGTAATGTTGAAAATCAAACAATTGATTTAAAAAAAAATCATAAATGCTAAATGATTTAGGTTTAGACATGAAAGTCTTTGTTCTTCAAGCGAAGGCTCAGCATCATATACACTGAGATTCCTTCCTGCGACTTTTCAAGCCGAAGACCAGGTTATCACAACAAGTAGTTGAACGCGGAAAACACTTCACCAATTATCAGTACCAGTACAGCCAGTAGCAAACAGCCACTGATGTTGGTCCCCATGCAAACCGGGGCTGGAACCCTTTTTCCGTAGCACTAACACCAAGGTGTGGTCAGCTCCCTTGGCTTACTATTGTGCCCGGAGTATGGCCTCTTTACGGACAGTAGTAACGTTTTCAGGCAGCCTGCAACTTAATCAACTCACGGATTTAAACTCGTTATTTTCAACACAAATCTTTTGCATTTTTATTAGTTTTTCTTTCCTTACCTTCTTGCATAGTTCTGTTTGTACGTGCCTTCTATCAGAGATAACGTCAACTTGGAAGACTTACTAACGCTGAAAGTAGGACATTTTAAAGAAAGGCCCCAAGTCCCGCAGGACATACACCTTAGTCAAAGGAAACTAATTTGGGGAGAAGCTCACAGAAGTTTGGCGATGCGGACTAGTTCCCTTAAGATTTCCAATTTGACACCTTCAAAGTACGCAAAATCTGGTAAAATATTAAACCTCAAGTATCGGGCTCTAGTATGTGAAAAAACGGAGCAGTGACACAGGAAATGCTTTATCGATTCTATGTTTTGCCTGCATGCCCTGAAATTGCGGTCATTTACAACCGTTTTTCGCTGAAGGTATGCTTGTAAGTTTGAGTGGCCGCAGCATTCTTATCCCCTTGGTTTTCTCAGTTTTAGAAGATCCCTAAATCTATTCTTGTTCTTAGTATTTATTGCAACGAAAGGTTTTGGACCTTAATCGTCCATTACATTACCCACAGCTTACTTTCCCTAGTCGCCAAGTTATTCGCTTGTTCATTATCAACAACCGCATAACGTCTAGCCTTACAACATTTTAATATAAACTTGGTTATATTATGAGTAATAATTAATTATCCCCTTGTTTTACAGCAGCGTCCTAGATGTGCTGCGTCCGGACGTAATCGCTTAATGGACGCTAGAGCTTATCAACTCTTTATTGCGTTCGAACTAACGATGAAAATGTTTAAATCCGTTGGATCTGCGTATGTCTCGAGCAATAACAAACATTTTAAGATTGTCCGAACCTTTGATTTAGGGCAGTTGTGCGGTCCGGGAGGTGAAAATAAATCTCGGCCTCCGGGTTTTCAGCAAGGATACTCAGTCCCATTCTTTCATTTGCCTTTGAGCCATTCATAAAGGCATGTCTCTTCAGGCATCTACACAAAGACCTGTTCAACCAGAACTGTCGATCTTGGTTGAACTCCCCTGGAGGTATACGAATGGATAACTCAAGGAATACAAATTCTTGTATTACCCTGTAGTATTTTGACGCATTTATATTAATAACTTATAACCTCTATCAATTCATTCCCCTGTCACCTGCAGGCATTCCACCGCAAGTGTCATCTCATTGTGAAAGCATTTTTCAATAAGCTGGATATTCAAAGCCGTTTCCAAAGCTCTTACGAACTAGTTATTTTCTCTTTACCTGTCACGTGATGTTAAGGGTAAAACTACCTTTAAATGGTTGTTTGCTAAAGGTTTCGGCAGGCTAAATAATTTTGTTAATGCTGTACTCTATCAGTTCCCCATTTAATTTGTGCGCTTCGCAAGATATAAGGCAGCTAGTTCGTGAAAATGAATTTACCTTAATTGGTAGGGAGATAAAGATCTGCCCTTTATATTCCAAGGCTAATCAGAATCGTATCCTGTTTTAAGGTTTTATTGGTGGCGAGGACTATTTCATGAGCGCACGTAAAGGCTGGGGTTACCCCGAGGTGAGGTACTTATGTAACTAAGAACAAAAGTAATGTCTTAAAGCTCGTTATGCAGGTTTCCAGAGTGATGGTCGTTGTGACAATTTAATAAGTATATTAAACGACGTAGTACTTTTAAACAACTATTTTTGTATAAAAGACAAAAAAAACATTGTAAAATTTTATAACAATATGACAATAGGACATAATAGGACACCTTGTGAATCCCCTAATTGATTTGTATAGCTTTTATCATTTGGGGGTCGTACTTGTCACAAAAGTAAGGTCACCGCTTGCTGTTAAAGTTGAATCACCTTTATCATAGATAGAAGGATCTTAAATCTAGCTTCGATTCATTTAATTGCAATGACAGTTTAATTTTCCATTACTTATCGTTTGGCTTTATTTGAATTCAATCTAATCTTTAGTTAATTTCTAAATTAGTTATAGTTTAGTGGACATAAGGCTCGTATAACGACGGCCGTAGAAATTTGCTTATGTTTACTCTGATGCAGACAAATCCGCATTAAATTTTGCGGAATTATCAATTGTGTTACTTTGCTATTTTGTGATCCTATATTATCATAAACACATAAGTATTTTAATCTATTGGGTGGTTGAGACCTTAAAATTGTTTCCTTTTTTCATTGAGTTTTTTTTTCAAACTTTGCATATTGTTTTTTTTTTTGTTGGTTTGTTTACTCTAAGGCGAAAAACCACTACAATAAAAGAATGTTCTTGTAAACTTTACACAAATACACACACACACATTGTTATCCATTTATCTACAAAAAAAAAAAACAAGTACAAACCCTCATACAAGTACAAAATATATAACAAACCCTTAAGCAATTAACTACGACTAAGCCATATAGTCAACCAAGTCAGCCTGCTTGGCAGTCAGTTATTGAGTCAGTCTTAGCTATTGAAAGGCCAACCAAACCAAAAACATACAACACAAACCATAGAGCATACAGGCAACTAACCAACCAAATATTGTTCCTTTCGATAAACATATAATGCACTCACATGGGAAATAGGAATTGAAAATGTATTCCTTACTTCTACCAAAAGCTTTACATATCAACACACCTATACTCATGCACCTACAGGGCTCCTTTAAATACATGCAAAGATAATATTGTATGTTTTTTTAAATAAAAACATACATAAAAGTAATATAAGAGAACCGGAAAAAGTTTTCTTCATTGGTTTCTTGGGGATAGTAAGTTTTGCAGATTTGTTGGTTGATATCATATGTTAAACCCATACTACTGCATTAACTATAAAATCCTTATGTTGTCCTTTGCTTGTATAGTTACTGCATGTAAATTGGCAAACTTGTGCCTTTTTGTATATGTTTTCTAAAATATAAGTTTGAGTGCAGGTTTTCTTGAAACCACACAGTTTTGAAATGTCAAATAGATGTTAAGTGACAACGAAAAGCTGGAAAATAGATTGAAATACACTTTAAACCGATTACTTTCGATTGCAGTTTAAAAATACGATATTCATGAACATTGTTGTAGAATAGGGCCAAATTTCTTTATATTCCATAAATATTTAAATTATGCGATTGTTCTTTTATTTGTTTAAAGACTGTAGGGTATTCTCTCTACTAATAATACATACATATTATAACAAATAAAATAAAAAAAAAAACGAAAAAGTTTTGCAGGCAAAAGACCATATCTCAATTTTAAACTGCCTTAAGAAATATTTGTTGCTATTTCTGTAAAACGAAAGAAGAAAATAAAAACAAAAACGAACTCTCATATAAGTACCCAACCTAAGTTGTTTGTTATTATTTATTTTTCCCAGGCCTGGATAATTTTAACTATTTTTTTCACTGAAGCTGTAAAACCGTATTCCTCTAAGCAATTGGAAGTTTCTTTTGGGATAGAATATTACTACCCTGAAATCCAATCATTTTAACTAAGTAAATTAAACAAGTTTACCCATCAGTATATTTTGGAGACATACGGAAGCTATACGAAGACGGCAGAATTGTTTAACTGTACAAGTTAAGTGATGGTCGATGTTCTGCCATCGGACCACAAAGAAGCCCTTTAATCAGAGGGTCGAATAACCACTAAACCTTTTCCCAGCTCCAAAGCGTTTACAGGTCCAAAACACATAAGCATTTGAACGGATAGTCAAACGTCAAATCAAGGAAAGTACTGTAATGCCACATGATGAACACTATTGACTCAGACGAAGTAATCGAAAATTAAGAAGTGAATAATTTAACGATTGAAGCTTGAGGACAAGTAAAAGTTTACCTGAGAAAGGCAAGGTCAGCCAGGGCTGGAAAGATTTCTGGGTACTGGCCACACTAGGATATTATGAGAGATTGATCGGCGGTCTAAAATGGACTATATAATCACGAATGTCAGTTTTGAGGAAACACCCGCTTTACTAATCCCTAAAAGGAATTGCTGGTTAGTTTGTATAAGAAATGTGTAGTGTTGACTGACGGAGCCGGGGTCTATATCATGCAAGGGAACATTAGATTGTGTTACATACTACCTGATGAGTTTAGTGTGGGGAGATACGACTGTTTTAAGGGCAACAGTTCTTATAGTGGAACATATTTAAAGGAGTAATGGGGACTTGAAGGCACATTATTTCAGGTCTACACTGGTGAGGGACTGAAGGAAGGCCCTTGGTGGGATTTTGGATGCTTTTAACCTCAGACTTTGTTGGGCTCAGAAAAACTGCGACTTAGTTGTGAAACTAATAACATTGCCCACAAATAAGCTTGAAGTGGGAAGCTGGATGCGAGAAACTAGGAGAAAGCTTTGAGACCACCAACAGGTCACTATAACGGAAGATTACGACATACATAGATGTCTAAAATGACGAATATTCAAGGAGGGAGTGGTAGTGGTTGAGTCTATGTGGCCGGGGCTGAGCTCAGCAGGCACAAGGTTGCTCTAAAAGTTAGAAAATATGAATCTTAGGACGAATATTTAGGCCATAACTAAGCACTAACCAGTAAGGACTATTACGAGAAATCGGGATTGCGGAAAATGATTGGGTAGAAACTTGCAAGAGGAACTGAGCGCTGTTTTGTGGTGTAAATTGGAAAACATCATTGGGTTCATTATGGGCTTTAGGTGACAAGGAGATAGACAGTGGATGAGGAGTTTTTGCATGAGTATTTAAATTATTTTATTTTCTTTCAGTCTTTTCCCTTCTTGCTGATCTTACTTATTCCTTACCCCTTTACTTGTTGTCTTAGTTTTCCTTTTGTTTAATTGAACTGTTGATGTATATGAGGGTTAATCCCCTTTATTACCCTTCCCAACCCCACCTTACCTTACTTGGGAAATTCGAAACCTTCTATTAGGACAATCAGTGAATCAAATTGTTTTACAGAAATTACCTTCAGGGCACTGTGGAACAATAAAACTGATGGTGAAATGACGAGATTTCTTTGAGGCAACCCAGATGGGAGTTGGACTTGGAAATTCTTGAAATCAGAATGATCTGAATGATGGCGACTGGCTATTTAAACTTCGGCTAGGGGTTGTGGAGGACAATGATTTCATCGCATGCAGGGAGAATATCGAATCGATGGAACGTGTCTTGTATCACTGCCTAGCTTTTGCAAAGGTCAGAATGAAATGTTTATAGCCACACACACAGCTGGTGATGACCGCCCCACTTCTTTCAAGAGCCCTGCAGAAAAACTGGTCACTGGGTTAGGGGTTGGTTCTGCGGGGCTCGAGGCTTTTTTAAGTCTCCTACCTTAACCTACCTTCCTATACCAAAATCAAATGGATAGAAACTATTAGCTTCTTTGTATTTAAAATATAATTAGAGACGTCCAGCTCTGCAAACCAAAATAAAGAAAATTTTTCAAAAATTTTTAAATATGTGACTTTTGTTATTTTATTGGTTTTATCTTATATACAAAACAGACATGGATTAGGAAGAGGGTAGAGGAGGATATTAATTCTTTCGTTTTGAAAAGCTTAAGGGTCATTATTATATGTTGTTCCTAAGTGTACTTTAGTTAAAGTTAACTTTAGTTAAAGTAAACAATTAACTTGCCCTTAAAATTTTTGTTGATTACAACCTCCCTATAAGTTAAACTGAAAATTTTTTTAAAGTACGGCAGTACCAGTGCAAAAACCGGCTAATTTTAAATATTTAGGTATGAAGTGGCAACGACTTGCTTTCATTAGTCTGATAACACCAGCAACAAGCAAATGAGAAATACATACGTCAACTAGAAATAAATAAACCTAAATTTTTATTTTATATGAAGAATATGAAGAAGGGCTTTCCTTTAGCTTAGTGGACACTTAAGCCTACTTGTAATAATGCTCCAGGGTCTTTACTTAAGCTTATCAGATAGATATAACAATGGGCCTAAAAATATGTATTTGGTACTACCTGATAAATTCAATCTCTTTTTTTTAAATAATAGGTATCTCACTAGTCTATAACTGAACCATTTGAACAACTTGAACCTTAATGCTAGTAGATGGCGCTGTGCTCAGGAACTAAAATGTATTTTTTGTAAGAGCCATTTTGGTGAAGAGGTGAAACTTAAAAAAAAAACACTAAGACCGATTAATATTTTTCAGAGGTAGTTGTTAGGACTATTGTTTTAGGACTTTAGAATAATCTAAGATAATTTTCTTTTAAAAAATTACCCTTTTCGACAACTTTTTGCTGGATTCTTCTTTAAATGAGTGCAGTTAAAGAACATGTTCTCTTTAGTCCAAATACAAGCACATATTTGGTTGCATTTGTAAAATCCTCAAAAATCACACACATAAATTGATTAAAGGGTGAATGCATGAAGCCTTTAAGGAAGTTAAAAGCTTTAAATAAATGTTGTTTCTAACTTTCTTAACTTTGTCATCAAGATTTTTTTAGCTGCTCACATAAAAAGTTACAGGAACACACACGTTTAGCAGGAAATAAAATAAGACAAAAAAAATTCTAGCTAAAATAACAATATGAAATGGAACAACAGCATGTAACTGCTTAATCAAACAAAAAATACATGGACATTTTTAAAGTAAAACCAAATAAAACAAAAAACAAAAGAATTATAGAAATATAAGAGAAATGAACTAAAAACAAATCACAAAATGTCCTTAGGAAATGTAAAGAAGAAGAAGAAGAATTTATAGCTGGCAGCAAATTGGATGGATTGTCATATCATTTTGTTTGGTTATAGTTCAACATCATCATAATGATCATCCATCCATCCTCTAAAATATTCTTGTCCTCTTTAACAACATCATTATTATCATTATTGTCAGTGTCGTCGTTAGATGCTAATGTTGCCTGATGTCTTGTTCTTCATGGTTCAGTGTTTTTTTTTTTATTCTTAAATGCCTTTTAGCTTTTTAATCTTCTCCTCCCACACATACACACTTACTCAAAGAGAATTGGTTTGTCTTTCCAGCTCCTAAAGGAACAAAAGTAACCAATGTGTCGTCCGTCTCATACTCGTAGGAATTAAATAATTTTGTTTGATGAGACGATAGCTGGCAAATGAAGAACAATAAATATGTACAACTCTTTCCTTTGAGCTTTTATTTAAATAAAAAGAAGAAGAAAATGTAATATTGGTTTAAGGCCGAAAGGTGAATTAAGGTCTTGCATTTGGTTATATGTACTTTGTGAAATAATATTAAGGATCCAATAATATTCATGAAATCTGTATTTTCGTTTTACATAGCTGCAGGATGACATGCATAAGACTTCGTTAATGCTTATTTACAAAGTCTTGTTCCTTGAACGTTTTTTTTTACTTTTATTTAAAAATAATTTTTGTTTTTTTTTTAGTTTTCAGGCCTAATTTAACTCGCATGTAAAGATATTTTGGTTGCAAGCGTTGTTGTTAGTATTTCTCACAATGCAAAAATATTTATTAAAAATTCTTTTTTTTTGATATTAAAAAAATATTGGCCCTTAAGATTATTTCAACTCTAAGAAAAAAAATTAACATTTTATTTGTAACATTTTCTTTTTTTGTTAATGAAATTTTAACGATTAAGATAATAATACAACACGATTAATAGAACAGCTTCCCCTCATGCAAGAGAATTGGAAAAAATTTTAACATTTGATTTTTAAACACTATTGTGTATTGAGCGTCACAATTTATAACTCATATGTTTATTACATACATATCTTTTATTTAAGCTCTCAGTTATATTAAGACTTTTCGAGCTTTATCTTTTCTTTATCTTTTCTTTTTTTTCCATAGGTGTAAACAAGTTTCTCCTTTTAAAGAATTTTGTTTGCGTAACGTTCAATATATTTTGAACAAATTTCTTTTAACAATATTAAAAAATTAATGTCTTTCCACAAATTTTTTAAACAAGGACCATGAAAACTTTTACGATTTAGCTAGTAAAGTCTTACTTCACGATCCATAAAAAAGCTTCTGCCTCATGCAAAAGATTTCGAAACCAAATTTATCATTTAAGTTTTAAACATTATTGTGTACTGAGCGTTACAGTTAATGACTGACATGTTTATTACACACCTTCTATTTGAGCTCTTAGTAATGTTGAGACTTTTCGAGCAAGTTTTTCCTTTTATTTAAAAATTTGGTTTGCGTAACGTTCAATACATTTTGTGCAAATTTCTTATAACAATATTAAACTATGAATGTCACTCAATATATTTTTGGAAACAAGTAGCATGATTATCTGATAAAACTTTTTTGATTTTGTAAAATGTAGTCCAGTCAACATGACCCGATAACGCTCGCTATTCACCCTAAGGGTAGCTTCTGGCTCACTTTGGAAGAAATAAGGCCGCTGCTACTGCCAGCGTTCAAACCACACGAATAGTGCCCTGTTTATGGGCCTTAAAAAAGTAGACCAATATTTGTTCCAAAGCGATTAACAATCTCACAAATTTCTTGCTCACAAGACCAATTATGTGGATTAATAAAACGAAGTGTTTTCTAACCTGTGCAAATTGGTTTAGTTTTCTTTAACTAAATTTTTATAAATTTGAAAACATTGTTTTGGCGTAAAACGATTTAAAGTGACATGCCAAGCCTAATTAAATAGAATATGGGGCTCATTTTCATATACATATATTTAGCTATTAAACAGTAGTTGTCGATCGACTAAGAATCAACTTTTAGCTCAAATTAAATATTTTTGTGCGTCTGTCCGACTGGGTATCCAAGGTATGCCAATGTGTTCTTGTAAGGAGAGTACCGGTGGAAATTTTAAAGGTGTTTGGATAAAATTTGGCAGAGAAAAGTTTTTATATACTGGCACTAAGCCTATTATTTGTGGGGATTTTTGATCCATTTCTTGCCCTAGCCCCCATAAAAATTTCCTCCCGGAATGAGAATTTTAAGCTTCAACTGGCTCTTTTGTTATTCCATCTCACAGTGGATTAGGCCCGTTTTTGGGAGAAAAAATTTATTCCAGCTAATGGGACGACTTAATTGATTTTTTGGACTTATACTTTGGACAATTTCCTCTCCATTTTCTGGAATTAATCACTCATGCTCGCGTTTAAGATATGTCACGCTTGAAAGAGTGTTTTTTCAAAATTTTTTAAAAAATTTAATTTTCAAGTTCCTAGCTTTATATCACTCTAAGTGATTAAGGAGACTTTTTACAAAATTTTTTCGGAACATATAATCAATCTTAATTTGAAGTTTTTAATTTTTGTAAGCAAATACTGTCTCTTCACTCAAGAGACTTAAGTGGCTTAAAGCCAACTTAACTTGCATATACTTTGTGCAAATGATAGAGCTTGACCGACTATAAATTTTTGACTTGTTTTCAAATATTTATCGCGTAAAATAAAAGAGCAACCTTTTCAAAACTGTTGCTTTCTTAATGTACAAAAGCTTCAATATAAAGTTCTGCAAAGTTATTTTTTATCAGGGACTGAAAATATATATTTTTCTGGAATTTTTTATGATATTTAAAATCCCGCTCAAAGTTTTTCTTTTAGCACTTTTTCTTAAAGAACTATTTTTATGAAATATTTTCTTATTCTTTTTTGCACGAACACGTTTGTAAATTGTTCAAAGTGCTATAAGTCCAACAACAATTATTTCAATTTTGGTTTTTGGTTTTTAAATTCATAAAATCAATGCCAGTAATAAACACACATTTCTTAAAATCGAAACAAAACAAAACTTTCTCCATTAGAACAAATATTGTTTAAACTTTGACTAAAAGTCTTAAAGTTCTTTCATATAGAATATTACAACTTAAGGCACTTCAGTGCATACTTCTAGGGTATTTGAAACACACATACATGGAACAATGCTTTCACATTCACATTTACCTACGTTTAAACTCAAAGAAGAAAGAGAAATCGAAAACTTCCAAACATGCCCTTAGGGGGGTTTGATGTGAACATAAACTAAACTTTAAAAGAACAACAATTATAAAAATATCAACAGCAACAACAGCAACAAAATTTGGTAGTTCTTGTACTTGTATTGGTTTAATGTTTTGGGTACGGAAAAAACAATATTCAGTACAAAAATTAAGTCAAAATAAAGGGACGAAGGAACGAATACATCAGAAAGTTTTTCATATGTGGGCCACATTGTTACACATGCTTTCCATTAAGAGTGTTCCCTTTCAATGCAATAATTAATGTTTTTTTAGGTTAAATAACCAATTCAATAGCAATTTACTGAAACAATTTAAATTAATTTTTAATTTAAATACATAAGTGAAGCCATTGTATGTGCGTGCAGTTCGGAAAAAAGTTTTTGTTAAATATTTGTTTCAAATGTGGACCAATGCTTCTCAAAAGAGTTAAAGGAACCGATATATATTTTATAGATTTATAATAGTTCGTTCCTTAATAACCCAGAAAAACCTTTGCTTACCTGGTAAGGCAGCAGGTGATATTGGAGATGAACAAGCACTAGTTATCTTTGGCCGAAAAATTAGTTATTTTTGTTTGAGTTGTCCCGTAATTCACGATCCCAGCATACAAATGTGCTTACAAAAATTAATTAAATAACTAGTTACCAATCATTAACAGAACAAAATATATAAAATTTAAAGGCTTTTTAGGCAAAAGTATTCTATTTTTAAATATAAATATTAATGCCCTTACGAAGAGGTAGTTTTTCTGTCGTAACGACCTCATTACCTTGTAACCTATGAAATAATGACAGCTCATTACTTAAATTCCAAGAAATTTTGCTTAAAAAGGACCATAAAAAATTGTTTTAAGTAAAAAATTCAATTCGAGCAAATATAGAAGTTTATGTAGACTCTTATAAAAAAATCTCAAATATCAAACCGGATTCTTTTAAATAAATTTCTTAACTTGGAAAGATTCGCTGGTATTTGAATGTGTACGTATGCGGGATACATGCGTGTGTGTAAGTGCATTTCTGTGAACTTTTATTGTGTGCATTTGATTTCTTTAAGCAAAAGTTGATGTTTTGCCATCTTTTCTAGCTTTTGGTTTTGGGCTAAAAATAAGTAATTTTGTTGAATTTTGCCAAATCAAAGCATAACGAAAATTCAATTGGTTAAGGACAAAAAGAACACAAATAAAATAAGTAAGAATATGAAAATCGATCAACTTCAACCGCATTATACCCTTCATCACATTTGTATTAGAGCTATATGACAAAATTTTTATATTCAGTATAAAAGATGATGGCATAAGGATAAACATGTTTGCAAAATTTTGAGAGGGTAAAGTAATATTCGGGCCATTTAAAGCCCAAAATTCTTATTCCGGGAGGACATTTGTATGGGGGCTATGTATGTCCAGAAAAGGAACGATAATCACCACAATTTATAGGCTTTGTGTTAGTGCCAAGACACATATTTGTGCCAAATTTGAACAAAATATGTCCAAATTGCGACTTGTACTTTTATCAGACAGCCAGCCGGACGGATGAGCGGACATGATTCTGAGACGATCGGAGATACTTTAAGTTTGATTTCAGTCCATTATTTTTGAGCGTTACAAACATCTAATGTAGACATGTGGTGTGGGCATTGACATTTCAGAAAAATGTTGAATAAAAACGAAACAAGAAAGTAAAGGCCAAGGGTCTTTTGAAAGACTTTTTTAGAGAAAACAAAACATTTCATTTTCTGGCTAAAATTGTAAAAATATGTTTTAGAAAATGTTTAGTTTCTTTTTAATTGTAACTATAAAATTGTAATTAATTGTTATTACCTTTTTGAAAAATAATTTTGAAATTAGAGTTTTTTAAAATCCCACAAGCAAAAATCATTCCTAAATTTTTTTCAAATAACTTTTTAATTAAAAAATTTTTAATTAAAAGTTTAATTGTCTCAATTAAAATTTTAATTATTTTTGAGAAGTAAATGCCAACAATGAACAACAACAAATTCTTGAATAAAAGCTATTATATTGCCTAAAGTTTTTTTTGTTTTGCCTTTGCTTATGCAGAGCTCACCGTAAGTTCAGTTGTTGGAGTTGAATTTTTGAAAGTTGAGGTAAGTAACTGACTCTAAGTTCAATGCAAATTTCTTAAGAGGTTGTATTATAAACATTTTTTTAATCAAATCAACAAACTTTTTAAATAAAAATATTTTTTTACTCTTTTTGTACATTTGAGCAAACCCAAAACATTAGTAATGCCAATTAGGTAATGATTGGTAAGGATTAAACTATTTTTGCAATCTATAAAGCTTTTACGTTATTTATCGTTTAGAAAATGTTTTTCGTATTTATTATGTTTAAGGTAATTTTATGACAGCAATTCTTAATGTTTATAGCAGAAAAATTAAATTTTTTCTTGATATGTCGTTGCTCAAAACAAAACATTTTTAGATTCTTAAAGAATTCGCTTGCTAAATGGAATTTCATGTCTCATATAATTTATGTAAAAGAACATACTCATATATATGTTTATACTTATGCATAAATATATAGAGCGTGTTTGTACTTTTATATATTATAAAAATGCATTGGATGTCCTTTTTAAAAAAAAATTCATGACTTAGTGCCCTACGGTGTCAGGTATGGACACAATGTTGGTTATCTTATGGTTTGAGTGGAGGGCATTTTAATATTGTGTGGTGGGTGATGAAGAAGGTACTGGTGACTAAACCCTTGGGCTAGAAAGTGAATAAAAGAAGAACTATATATTTTATACATATAGATTCTTACAAACGGACATACATATATTTATATGTACATTTTTTTAACGTATATAAGAACATATTTATGTGAGTGTCCCTATAGCCATGAATTTACATTCATATAAAATATGCCCGAATTTAAATTAATTTTTTCCTTTTTGTTGTACTTATGTATGTATATGTGGTGTTTTGTTTTTAAAAAAGAACGAAAAATCTATTTTATTTAATATACCTGAGGTTAAATGAAAGGTTAAGCAATGCTTAATTGCAAGGAAAGTCAACGTCAATAGTTAGGTGTGCATGGTGTGGTAATTTAACAAAAAGAAAAAGTCAGGAATATTTTTAAAAAACTATAATAAATGAAATCGAATTGTGTTTTGTTTACTATAGTTTTTAAAAAATTAAGTTTTCGTTTGTATGTATTAAACTGCAGTCTGGTTTTTATGGGATATATACTTAGATGATGCGTACTTTATGTTAAAACCCTTTTCTTATCTTTATTTTCCAATAGAGACTGCAGCTTTTTTTATCTTACTCTCTATTTTTCTTGAAAAAAGGCAATTATGTGGAAATGTATATTTGAGTTAAAATACCGACACTAGTTTCAAATATTTTTATCCTTCCAAACCATTTCCTTTTGCAAAGGGAGATAATCATACCTATCTAATACTTCACCTCCGCTTCTATCCCCTCAATTTTCAGCCTAAATAAAGGTGAATATGTCACAGTTAATCATTAAAAATTATAATCATATAACTGTTTATGTTAAGTGTTACAACCATGCCTACCATTAGTTACTTTCTCCCTTCAGGGGACAACTAAACCTTTCCTAGTTTCAATAGGAACGATCGCTACTGTTTCATTTGTTTTTGTACAATTGCCCACAAATTTTATAGTTGAAAAGAATTCAGAACTTTTAGCTGGCCACTCAATAGAAATGTTTACTTTGAAAGCCGTTTTTTACAATTGACATGGTTCGTGCTGCCATTCGGTTGAAATATGACTTTTACCACAATATAAAAACAGGGTTTTAAAACGTTTAGAAGGTCATAATTTTTTCGATTTATGAACGGGTCTAATGTGCTCCATTTTTAATTTTTTTTTAAATTTGCCTTATTTTATTCAGCGTTATTCAACATTTTGTTTAAGGCGTACAAAGATTTACTTGTTTCTTCTTCCCAATATGTATTTTTTGATTAATTGGGGCCAAAATTATATTGGCTTCAATTTAGGGTATCTCGAGCAAAACTAAGAAAATTTGTATTTAAACTACAAGTATACTGTTACAGTTTAAAGCAAGTGTAAAAACAAGAAGATTATTATATTAAACACTGAAAAGCAGGGAACATACAAACACCGAAAACTTTGCACGGTAGGCCCAAAACTTAAATTATTAGACAAAAAATAAGAAAATTTGCTTATTGCATTTAAATTGTATGGGAGGTACAACTCTTTTCGAGACTTCACCTCTAGCGTATAGGAAAAACAATGTGGGACTAAAATGGTAGGGGATGGGATGAATTGGGTTCAACTTCAACTTGTCACCACTTGTTGACTTTTAGTTAAATTATCTATAAAATCCTAAAAAAAGCTCATGCGAATTTTTTCGAATACCTGCTTTGAGCCTCTCTTTTAAATGTTAAAAAAAGGAAGCACAGCCTGAAAAAATGAGGGTTTAAAATATATACTAATTCACGTACTTACGCTTTATTTAGGACGCCACGCCCATTTTTTATTTAAATTATATTTCAAGTGCTATGAATTTGTATGGGAGGTGGTGCTGCGACTACTAAAAGTTTAAAATTCCGTCCCTAATAAGCTCAGTCCTGCTATAACCAACAACAAAAAAATTAGAGACTTCAGCAGAAAGTGCCACGCCCAAGTAATCTCTTTGCGCCCACACACAACTAAGCTATGCATATTAGCAGTCGGATTTCACCTTCTTGAGCAATGACACAAAAAACGAAGCAGCCTTTCAAAAACCCCAATTTTTATTTTTTAATTTCGACCACAACGCATCATCTAATATCCTGACTGAAGCCGATAAAATACTTTAAAAACTTGTGAAATAAAACATGGAACTTAAAAAATTATTTATTTTAGTAAAAATTTTCAAGACTTAAATTTAGCGTTAAAATTGTCCTTGTTTGCATGGCCATAATAGGAAACTAATTTACTTGGAGGTAAAATAACTTAATTAGGGAGAGGATATATTTCTATTTATTACCCTTTAAACTAATGAAAAAATATGTAAAACACAAACTATATGAAATGAAAAACATTTTAAGTTACAAACGCATATATGCGTATAATGCGTATAATTTACTGTAGTTGAATTTTTTAATTTTCTTTAAAATATACATCTATTGGGTTTAATTGGCCATTAAAGATTATTCCTTAATATAATATAATCTACGTACGTACGTTAGCACTTATACATTTTAACAAGCAGACAATAAATTAAGAGTTTAAATTATCATTTAAACATTGAAATTGTGCAGTATCCATATAATTGGTTAATATTACTCATTTGCAATAAGAAAATCGTAACTCAAAAGTCGTTTATTTTTTTTTGTCTTATGGATGATGCAGTCATTTTTCTCTTATATTATTTGAGTCGAGTTCTTTCTGCGGAACTGAAATTATAAACCTTAAAAGAAGAGAGCGAAAATTTTTAAATGCACAACTGCCTTTCCAAAAGTATGTATTTTAAGTTTAACCTGTTTAGTTGCAAATGGGTGCTGATATCAGGATATGTTTGTATTTGGATCTGTTGTAATTTTACAATGAATTCATTAAAATGTGTTCTTACATATTGAATGTATATTTCCAAACATAGGAACGTTTGTATGCGTTTAAACTTTAATGCGTGAACTGATGAAAGTATGTATATGTGTGCATGTGCGCTTGTAATTGCATTTGATTTCCATTTCCATATGTAAGTACATATCTATGTGTTTGTTAAAATATAACATTCAAAGTGTTTGGTTTGTTTAACTGACTTCAACACCTTACGTGCGAAAATGGTTGGAAAATGTGTTAATTATTCTTTAATTACTTTGATGAATCTTCGCTTTATTTTCATATACACAACTACAAACATAAATGAATGCTAATACTCGCATACAAGCATTGATATATCCTTTGGTATAAATGTCTAATATGTATGTAAATAAATTTACTTTCGATTGTGATGACAATTAAAATAAGCTCATGACCATTTTAATCAGGTAAAATGTGGATTTATTTGGTTAAATGTAGTGAAATACGGTTTCAGGGGTAAATATTTTTATCTTTTTTATAATAAACCGAACTCAGAGGATAGGAGGATCGGTTATGGAAAGGAGAATATAGGAAGTAGTGTTTGTGGAAATTTTATTTAAATTTTTCGATATTAATTTTGACAAAAAGACATCTTTAGGAAGCTTATTTATCAAACGAGCTGAGCGACTTAATAACGAATTTTTTCTTTAATGAGTTAGGCGATTTACTGGTCAGTCGACCAAAACTGGGTGTGATTTTTTTGATAGATGATTATGACGCAAAAGATGTCGGGTTAGAAAAAAGTTTCCTGAGTCCTCAGAGCACATTCCATGCAAGTGTCATTTGAATAATGAAATACATCCCACATTAGGAGGGTGCTCGACTAAATCAAGGCAACTAGACATCACAGCGTCACCGAAAAAAGACTTTGGAACACCTGCCCATACATGAGAAGGTCGAATAAAGCTTGTATATACATGGAGGAGATCAGTTGATGAAAAGTAATTTCTACACTAATTGAGGAAACCAAGGCATTTGCATGCTGTTTTCGAGTAAAAAAATGTGTTTCCTTCAGCAGTTTTCGCATTGAATTTTCATGATTAGGAAATCAGGAGTTTCCCTCTTACCAATATTTATACCATCTATTAATGCAGACGTTGCAGCGTGGTCTAATGTAAGTTTATGTGTCAAAAGACAACATTAGGTCTTTCAGGCATGAAAATTGACTCTGTTACGTTTTTTCGATAGCGCGTATCACAATTTCCTTTAACAAAAACCTCCTTTGTTTTTAAGGGATGTAATATTTTTTGATTTACATTTCAAAAGCGTAAAAACTTCTTTGAACTTGGAGTTTTTTCTGCTATTAACTAGTTTTATACACCTTAAATTAAACACATTACTTAAGGAGGAAGCTTAAGACACGAATAGGAAAAGCATGAGCACTGGAGTGACAAATATTTTTAACAAAAAATAATTTTGGAATTCTGTTCTTAAATGATCTGAAGACAGAATGATTTTTGCCTGCCATATTTGGTGCAACATGTGTTGCGAATCCTGACAAATCTTGTTTGTGTTTGTGCTTTCAAAACAATTTTTTTTTGTGAATCGATATAGTCATGTCCATCTGTCCGTCTGTGTGCCTCTAAAAATCAATTTTCCGGAGTCATCTCAAGTACTATGGACCAGTTATAGGCATCAAACTGTCAGAAATACCCTTAAGATGATCCACACTTCAAAGCAGCAAAATCAGTCAACTACCTATTGGGATGTGGGCAAAACAATGCGATTGCCCACTTTTTTAGGACAAAATCCATGCATATCCCCTACCATAGTAACTGTTGTCACAAAACTTTGCAAAGATACCTCAAAAGGGGCAATTTAAATTGGCGATTTTTTTCGGAAAGGTGCAGATGAAGTATCACTTGTGAAATTTATGTATATAAATAGTCGAATATAGCACTCTTACTTGTTTTTAAACAAATTTAGTTGCACTTTTTTCTATGGAGCGGAGTCTCGGGAAACAAAAAAGTTCGAGAAAAATTTCTTTATTTTCTTAATTTAAAACTGTATTGGCTTAAAAGTTCTCATCCTTTATGCCAAGTATTGTTAATTAATCCTGATAATTATGATTTTTTAACTTACTCAATTAATACATTGAATTTAACACTTCGAGTCCTATAGAAACAATGAAAACTGTACTGATATTGATATGAACTAAAGAAACACTAATTAACTCTTGATTAAACAATATAAATGCTTGAATTTTTAAAAACGAAAAAAAACGTCAATAAAGACAATCATATGTGGGATTAAGTTTGCAACAGGCAACAAAAAAAACACAAAAACTTTCCATTAATGAAACTGGCACCTTATTTTCAATACTGCATTGAAAAAAAAAAGAAAAAAGCAAAAGAAAAACAAATCAGTCTGGTGGAAAAATTACACAAAAACAATAACAGACACTTGTCTAGTTTTTGTTTTGTTTTTTCAGGCCATTGTTTTTAGATGCACCTACAAATTGCAGTAGCTGGATGAAAAATGTTCTTAACATAGACAACCCAACTTAAACTAGAATAATGGAACAAAATAAAAGAAAATAAGGGCAGACTGGCACAAGTAACAACTCCATCATCATCATTCATGACTATTGATGCAGGCATAAAGTATGCAAAGAACAACTTCATTACCAACCAAGAGGCTACCAAATACCCAAAAATATATTTTTTAACTCTTTTGTTTGTTGTTGTATAGAACTAAGTTGTTTCTTGCTTCAGTGCATGCCGTTTTGCATAAATATTTGCAGCAACTTAGAGACATACAGATTCATAGGAGTACATTGTGCATTCAATTTCGCTGAGGTTCTGGCAGCTTTTTCTTTGTTATTCTAGTTTTACTACTGTAGTTTTCTGAGCATTTGTTTTTATTTAATTTGTTTTCTGGAGTTTTACCAGCATTCTGCCTACTTTTTCTTGGCATTTTGAGTTTTGTGGTTTAACACAATAAGAACAATATTAGTATCAAAAATAAGAATTAGAGTATAAATAATTTTTCTTTTATTTTAAATTTGCCCCACACATTTATATTTTCGGCGTTTAAAAATGTCATCACCAGGGCAACCGAAAACATGCAAAATCATATTTTTTTTATTTATCCGTTTTAGAACTTTTTCAAAATTTTTACTTTGATTTGTTACGACATATTTTTGCATATTTTGCATGCAGCAGCATATTTTGGCATATTTTTCTTTTAAGAGCATTTTTTTTTTGTAAGATCGGGTTTTAAACATTTTTTGGGTTTTTAAAATATAATTTGAAAACCTAACAAAAATCTTTCCAGCGTTAATTGCCACCTCTCATAAGTTTTCTTTATTTAATTGTTTATTTTAAGGAGAACCCTGTTATTATTATCATCCGTTTCAGCACTTCAGCACTTTTGAAAGTGTTTGGACATCAATATTTTGAGATATATAAGAGTATACTTTATTTATAACCTGTTTTAAAAACATTGTTTTTTTTTCAACAGTTTTCAAATATTATTTAGGATATGATAAAATTAAACTATCGGAAATATCTGCGAGAAAAATCGCTATTGAAATCTAGCAAAATCGCCTGATAACTGTCCGAGATATAAGCCAAAAACCAAGACTACTTCTGTTAATTTCTCTAAAAACCTTTACAACTGACCCGGAGTTGACCCTACTTGGACGCAATGTAAGACCAAATCCCATTAATTTTTCTTCGTTAACATTTTTGTGGAGCACACTTACACCCTATCTTGCCTCTAGGAGGGTTGCCATACAAAGTTTTATTTTTTTTAAACTTATTTTGAATCGCTCCCACAGCTGCCATGGTTCTCCTAAAAAGGGCAACTGTAAGACCGACCCCAATGAATTTTTCTCCCCAAAAATTTTTGTGAAACATTTTTACCGCCTGTCTCCAGCCCCTAACAGGGTTGCCATACAAATTTTTTTGGTCAAATTCCCTACAACTTTCCTGGAGTTGCCCTTAGAAGAATAAAATTATCACAAACCCCTAAGTAGTTTTCTTTCACAAGCATATTCCTAAATTTTTTTTAGAGAAACTTCATTTATTTAGTTAATGAACAGTTGGCTATTTAACATGGCTGCTTGTCTCTTCCGCAAGCTGTTAAGTGAGATTAAAAATGACTCTGTATTGACACGGCCATACCACTCGTCTAATGTATCGTCCCTTAGGAGCCGTTCTTAAGGTTCAAAATAAGAGATCTAAGCTGGTGCCAAAACGTATCTCTACTTGCACCTTCATACTTCACTTAGGCCATGCAGTATACACTTGCCCAGGAATCTATGCCTCCTAATAGCTAATGAAGGATATTCAGAGATATAACAAACCTAATTGTGTGTTTAGTTGCCACCGAGTAATCAGTAATCACTAACATGAATCTTTATATCTCCTTCCGATTGCTGCTTATCACCTAGATAGTACGTATCCCATATTTGTTTAGATTATGGCACTTATCTCAGCCACTTCAAAAAAGTGTCTAAGGATCACGTTCTAGATAGCCACCAGCAGAATTGCGAATCTGACTGTTCATTACCAAAGAAGTCCTTAGGCGCAGCGGACAAAACTAAATTAATATTGAATTGGTCCATCTAGCAAAAGCAACTCTTTCTTATACATATTAGCTGCGTAGTAGCGACGAAGTAGTGTGAAAACTGAGTGGCAGAAGTGGTGCGGTTTTCAACAAAAATTCTAGAATTGCCGCGAATATTCCCGTCATTAACTACAATAGTGGCTTACATACCTCATGTATTACAATATTTCGACCTCACATACCCTCCATTGATCAGACAGACGACATAAAAAAATATAATTTAAGGATTTAAAAAAAACACAACTTTTTTCAACACCCTTTACAAAGTCAACCATACGTGAAAATTGCAAATGATTAATAAGAATTTAGATATGCATCGCCTTTGCTGTCTTTCTATATTGCACCCACACACCACAACATGCATACATCTACATACACTAACCTACGCATACATATTAGTATCTGTCTGTAATAAAACCATCCCCGGCATTTATCATCATTTGCCGGGTTTGTCAGTTGAAGACTCTTAAGAAAAGCGTGAGTAGTTGTTGTTGTGTGTTTCTTTTCTATTTCTATCTATTCTGGTCGTTTTTATTGCCTCAAGCGATATCTTTTCTATGCCAGTTAAAAGTTGTTCGCATTGCCTGCAGCTAAACTTTTGGAAAGGAATTTTTTGAAGATAAATCTAGTATTTTTTTTCTGTTTCGTTTCTTTTTGTCGTATAATTTTCTTTAATATGGTAATACATGCAGCTTAGTGGTTACTGTGGGTGGTAGAACTATTTTACCAAACAAAGTATTATATTTGAATTTGAAAGGAAGTTGTTTCCTGTTATGAAGCATTAAAATTAATTTTTTATATATTTTTTAATCTTGATGCTTTGTACGCTTTAAGTTAAAGAAAGGGATAGTAAATCCTAGCAAAATGCTATGTGGCCGCATAATTGTTACCCTAAAACTAGGGACACCATCACATTGTTCATATTAGATGATATAATCATCTAAAAAAAAATTTTTATTTCGGAAAATGTGGCCAAATGCCAAAGGAATGTGTTGGACAATTCATTGTTTTTTTATTCTTTATAAACGATTTAGTTGAACTTCGCACCGTATTTTAATTCGCATTTAGTTTTAAAGACAATATAACAATCCAGCTATTTGTTATTTTTTAAGATCTGGCAACACTACGTAGTTACAAAGCAAAATCGATAACTTTTATTTAAAAAAAAAAATTATTTAAATAAAATATATATTTAAAGACCTGTTTTTAAGAAGATTAATAAACTAGAAATAAAAACATAATTTTGTATATTTTTCTGAAATTTAGCGTCGCAAAGCCAACACCATGTTCTAAGATATCCTGTTCTCGAAACGTATTTGTATATGTCACATATTAAAGTTATATGACGATCACAGTATTACCTTATTTCATACTTAATATATTATTTTGGCCTTAAATTTTTTATGAGGGCAGAAAGATTTATTAAAGCGTTTACTTTTTTCAGAAATACGACAATAAGACAATATATTGCACCTAGTGGCGAGCCACCCTAATGTATATGTATATGTTTTTCATATCAAAATGTATGTTTTAAGATAAAAAGGGCTGCTAATGACCCCTTAAATTCGAGCTTAAATGTTTGTTTCTTTTGCATTATTAATAACAGAATAATTGTTGAATAATAATATTGCTAACATATCCATCAATATGTACATGCTCTATAACATGTACAGTACCGTGCAATTAAAAGCAATGCATATTCAAATAAACTTTTATTTTAAAATTTTTTAAAATTTAAACAAAAAAAAAGAAATTAAAAGTCGGTCAAGCCAGACTATATCATTCCCTATACAGTGAACTCGCGAAAACGTGAATATCCAGAAACGTGAACATCCAGAAACGTGAACACTTTTTATTTAACATTAACTACTCTAAAACGTGAACAAACATTGAAAGCCCTCAAACGTGAACAGTTTTTTCTGAGGTTTTTTGTTTGTTTACATTAATTTTATTAGTTTTGGGAGTCCCCGAATTATGCAATAAAAGGATCTATAAGCGATATACATAGTTTTATTTGCAAAAGGTTGATTTTTGTGGTCAGATTAATAAGACAATTATGTATTACCCAAAAGCTTAGGTTTTAAAATTTTTAAATTGGACTTTTCGGGTTAAAGCGTTGTTAAGTTTTGACTAGATTTGGATGTTTTTGAACTAATAACAATAAATTGATAAAAAAAAATTAAATTCGTTAGAAAATAATTAAAACATATCCAATCAGAAACGTGAACAAAATCGAAAACATGAACACCCTTGGTAAAAATTAGTTCACGTTTTCGCGAGTTCACTGTACCACATTTGTGTGGGGGGCTATATAAAAAAATATGAACCCATAATTATTGTTAGTTCGTAAAAGGCGAAGATTTAATAATTAAAAAATTAAAATGAAAAAAAATATTGGAGCTAAATAAAGATAAAAATTCCTTTCTTGGTAGGAAATTTGTATTGGGACTGTGTCAAAAAATAAACCGATCATTACCGAAAACTATAGGCTTCATGACAGTGTCAAAAACTTATTATTTCATTGAACTACCTTACAAACTGCGACATGTACTTTTATTACCAAAAGTCATGGACACTTAGCTGGACGGATGTACTGATAGGTTTATTTCGACTCAGAAAGTGAATCTTAGTCGATCGGTATAAAATTATTTTATGGCGTTACAGACATCTACAAACACGCATAATACCCCTTCCACGTATGTGATATAAACATAAATATATTAATAAATATGTTGCCTAATGTAAAGCTGACTAATAATGTTTAAACTCTAGCGGTGGAAAAATCTAAGCAACAAGGGGCCCTAAAAAATAAACACGTCCTGAAATTAATGAAAATAATCGAATATAAATAAATTGGGTCACAATTTTTATAAAGGAGAAAAGAGATAAAAATGATTACAATCTAAATAATCTTGGTTTTTTTATGTTACCAAAATTTTACAACCGTAATTTTTTTCTCGTGAGCGGGGTTTAAAAAAAATGCTTTCTATTAAAAATAATATTTTAAATACGATAATAAATACCAAAAAAAAATCTGCAACATCACTTTAAATAAATAAGAAATGAGAGAAAATTTAAAACAATATTTTTAAATGTTTTTGAAACATTTAGATTTAAAAATTTCTGCATTTTAAGTTCATATTGAATTTCTTTAAATTCTTAATATAAAAAACTAAAACACTACATTGCCATTGAAATGCACGGTACTGTTCTTTAAAAAAATTAAGTCAGAATTTTACATTTTATTTTTGCCTCTGGAGAAACATTATCAAAGAACTTCCTTTAGAAGAAAATATAATTTTTTAATTTTTGTTGAAAGAGTTGTAGTTTACTTTTCAGAAAATATATGCGTGAATGCACACATACATTCGTACATATCAATATTTTATATATAAATTTTTGAAAATGTCTTAAACTTTTTTTCTAAATGCTCTCAAATTAAAAAATTATGTGTGCAAATATGTACATATATATATTTTTATCTTTACAAGTAAAATATAAAATTCCATGAGAAACATCTTTAGGCCATTTGCATGTTTTTACTTACATATATGAATGTAATCAAACTAACACTCCGGTGCATACCTATAAATACACTATAATTTTGATGTTCTTCTTACATCATAAAGAACACAGCCTTTAACTAAAAAATATTTAATTTGTTTTTTTTGTTTTAAAAAACAACTACAATTTAATTAATAGTTTTTTTAGTCGTAAAATCGTTTAAAACGAGATCTTCCAGGAATAGAGCTTATATTTATGACACCCATTTTTTCCAAATTATGTAGAGCTATTACGGCCTTAACTAGACACAGTACGCATACGTTACTGAAACTCAATACCAATCTATACGTTGTGCATGGTGGATATTTGTCATTATTAAACTAAACTAAATTTGGTATTGGGACCATAGTGATCCGTTATTATTTAAACAAGTTTCTTTTTTAGATTCCTTCATACTTTCACTAAAACATTTCATCTTTTTTAGATTTGTTTAGTATTTGTACTCTTAATTGTATTTTTGTATGTTAAACAGATTTGCGTATGTGTAAGTACCTAATAAGTTCATATAAAACATACGATGTTGTCGTTGTTAACACTCAAGAAAAAAATTTAGTTTTTAATTTACTTGAATTGCTCACCCTATTCGCTACTACCCTTGTCAATTTTTTTAGATCTAGAGAAATTTAAACTTTGTAGACTATATCCTTCTTTCTTTTGAGTCTTATAAATTCCGTTTGCTTTTACTTGTTTTTATTTTTTTTTACAAGGAGCACACAGGTCTCCGAAGATAGATTTATGAGAGGCCATGCTTGCCTTTATCGCCCTTTGTAACATAACGTAACAACAGCTTAAAAATAAAATATTTTACGTGAAAATTTTTTAAAGTTTTATTTAATTTACCAACATAAACTTTAAAGGGGTAAAGATGTATTTTAAATAAGGTTCTACCTAATAATATAGTAATTATGTTGTTTGAATTTTTTGTGTTTGTTTTGTTTTGTTGTTTTTAACTCTTTCCGCTCTATGGTATTTCAATACGTAAACAAATACATTCGAATATATATTCATACCCGGTAGTAAATGTAGATGGTGTCGTCTAGTTTGCTTTCCAATTAATGAATTATTCTCACATAAATAATTTTAAACCGCAATCTTTAAGAAATCATTTACAAATTAACTTGAGAATTTTATGCGATTTTGTCAAGAACATACACACAGAGGAAGGAAGCATGATAATAATTTTCAGTTCTTTTTTTGTTACACGTTTTCGTAAATGTCGACGTTATTTACTGCTAGGGAGGTACCTATCAAATGAAAATTTTTAACTTTTGCTTTAAAAATTCATAAATGACCAAATCAGTGAATGCTACAACAAGCTATTTTAAAGACATTCGCCACCAGGTATTTTGTTACATTTTTTACTCATACAATTTCCTGAGCGAGTTTATGTAGTTAAAGCTAATCAAATCGTAATTACCAGGAATATGGCCCTCGGGGAGTCTTAGCATTTAAAAAGCAAACTTGTTTTTAGTATTTAGTTTATTTATTTATTTACTATTTGTTATACAAATAGAATGAAATAATATATATTTGAATGTTTGTAAGTAGATCTTTAAGTTTATGTTTAGATTTTGTAATACAATTCAGAATAGTTTAACAATATTAAATTATTTATTATTTAAAAATAAGAAACCTTTAAAAACAAGTTAATTGTGTTATTTTTTTAACTTTACTCTATTTAAATTTTTTTTCATATGAGTTTTATAGTTTATTTAAGATAAATTATTTGCTTTATTTTCTTTTATTTTAGTTACGATTGGTTGGTTGCCTGCAGGAGTCGAAAGGCGTTTAATACAAAGGTAATCATTTTCATGTCTATTATTTTAGTAAAACAAGACAAGAATGAAAATAACTAGAAAACTAAAGTAGAGCACCTTTAGGCTAATTTGATCGACATTTACAGGTACAGTGGTCAGTAAGGCTTACAAGGCTTCTGAGAATGAGTGACCAGGCTTTGTTATGCAAAAAATATTTGTCTTAAGACAAGTAACTAAACTACAGATAAATTTTATATATAAAAAGGTGATTTTTCTCACAAAGAATTAATTAATTCAAAATTTACATATCGGCATATGCATGTAAAATAAACCTAAATGGAGGAAAATAGGTGTGTTTTAAAAATGGGATTAATTTGCGTCTAAAGGAGGAAAAAATGGTACCGTGAAATAACTCCCAAATGAAATAACTCCCAATGAAAAAATGAAATAACTCCCAATTTTTTTCCATACAAATTGGGAGTTATTTCATAATGAAATAACTCCCAATGCGTTGGGAGTTATTTCATTATTTTTCATTGGGAGTTATTTCATAATGAAATAACTCCCAAATGAAATAACTCCCAATGAAATTTTGTTGGGAGTTATTTCATTTTTTCGAAGTGTTGGGAGTTATTTCATTTTCTATCATTGGGAGTTATTTCATTTTTATTGGGTGTTATTTCATTTTTATTGGGAGCTTTTCATTTTTGTTGGGAGTTATTTCATTTTTATTGGGAGTTATTTCATTTTATTAAAAGCAAGTGTATATACCAGAGCATTTAAAAAAATTGAATCACGCTAGTATAAAAGGTGACATTTATTTAAAAGTTTTGGGGTTTTAAAACCGTGGGTATATAGCCGGCCTTCGGCCGGGCGCAAGGAAAAAAACTCTAGTGGACTCGATCCGCCGGCTTCGCAGTAGCCTTCGGCCGGGGAATATACTTTAAACTGTAGTACATTGGAAGTATTTGCAGCTTCATAACTAAAGTGTCATAAAATTCATGTTTTATTTGGCGAAGCTTTATATGGAAAGCAGTAGAGCTTAAAGTCCATTGCCCGGCCGAAGGCTACTGCGAAGCCGGCGGATCGAATGCACTGGAGTTTTTTTTCCTTGCGCCCGGCCGAAGGCCGGCTATCTAAATAACTCCTTTTTATAAAAAAAATTATTTAACCAAAAAAGTGCTTAAATTCCACGCGCCTGTCCTAAAGCTGTAACGAAGCTGGCGGTTTGATCCACGAGAGTTTACTTATCCTGCGTCCAGACGGAGGCCGGCAGTCATTGGGTTTGTTTGTTTAGAAAATAATTTTACGTTAGTAACATCTAATTTATGGATACAAAAGGTTTTCGCATTATATATATGTATTTTAATTGGGAGTTATTTCGTTTTCGTTGGGAGTTATTTCATTTTCATTGGGAGTTATTTCATTATTGTTGGGAGTTATTTCATTTCCGTTGGGACTTATTTCATAAAACAAATATTTTTTTTGTAATTTGGGGTTATTTCATTTTTGTTGGGAGTTATTTCATTTGGGAGTTATTTCACTTTTTTGTGACTTTTATGAAATAACTCCCAAACATTGGGAGTTATTTCATTTTTACCGTTGGGAGTTATTTCATTTTTTTCGATTGGGAGTTATTTCATTTTCGTTGGGAGTTATTTCATTTGGGAGTTATTTCATTTTTTTCCATTGGGAGTTATTTCATTTGGGAGTTATTTCACGGTACCGGAAAAAATTATAGAAATATTTTTTTTTCCATAATGAAATAGAAAAGAAAACCACTGCTTTGTAAAAGAGGCCTTAAATTCTGAATTTAAGGGAGAATTATAAGAACAGAAAATAAAATTTGCAGGATTTTTTTATAAAAGTTTCATTAAAAATCTTTGGTTTTTCTAGTTTAACAAATTTTCGACTACAATCTGTATTATAAAAAACTTGTTTTCCACCTTAATGATTTTAAATTTCAATCTTGGCTAATATTTATTAGTTCTTTATCTCTAAAGTCTGGACTGGCTATCGTAGAAAACACCAGGCATGTAAAATAAATGTTTTTTCACCACTTATTTGGCTTCAGTCTGGTGCAATATTTCTTTAGTTCATATATCTAGACTGATAACCTAAAAAAAACAAAAAAAAAAATGCAGAACAAAGGGGGACAATGTTTTGCCCTTTAAGTTGATTTTGACATCAATCTATGCCCACATTTCCCATATTTTTTTAGACTAATATAAACAATTCAAAAAGTACAAAAAATTAAAAAGTACTTTTTGCTTACTTACCTGATTTCTGTCCCCAATTTGTGTCAATATTTTTTAGTTTCACATTTCTAGACTGATAATCTTAAAAAACAAGGAGCAATCTGGGTCAATAATTGATATTTTCATTTTTCTAGATTCGTAATCTAAAAAAAAGTGCCAAAAAGTACTAAAGAAAAAGTACTTTTTTAATGCATTTAGTTGAGTTCCGGTATATATGCAGTTTGCTTCCGGCCTTAATCGAACTTCATAGCCCTTAATTTCGTATCTTAAAAATGCAAAAAGATAACAAAATATAAAATTTTGCCTTTTTTTACTTTTAGAGGCATTAAATTTCGAAAAAGGCCAATTTCGTGTTTTTTTACATTTGAGAACCCTCTTTTGGTTCAGAAGTCACAAAAAGTACATAAATGGTACCAAATATTGTGCTTTCTTTTTATACCCCTAAGAGTCAAAATAATAAAAAAGTAACAAAATTGTATTCATATTTTTTGCGACCTCTCCCATGCAGTTTGAGTTGTGTTTCTATCTGTGCAGGTCTGGAAGATATAAAAAGTACCCAAATAGTACCAATATATAATTCAACTTTTTTTCCCCATTTAGTGGCAAATTTCAAAAAAATACTAAAAACGCTTCTATTTTTTTCAAGATCTGATAACGCAATTTAATTTAGGTTTCGTTTTTAGTTGGGTTACGAGTAACAAAAGCAGCCCTAAAGGTACCTAAATATGTAATGTACCTTGTTTTTACTTCTTAGGGTCCATAGCTTTTAAAAAGGGCCCAAAAACATATTTTTATTTGTTCAACACCTGTCGACCATATCTTGGGTTATGTTCCTTTCTTTATTGATTAAAAAGTTACAAAAATTAAGTTCTTCTTCTTTTTTCCGCTTAGGCTTCAAAATCTCGAAAAAGTGCCAGACACGGGTCTATTTTTTTTGTAATAGAATACGATACTTTAAAAATTTTTTTATCGTGCATAGTTTAGTTAAAAGCCGTTTACCGATTTTTCCCTCTTTGGCCCACTTTTACCACCTAAGGCTCTGAATTGGCTGAAATTCTCTCTTAGTAGATCTAAACATCAAGAAGGGTACGAATGTGTATAAAGTTTTCCGTCTTTTGTTAAGTGTCCCGTAAAAATCCATAATTAACCTGACCTGCATGCATTTATTACAGACGTTGGTTGCTACTTCATACAAAATAAGTCACGTTGTTTGATAACTAATGCCGGATTAAACGACTACACATAACTATTTTAATAATTTCACTGTTTTTATTACTGACACCTTAAAATTTGCCTTTTTAACATAAATTTCATATGAATTTATTTTTTATTTTAAAAAGCCTTCTAATTTTCCACTAGATTTTGCTTCTGTTTGTCCAGTCTAACTCCAATAAATTTTTCATATGGTCGGTTAATATTCAGATGTGTTTGTTTGTGTGTTTAAATGTGTAAACATTTTATGTGAGAATTAGGCCTACGGCCTTATAATGTCCAAGTCAAGACACTCTTCTTTATTGTCTTATAACCACTTCTTGCTGTTGTTGCTGTTTTAAAGCAACGATTCTATTGACTACTGCACTAAACTTGTTCTAAATTGTATGGTTTACCTATATGTAGTTATTACGACTACTCTATACAAATTGCAAGCATCTACATTCAACTATCTTAACGCATACGTATTTGTATGTAAATAAATATTTGATATTTATACAGATCTTAAGACATAGTTCAAAAGTAATTTAACTCAAAATTTAAATTTTTCAAAAATCGAATGAAAAAAAAACTGTTTTAAAATCATGTAGCGGAAGATCCATATAGTTTTTTTTTATTTAAAAACAAGTGTTTTGTAAAAGCATATAATGCAGAAAAATTAATATTTTTAGTTAAGTCACTATTGGACTATGTGTGCGATATGCCGAATGATGGAAAACCCTGCAGTTACAGATATTTTTTTAGACTGTTAGTGACGAGCAAAAATTTTACAGCATAAAATAAGAAGTTTATAAGAAAATGATAAGTTACTAATAAGCTGAATAGGGTATTAAAAATCAGTGTTAAGGCCAAAAGTTTTTATTTGTAACCCAATATTGAAAATATTATTTTGACACGACTATATCAATTTTTTTATTTAAGAGAGTGGATAGTCATAGCTTCATGTTAAATGCATTTTACATAGATTTCATTGGCATTAAAATATAATTACAAAAATGTTGTTCAAAATTGCCGGAAATACCTAAAACAAAGTAAGTATTTACACACACACACACACACACACACACACACGCACTTGAAAATGTTGAAAACCAGAAGCATATTAAGCAGGCGTTCATGTGAAATTTATGATGTTTTATATTTTGTTGTTGTTGCTTTTGCAACCACATTTTAAGTGTTGGCCGTTTGTTAAAGCTACAACACAATAACATCAACATCAACAGTAGCAACACCTGTCAGTATTATTATAATAATAAAAAACTAAGTAACAGATGCAACAACAAAAACAACAGCAGGAAATTTTCTAAACAATAAACAAAAGAAAACCCAGTAACTTAATTATAATTTGCCCAAATTAATACTAATTTGCACAAATTTCCGACTCAATTATTATAATTTGTTTGATTAAAGTGAGAATGTAAGAAATCAAATGCGGAAGCAGTTTTTATATAAACTTTGTCTAAGAAATTAATATTTGCCATAGAACACATGGAATAAAATTTATTCTTTTAAAGGAAAAGAAGAAACGATTTTCATTATTTAAAAAAAAAACATTTTAATTATAAATTCTATACAATTGACAAGACCATTTAACCATATTTATAGTCTTAATAAGGGCTTAGAAACACATCTGATGTTTTCGATTTTAAAAATTGTACAAGGTGGGCAAAAAAAAAAATACCCTATTGGAAGATGCGCTTATTTTTTTAAATGGCGGCCAATATCAAATCTGTTTGGGAATTTGTGAACAAGACAGATGTAGAATACAATTGAACAAGCCATAGAGCCAAGATCGCGGAATAATCATGTCTATTTTTTTGCTTAACAATTCGTCTGTGGTGTTGGCGAATCGCGAATTCCGTCGCTAATTCCCCGGTCGTCCAGCACCGACTGCGCAAGCACTGCGCCGTTTGGCCACCAACCTTGAAGTGTATGGGACCACGCAACACGCTGTCAAGTGCGGGCGGCCCCAGAGCGATCATTCTGACGAGAATATCACCTCTGTTGGCGAGGATGTCGAGCTGTCGCCAGGAACATCGACCAGACGCCGTGCCTCGCAATTAACCATCCACCGGTCGCCCCTAAGGCGAATTCCGGTCAAAACCCTGCGTATGTGCCAATAAAAAATTCAGTCCGTACATCAGCTGCTGCCTGTCAACCGCCAAACGCGTGTAACATACGCCCAAACCATCCTCAATCTTGAGGTGAAAATGGACGATTTTTTAACCAAAATCATAATGAGCGATGTGGCTTATTTCCAACACAGCGGTTACGTGAACAAGCAATACTTTCACTTCTGGGGCACCGAAGATCCACGAATGATGCATGAGGAGTCATTACACCTACTCAAAGTGACTGCATAGTGCGCTGTTGACGCTGGAGAAGTCATCGGGCTATTTTTTTCGAGGACACCGCTGGTCAAATGACAAAATTGCTGCGCGCTATAGGGTCATGTTATCCGAGTTTTTTCTGCCGATATTAAACGAATTAGGACAGAAGGACATAACGTTCTAACAGGGCGGAGCAACAGCATGCACTGCGCGTGCCACAACCGATATTCTTAAGGTGGCGTTCCCTGGTCGACTCATCTCTCGTTTTGGCGACTTACATTGGCCCGCAAGATCGCCCGATTTAACCGTTGCAGACATTTTTTTTGTAAGGTTTTTTGAAGTCCCGTGCTTGCGTGCTGGTACCATGAAACTTTGCTGGATGGATAGACTGATGGACGGCCAAACAGACACGCGTAGTTCAGCTCAGAAAGTGATTCTAAATCGATCGGTGTACTTAAAGGACTTTACATTTCTATTTTCGACAGTAATAAATATCTAAAAAACTCATCACAAAATTAAACAATATATTCTCAAATATTTAAAATTCAGTCATAAGCCAAAAAAAAAAAAAAAACTGCAACAATATCTGCACAACTTTACATAACTTTATTATTGCCTGAGGCACCATCAAATCAGAATTATTTTAAGCTTTAAAATGCAAAAGAAAAAAACTAAAGTTTATATAAAACTGCTTAAGAACTTTAGTTTTCCCATAAATACAACGTGTTTACATACATTACATACATTAATAAATGGCAATTTCATCAATTCATCTTAATTTTATACTCATTTGATACTGTCATCCTAAAGTATCATGCAACCAAACAACAGAGCAACCATAAAAAGAATTAATCGCAACAACAACCATATAAAAATGTATGTTGCCCAAGTGCCCAATGTGATTTTCGTGTGAAAATCTCGCGATTAAGCCAAAGGCTTTAATATTAAATGCAAGCAAAAGACAATAAACAAACAGTTGGACAGACAGGCAGACAAAGAGACAGACGAAATTACAGACGGACCAACAGATTAACGAATAAATGCATTGAGAAAAAGACACCTTTAGTCATATAAACTATAAACATAAGAACAAATTCAAGTACGTAAACAGAAAACAAAAAAACTAACAAAATACAAAATAAAAAAAAAAACTTAAAAAAAATTTGTATTGACTTACAACAAACTGACAGATTTAACTTGTTGATTAAATGCTTGAATGCTGTAACAGCCCTGTCGGACATTCAGTTAACTTAAAATTAACTTGAAGCTAACTATTTCTCAAGTAGTGGTGGTTGGCACTTGCATTACTTTTATATGGAATTAACTAACTATTTTAACATTGCGATGTCCTAGGAAGTAGTCAATTGTCCGATTCTGCATTACTTTTAATTAACTTAAAGTTAACTTTTTGTAGCTAGCTATAAACTTACTACTTTAAGTTAGCTTTAAGTTGGTTTTTTTTTTAATTAACTATAAGTTACGAATTTCTTACTTTTAGCCACAATTAAGCCAAAAAAAGGATTGATTTAAGTTCGGAACCGTACTTGATTTAAGCCAAAAAAGATTGATTTAAGCCGTAAACGGGATTATTTCTAAAACTAAATGTCATTTTTTTTGACATATGGGGAGCTTTATTAAAGAAGAAGAACTTTTTATTTTTTTATTTATATTTTATTAATAATTAATATTTACAATTTAAAAATTTCATTTTTTGTATATACCGACGCTGAGATTCGAACCAGGGATTTCTGCACTGCAGCGCGTTACCTCTAGGCCACCGAGACACTTTGTTTTTAAATGTAAAATAATATATTGAAAGAACAAGTTTTCTTCTGCTTGATTTGTTAAAGCAATCTAATCTTATTTAAAAAAAATACTGCGCAGTGTTTGTATACATTTTGGTTAATGCAAATTTTGCATTGCGTAGTAGTTGGCTTTAAGTTAGTCTATAGAAGCTAACTTGAAGTTAGTTTTTTTTGTAGTTAGCTACTCATTTGACGGCAGGGAAAATATACAAACACATTCACATCATTTGCAAATATATACATATGTACGTATGATTTTGCTCATGGATGTATGTACATATGTATATGTATGACCTTTTTTACTTCAAACAATTCGTCTTGACCACTTTCAAACATTCAATTGTTGCTTGGCTTTTGGACTCACAATTTCACTTACTTTTACACAAACATGAATTTCCGCAACTAAAACTAAAAACTTTTTAAATAAAGTGTTGCCGTGAACATACATAAATACATTCATATGTTCGTGTATAAGTATTTTCACATCACACGCTTTTTTATTGTGCGGAAAAAAAGTTCGATTGAAAAAAATCAAAAACGGCAAAAAAAAATTACAAAGAGGCAAAATACTATCACCCTTTAAGCCAAATGCACGCGGCTTATATCGTCACATCATGCCCCTTTGCAATGGTCACGTTTTCTAAACAATTGTCTTAAATTTATTTTGCTGCAGATTTTCCCAAACGTTTGCAGTTTGTTTAGTTATTTGTTGGAAAGATTTAATTAAAAAATGTTTTAAAATAATATTTTTTAAGGCTCTAATAAATATATAAATTTTTTTGAAACAATTTTGTGTGAATTGAGTATGTTTTGCCACAAAAATCCAGAATTAATGTTAGATAACCTAAAGTATCTTAATAATAAATTAAATTAAAATTTTTTTCGACTGGTCTTGAAAATATATAAATTATTTTTTTTATTTTTTTAACTGATGATATGAAAACATAAAAGAAGAGGATATGAAACTCGACTTAAGTCCAAAATAAATTGTAGAACAAAAAGTGCTTTTTTAAATTTTTGGTACTTTTTTTAAAAAGTTGTTGTGTCTTTAATTAACGTTTGTTATCGAAAAATAAGGCCGAAAGTCAATTTGGCGGTCAAAAAGTATGTTTTTACGTTTTTGGTACTTTTTTGTTTATGAATTAAAAAATATAAAAGAAAGCGCTATAAGCCCCGATAAAGGCCCGAAGTCAACTAAATGACATTTCTAGTAGATTTTTTTAATTTAATCTCAGAAAATTTAATTCAGGTTTGGGATTTAAGGCCAGCAAAGGAATTAGAAAATACCTTTTCAAAATTTTTGGGATTTCTTGCATTTTTACTAAGTGTAAAAAAGGGTATAATTTCGTATTTCGGTAAATTTTTAAATATTTTTAAAATATAAAATTTTTAATTCTGGATTAAGATTGTTCAGAAATAAGTTGAAACTTTACGTTTTAATTGATGGTTAAATGCTAGTTCTTTCAAATTTTTAAGCTGTTTTGAGAAAAAAAAATTTTAAAGTTTGGGTTATTTTGCTTTGTGTTTGTTGTTGTTATTGTATTTAATGCATTTTTAAACGCTAAGTGGCCATTAGCTATTAAATGTAAATGTGTGTGCATGTGAAAATATATTCGCAAAAATATACTCAATCATGGCCTTATTTTAACCAGCAAGAACTCTTCAAGAGTTTTACCAAAAAAATATATGCCTGAAGGCTTAGAATTGCCCTTTAAACGTGGGAGAAATATTGTTGATATGAAACCATTACGGATTACATTGTTACTTGCATCGTTCATTTTGTTCTTAACATTGTATTTATTATATACACTGAATCAAATAAATTTAATTTAAAATCGATTTCTAAATAAAGGAAATTATTTAGTCGTTTGTTAAAAACCATTTTCCTTAATTTTAAAAATTAAACTTAGAAGGGTAAGACAGGACCCTTAACGGAATTTATCTTGCATATATTTTTTAGTAACTAAAAGTTAGAGCTTGAGTTAGATTCATAAGCATCTAACAATTTAAAATTGTAATTATTTTTAAAAAATCAACAGCTTATGCATTAGTCAAAACTTTTGCTTTTTTGTAATTTGTGTTATGTTTGAAAGGAATTGTATCCTTTTATACCCATCATTAGTTGACAATGCAATAATTTTTTTTTAACTATTTTCAATTCACGACATGACTTTCCAGCCACAAAAATACTAATTTGCCTTAATTACTAATTTATCATTGTTTGGAATGACGCGTAATCATATGAGTCTTTTTGCCGTTTTTATATCAAAATATAAACAAACTATCATAGGATAGGAGAAATATTTTGAATTTTAGCTTTTTTGTGTTTGGAGGCTTATTAATGAGGTTTAACAGTGAATAGTTACCCAAAAAGTAAAAAGGTAAATTAGCTAATAGCTTATATGTAAATAGTAAATATGCGACCATGGCTGAATCATAGCGACAGACTAGTTGAACAAACAGGTATTGAAAAGAGTTGATTCTCTGTGTTGGTCTCAATATAAGATAAGAGTGTGAAGTTAATTTTTTTTAAAGCAGAAGGTGCAATTTATTTAAACAAGTTCTAACGAAATAAAATATGATGTTTAAATAAAGCCACCTTTTCCCAAAAAAAGCTTCTGAAAAATATTAGGGGGCTGCAGGGCGTATGAGTGATAAATATTAGTTTTAAAATAATTATAAATTAAGATTATCTTTGAGAGTTATGATTAATTTTAACAAAAGTTTTATCTACTGAAGCCATATGCTTAATTAAGGATTAAAAAGGACACTTAAATATAACTTCGAGTTCCAGGCCTTATATCTATCCATATACGAAATTGTCTGAAATCCAAATCTGAATACATATAAGTAAAACATTTTTAAAAATATTTTATGCTGGTTTATTGAATTATCCGGCTAAAGCGCACAGTGCTATTTTTGTAATAGTTCTGTTTTTCTCTGAAAGTGTTTTTTTATGTCTGTCTGTCGGTCTATCTGTCTATCAGTGCGCCTTTTTGAGGCAAAAAACTAACGGTGCCAATGATACAACTGTTGCTGATTTTGAAAAAATGGTTTTTTAATTAGCTAGTACCCAAAAAAATATTTGTTTAATATATGAGATCTTAAAAATGTTTATCATGCTTAAACAAAACATTTTAAAAATTCTTAAAAACTGACAATTTTGATTTTAAAGAGGGAGAATTTTATAATGTTTTGTTTAATACGAATTACAAATTTTTCGGAATACCTACTGCTAAAAATTCCGAAAGATACCAATGATGGCCTTAGTAGCAATCATAAACTTGTCAAAAAGTCGTTAAAGAAGGTAAAAAGGCATCCACCTACCCTTAAATTAAATACAGCTGAGTTTCATCTGTCGATGTGCAACAGCTTTTATCTGAAGCCCTAACTTAGAACTAAACTGAAAGAATGCACAAACTAATTTAGAATCTTGCTGAAATTACACAGAACAACATTACTTAAGGGACACTTGGGGGCCAGGTTCAACCCCTAATGAAAAATTATTCTCAATGGTGACCAGTTAAAGGTCAAAAGGGACCAGATGTCAAAAAACCACCGCTGCGTATTCTAGAAGGGTCCTGGGCAAGAAATTAGGAAGAAATATGTAATTTTTCTGCAAGTCATTTAAGGAACGTTTCACTCCCAATACAGGTACAGACATGAGTGAATTGCCACCTGTTGTTGCTAGAGGTCTTTTGAAAATATGACGTCAATTTCGAGATGCAATTACAGGCGAGTGATAATTTAAATGCTAAAAAATTTGCTGACTTAGATAAGATAAGCATAAAAATCCTTTTAGAGCTGCCTTGTGTAGGATTGCAGCAACATTTACAAAGATCTAGAAGCCCCACTAGTTAAGTAGGAAAACCTAAATAATGTTTGTTAAAATAAGCTGAAAGCCTCCAAGGTCGAAAAATCTTTCAAGAAGAGAAAGGACTATATTGCCCCCAAATAAGACCATCAAAGTTGGCCAAGTTAAATTTGGCTATTCTAATTTCAATTTCTCATTTTAAAGATGAATCAATTATTGTTGTTTCAAGCAAATGAAGATTCAATAATAAAATAATTTTTAAGAAAAAGAAAGTTTTACAAATGAATAAATTCCCTAAATACTCTTTCTTTTTGCATGTGTAAACCTTAAATGTAAATCTATTGTTTACCAAGCAAACTATCTATTTACGCATCTAACAAGTGCAGTTTACATAAACCCAGAGACGTACGTGTATGTTGCAGATTTTAGAGATTACAAACACATACATTAGACACCTTGCCATGTGCTTAAAAACATTCATATGAGGACGAGCTTAGAATTATATGAAAGTATATGCGTTAAAAGGTATAGACGTACATATGTATTTATATGTTCGCATGTTAGTGTGTGTGTTATAAGCCATTCCATTTCTAACATTAATATCATTGTTAAATAGAAATTTGTGCAAATGTTTATGCTTAAAGCGTTAATTTTGTATTTTCGCGACATGACTTTGCCGTAAGATAATGTTTACTATTAACGTGTTTTGTGGACATTTCCGTTGGCCAAAAGCAAACAATAAACGACCATCCAGTCAAATAATACATGTCGTTTGCATAGAAGATTTTTGAAAATTTAGACTTTGGCTATAATAACTAAACAGGAAAACAAAAAAACATGTGTGTGAGGGCATTCGTATGTGCATATATCTGTGTATATGTTTGTTGGTTAACACATCCTTTTACAAATAAAAAAAAAAACTACAAACTGTTGTATGCAGAAACTATGTTATTGTTATTATTGTGTTGCCTGTGCACCTGCAACTGTCACATCATCTTAACGAATATTTAACGGTTTCATTAACCATCATCTACATGGTTGGTTGTTGTCATTATCATCTCGTAATTATGATTGTGCCAATATGACTAAAGAAACAAACAATCGTTTTTGCAATTTGATTGTGATTTATGAAAAAAAATCAAAATATAAGAGTTGTAAATGACCAGTTGTTATTAATACTTGTACGTAAGAGATATGCATTTGTAAAACTACTTGACAAACTGGCTTTACTGTGGCCAGTGGTTGTTTAGTAATTATAAAATGACTAAAATGCCTTTAAGCAAATTATTTAGTTACCGCTATAGAGAAGGAAATTAATATTTCACTACTTAATTATTACTTTGGTTGTAAGGAAGTAATAACTATGAGAAGAATAACTTACCTTTTTGGACAAGACGACTCCACCGTCAAAGGTGACCTCTGATCCAATGCCACAAATGATGTTCTGAAAAAAAGGGGAAAAAGAAAAAAATATTAAATTTGACACATTTTGGATTTTTAGAAATTTTTTTTATACATAATTGTTTAATTATACAAATAAAAGTGAATGTGTCTTGGAAGCTATAGAATTTTTGGAACAATCCTAGAAGAATAATAAATGTTAAGCTCTTTTCAGGTCTTTAATTGTGATTGACTCTTAACGGCCTTAAAAATATAATCTTTGCAGTGTGAATGGGTACAACTACTGTATTGCTTTAAATTAATCTAAATATATTTTTTAAATTAAATTTTCAAAATTTGATGCTTGCATTATCATAAGGGACAAATGAGTTGTAGAATTGCGCCGTAGTTTCGTTAAATTTAATCAGCTCGCAAACCTTTGCCAAATGTGCCCCTTAACTTCTTTTGGACACAAAAGATGGACTCTAATGCATGATAATGACAGAAACCCCAGATTCTTGTTCTATATTTTTTTAAGGCCAATCATTTTTAAATTAAACATAACTATTTCCAACAATAACATATTAAGCAGATTGCACTGGGTAAACATTTTTTGCGGTCGTATTAGTGCTACAACAATAAATAAAATGCGGTCACACTATCTATCATGCTTTATTGAAAAAATTAAGCGCTGAGACAAAATTTTTAGAAGAGCCAATTGGCAGTTTATGAAATCTTGTTACATCATTTTCTAAATATTAAAACAGAGGCTGAATCGCCGCTTTCGATTCGAATCAAAATTTTATTTGATCGTTAAAGTTGTAAACGCTTTCAGTATAGCAATTCTAATAAGAATTTTTCTATTTCGATTCAAATCGAATGCGGGAATTCGGCTTCTGATCAGTACAGCCCCAATGATTCCTTGTTGCTTCAAACGTTCCTTGTTGAAGCTAGAACAGTGGGATAAAAAAAAATTTACAAATTAAATAAAAAAATGTTCGAAAAAGTTGCTTCACCAAACAAGTTCTTGGGAAGATAAGTGGTTACAGTGAACCAAATATTGAGTTGTCCAAGAGCATACACTAACGATAACATTTAAAAACATGTAAAATTTAACGAAAAAGCCTTTTGTAAAGAATATTGTAAACGAAACCCTTAAATTTTTGATCAAATTGTTTTTTTTTAATATAAAAAACAATTTATAAATAATTTTTTTATTAAACAAAGTTAAAAAAACCTCGATTTTTCATAAAAAATTTTACTTTTTGAAACTTTTTTTTTAAATTGAATCTTGGGTACAAAATAAGAAAAGTTTTCATATAATGCACGAATAGTTTCGTTAAATTTATGAAATTATTGCGCTAAAAAATTTTTTTTTAAATTATTTTGTAATTTCTTAAAACTTTTTTCCTAAAACATTGATTTCCATTCGTAAAATATACAAAAAATATTCGTACAGTTTAAATAGTTTGAGCAGGAACATCGTAGTGAAATAACAAAAGTTTTCGTTGAAGGGACGAAATAATTTATTGATATGTTGCATGGATTCTTTAGTATAAGAAAATCTTTAAAACAAGAAAAAATAAACTTCTTCGACCAATTGAGTATTTTGGCGCACACTGCTACTAATAAAGAAGTCAAAAATGAATTTTTTTAAGTCACAAGAAAGTTTCTAAAAAAATGGCGAGTTTTTTTTGTATCCGTTAAAGAGCAATGGTTTGGCCTTGGCATTTAATAGAAATTGGACATATGGAGAAAAAATTTTGATATAAACATTTAGTACAACTGCTAATCAGCATTAAAAGTTTATTGCAGATTACTCAAGTATCATATAGATATGGGCTGCCATAAAACCATTAAAAATGGATAAGGCAGTGGAGTGCAATGGAATGTCATTAGACTTCATTAAAGCGAACTCTGTGGCGATTCGTTTACTCTTTAAATGAATATTTAGACTTGAGGGGATAAACAAAATCATACAAGGAGTATGAAACAATCTGTTATTGCCAAACTCTCCAAAAAGGTGACTGAAAGCAACTGCTAAAATTGTTATAAAAATTTTCAAAAGCACGATTTTGTGCGGAATTTCAAAAGCCTTAGACAGTTAACTGAAAATGTCGCAATTAGCAAAAATAGATCAAAGATACCATCAACATAGCTAAAGTTATAAAAAACTAGAACTATAAAAGAGTTCAATGCACCACCATGTATTGATTTTGAACAGACATTTAATGCAGGAAAGTGTGTATATGTATGAAAAGCGCTATTGGTGGAATTTTTAACGCGCAAGAAGCAGCGTACTTCATGACGGTGCTGTGAGTGAAGCCTGTCACTCAAGTAGTGGAGTTAAGTAAGGATGTGGACGACTAATATTATTTCAAGTTGTTGAAGTTATTCTCTCTGAATCAAGTCGAGGGCACATTAATATCCAGTTTTAGCCAAGAAGACATTGAATAAGAGCTCAACTATGTCGATGACAGAGTAATGGTCCCAAGTCAACACATGGAAATGAAGGAAGAAGTTTCTGTTAGTGCAGACACAGCATTGAGACATATATTTGCAGTATTATAGTCAAAAAACAATAAATTAAATTAAATGACAATAATATCCCTTTATGTATGTATACAACAAGGTGGTAGAGAGGCTTGGATATCAGGGTAGCTTTCTTACTATACTAAGAACGGGGACGGGCAACTTAAGAAGATAAAGCCAACAAGCTCTGCAAAGCACATATTGCTTTTGCTACAATTAACTGAAAATAACTAGCTGTCAAGAAGAAATATCTAGAACAACGAAAACAAGGCTCAGAAAGTGGCATTCAATTCGAATCGAAACTAAAAAATTATTTGATTTAAATGGCAAAATTTGGCCACAAAATTGTTAGTAGTTAATCAAATTCAGTGCTGATATATGGATGTAAGATATGGCTTGCTATTACACCAATAATAGAAATCATGCAAACATTTACATAAGAATAGATGCCTTGGACATATATGTAAGTTCTTGGAATATGGTAACCTTGCACTATTTAAAACAAAATACTGATATTTTATACCAGCCAACCACCTGCTGAATTGGTCACAAATTAGGAAAATCCATGACTAAGTAATTTACGCAGTATTAAAATGACATCCTCGGGGATCAAGAAAATGTAAACGAATGAACGCCAGCTTGAAAAGGACTGTAATAAAGAAAGCGCCCGAATCGTGTAACGAGTTGAGGGTAAAATTAATGAAAATAGAATTCTAGAAATATCTCGGTAATAAATTTTAGAATATTATTTTTAAGACACGTCAATAACAACATAAATATTGAAAAACTGCACAAACTTCAAATCTTTGTGCCTTTCATTTGTGTTAGATCTAGTATACCGGAGCATAACAACCCTACTTTTTGCTTGTAGTTGGGTGAGTTTTGCTCTTATGATATTGTTTTCAAATCACACATTTTAGCTCACACTCACACTTTTCAGATGTTAAAATCAAATCAAAAACAAAGTTGTCATGCTTTTTGAGATACTTATATTTAATCAGTCACATTTTTCTGAATTTCTGCATATATAAAAGGACTCTCTTAGCAACAAAATAATTTATAATTTATTTCATTAAAAAACTTTTCTATTGACTTAAGTTTTCTTAGAAAACAAAACAATCCTTTAATTACAAATCTTTTTATATTTTAAAACCCTTTCAGCGTTAAAGAATAAAATTTTTCAAGAAACAAAAAAAAAAAATAAATAAATAAAAATTAAAGACCCATAAGGGTTAATTTTAAACTTCTATTGACTTTGCTTTGTTAATGTAAATAACAAATAAATGAATGCAAGTTCTGTAAATCGAAGTATGGTTGATGATTAAAACATAAAGTGGGGAAAAAGTAAAACAAGAAAATAAATTACAAAAAAAATGTATTATGACCTGAAGTTGTTTTGTGAAAAATTTTAATTTAGAATGCCTACAGGTGGTATAACATTTTATCCCTGAGATGTGGCCTCAAGACATTTCGAAATAACTTTTTTCTATATGAATGTGTGAGTGTTTGTGTTAGCTGTATACTGCTTAGGTTTATGGGTTTTATTTTATATTTTATATTAATGTTTTTAAAAATTGCTTCAGGTATTTTAATTAAAATAACCAGCTTTTTTTTTTGTAAGAATGTTTAAATTAAAGTTTGGCATTTAAATATTGATTAAACATTTTTTTTAAATTAATTTACATAAAGCTTTGAAAAAAATTTTTTTTTATATATTTTGCAGAATAAAAATTTTTTTGTTATTTATAAACAACTCACAAAAGATTTAGTAAATGCACTTTAGATGATTTTCTATAGCAGGTTCAAAAAGTTATTTGTTAAATAGATTTTATTTTAGCAAAAATAGTTTTTAAAATAATTTAAAATTTATTTTTAGAGTTTAAAGTTTGTTGTCGAGTTTTCTGATCGTTTCAAGAACCGTTTTTCAACTAAAAGTTTAAATACTCTAAACACTTGTTTTTATATTGCCAACATCAAATGAGTTAATAAATATAAAACAAATTTGAAATTCTTAAATACTTTTTACAAAGTACGACGATGATCTATTTTACTTGCACATGCAACACTTCTGCTTTGTGTAAAGACACACTAACAAAATATATAATAAAAACACAACAACTAATAGTTCACTTCCGTTTCCGTTTTATGGCATTCAACCAGTTAGTCGTTCTTCTGTTGTTTGTAACAGTGCAACAATGTTTTTAAATTCTTTTTAATTTTAGACCGATAACACAATAAAATAAATTTACAATTTCTTATTGTATCACCCAAAGTTAGAGCTGTTTACCTGACTTGCATTCGCCTTGAAAGTCCGTTTTGAACTGAATGTTAACGAACGAAGCAATTTTCGTTTCTGTTGTTAAGTTGAAATCCAACGCCGGCATTATTAGAAGACTTGTTGTTGTTTGAATATGTCTGTGCCTGTGTGTTTGTTGAGTAACCGACAAGTTGTTGGCAGTATTGCTGATGTCAAGGGGAGGATTTTAATCATTTGTAAAATTTATTTCCGATATCTGTTTTGAAAATTGATTTAAAGAAAGTTATGCAATTCTTAAAAAAACTGAAACAAAAATTTGTTTTTTTTTTTAATTAAAAACAAGTAAGAGCGCTATATTCGTCTGTGCCGAATCTTATATACTCTTCACATTGGCCTTTCGAAATCTCGAACTTTTTTTTATTTTTACCCTTTAAAATACTTCTAATTTTCAAATAGTGGTCGGTGCCTTTTTTTAACGCTCCACGGGTGATTGCGGGGAAGTTGTAGAATTTTCATATCATTTTTGAAAATTTTGTATGGCAACACCCTTAGGGCGTGGAGATAGAGGGTTAGTATGTTCATTCCTATAGGAATGAATATGTTTGGAAGAAGAAGTTAATGGGGGTCGGTTGTACACTTTATTGCTCTAAGGCCGACTCTAAAGAAGTTGTGGGCACTTCTACATAATTTTTGTAAATTTTGTATGGCAGCCCCCTTATGGCTGGTGATAGAGGGTTAGTATGTTCTGGGAATGAATATGTTTGGGAGAAGAAAATAATGGGGGTCGGTAGTACACTTTATTGTTCTAAGGCCGACTCTGGCGAATTTGTGGGCATTTTGACATCGTTTTTGTAAACTTTGTATGGCAACCTCCTTAGGGCATGTGATAGGGGGTAAGTATACTCTAGAAATACGTTTTGGAGGAAAAACGAATTGGGGTCTGTGATACATTCTGTTCTACTAGGGGCGACCCCAGGGAAGTTGTAGCGGTTTTAACCTTATTTTTTAAAATTTTGAATGGCAACCATGTTAGGGACTGGAGATAGAGGGTAAGTATGTCCTACAAAAATGTTTGGGTGGCTAAACTAGATTGTAGGAGAACCCTAAAAGCCGTAGGAGCGATTTAATTAAGCTTTGCATGGCAACCCTGTTATATGTATGAATACTATTACTAATAAAATTTTCGTTTTGGGTGTGATTCAATAATACCAACATGACTGATTTCCGTTTTTTCTTTGTTTTTGTTTTTTTTTTATTATTACATACGAAGGTACATACCTTTGTTGTTTTTTTGGAATAAAAAATAGGAGTTAGTCTTGGTTTTTGACTTACGTCTCGGTCAGTTATCGGGTGATTTTGCTTAACTTTAATATGGTTTTTCCCGCGGGTATTTCTGACAGTTTGATACCACTTACGGGTCTATGCGATATCGGGGGGCTTCAGAAAGTTGATTTCAACCATAACATGGACAGACGGACATGGCTAAATCGGCTTTCCTATCTACAAAGATCGCCTTAGTGGGCCGCAAATGGAAAACAAAGAAATTACAAACGGAATGACAGACAGACAGTATAAAAAACAATAAAACAATAAAAAATATTTAATAAAAATTCATTTAGTTCTCTACAATTTAAAAACAGTTTTCATAAACCCTCTTATTTGAAGAATTTCATTCACTCAGCATCCCTGGTTGTTTGAGTTGCTTATGTTAAAATGATTTCAGATTTGTATAAGTTGGCTTGCAACTTGTTTGTTTTTTTACTTCCCTGTCCTTTTAGTCAATATTTCTTCTACGTTTTTGTGGTAAAGCTCTTTGTGGACTGTTCCTCTATTAACTCTTACCACAACGACCTTGGCACATTATAATCTTCCTCACTTCCAAACCAAAAAAGTCTTGTGTGTGTTTTTTTTTCTATTGTTGTTTGGTATTTTTGGCGCTTGTTTTTGTTTATTTTTTCGTATTTTTTAAACGCTGCTGAGTCGCTTGGTTTCTTTTATGTTAAAACGTTAAATGTTTGTTGTGTGTTTTTGTTGTTGGCTTGTTATTGTAATAATCTATTTCCGGCTTAAGTGTTGCCACTAATTGAGCTACAATAAAATAGCCAACCAATTGACTTGTTGTTCTGCAGTTGTTGTTGTTGTTATTGTTTGTTTGCTCATTCTTTTCCTCTATATTTAATGGGTCTGTGTATGTTTCTTCGTTTTTTTTGTGGCTGTATTTATTTGAGTGTTAAATGTTTGGGCGTTTGATTACCCTTTTTTTATACTTGTTGGTAATGTATTTGGTTGTAGTTTTTACTTAGCCTGTGGTTTTTATTTTGCGTTTCTTTTTGGTTCGTATCATTTAATAGCCATTTTTTAGAGCCGTTGTTTAAGTTGCTTTTGTTGTTGTTTTTGCTTAAGTTGTTTTATTTGCTTCACTTTATTTTGTGTGAAATTAAACCAGAATAAAATGGATCTTTTAAAATTTTTAATATACATAATTTTAATATCTTTTTAATTCATTTAAATGAAAAGACAATGCTGATATACTTTATTAAAAAAATCGATGAATTTACGTCTAAAAAAAAACGAAAATGATCGAAATATAAATAAATTTGGTCATGTTTTATTTTTTTTTATCTCGCAAGGGTTTTAAATGATCACATACCACAAAATTATTAAAGTTTTAAGGAAAATGTCACACCCGTCACATTTTATAAAAGGGTTTTCCTTAATAATAAAAGTGTTTTTTTTAATAATAAATTAAACACCGATAGAAACACTTTACACTACCGTAAAAATCGAAAAAATAAAACCTGTTCCCAAGAACATTTTACACAACTCGATCCTAAAATCGAAATTATCCCTAATTTCAATTTGTTAGGTCACACCCGTCACAGTCTTAAAGCGATCATTGTGACTAAAAATTATGCTGCAGCAATTCTCCTCACTATTAATCGCTTAAAAACAAACAATCCTTGAAAATTACAGTTTTTTAACAAAAATTGTTAGTTGTTTGAGTCAGAAACAAAAATGTGAGCGAAATGGTCACACCTGTTACAATGGAGTTGCCCTTTTATATAATTTTTTTTTTATTAAAAACCAAGTACCTGGCTGGTCTAGATCGTGGCGCGCTGGTGTTGTCGGAGGGTCCCAGGTTGAAGCAAGAAATTCATTTTAAATGATTCGTACTTGGTTTTAGAAAATCTCTTCTTAATTTAAAAAAATCGGCTCTGTCGTACTTTTGACCCCGCTGCTGCTTGATTTAAATGAAGATTACTTGATTTTTTTTGTGTAGTTTTAACATTTCAAAAATTTAGGAAATTTTTAGATTTTGCTAAGCCCCTTTTTTATGACTTGTCGATAACTAATACTAGAATATTTTCAAAAATAAGCAGCTTCTTTTAAAAGAGATGAAGTAAAATGTTATATTAGTTCATTTTTTAACATTCTCGCTGCCGTTGTAGAAACAAAATGCACCACATTTAAATATCGATTCCCCTTTCAGACCACTCCTGTTGCAAAAGCAACCATAACATGTTAAAACATTTGTCATTCATAAAACCAGATGCTTGGAGATTGATATAAGAAAAACAGACATTCATCATTTAGCCCGTAAAACTAAAACTACATTTAAAATATTGATAGCTGCTGGCATTCATAAGCATTTTGTTAATATGAAAACTAAAAATTAAAATATTTTTTTAGAAAGTGTTTAAAATGTGTGAATGTACTTGTAGTGCGAATTCTGGCGGTATTTGTGCTGGAATATTTACTCACACTGTTGTAGATATTTATGTATGAGTTCAGTTAGTTGGCTGTTTTGCCTGCCAAAAAGATTATTTAAAACAGAGAACACATGAAAACATACTTCACACACACACACACACACCAATATATAGTTTTAAATGTAAATGAAATTACAGCCGGCAGTGATATTTTTGTTTTGTTCATCATTTTCGTTGGCAGAGATAGAAAAAGATATTTCGCCGACAGCAACAGCAATAGCACTAGAATATTGTATTTGCTATAATTGTTGTGTTTTTTTATATTTTTTTACATAAATGTATGTCTGTATATATTCTCGTAATAATAAATAATAACACTTTTCAATACACACGAATATAGAAACTTATCTCACCCTTCTTTGCCTCAGTAAAACCAGGCGAATTGTTAAATAAATTTTGTTGTTGTTGCTGTAGTAGTTAAAGGCAAAGGTAAAACTAAAGGTATTTGCAAAGTAAGTAAGTAGTTTGAGTAAAGATTTTCATATTGTTAATGTAAATGTCTACATAAATTTATGTTTTTATATACATTATTACATGTCGTCACCTAAATTTAAAAAGGGCTGAACCACAAAAAAAAATAATTTTCGATTAATAAGTGAAAAGTTTTGACTGCCATACTGCTGTTATAGCTATTGCTGTTTAAAAGCCGTAAAACTTTTGCTTTTTATCAAGTTTCATATTTCAGCTCTCTTTCTTTCATTGACGATGTATCTATATATACGCATACACATATAAATATATATTCCTCAGACTTCGTTATATAATTACTATGGTTTGCCTCAAGACATATTTGTTTGAAATTTTGCCTGCGGCCAAGTTATCACAAGTTCGTTTTTGTTTAGCTTGCGGTTAAAATATGTTGCTGTTTTTGAAACGGATAAAATATACAAAAAGAAGTACGTTAGACAAAGCATAATAAGAAGAGGTATAACTGTCGAGAGTTGGGTGGTTGGAAAGAGCATATCAGCGAACACATCATTAATTAATGTAAAGAACAAAATTTGTTTCTACTTATACACTGAAAGATAAGGCCGAATTTAAATACTAACGTTTAGAAGGTGATAATTTTTTGGGAGAAATGTTTTGTTAGCATTCTTATATGGGAAAATCGAATGAGACGGGTGCTTCACTATGGTTTTTAATAAAAATAATTGATTATCAAAAACTATGATTACTAAGCAGGTATGGAGATACTTTAGGATACTTAAGTAATCTTTCTCTTTCTGTTTGAAAAGGTTAGGTTAGGTTCGGTAAGGTTAGGTTAGGTTAGGTTAGGTTAGGTTAGGTTAGGTTAGGTTAGGTTAGGTTAGGTTAGGTTAGGTTAGGTTAGGTTAGGTTAGGTTAGGTTAGGTTAGGTTAGGTTAGGTTAGGTTAGGTTAGGTTAGGTTAGGTTAGGTTAGGTTAGGTTAGGTTAGGTTAGGTTAGGTTAGGTTAGGTTAGGTTAGGTTAGGTTAGCTTAGGTTAGGTTAGGTTAGGTTAGGTTAGGTTAGGTTAGTTATGGTCCAAATACGTCCATTGCTTTTTTCGTATATAAATGGACCCCTTTGTTCGCCGTCTTAAATCTCTCAATACCCCTGTGTTACCGAGCCCAACAAATGTGCACTTCTCTCACGCCCCACAATCTTTGCTCGTCTGAATAGTTAAAATTTATAAAACGAAAATAGCCGCCCGACTATCAATAAATATGTTTGCCTGATAATTCTCAATATAAGAGGAAAATACCAGGTCAGCCATTTTCAGTGCTGAAATCTCTGCAGTGATTAGGGAATTTACAACTCTTGACAAAAATTTGCAGCTCCAATCCCCCACCCCTGCTAAACTCGTACTACAGGTCTTATGGTCTAGGAAAAGCCCAGCCAATCAGCTGTATTTCCCAATAGACACCCAAGTTCTCAATAACCTTTGTGACCTAATTAATTGGTTTCAAATCCGAGATAATATCTAGGGCCACCATAGTGACGCCTGAGCTGGTGTCCACCATCTATTAGGGAATACTGCACACCCCTCAAATAAACTTTCGGGTCCCAATCAGTAATCCATCTTAAAAATAATTATTAGTAGGGCTCTTTCAAAACTGACTCCTGTGCGCTTATAGTCCACCTTAGATCCGTGGCGTATACTAAGATTCTAAAGGCCAATTTTCCATAATATCCTAATGTGGTCAGCATTAGTTAATAATGTTACTTTAAATATATTAGCACCTTCTTACCTCATACATTTTTAATATTCCCAAAAATCCACATAAAATTTCTTTGACCCCCAAATATTCATAAAAAAAAGTTTTTATAAAATTTTATTGGTTTTAAAAATTTTATAGGATTTTTAAGCTTTTATATATAATTTTTTAATTTAGTATAAAAGCAGTTGTCTAATGTGAACGCTTTAAATTTGTATCTCATTGAAACTTTCATATAACATACCTTCCAGCAGTCGAAAAAGTCCCACCAATAAAAAGGTACCTTTTGGTAACTCAAAAACTCCAAAAGCATTTTTTTTCTTTAAATTTATTTTTTTATTTCTATTTTAAATAAATGCTGGTGGGCATTTAATTTTATTATTTTCTTCATCATAATCATTGTCATTACGAACAACAGTAGCTGCTGGTTGAGTGGCAGCACGGGAAGATTGTCGGTTGGTTTGTTGGTTAGTTGGATGGTTCGCTGGCCTTGTCTTGGGCATGTTGGCCAAGAAAAGCAAAGCTTTACTGGCTGTTTTTATATTAACAGTAACAGGAGAAGCAATGTTATTAAATATGTTTTATTATTGTTGGTGGTTGATGATGATGAGGACGACAATAGTAATTATAACTGCAGTAACAACAACACCAGGTTACTTGCATTTACCCAGCAACAATGTCATCATGATTATTACTATCACCATAGTAATCTTTACTTTAATAAACAACTAAAAACTAAGAAAAAAAACTGAATTAAATTAAAAAGTTGCTCTGGCGGTTGCTGGAAAAGAGAATTCAGTTTTACAGAAGCAAACAACATTGTCGCTTTTGCCAGCAAAAGCTGCAGTAGCAGCAGTAACAACAGCTTTAAGTACATGCAAGTTAGCATAAGCAGTAAAATTAAGGCCCCAGGTGCTATAACAGCATTTCTGTGGCGTGTTAAGACTTAACAGTTCCTTTGTATGTGTGTGTGAGGTTTGGTTGGTTGTTTGTCTTTTTTTAATAATTATGTGTTCGTGTTTGTGCTGAAAACATGTGATATGCTCCCGTAGCATTTAAAATTGTTTTATATAAATTACTTACAATTACTAATATTAACTTTGAATAATTAAATGTAGATTTCTTATACTCTATTCTGTTGTTGTGGTTGCACCTATATGTTGTTGTTTTTAGGAGCGGATGTTATTTTGTAATAAAAGAACGGCAACACCTAAAAGATTTCTTTTTTTTACTAAAGTTTTAGTGAAAGAAAATTGGTTGCCTAAGGTAAAGAAGTGGTAACACAAGAGTCTTTCGTTTTAATTTTTTTTTCTTTATGACATTATTGCTTCTACTCACGACAAGAATTTTGTGGTTTGATGTAAAAGGTGTTTAATATTATAAAAAGTAATAATTTTAAGAGCTGTGGTGAAGGCAGTTCATATTTTTACATTCATGTCCGCTTAACATATACAAAAGTAATTACAGCTAGCGGCCCTTAATGTAAGAAGATCTAAGAGGATGACTGGAATACAAATACCTTAAGGCAATGCTTTCAATGTAAGCACTTTGATTGGAAAACCATTGGATAATTTAAGGCTGTCATCTTTAAGGGAAGTAAGGTTTCCTAATAGAAGTAAACATTCTTTTTACCTTAAAAATTGTTTATTAACACTGTCCAACAAATTAAGACTTTTTGCTGATAACACAAAAACAATATTCAATTTCAAAAATCAACACCATAATAGGAAAATAGATTAAGGGCTCATATAGCAGGAGTTTGCGAGGATAATTATTAATAAGTACTTGAACCAAAAGATACAAGAACAGGCGTAATAGTAGCAAGAACTTTCGTCAAATCCGACAAAAACAGAAGAGTCCCGGTGATGGTAAAAAAAATTATAAAGCCGATAAACAAATTAGGAAATCGAGCTACAGCGGAAGCAAGAATCATTTCAAAGCCGAACCATATAAAGCTAATATGTGCAAAAGGTGCCAAGAAATAATAGCGGGCTGGAAAGGTAAAGAGTCGCGAGGTATGGAAATACAGTGTTAAATCTCGTGGCAAAGCTCTCACACCAATAAATACAAAGCTGTGGGAAGAGGAGTATATACTAATTAGCTGGAAAGAAGAAGTCACGGTTACAATGCCGAAGAAGGGTGATTTGGGGCATCATGTTTTTAAAGACCATTAAAACTTTTTAAAATTTCTGATTCTACAAATAATCTCTACAGCTTTCTATAATATTTGGAAAGAACAACAGGCGGCGCATAGACCGGAAATATTGAGACCATGTTTGCATAACGCATATTACTATCGAGAAGTCCCTTGAATTTAATAGGGATTCTTTATCTCCTTTTTGTAGACCTTAAATGTACCTTTGACATGGTACTTAGACCAGCGCTATGGGATGCTCTGAGTTGTAGGGAAATTCGGTCGCTAATGGTCCACCTTATTCGCGAGTTATATTTTGATGCCAAATGCCAAGTGCGATATAAAGCGAGCAAGGCCGCCCATTGAAAATCAGCTCAAATCAAAACAGGATGTATTCTATCTTTCACTCTGTTTGTTTTGCTACTGGATTACGTACTTCAGCAATCGAACTTCCACACCTCGTATGGCTTTCGTTGAAAAATTAAAAATCTTCTTCATCATGTTAACTTTGGTCATGATAATGCCTTTCTGCCCATAACTTCGATGGTATGGTTTAAAAGCTGAGGCACCTCCTAGTTAATGCAGCTAAAGCTGACCTCAAAACAAACGTAAAGAAAACCAAACTAATGCTGACTGGTAGTAGCAATACGTTACCCATAACACTCCAAGGACAGCTGATTGAGGGCGAGGACACCTTCTCTTACCTCGAAAGCCCAATATGTAAGATGATGGCTCTAGTGTTGTAATTGCCAAAAAAAAAATTACAAAGCCTGGTCAGCATTCCATTCTCTGCACAAAATATGTTAGAAAAATAATATAATCCCAACAACATAAAAAAAAATTTCAAGAAATCTGATTTGCTTGATCGCTTCAGCACTTGAAGCACAATGCAGACTTCACTCCAAAAGCTGCAAGAATTTTTTAATAAATCCGTGAAGCTAATTCTGCGAATCCGTTAAATCCGTAGACGGATCGGTCATATATTGGGAAATCCACTCAACGAATTTGCAAGACAGACACTTGACTGAAATTCACAAAGCCATAGAAATCTTGAAAAAACGCGAGACAACTGCATTTGCCTCATGAAGAAGGAATATCTATCTCGCAACCTTACTTGGTACCAAGCTAAGATCCACAAATGTCATTTTTTTCCAGTGCAAGGCCTTTATGGTAGGACGACATTTTTTAAGCATCAGAAAAATACCGAACAGGAAAATCCAATAAGACAGCTAGCTCGAAGTATTCCTTTAGCTAAAAGGAATAAGATTATAAAGCTTGCCAAAGGAATGGAGTGGATAGGGATAATAGAACCGTCTCCAATTCCTTGTAATTTGCTAGTAGCTTTTCGTAAGAACTACATTAATTGTTCATATAGAATGAAATATCTAAAGTTTTGACAAAAAGAGAATTAAAATAAGAACTGGTAATAATAGCCCAATTGGCCAAATCGTCATAAATAAGGTATCGTTATTATTGACTTTTAAAATCATGAAGACGAAATTATGCTGACAACAAGGATAGCAACACTGTCAATTTTTTCTACTTGTATGATTTGTGACCGCTTGCTCGAAAACTTTGTTAATGACTTAATTCAGTTGCCTTACAGGATTAACTGTAGCATTGTACACCACATGGCTAAAGAAGTGACCAACTGGGATATAAAGTTATTTATGAAGATGTGTTTATGTCTATGAAATCATACATAAGTAAGTACAAATATATGTATATTTTAAACATCTAAAACATTGCTTTGTTATAACGAATATGTTTTTTTTTCAAAAAATAAATCAAAACAAAAATTTAAAAAAAAAACTGGTATCTCTTGGGGCAATTTTTTCTTAAATATACTATTCATACATGTGCATAAAAAATATCAACTGTCAGTTTTTCAAAAAGCTAAATAAAAACAATTTGTTTAACTTTAGGGCATTCGACAAAAAACCCCATTAAAAATTAATTCTCACAAAATATGCAAAAAACTACAAGAGCAAAAAAAAAAACTTAAATTAAACTTGCATATAAAATTATGAGGTAAATGTAAAATGTCATGCATTGACAAGATTCTGGAATGTATGTATGTGTGTGGAAGCGCATATTTATATTAAAAATATGTTTGACCCTAAACAAACTACAACAAGTAAAAGGAATTAAGCAAAGAAAAGAAGAATAACTAATAAATAAAATAAAAACTTTTGAAGACAACATCATATATTTTTGCTTGAAATGACATCAAGAACTACAGGCAACAATACCAACAGCAGTGATGATGATGACAACAGCAATAAATATTTACACATACGATTGCAATATTTACCTTCACATTGAAATAATGCCACACCTTCAGCGACACACATATTTCGAGAAAATCGCAAAAGTGATTAAATTTTCATCGGTATTAAAAATTTAAAAAAATATGGGTAAAAATTAGAGTTAAAATTTTAAATGTTAAATATTTTAAATCGACTTTTATAAACTGTTTTCACTTAGTTTCTGCTCTTGAAAATATCAGTTACTCCTTTCTTTACAACAGGATATAGTTAATAGCTATTAAAGACCTGCACCCAGTCATACTTAAGTTTATTTTATTGACTCCTGGGCCGTAAATCCTGTAAAATATTTAAGAGCTGTAATGTAGAGTAGTTGACACTGCTTTTTTTTCGATGTTGTGTAATTTAAAAGAAAGACTGGGGCAAATCGCCGCATGCGATTCGAATCGAAGTTATCTTTAAACTTATGATAAAATAAATTGTGGTGTAAGGTATAATATAATCGATTAACGAACTTTAATTTTCTTACTTGTTTTAAGTATAAATAATTTAAATTTATTTTTAAATATTGCCATATTTTTTGCAATTGACAATATTTTAATTATTTTTCGAATTAAGTTAATTAAAAAGCAAAAACTAGTGTTAAAAAGGTACTTTTTTAATGTTCCAGATTGCTCTTACCTGATCTTTAGTTTTGTTTGTAACATGCATGTACATGAATTTATTGTAAATATATGTAGAAAACGGCAAAGGAACCAAATGTAAACCTTCGTGACTTAAACAAAATACGATTATCAATTTTTCCGGAGGCAGTATATTTTGATGTTTTCTGTTTTTTTTATTTCTGTTGTTTTTTATTTATTTAATTTTACTTATCTCTTCTCTTTTGCCTTTCTCTTGTTGTTTTGAATATTTCTGCATATGTATGTATTGTACACACACATATAAACTTTTCTTTTCTTCGTTGACTTACTTGCATACAACAAACCTCTATTATTGTTTTCGTTTTTATTTAAAGCAGCGATCGGCACAGTTATACATTTATATGATTTGATTGTGTGTGTTGTTTGGTTTTGAGTGTAATTATTTGTCTTCTATGGCACTAAGGTGGTCATAGTTTAAAGTTTAAAATATGATAGAATTGCATTAAAAAATTTTTGGAATGTAATATTAAAAATCAAGCCGCTTATGTTAATGTAAAATTTTCATAAATGCTAAATAATTTTGCCATACTACTACTACTGCTTAATCACATAGATATTTATTGTATATTGACAATAGCTTATGCGGATAAGACCTTTGACATGTTTCTTACTTAGCTTTTTTTCGATTTTGCTTTTAAAAATTTTTAAAAATGAAAATGAAGACTCGCAGATATAAGTTACACCAATCATTGAATGTTATTTAAAATTTTGTCCATTAAACATTTTGAAAATCCTAGCTGGCCAAACTGGTCATCTGGCACAAGAGAGTAGAAAACCTGTTTTTTATTATTACTCTCTTCAATGCTCAGAGAGCACGCACACGCGTGTGCGACTTTGCGGATCACCGATTTAAAGTAAAAGACAAAAATGTTCTTTACACCTCAATGTTTGTCTGATGTATTTCCTTAACTACGTAAATATTTTAAAAATATAACAAATAGACTAAACAAAATCAAAGAATTACAACAAAAGTACAAGAAAACTTTTGTGTGAGTGTGTAGTGCATGTATCCCAACAAACCAAAACTTTAACAAAAAAACTTATGGCAAGTATATTACTACCAAAAGCATTAAGCTTATAAATTTGTTGTGAAATCTTTTGCAAAAACTTGGTAATAATTATTTAATAAAGTAAACCGATCTCTTAGTTGTTAGTGCTCACAAAAGCCTAATTATAAAACAAGCTTGCTGAAAAATAGTTTTCCAAATATAATTAAAAAAAGCTTAAAGTGGTTATACTTTTTAAAGCTTGTAATATAAGCAAATAATATGTCACAACAATTTCTTTTATTTCACTTCAAACACTTTGTTTAAATTTATATGACATATTTTTTTGCAATATTTTTTACTTTTCTAAATTCACTTATTTAATTAATTTTAATTTAAACTTCACTCTATAAAAAAAAAGTCAGGATGAGGCATTTCACAAATAGTACGAAATTTACGCAGGCTCCACATAACGGGACATAATTATTATATAAATACATTGTTAAAACTATAATAGACATATGTCGTCTACAATTGCGCTTGTAAGAAAAGTATAAAGTAAGCATTATTATAAAAATTTTTATTATTTTGTACGGTAATTAAGCAAATATAAAATTGTTTATTAAAAGTTATATAAAATGTCTTATTATAAGCTTTTTTCTCCAATATAACTATACTTTGCTTTAAATATTGTTTGTTGGAATATATCTTGTCTCACACATGCATTCATGTGAACATATTCTTATTTTTACACATTGCTACATTATATTAGCCCTACAAATTCGTATGTTTTTGTTTTCATTGGCATAAGAAATAGGGCCAAAGGGTATAATTTCAATCTTTAAATAAAACAAATAATACAACAAAAACTAAATCTATATAAGGGGGATTTCATGTCAAGTGACCCAACTTTTTTTTTCGATTGGAAAGAAATTTGGACCAAAGTGAGTTCTTGCAGAGAGTAGTTTAGACACAATTTTTTAACACGATCGGTCAAGAACTCTCTGAGCTAGAGGGGTTCAAAATTTGACGTTTTCGGCAAATAGGTGTTTTTTCTCAAACATGTAGTTTATTACCTTTTGCTTTTAACAAAATTCGTCCCAAATACTTTCGATAGATTTTTTTTCAATCTTCCAGAAAAAAATATTTTTAAAATTAAAAAAATTTTTTTTTTATTTTTTTTTTTATAAAATAATTAGAAAAAATTTTTTTTTTCCAAATGTGCCCATTTTTTTTTTTTTTTTTTTGCTCAAAAGAAAGCTTAGGTCTTTTGTTTGAAGAGCTTGGAAGTCGCTTAGTGGGATGCGAGTGGGATATCTATAAAAAATAATGTTTTGTAACTCAAGGTAGAGGTTTTCCAATTTTCGCGTATATTCTATTTTAATTTTTTTTCCTATTTATGTAAAATTATCTCTTAAGCAAAAAAAAATTATTTTATGCTAAGAAACAAAATAATTTAACCTTTCCGACGGTATACATTGAAAACATTAACAAAATGTGTTCAGACATTACCATATAAAAGATATTTTATTCCAGAGGCCTACCATTTTGTTGGTAATGCAGTGTCGAGTGTATGAGACTTTATTTTCAATGCATACCGTCGGAAAGGTTAAATTATTTTGTTTCTTAGCATAAAATATTTTTTTTTTTTTGCTTAAGAGAAAATTTTACATAAATAGGAACAAAAATTTAAATAGAATATACGCGAAAATTGGAAAACCTCTACCTTGAGTTACAAAACATTATTTTTTATAGATATCCCACTCGCATCCCACTAAGCGACTTCCAAGCTCTTCAAACAAAAGACCTAAGCTTTCTTTTGAGCAAAAAAAAAAAAAAAAAAAAAAATGGGCACATTTGGAAAAAAAATTTTTTTTCTAATTATTTTATAAAAAAAAATAAAAAAAAATTTTTTTAAATTTTAAAAATATTTTTTTCTGGAAGATTGAAGAAAAAGCTATCGAAAGTATTTGGGACGAATTTGTTAAAAGGAAAAAGTAACAAACTACATGTATGAGAAAAAACACCTATTTGCCGAAAACGTCAAATTTTGAACCCCTCTAGCTCAGAGAGTTCTTGACCGATCGTGTTAAAAAATTGTGTCTATGCTACTCTCTGCAAGAACTTACTTTGGTCCAAATTTCTTTCCAATCGAAAGTCATCGGTTTTAAAAGCTGGGTCACTTGACATGAAATCCCCCATAAGTATATTGTAAAACCAAAGTTTTAAATACAATAAAATGAAACTTATTTAAACAAAAATGAAGACCATTTAACATTTCGCCTTTTAACAAGAAATTAATTATTTAAAGAGTCAAGACTTTGCATTGAAGGGTTTTGTATCTTTATCCTTAAAACTTGCATTCTTTAAAAAGATTTTGAAACTAGGAAATTTTTTATATTCTAAGTTAAAAGGAGTGAGTACTTATAAAAATTTTTGACTAACAAAATGTTTATAAAATTGATTTTAAATTTAAAATTTTGTTTATAAACCGTTTTAGAGAGTTATTGCTCATTAATGAATAGGACCGAACATTTTTTTACATTATTTTAAAAAAGGACATTAAAAGGTTTGAGTTATATTAAATAAAAATGTACAACTATATAGGCAAAATATCCATTTTTTTAGAAATAAATAGTTGCCGCGCATAAGCCCCCATAAGCAATCTAAATTGCAATTCGATAGCCAAAAATTTTTATAATTGTAAAAACAAACTATGTATATGAGAATTTAAACTATATTTTGGGGCTGGTTAAAATCATTCAAATTTTCCTCTAAAAAACTAACATAAAACTGTTTTAAAAAATATTGCTCATACTACATGTAGGTCAAAGAAAGAGAATGTTTTAACATGGATGGAAATTTTTTTAAAAACACTTACAAGTTTAAAGACGCGCAAATTTAAAAGGCAATAAACAATTTTCATCATCGATTTCATTTTGTCTTAATAATAAAAACTGCTATAAGCATTATACCAAAATTTGGGGATTGGATTTGTATAAAGATTTAATTTCTAATACAAATTTTTGCTTTTTAGTTTGGCTTAAGTTCATATAATTTATTTTTATTAGAAGAAAGTAATATTTTTCCGTTAATATTGAAAGAAACTTTAATTCAAAAAAAAAAGCAGATTTTTCTACCGATACTACCAGAGTAAAATGCATTTTCGAAAGCAGCTACGCAATTTCACCATCAGTACTCTTTGAACGGTAGTAGTGTCTTTTTTAGTTGTAAACATCACCTATTTAACTTACATGTAACAGGGAAAGGGAAACGGCATGACTTTTTGCCTTCTTTTTTTATTTTGTAAGTTAGGAGGAATTTTATTTTTCATATACACTATGCTTTTTTCAATTGAAATTTTTTAATTTCTTTAATTTTTTCTTAAAAATAAACCAGTGTTTCGCTGAGGAGTTATTAAATCGGTTGTTAATTTAGTCCATTGCTGTAACCTATTGAACTTGTATATATAAATTTTCCAAGTGCCAATACATTTTTTTTTGCGAAAAAAAGTTTGTAGTAAAATCAAAATTAACACCTGAAATATCAAAATTGATACATTAGTGGCTTAGGGTCGGAAACAAGTTTTTTCCTGACTCGGAACTCGCTTTTTTTGCATGCCAATGACGGCTAATGTCATAAACTTTTAATGAACTACCTTTTTCTAAGTCAGTCCTTAGTCTGCTCCGTCAGATAAACAAATGAGTAATTAATGTTAAATAAATAACTTTTATTATCTAAATTTTTTTCCAATTCCTATCTATAAAAAATTTTTTTTTTGCTTGATTTTCAAAACTAAAAAAAATTTTTTAGAAATTCAATTAGCCTCTTCGTGTCAGTTTTGTTTTCAACTAACTTACAATTTTAAAAATTCTATAGAAAACTTAAATTGACGTAGATATTTACGTACATATAAAGTCAAAAAAGTTTATTTATCAAATTTTTCCTCGATGTTAAGCGAACTGTATAAACTCTGATAACAAAAGATGAATTTTAAAATTGGGTTTAAATCAACTTTAAATCTCTTAATAATAAACATCTTGATTAAAATATATCTTGGCTTTTGAGCTCATCCAAAAAGGTGGATAGACATACAACTATTGCTTTGAACAAACTTTTGTCCTTTAAATTGTAATATTTAGTTAGAATTAAAGTTGTTACTTTCATACAACTGATCAAAGTTACATACATTCTATATGTGCATGTTTGTGTGAATGTGTATTTTATAAAACTAAACTACTTGTGTCTTAAACTGTGAGTGTGTGCATTTTTTGCTGAGTTTATAACGTTTGTTTAGTTTGTTCATGGTTACGGCAACAAGTGTTTGTTGTTTTGAAAATAAACTCAAATTTCCAAATTTTTTCTTCGGTGCTTGTGTGCGTATGCTACAATCACTTATATTTAAGATATGTTTTGTTAGCGTTTTCTTTGTTTGTTGAAAAAAGAATATTTTTTTTCTAACTCTTTTCACTTTTAAAAGGACAATAACGCAAAAACACAACGTTAATTGAAAATATTTGAATTTGACAGAAAAATTTTCTTTCAAGACAGTATCTCATATTAAGGAAAAAGAAAAGCCAATCCATGAATAATGAATTTTTTAAACTTAATAAAATTAGCACAAATACATTTTTGGGCTAAAAGTAGACTTATTTATGTTACCTGAAAATAGTCTTCAATATCGTTTTTTAGAATTAGAATTTTTCCTTATAAGCTAATGAGAACATAGAAAAAGACAGTTTGCAATTTTTTATAATCATTTTAATTTTCACTATAATAATAATAAAAGTTATGAAAGTTTTTTCTATTTAGTTTTGGTTTGTGATAACGTGTAAATTCAAAATTTAACAAAAAACTTTACTTTGTTTATTTACCGCTTTTACATATGAGTTGACAAATGGTTTTACATTTATATATTAATACAAACACTTTTCTCACTTACACAAATTTACAAACCCATACTACCTTAACTTAAGGAAATTGGTCATCAACTAAATGGCCATATGATGTTATACCAAAAACTAATTCCACTTTGTGTTGTTTGTTTGTGTTGTGCTGTTAGTTAGCGATGCAACGTGATTGAATCAAACAGGTTTGATTGCGGACGTTATGTTAACAAGTTGGCTTACATCAAGGATTATAATAAATGGCATTATTTCAATGTTATTTTGCATGAATCTAGAAGCTCTTATAATTTGCGAGGTATAACAATGCAAAAGTTTAATAGTGTTGATCATCTAGTATCGAATCCGTTTGAGTAGGGAACACCACTTCTCTTGCCTTATTTCAACTAACAAATTTCTTTTTATATGTACATAATTTATAGCAGGTTTGAAGTCAATATTTTTAACTAAACTTTAAGAATTTGGTAGAAAATATGGCCGATAGAAAAGTTTATAAATTTTTGCATTTTAAAGGAGGCTGTTACTCCCACTGCTCTTATCTTAATTTTTCCTAATTTTGATTTAATGCCTTCAAAGCCTCTCCGAAAAGTTTCGTGAAAACAATACCTAGAGTTGGAACTGCCTTTACATTTGGGTTTTGAACTTGTATTTTCTTTTTTGTTTTTTTTTTTAAAGATTTCTCAACCTTTACTATTTTTTTTTTTAGGAATAATAAAATAAACATTTAGACATATTTTACATGTATAAAAGTTTTTTAATACGATTGAATTGGCATAAGTACCATTTGTACAAAGTTATTCTTCTAATTAATCATCTCTGGAAAAACTTCTTTAAAAAAATTAAAACATATTTTGTTTTTTTGTTATTTTTGTTGTTGCCAGAGTAGCTTCTGCTGCTGCTGCATGCAAATTGTTGGTCGATTTCTGGTATGTTTGAGGTTTGCGTGTTGTACAAAATTCTTATCAAGAAGCCAAAATCTAAATTATCAGCAACTATAACATTACCGCCACCAACAACAACAAAATATAAACGCCAATAACTGCAGGCTACTGGAATTTGTTGAGAGGGTAAAATACAAACAAAAGGTGTATAAAAAAAAGAAAAAGCAAATGGAAAATGAAAACAGCAGTAATAAAACAACAAGAAATATCAAATAAAAGTCAGGCTAAAGAAAAATTTTTTTTTGTTTAACAGCAGAAAATAAAACAGGATTTAAATATTAGAAAAATTAGCCGATAAGATGATTTCAGGTAAAACAATAACAAAACAGTAACGTTAAAACGTCATAGTCTTGACTAAATTTAACACATAAACACATACATACAAATGAAAAGCTAAAGCAACAATATAAGATCTATTTAAAGATTATGAATGAACTGTTAAAGGAATATAGAATAAAGACCCGTATACATATACATACATATGTATAAAAGGCTGTGTATTCAAGTATTTGGAGCGCTACCTCAAAAATGAATTGATATATGGGTAATTCCAGGAAAGTAACGCAACGACAGATTGCATATTTCTTTTTTCAGGGGAAAGCTTATGTTTGTTTTTTGCAATTACAGTTTGAATGAAAGAAGCTTGTATATATGTATATAAATATGAAAATTGAAGTATTTCCCTAACAAACAAGAATAGTCTTTTCTGGCGTTACGTTACTTTTTCCTTGAATTATCCATATGTGAGAAATTTCATTTTTCAACTTTTTCTATTTGGTCAATACACAAACTCAGCCTAACGTACTATGAAGGAAGAGGAGGGCCCTCGGGCAACCTTCCATCAGCACAAGTGCCCAAGTCTACCTCTTCGTGGTATCAACCGGGCAACTTCCAGTTTACTGGAAGGCTAACAGACATGGCTAAATTGTAAACAATTTCTCTTGGGCTTATATGGATCAGTGGTTATTTACATTATGGTCTGGCTTGAGGCAGGTTGTCCTTGTTGTCGCTGTGGCATGTACATCACCAATAAGGGGCACAGCAATACAAGGTTCTAAGGGTACCACTACCTTATCTGTGTTAAATAGAAAATTAGTAGGAATTTGCGGAAGTACATTTCCGAGGCTGACCAGAGTCCTATCTGGTACCACGGGAATCAGTTGGTTCCATGTGCTTACCAGTGCACGAAATGATTAATGGTGAGATCTCCTTCGGGAGTTTACATGGTGGCTGTGGTTATCCCCAAGCGGGGCAACTGAGAACGAAAGTTTATATGCTGGGGTCCGTCCTGTACGAGCCCCAGAGTGACCGTGTATGCGGTCTTATATGAACTTAAGGTTCGAAAGAAAGAGTTTCTAGTTTTGGCGGGTCCACCCAGACACATGAGCAACTGTTGAAGTAGGCTATTAGCTGAAAAGGTGTAAGTGTATTTGGAAGTAGGGGAATAGGGAAACTTGCTACGGCTGGGGACCCTAGGATCTAAAATAAGATCCCGTCAGAGTAGTAGCAAATAATGAAAAGGCCGGCATTGGCATGTTGAAGCATGTGTGTGACTCAGTCCTGACTGGCGGTTAGAAGATTATGAAGCATTGATGACAGTGGAGTAGTTGATTTGTCTAAATGAGAAAAGATCCTTCTAACAGAGCTGGGTGTCGCATTCGTTGCGTGCGACATGATAATCATAGTCTGTCTTGATTAAGGTTGGGTGCTGTTTCACAAGCGTGTGGAGAGATGCCTTGTCGGCGCGGATCTGTTTTGATTATGAAGTAGCGAGATCAAAACTAGAAACGCAATTTGGGCTTAGATAGCCCAACTCCTCACCAAGGGGTCTTTTGTGGCTACGGAGAGTCATGGCAGAGAATTGGTACCTGGGTGGTTGGGTGTATCCACCAGTGTAAAGAGCACCTTGAGTTATTGCCAGCATGGCAGGTATCACGTAAAACCCTTAACGTCTGTACTATTTTACTTTTGTAATGCAACAGTGTGTTTTTTATTGGTAATTTTCATATAGGATTGTGCTATAAATATGCAATTTATTTTCAAATGTTAGTAGTCGTTCAAATGAAAGTAATATAATTTAAAAACGCATTTGGCCATACTTTTTAAATAAAAAAATTAAAAAAAAATTTCCTAAAAGAGCAGTTAATTTTGAAAAAATTCTTTTATTTTTTCAAAAAATTCCTTTTTTTTTCTTTATGTTGAAATGCAACAATAGTGCGCTTAAAGTACATTTTCAATTTACAATTAAATAATCCAGGCGGCCATTTTAATAGCCGATAGAACTTTACATGAGCCTTGTGAATTGAGCAGTAATTTTGCAGCTTAAGTTGCCTGTCGCAGCCAGTAAAATACTCGAGCAGGTGATTTTGCGACCGAGTTATTTTTTTACATTTATTTCGATAGTAGAAAACTTAAGAAATTTTATGGATGATACTGCCATTATCTAGCTCGCAAAAATGTTTTCTGGCAACGATAGCTTATTTTGTATAAATACTAATTGTAAAGACTTCTGTAACAAAAATTATATAAAAATATAAATTGTATACAATTCTTAAAATAAAAAAAATTTATAAAATTTTTGGTTTAACTACTTGTTAAGGGTATTCTTTCCCAAAAATGTTAACATTACTACCGTACTTTTAGCCCCACAAGTACTACTATTACTTTTACAAAGACCAATATATAAAACAACTTTATTTTGCTTACGGTGTAAAGCTTAGTTGCTGAATTGGTTGTAATGCTAAACAAAAATATATATACTTTGTATAAATAATAAAAAAAAACAAACCAACCAAACGTAATATAATAAAAAGCAAAAGAAAAACATTTTTTACAATACACACAGCAATGGCTTGGTTGGTCCATGCTGCAAAGGACCTCAGGGTCTCATCGTTCATAATTATAATATTTTATACAAAATACAGCTAAAGGCATTGCACCAGTGATGGATTTGGACTCTTGAAAGTAATATACTAGATCTGCACACACACACACACACATTTACTCACTCAATACGTATGAATATATTTTTATGTGATACACCCAAGCACAAGCAATCAGACGGGGGAGATAGTCACAAAGCAACTAAGGTCTGGTTCTATAAAAGCCCTCTGGTTAGTTTTTGCCAAAATGTCTTTGGGCTAATTATAAATATAAAACAAAATTTAAATTAAAATATAACAAAAAAAAAAAAACAAAATAGCAACAACATAGTCTTTTGCAGCAACATAAACAACAACAATAAAATATTCATTTATTTAATACTATTCTATACAAATGTAAGTGTGTGAGTGTCTGTTCGCTGGTATTTTTAATCCATTTGCCAATTAGCCCACACAAATCAGACATAATGCTTAATGGTGGAGTGAGAAAGAAACGGGTTATAATAAATGCTTCAGGGATTCAATAACACTAAGCAACAGATTTCAACTTTTGTCGTGGTATTTGAAAACCGTTATAAAATTATAAATACAAAAAAGTCGAAATTCAAAATTCTTGAAAATTTTTTTTAATTTTTTTTTTAAATTTTAGATTTTTGAAGCAGCCGCTTAATCGCTTGTATCATAGCTCGGCAGATTTTATTTGATTTTTATCAAAACAACCAATAAAAGACCTATTTTGAAGCCAAAATTAAAAATTTTAAATTTTACGCAAAAATTATAAAACTTTTATACATTTTTGAAAATTAAATAAAAATGGAAAGTTACAAAAATATGAATGAAAGCTATTTACGCAAAAATCGATAAGTAAATGTCGGTTTTATTCACAATAAAGTGATTTTTTTATTTTTTAAAACTAAAAGTTGTGCGATTTTGGCTAAAACAAAGAATATTTTTTTTTTGAGTTTGGTTTGAATAATTAAAAACCCGCCAAATATTTAAACAAAGTTTCTTAACTCGGGAGTAAAAATGGTTTCATTTCAACTACTGAAATATTTATTGTAATAAAAAATGGTCTATTCGATCGCAAATTATAATGAAATCTGTGGGACAGTCCTTAAGAAACTCAATTTTTGTTAAGATCAAATAACTTTAGTTTACTGTGAAGGTTTGTAGAGTTATAAACATGTGTAGTTTTATGATCGTGTAACAAACATTGAAGTTTTTGCCATTTGCTATTATAAAAAAATAGTTAAGAACTGAAAATTATCCAATTTTCGGTCAAATATTTCAATTTTTCATTAATTAATAATTCTGAAGCTGTTGAGAATTAAGAAATATAAATAGTGCCACTATGCGGTTCTTTTAAAAAAAATCAGATAAAGCCCTTCTAAGCTATTATACAATCGATAGAGCAACCCCTTCAAAAATCTTGAATATTGGAACTTTTTTCGGAAGGTCATTTTTATTGGTACTGAACACTCTTAGCTTTTGTGCCAAAAAACGTATCTATCCATTGATAGTTAAATTAACTTCCAAACCGCAGTCTGTGTTTTGAAAACAAGAATACATGTTTAACCAACCAAATCTAGGAATAAACAAATACATTGGCGGACAGATACATTGTTTAATCGACGCAGAAAGTAATCCTGGGCCTACTAGTTAAATTAAGGATTATTGTTATTTGTATGATACCCCGACCACGTATATATGTGTATTTAGGAATTACTTTGCTTTTCTGAAGGACAAAATTTTGATTTAAAAAAACGGGGTTTCGCTTAAAAACAAATTACAAATACAGGCTGTGCAAAAACAGTGTCGGCTTATCGATTCAAACAGCTTTTTGCTCATAATTACTGTACACAGAAAGAAAACCCACTTTCTAAAATGGAAAATTTTATTCTTAAATTAATCCAAAATCTTTCTTAAAATTTTTAAGTGCAATCTGTACTTACATTTTCTTAAATCAAGCCTATTCGGATTGCTTCAACAAATCAAGCAGAAAAAAACTTGTTGTTTTAATATATTATTTAACATTTGAAAAAAAAAATGTGTTTGGTGGCCTAGAGGTAGCGCGCTCATGCTGCAGTGCGGAAAGTCCCTGGTTCGAATCTCAGCTTAGGTAAGTACAAAAAATTAAATATTTAAATTCGATAGAGCAGCCCCTTAAAAAATCTCTAATATTAGAAATTTTTTCGGAATGTCGTTTGTATTGGTGCTGAACACTCCTAGCTTTTGTACTAAAAAAATTATCTGTCCAAAAAAGATATAATTAAATTATTACCGCAGCTTGTATTTGGAACACATAAATATGTGTCCACCCAACCATATATTGGAATGGACAGATAAATTTGCGGTCAAACAGACCATTTAATTGACGCAAAAAGTAATCCTGGGTCGACCAGTATAATTAAGGATTGATTTAAGATTATTATTTGCATGCTATTTTGACCACGTATGTATGTATATATGTGTATGTAGGAATTGTGACTTTTGCTGTCAATAAGAAAAACTTTTAATAAAAAAAACTTTGCTTTTCTGGAGGACAAAATTTTGATCTAAAAGAACTGGGTTTCGGTTAAAAAGAAATAACAAATACTGGATGTGCAAAAACAGTTTCTGCTTATCGATTCAAACAGCTTTTTGTTTATTATTATTGTACATCTGTGCAGTGTTAATTAAAGTAGAGTTTTGCCTGTCCCTTTACCTCTAAACACGAAATAATACTGACAAAATTTTAATTAAATTTAAGGTCCTTGTTATTTGTCCAACAGTCTTTTAAAAAGTATAAGTCATTAAAAATTAAATGGTTTTAGCTGGTTTTTATAAGATTTTGCACCGTCGTGATGCCACCGAGAAATCTCATCATATTATTTTTTTTTAAATTCTTACAGTTTTCTTATCCTTTAATCTAAAACATCTTTAGAATTCCATACAAACATACATCATCTTTAACCTAATAAATAAACTATTTATTTTACACATACACACAAACATAACGTGTTATGGAAATGACATTATCGGTAATAGATTCTCACCTACAAAGATTGTCGTAGGTTCCCATAATTGAGGATTGAATATGTTATTAAACACAAATCACCAGCCCCACCCTTAGACCAGGCACACATTCTATGTAAATGCATTCATACACATGCATGTTGGTATATTGCATGTGTAGACGTTATATTAAAATTGACTTGAGCGAAAATAGGTTTTTAATAGCTTTTTCCACTATTTTCACATTCATTATTATTAGTTTTTATTTATTTTTTCTCCTTAACGTTTTTTGCTCAAATTTAAACTGATTCATATATTTAATTAGAATGTGGTAGAGGAGAAAATATTGAAAATTAAATATTTTTCCCAATAAAGTATATGTTTTGTAGGCGTTTGCATTTAGGAGAAACTGAACATAGTTATTTTCTAGTTAATAATTTTCCGCAAAATATATGACTATATTTTGCTTAATAGCAACAATTTAAAAAAAATATTGCAATTAGTCTAAAATTTTTCTATTTATATAAGCCAAGTGAGTATTTATATGCAAATAATATTTAAACTACACAAAACTGTTACTAAATGTGGTTGAATATTTGACGTTTAGTTAAGCGGGCTTTAGGCATAAATTTTGTTCTTAATTAAACTCGTCACACAATACAGTGACTACAAAAAAAGACAGCAACACAACGGAAGGAATATATTTGAAAAAGCTTTTTATTGAAAAACAGGAATCAAGTCGCTGCATTCAATTCAAACCGAAGTTTTACTCGATCGATAAAGTCGTTAATACTTTTTATATAAAAAATTCTAATGGGAGTTTTTTAATTTCTATCCGAATGTGGTAATTTGTCCCCAGTACTTTAAAACAAAGAATCTTTTGTATAAATTAAGGATTTAATTAATAACCAAGTACTTATTTAAAAGTTAGCAAGACTAATAAAATATTGTTGTTTTTAAAAAAATAGTCATCGAAAGTTCTTTTTGTTTCTGTTTTATTTAGTTTGACCTCTCCCGTTCTCTGTAATCAAATTTTGAAAGTTAAACTTAATCCAATTTTTGATCTCCGATTTACTTAAAACTTTGCACACACATTTCAATGATTTGAAAAAATTGGCGGTGCTACACCAGACCGATAAAATTTTATGGTTACACTGAGACTACTAAAGAAGTAATTTGAAACACCAAAAAGTAGGCGGTGGCACGCTCATAAAAAATATGTCTCCACAGATCTGCTTCTGTCCAAGTTTTATAAACAAAAACATTCCATTTTTCCAATTCAATATTTCCTAATTTTCAATTTTTTTAATAGGAATTTCATACTTTTCTAATGCTAAAAGACATCAAAAGTTAAATTTAGACCTAAAATGTCTTAGCAACTGCTAAATAAATTGCAATTGAATTTAAAGAAAAATTGTAAAAATATTCTTATCAGTTTTAAAGTATTAGATTTTTGACTTTTACCAAGTCAGCACAACCTGACATGGTGCACTCGTATTTCAGCCATACAAATAAGGATATTATAGTCGGTGACGCCTGGACATATAATAAACTACACCAATATGTGGGGACGTAAAGATAAATATATATGCAAAATTCTGAGACGGAAAAATAATATTTGAGTCATGCTTAGTCCTAAAAGGCATTTGTATTTGGGCTATATCAGAACATCGGCCTGATCATCCTCACAAGCAATAGATTTCGTGTCGGTGCCAAAAAATCTATCTGTGTCAAATGTCATCAAAATTTCTTTAAAAGTGTGACCTGCACTTTGATAATAAAAACACATGGATACCCAGCCGGACGAATACGACGATTCAGGAAGTATTTCTGAATCGATCGGTTTGCTTGCAAAGTGGACTCAGGCTATTATTTTTGGGTATTACAAACATCTGCACAAACGTATAATACCCCTACCATGTATGTGGTGGGCGTGTAAAAAAAGTAAAAGAGCATAAAAAATGTTGCGTGTAATTTTATTAAAACGAAAAATATTCTACAAAGAGTTTTAAACAGTCATATAAGTAACTGGTGCTGAAAGAAAAGATGTTTAAGCTTTTATATGGTAGTCAGATCCTTTAACCCCCCTTTTGACCCCCTGAAGTTATGATTTAGCTAATATATAGAACCTGAGCAAATTTGGTGTAAATGCTACAGTGGTAAAACTAACAAATTCTTAAAGACTACTTTGTCACTAATATTAAAATTATAAATATAAGTTTAAGAAAGATAATATTTGAGTTCTGATAAATTTTTAAAAAACTTAATTTTTTCAAAAAAGTAAAAAATATTTGTTTTTGGCAGAATGCCACATCTACAATTACTAATATTTCGATAATCCAGTTTTTGGAATACATTAGTTCTATTGTGTTTGCTAGCTAATGATATTAAAATTTCTCAAATCAGTGTTGGCGATAAGTTTGATTTTCAACCGATGAAAAATTATTTTCAGACACTGTGCGCGGATTTTTTAAAATTGCCTTTTAAAAACAAAAAAGGAGCGAAATGTTGTCCCATTTTATACCCTTCACATAAGTAATAAGGATATACATAAGTTTTTCATTCCATTCGTAATTTCTCTGATATCCATTTGCGACCACATAAAGTATATATTTTATTTATCCTTATAGATAGAAAAGTTGATTTGGCTATGCCTATCTGCCCATTAATCTGTTGAAATCAAGTTTCTAAATTCTCTCGATATTTTTCGGGCTTGTTTGTAGCACCAAAAGGTTAATACACTTTCAAAAATTTTCCTGTTGAAATTAAACAAAATCGCCCAATAACTGATAGGAATATAAGCCAGCAGTCGCTACCATCTCCCTTTATTCCCTTTAAACTTGTACGTAAAAACCTCTAGAGCTGGCCCGGTGTTGCCCCTACATGGATGCAATGTAAGAATGAACCCAATAATTTTTCCTCACAAATATTTTTATGCAACATTCTTACACCCTTTGTCCACCCCCTAACAGAGTTTCTATACAAAAATTAATTTTTAAAAAATTTTTCTAAATCGCTCCCACATTTTTCAGGATGCTCCTACAATGGTCATATGTAAGACCAATCACAATTAATTTTATTTCCCAAACATTTTTGTGCAACATATAACCCCTTATCTCCAGCCCTTAGCAGGCTTGTTATACAATATTTTCAAAAAGGATAAAAACCCATAAATACATGCCTTATTGCAAAACTACATATTGTGAAGGGTATATAAGATTCGTCACAGCCGAAAATAGCGGTTTTAATTGTTTTTTAATTACAAAAGACTTAATGCATTAAAATAGGAAATAGTTTCAGAATTCCATGCAAATATTTTATTTAAAAATATTTTAATAATATTCAGATATTAAAATGCCTAAAACTATGCTTGAATTTGTAATGATCACACATACATTTGCAATTACTTTTGTGTTATATTTACAACGAAATTGTTTTAAGTATTCTAAACAAACTATTATTATTTTCACAACAAAGGTTTAGTTTTTTTAACGCTCAAACACTTATTCGTACGTGTTTGTAAATTTTTATTTATTAAAATATTTTTTTAAGGTTTATTTTTATGTTTTATTTTAATTGCATTTTTAACACCTTCATGAATATATATTGTTTTATTACAAATACCTCCAAAGCGTTCATTATTATTTTAATTTCTTTTTTTAGTTAAAACTTAAACACATTTGAAACTTTGTTGCAACCATCAGAGTAATTCCCGTATTTATACGTTTGATGCAAATGATTTCATAGCGTTTAGCAAATAAAGTAAATATTTTTACATCTTTGATCTCATTTTTAAAAACAAAATTATATTCATTGTATATTTTTTAAATATTATTTTTAGTTTAAATATAATTTTAGTTACAAATTATTTTGAATTTTTTTACTCTGAAACATAATCATATATTAGAAACAATTTTAGTAGCTTGATTGCTCAAAGGTAGATAAATTTAAAAACTTTATAGTAACATTTGCAAAAGAGCTGTAATCAAAACAAGTAGGATTAAAATCTACTTACTTATTTGACAGTAATAATGTTGAGTTTGTCTTGATTGGTTGGATGTCCTCGTACAGGTGCTTGTAGATATTTCTCTACATTATATCAGCCATAGGAGTTAGATGTGCATTTGCCATTAAAATTGTTTTTTTTTTAATTTTATAAAAAAGGGTTACAAAAAGGAACTGAAAAAAAAACAAAAGTTTACATTATTGCAATTAACATAAAAGTTATTTTAGAAGATAACAACTGACCAAAAAATTATTATTCAGTTTTATATGTGAATTTAAAAAGCTTGAAGTCACAAAAAAGCTCATCTAGTTACACCTTAAGGGGAAAAATATTCATTTAATGTTATGAATGCAAAAAATAAAACTTTATACTTAAGGCTATTTTTTTGGTCATAAGTTTATAAAACCATAAACACAATCTTATTTTTGCCCGCTTAAATATTATGATAAAGAATAAGAAAGAAAAAAAAATTAAATTAATGCTAAATGACTGCCAGGCATTTGCCTGAAGACACTTTAAATAATCATCGGTATTAAAGAGCTTAAAGCAAATTTGTTACTTTAAATTTTGCCCACACCACATACGTGGAAGAGGTATTATACGTTTGAGCAGGTGTTTGTAACCCCAAAAATTAGTGGTGTGAGATCCACCTTCAAGTACACCGATCGTCTTAGGATAACTTCCTGCGTCAAATTGAGCATGTTCGTCCGTCCGTCCGACTGGGTGTCCATGTATTTTTGTAATCAAAGTACAGGTGGCAATTTTAAAAATATTTAAAATAATTTTGGCACAGATAAATTTTTTTGGCAGTAGCACGAAGCCTTTTGTTTGTTGTGATGATCGGTTCATATTCTGATATATCCCCCATGCAAATGCCCTCCCGGAATAAGTTGTAAGTGATTTGAAAATAACTTTAAATTTGTCTGGCTTTACGCCACTAACTATTGTACCGAAGGCAAATATGCTCGGTTCATTTTTTGATATAGACCCCATAAAAATACTATCCCGGATCTTCGGCTATAACTAACTCGAATATTATTTAACTTCTCAATATATTGCAAATATGTTTAATTTGATTTCACTAAATGAATACATATTTTATCGGTCTATTTTTTCATATGCAAATGTGGTGTAGGGTATAATATAAACGGGTATAACTGTTTATTATTTTCTTACTTGATTTTTTTTACGTTTTCGTTTATTTAATTCCTTGTATTTCTTTTATTAATACAAATTTTTTTGCGGCTATTTTACTTAAGATTATAAAAAACCAAACAAAAGTGTTCGTTGTTTAAAGCTAAGATGTTTTATAATTTCGTTCTTTTTTCCTTTTTCTTTTATTGTTGGAGGCACGATAAAAATATGGGGCGTCATATGCAAATATTTAAGAATATCAAAATGCATATAATCATAAATGCACATAAATACGCTAAACATTTAATTTTCTCTATAGCACATGCCACAGTTAGGGTGCAGTGTTTTAAGTTAAAGTTAAAGTTATGTTTGTAAGACCAATATTTTTCGATCGATTTATTTGTTTTAGTGCTTAAAACTTGTTTTTAAAGGTTAGTTGTAACAAGTACGACTGTGCCGAATCTAATAAGCCCTCCATATTGGCCTTATTGTATTCGCAGTCACCTAATCCCGCTAAGTTATCTCAAACCCAAAATATAAAAATAAAAGAACTTTCTGGCGGGTTTAAAGTTGACAGTTGTCCTTGTGTATAGAAAATTTCACAAAATTTGCCCATTTATTTGTTTCTTTTATTTGTTTTTCCAAATAAAAAAAATTATAGTAAAACTGATAGTTCAAATAGTTTCCAAGATGCAGCGTAGAAAAATTTCATAAAATTGGTTTTTTGTATAGGGGCTGTCGCTACGCCCGCTCCTAGTTTAGGTTGGATTACGAAGGGTAGTGGCGAGTCCAACTCACCACTTCCACCCGGAGGCCCTAAGACTCATTGTAAATCCTTTCAGAAGAGTCAAGAGGAGAAAAAGAAGAAAGATTAAAGGCAAGCATTCAATAGGTTAAAGAAAAAGAGAGCAAGAGTGCTGTCCGCGAAAAGTCCAAGGAAGTCAGCAGCCTTTGATGAAGCCTATGATGCTACCCATCCCATAGCCAGTGGCCTCACCAAGTTCATCTAAGAAGCCCCCTCCCAAACACCTCTGTCTGCGGATCTGCAGCCCAGGGCAGTGGCAGACAAGATGCTCTACCGTCTCTGTTTTCTCCTCATTCCCTTATACCCTGCCGAAATCGGGAGAGTTCCTGCCCCACTTGTTCGTCATATATCTCACATCGCAGTGCCCTGTGAGAGTCCCAACAATGCATCTAAGAACCCCTATGCTCTCCGTGAGCAGCAGGTCAAAGCCCATTCTGTCCAGTCTGGGCCATAAAAGTCTAGAGATCCTGCAATCAGCCCTGTCCTTCCAGGTTTGTGCCACCTTGCCCATTACCCAAATCCCTATCAGCCCATAATGGTTACCCAGTAGTGGCCTCACCGGCTCACAACTAAGTTCAATATCCCGGGCCGATCCCTTTCTTGCCAGTTCATTGCCGGCAACGTCACAATGACCCGGAACCCAACAGAATCTAACCCTGCATGTCACCATGATCGCCCTAAGAGCACGTCTGCAGTCACCCATGCGTCTAGACCTAAAGTTCCCCGCTCCTAGCGAAGTAATTTTTTAAATTGGGATAAAAAAAACTGACATGGGTTCGCTATTTCCATCTTGAAAGAGAGATATAAGAAACATAAGTTGTAGGCTGCTGAGGGACCTATTGACCCTATTTGTTTTCAAAAATGAGCTGCGCATGTTGGTTCTTGTTTTAACAGAGGATGGCATAAACTTTTTAGGAAAACCTGGTTCTTATTTCGACAACGCTTCGTTCTTATTTCCACAACCACCGTTCTTTTTTTTGGAAACGCTTTGTCTCCTTTCGACAAAAGAGTGTTCTTTATTTGACAACGTCTGGTATGCTTAACAAAGCCATTTTTAAATTGATAGCATTTGGTGTAGTATTTGAAAATGGATGTTCTTGAGAAAGTCGATGAAAATTCTTTTCCACTTTGACAGCAGCTGTGCATGATTCAAGGTTTTTTCCCCGAGTGTTGTCGCCCCATCTTAGTCTTACTTAAAAACCAACTGCTACTTTTAAGAAAGGATGACCGATACAAAAGGGCTATGTCAGCCATGTCCGAAAAAATCTCTTCTTAAGAAGTCCACTTACGAGCAAGGGCAGGTAATTAATAATCTCTCCTTATTGCGTATCTTAGCAATTCTTCCCACAGTTTTTGAAAGGCAGTCACATTCTCCTAGCGCAGTTGCCAAATCGACAATTACCAGTAATAAGAGCCACGGTATCTCTTAACCTGCTTATTTTAATTCCAAGTCCCGCAATAATATGAAAGTGATGCTTTAATGAATCGTCTTCTAGTGGGAGGATATTCGGCATTCGCAGAAAAGTTGTTATGTAGCGTACAAAACAGCAAAGAAACTGATGGCGACTTGGCTGTCGGTAAAGATCTGAATATTTTAGCTAAATTTCTTTTAATTATTTCAGCAAACCACTTGGCAAATCGCCAGCAGTTCTGCTTGTACTTGAATTAAAATAAAACTCCTGCTTGTTTAATTAAGAGACCACTTCCAAGACCAGTCCTCAGCTCGTTTTAAAGCACCATAATAAAACTCGCTCCTATTTCGCTCGTAATTGCGATTGCCATAATAAATACGTAAAAACAAACTAGTTTTATCAAAACTGTAGATACGTAAAAACAAACTAGTTTTATCAAAACTGTAGATAGGCAGCTGCTGTTGCAAGAATTAAGGCTCTAGAATCTTTTAGAGACATATTTGCACACACTCATGTATTCTCATGCTTACTCTTCAGAATTACTTCAAAATACTTCGGCCTTTTCGATAGAGCGTTAAAAGGAGGAATTTTTTTTTCTGTTCGTGAGTAGTATCAAACCAGTTTAAATAGGGTTGATGGGTTAACCATATCCTACACACCACTCGCTCAATGTTTTAAAACCAGCAGATGCCGCCCCTGCCACGCTATTGGCGTAAGCAACAATTTTATAATCCTTTGAATACAAAACCTTGAACAGCCTAAAAGAGTTCCACAGTAATGCTGATTGTTTTTTGCCTTAGAAGGTTCCGTTAAAGATGAATAAATCCAACTAAAGAACTGTCAACCCTTACATAAAAATATTGATGGAGAAAGGTTCATGCACTTGAAGTTTCCTCCCCCCCCTAGAACAAATTTGTAACTACGCCAATGCATACGGCTCAAGCGCAACACGATGTGTAAGCATTATTAGATGCTCTCTATCTGTGCAGAGAATTTAAAAAAAATTGGTTTCTAAACTATAGATATCTTTCAATATAACAAGCGAAATAAAGCTATTTTTATGGTTTGTCCTTTAGTGTAGGCTTGTTTTGACTCTGATAGAAGACTGATATCAATGGATGCTCTTAAATGGATATCTCACAGGCTTTTTAGGGTATTGAAAAGCAAAGACGTAAGACTATTAATCTGTATGAAATTAAGGCAACGTTAAATTCCAACCACTATTGCCATGATATTAAATAAATTTAAGAAAATTTTAAAATGAGGCTTTATAACCATAAAAAATGATAAAAGTTACTTCATTGGGACTACGTTAAAATGACCATATCCTTAAACAAACTTTTAAAGCAAGTTATAATAACGGCCCTTAGTAAAACTATAATTGTACTTGCTGTTTTCCCCTTTGTTAAATATTTTCTTTACGATTTCAATATTTAGGCAACAGAGAGTTTGTTTAAATGCTTGTGCAATAGCTTAAAGGTAAATACTGGCTTTTAGTATGCGATAAGCTGGTATTTTAGCACAACAAATAACTTGCTCTTTGCAGCTAAATACTTTGACTGTATGTTAAGTTATTTCTGCTAATACTTGACTTTCTCCATACGACTGCTTGTAGTCCTGCCATTCACAAAAAGAAAACAAATGATCATCCCAAAGCATTTTTGAATGGATTGTAAGTGTAAGTCTGTTACTTAATTCTCGCAGCGAAAAGATTCCAATTTGACCATTTGTCGAACAAAATATTTCATTTTGTTATTTATGATGTTGTTATGATATGTTTATGTGTATTTAAACTCTTATTACTCCCGCTCCCACTTTTTGCTTTGATTTTATTTTGCAAAATATTTTTCCTTATTTCGTGTGTGTAGTTGCAACATTTGTGTATATGAGTAATTTGCCATGTTATTTATTTGTTTCATATATTGTTGTGTTAATTTTAAATTTCTTTTGATTTATTGTTTTCATTTATATGCGGGTGGGTTAGTACATACAACAAACATACAAGCATACGTACTTGAGTGCAACTTTTTTAAGCCGGTTTGGTGCATGTGCTTTATTTGCAAAAATCTTGCTTTTATGGACTGACTGCTTGACCGCCTTTATACCCTTCACAAAGTGATAAGTTTATCATTTCGTTTATAATTTCTACAATATTCATTTAAGACCCAATAAAGTGTAAATATTCTGGATCGCTATAGATAGGGAAGTCGATATATCCATTTCCGTCTGTGTGTCTGCTGAAACCAAGTTTCCGGATGCAAATTAAGTCGCGCAGAAAACGTTTTGATATCGAATATCAAATGTCCAAAATAATTATTTGTACAAAAATGCCCTCATTTTAAAAAAAAATTAATTCAATTGAAGCAGGGGCCGGGGGGAAAGGGCCCCATACAAGTGAACAATTTTCATGAAATATTCGATACTCTATATCTCGGAAACTATAACAGCTATCGACTTTAAATGTCTCACAAGAAGTATTTGTGCAACAATTTCTATACTTTATAAAAAAATGTTTGTTGAATTGGATCAGGAGGCAGGGGCACCCCCACGGAGTTTAAAAATGTAAAGGGTATATAAGATTCGTTGCAGGGCTCTTATTTGTTTCTTGTTGGTCTGCTTTTAAGAAGGCGATAGAATATTTACTTATTTCTTAATTTTTTTTTGTTGTTTTGGGTTTGTAGTTTTATTTTCTTTTCTTAAAATTATGATGTTACAACGCTATGGTGCATTTGCAAAAAGCTAGTTTTTTTCTAAATGTTTACAGTCATTTATTGTAATATTAAAGTTAGAAAGAAAAAAGCAATGACTACATGTGTTTAACTTTTTGTTTACTTTCGGAGCTCATAAATCAATGAAATTAATCATTGAATATATTTGAGCTTTGTTGATTTATTTTGTTACGAGAAAGTTATAACCAGGAATTGGTAACACCTTAAATGATGTGAAAAAAAAAACATTTTTATGAAAAAAAAAACCTGCTGAAGACTTAATGACAAAGGCCTAGTTTAAAAGTGGTGCCTATAGGACACTGGGGATTATTAAAAACAGTTGGTGAAATAAAAAGTCTATTTAGGGGGAGCAGAGTGGGGATCACGTAAGATCAAAAGCTAGAGAAATAAATTAAATAAGATGAAGACATTCATACCTTAGGTTAGCCTAGGCTACGAAGGGTAGTGACAAGTGCAACTCGCCGCCTCCACCCAGAGGGTCCTTGGCCTATTGTGAATCCCTTCAGAAGAAATGAAAAAAAAAATAGAAAAGACAAAGAAATTTGTGGGTGTAGCGGTACGTACAGGTACTTTGCAAGGACGCCCCTTTCGGAATGAAGCTAAGGAGAGAAGCATTTTTATTGCATACAAAGGATATATCGAATCGATAGAGAATTTTCGAATTCACTACACTATTTTAGCACCTTGAAAGTTTTGTGTTTTATGTCTGACATTAAGCAAATCAATCTGCCAGTTCATAGACAAAAACAATGATAATACAAATGAATTTAGATTAATCGTAATTCTTGGCTTACTTTTAAGTCGAAGTATCAGGTGTATTTTTATTAATTTAATAATCTTGAATAATTTTTAACAGCAGCCAAGTGCATTTCTTAAACTTCTGTCTTTTATATTTTCTCTTTTTCAATTATTTTTCAACTGCAAAACAACAAGCCAAAGTCTAGCCAAGTTATATGTCCTTAGGACTTAAGGACTTTGAGGTCTTCTCGCTTTCCTTCCTAAAATCCTCTGCAAAAGAAAAAGTTTTTTTAATATTAAAAGGCCCTTGTTAAGTTTAGAATTCATAAGTATCTAAGTAGGAAGTCTGTGGCAAATAGTTTTGGACTTCTTACTATTTCACGTTGAGCCTTTAAAATATCTTTAAAAATTGTTCTACCAATTTACAAGTAATTAGGCCACCGATTGGTGTACCTGATAAACGCATCTGCGTTAAAATTTATTCTTATATACGGCAGCGTTGTCTGGTAGATGGCTGCACTAGGCATTACTGCGCCCAGAGCTTACACAGCACAGAAAGGTCTGCATATCATTTTACATTTTCCCTCCATTGAGGATTTTGTGGCTGAAATTGTGAAAAAAAAGTTAACTTAGGCTTCCTCAATAGGGTCCGCTGGCAAACTGGAAGAGGTCAGAAGAAAGGTGTTGGATTTCTGAGGTAGTTAATATTGATTGACCGCAAAGTCATGAACTTTGATGCCCCTGGTAGAAGTATTCCCAGATAAGAAAGACTAAAAAAGATCCAAGAAACTGTTTGAGGGCTGTGCAGTTTTGACAAATGGATGAAAGTATCCATACTGGTATCAGGGCTGGTGCCTACATATTGCATACGGAGTAAAGGTATAATACAGACTTCCTAATAAATGTGGAAATTTTTAGGCAAATCACAGACTGGGCTTTGAGGTGATTAGATCACCGATGACTTCCTTTAACGGCTTTAAAAGGGACATTGGTGTTGCACAAATAGACACCGCCTGTGACTAGGCTGATTGCCAGATCTCTCGGCTTATGTGGTCAGGAATAGATATCAGGCATACTTACCATGTTTTCAAGGATGTCAGGAAGCTCTAAGGCTTACAATGGGGCTCTGACTGGGTACTATAATATGAAATATATGTAAAAAGTAAATGATATAGGAACTCTCTAGTTTTTTGCCCAAGTCTTCAGAATCACCAATAGAAGAAGCTTAAAGTGTGATTTTACGATAAACTTCGTGAAGTCTGGTCGTGCGCTAGGGAACATCAAAGGATTCATGCAAAGGGACTGAATAAGAGGTAAATTAAAGTACTGAGTTTTTTAAAGCTCGCGGCTGTTTCTTAAGGTGGTGCTTTGAAATAACTTTCTTATTTCAAATTGGTGCCAGGGACTTAAAACTTTAACATTAAATTGGTTTTAGCCAAAAAACTAGTCTCGCAATAATGCTCGATTTTCGCTTCATTCCTATTTCTTCATCTTATTGTATATAGTATTATGTGAGTATCTTTATTTTCTTTAATAAAAAACCACTCCTTAAAAGTACTCATTAAAGTTGAAATCTGCTTTAAGACAAATGTGTGAAATAATTCAAATTATAAAATTTAATGGCCAGAGCTCTAAGCTTTTCCATCACAAAAATGGCCAAAGGGGCCTTTATATTACAATAAAATATAAAATATTTTTGTACAAACACACATATACATTTTTTTAAATTTTATTTGCATGATTTAAGTACAATGGCAAAATTGTTGATTTGAACATAAATAAACACAGGGAAAACAATAAAATCAAACATACATACACGTATGCACATACTGCACACATATTTAGACGAGTATTAACTCACGTTCGCTTATTTCTATATTTGTATGTCTGCGGGTGACGCAAAAAATGAGAGCGAAAGGAGGAAAAAACCACATTCATACGAGTGCCTAAGTTAGCGTATCAATATCAAATACATACAATCAAAAATATATATAAAAAACTTTAAGCCCGTTAACCATATAATTTTTAATATCTTAACCATGATGACATTGGCAGAATGATGCTAAACCGCGACGTTTAATTTTATGGTAGAAACAATGACAATTATTTGAAATAAAAAAAAGGCAGAATGATAAAGAAAATTACTATAAAAGAACAATAACGACCAATATGATTTTTCCAACAATCATAATCAACAAAAATAAGAACAAAAAAATATATTTTTTCTATATAAATGTTAAGCCATTCAAATCTATCTGTCATTGTTATTATGGTTGGCCTTAATCAGAAATCATTTTCACATGTTTGCTCACTGCCTTCGAATGAGATGAGCTCGCATGTGAACGAAATTATGTTTTCGGGGTATTTAAAAGTAACTGTAACGTAATATTACAACCGCAAACCCTGCAGTTGTTGCAAATGTAGCGAAATAAGCAATTTCTTGGGATTGTTACTATTATATTCTAACAATAAAGTCATAAAAAATAGTCATAAACTACTTCTGGCCAATTAAGTTGTGACGGGTGCGACTATTTTGCTCACATTTTTGCTTATGATTCAAACAGTTTAAAATTTTGGTTTGGAAAAATGATATAATTTCCAAAGATGACATGTTTTTAGCAATAGTTAGTAAGTAAACACTGAAAGAATATATTTTTTGCTCACAATGATCACTTTAAGACTGGCACAGGTGTGACCATACAAATTTGAGTTTTAGAGCATTTTATCTTTAAGATCGTATTGTGTTAAATGTTTTTTTTAATTTACACTGTGTCGTAAGTGTTTTAAATAGCATTTGATAGTTAATTTTTACAAACAGGTATTTTTTCCACAGCGAAAAACATTTTAGAAAATGTGACGGGTGTGACATTTTCATCAAAACTTTTAAAAAATAAGAGGGGGTTATTCAAAATGTCATCATTTTAAACTTTTGCCTAATAAACAGAAATAAAATATGAACCGATTTATTTGTGTATATTTCGATTATTTTCTTTTTCTTTAAGACGTGAATTCATCGATATTTAAAAAAAAACGCGGTTTTATCCCATTTTGGGGCATCTAACGTGTAGTTGACCTGCTACGAAACTTTCAATTAAGGAGCTGCAGGGCTTCACTCGTTTGTGCGTCTGTATAATTGTGTGTGTTAATATGTGTTTTTTCATTTTTAATTTTGCATATTTTTGTGAGTCTCCAGGGAATAAAGAGGAAATTGGCTTTTAATATTCTTTTTAATTTTATTGCTTTTAATGGTCGTTATTATAAACAATAAATTTTTTTGGTCCTTTTGCCTTTTTTTTTTTTATTTTAACTATGAAAGAGTTATTTAAATTTTTATTTTACTATTGTTCTACTTATCATTAATGTGCTGTTGGTTATTCATTTTATTACATTTTCTTGAACATTACAGCTTGACTTCATTTTTCTAATGAAATAATTTCTTAAATAGCATTAATTTATCATCCATATAGGTAACGTTTTAGTCTCTTAATCCAGACTAGAAATGACCGTTCAATATAATTTATTTTATTTTATGCATTTGTAGAATTGTTTGCAGGATTAAGTGACTTCTATCGCGATTTGTATTAACGTGGAATAGATGAAATGAACGAACCGAGAGCTATATGAGTTATATCTGTCTCTACCCGAACCTAGTTAAACGTATACAGATACACAGATAGCGCTGGATGAACAACGTCAGCCGAAAATATACAAATGTCTCAGCTAAAAAGGAGCTGGATGATATTTACCATGAAGAGCGTAGACAGTAGAGGCTATGTATTTGGTGAAGGAATTAAATTAAGGAAAACTTGAAAATCCTTGGCTTAGCAACCTTAAAAGTTTTGATTGCTTTAAATGCATTAAGTTTAGAATGGGTTAAGTTCGAAACGTTTTTAAATTACGCTCACCATAAATGATAATTCGCATTGCCAGGGATGTCACACAGTACATACGGAAGCGGTCCTTTTTGCTGTAGAGCATAGCAAGGAGAAAGATCCAAATAAGTCTATACGCTATCGTGCACTGGAATTGGATACACACCTATCCTTTTTACAAAAGATCTTGCGGGAAGATTTTGCTTTGTGCGCTTACAAAGTCTAGCGATGAAGCTCACTTTTGTGTCATCACAAACTTGATCCCCAGGTTAGATTACACATAAACCAGCCATGGTGGTTGTGGCCAAGAAGTCATACTTAAATTATAATACAATAAGTTTATCTTCTAAGTAAAGTAAACTTAATGCCAATTTAAAAAATTTCTCTTTATTCTATTCAATATTTTTTTTAACTTTATACCTCTTTGAAAGGCACCCTTTATATGTAATATTAAGTAAACTCTGTTATTTACATTAAACCACACACTTTATTAACACAATGAACCCACCCCAGGGATATGTAAGCTCTTCTACTTAATTTTGTTTTATAGAAAAATTTTTTTAAAAGGAAAACGAGAATTTTTTTTAAGCAAAAATATCATCTAGCAAAAAGCTTTAATTTTTTATCTTATTTATTGTATAAAAAAAATAAAAATTAACTAAAAGTAATTGTAACTGATTAAGACGCCTTATCTCTACAATACAAATCCTCAACCATATAAAGATCATAATGACTTTTCAAATGCATTAAAATAGTCTAATGTAACAGCTTTGTTTCTTTGGGTAGACTTATTATAATTTTTTTTACTAAATCATTGGAAAACATATTGAATTTTTTTAACAACCTGAATTTATAAAATGCACTTGCAGCTAAAATGCAACGGCAAATAATAGTCGCAGCAGCAGTAGCATCAATGCAGTTCCTAAGGTACACAGCAGTGTAATATGCACTTAAATTGTGTAAAATAGAAGAGAAGCGTTCTTAAGATGGTGCCAGTAATAAAGATGAAATTGATCATTAAAATAATGGAGATGTTGCTGATGTAAGTGCGAATTTAAATCTTCAATAATGTTGTTGATAAATGTCTTCTAACCATTAACGCTTAAGCTGCAAATTAAATTAGAATTTAAAATGTAATTTGAGTTTTAAGGCTTAAGTTATGTTTGGTTTGTTTGGCGCCAATAAATTCTGTATTTATGAAACCAAATAAAATTAAAAAAAAAATATTATTTTGTTATTTTTATAAAATAAAATAAAATAAAATAAAATAAAATAAAATAAAATAAAATAAAATAAAATAAAATAAAATAAAATAAAATAAAATAAAATAAAATAAAATAAAATAAAATAAAATAAAATAAAATAAAATAAAATAAAATAAAATAAAATAAAATAAAATAAAATAAAATAAAATAAAATAAAATAAAATAAAATAAAATAAAATAAAATAAAATAAAATAAAATAAAATAAAATAATATAAAATAATATAAAATAAAATAAAATAAAATAAAATAAAATAAAATAAAATAAAATAAAATAAATTAAATTAAAATAAAATAAAATAGAATAAAATAAAATAAAATAAAATAAAATAAAATAAAATAAAATAAAATAAAATAAAATAAAATAAAATAAAATAAAATAAAATAAAATAAAATAAAATAAAATAAAATAAAATAAAATAAAATAAAATAAAATAAAATAAAATAAAATAAAATAAAATAAAATAAAATAAAATAAAATAAAATAAAATTATATAAAAAAAAAATTAAATAAAATAAAATAAAAACACAAATGAAAAAAATATAAATGAAACTAAATTAAATTATATTAAATAAACTTCTTTATAAGAATAATTTTTTTTCATACAAATTTTACTGAGACTAAATAGTGATTTTTTTCTGCAATTTAAAGTTATTCTTTTGTTTTTAAGTTTATTCTGCAAAATAATAGAAGTTTTCTTTCAATGTGGAAAGAAATGGATATTAATTTGTGTTTATATATCCCCAATGTATTCTTTGTTCGTTTCGATTTCAATTTTTTGTTTTCAATTTTAATAAAAGGTAATAATAGTCTTACTCTGAAATAAGAATTTTTAAGAAATTTTCTTTAACCATATATAAACGTTATATTTTTAATATTTGCACATTCCCAACAGTTCTGATTTCACTTTAGTTTCAACCTTAAAGGTTGCGGCAATATATTAAGACTACTAACTGGTTTTCCTTTATTTTAAGCTACTTCTATAAAGCAGTTTGCTAAAGGAAAAATATCTAATTAATTTAGGGGTCAAATAGTAAAAATCGCCAACAAATGCTATAAAACTTAAATCATTGTCAGCGTAAAATCACAAGGTACCAAAAATTAATTCTTATTACCTCATCTTGTTACGTTGTCCAAATATTGAAATATATACGAGTATGAAGCGTAAATGAGGGTTGTTTCAAAATTTGCGGTAAAAATATTTGCGTTGTAGGTTTCGGTGATATGTTGGTCGTCAAAGAGCAGGAAGAGAATCCAACAAAAAATCATACATTAATGTTGCTTAAAAAGAAGCAAGACAATTAGGATCACACCATCCAGAGTATTGGAGATGATTCTGAATATTTAAATGCCTGTACGAAATGGGTAGGTTGACTTACAGAGGACATGAAACGAAACATCAACGCATTTTGAAGGTGTTGGAGGTCCCACTTTATACCTTAAGCAAAGTTTAGCAGTAGCAGTACTGTGTTGAAACCATATTGACCATTCTGGCTGGATTGGAATCTGGAGAGATGTCCAAAAGAAACTGTTTTTGTTGGAAGTCCAGAAATCAAGTCTATTTTCGTCCTCTAGGGTAGGGGTCCGGACATTTACGGAATATTTTTCCTCGCTCAGGGCGCAGGATCAACGGATGCTGGAATTTGTTGAGATATCTAATGGTCAATTGTGTCCGAAGTCTAGGATAATGCTTATATATACATAAGAATATGATCAATGGTTACTCAGAATAGGGAAAGGTACGCATTATATTATAACAGGTTTTATAAGGCTGGACAATTCTTTAATAGATACTTGCCAAATAAGTTTCTTAAACCCTTATTATAATAATGATGAATACAGCCAGTCAAAGAAAATGCCAGCGGGTCACTCAAGCCTACAAGTAGACTAATTTTGGATAGTGGTTGCAAACAGAGAGATTTTAATCGATTCAGCATTGTGGTGTCACCTTTGGGTTTTTGCTTAGACCCCTAATCACGATGGTCTTTTTATATTATACCAGATCATTTAAAAGTGTAAAATGGAAAAGGATAAGAAAATTGGTCCCTTTCCCCAATTGCTGCAATCTGTCATATGTCAAATAATTTTTTAAAAACAAAAAGATATTTTACTATTTTAATCAATAAAAAAAAGAAAAAAATAAAAAATTAACAAAGTTAAATCAACAAAAAGAAAAGAAAAAATCAACAAAGTTAATGTGAAAGTCCCTTTAGCTAAAAAAAGAATTAAGTAAGCAATTTTTTAATAAAAAAAATTTTGAAATTTTGTTTCAAACTTTTATGTCGAAAATTTTTTATTATACCCTTTACTTTAGTGATAAAGGTACATATAAGGGTGGTATTTTATGTATAATTTCTTTAATATTTAACTGCGATCCCATAAAGAATATATTCTCTTGGTCCTTATAGATAGAGAAATCGATTTAGGGATGTATGTCTGCCCACCTGTCTGTGTTATGGTTGAAATTTAAATTTTGAAGCCTCCTAAGTCGTATAGACCTGTACTAGGTAGCATTCAATCCGAATTATCTGCGAAAAAATTGTTTTTAAAATTAAGTAAAACCCTCAGATAACTGACTGAGATAAAGACCAAAAACCAAGACTACCTCTAGTTATTTGTCTAAAGTTTGTACATAATAACATCTACAGCTACTCCGCAGTTGCCCCAACAAAGGTCAAATGTAAGACCGACCCCAATTACCTTTCTCACCCAAACATTATTGTGGAACACACTTACCCCCTTTCTGTAGCCTTTAACAGGATTTCCATACAAATTTGAAAAAATAGGATTAAAATCCCTACAACTTCCCAGGAGTCGCCCCTAGAGGAGTAAAATTTTTCACAGACCTCAATTAGTTTTTCCTCCCAAGCATATTTTTAGAACATACTTATCTCGTATCACCATCACTTAAGGGAATTGTTATTTATAAAAATGTTTTAAAAACGCCCCAGAGTCGGCTTCAGAGAAGTATAATGTAGGACTTACCCACATTAGCTTCCCCTCCCAAACAAATTCCTAGAATTTACTTAGCCCCTATCTAAATCGCTTAAGGGGTTCCCATACCCTACCAGGGTGCCAGTGGACAGCTCAAATGTAGAGCTGACCTGAACTCATTTTTTCTTGCAATCATTTTCCTGGAACAAACTTACCCCCTATCACAACTCGCGCCTGCGCTATAATACAAAATTTTAAATAATTAGGGTAAAAAGCCCTGCAGCTTTCCTAGTCACCCTACGAGGATAAAATTATAAATATTTCTTAAATAAAAAAACGGAAAAAAAATAAGAAAAAAAATTCGGGGTTTCGAAAGCCCAAAGTGAAGGATACTTTGACTCGGCACAGTCGAATATAGCGCTCTTAGATACTTGTTTAATATTTTGTGGTTTAAAGACTTTATATTTTTGGAATAATTTAATTGCAATATTTTTTTGCAATTTCTTTACACTAATATGACTACAAACTCCAAAACCTAAAAAAATTGTCCTCGTACTTTTATGTTATTATTTTAAATGGATATTTTGTTAAAACATAAAGTAAAAATATAAGTTTTTATATGAATAAAGCAAAGAGCTAAAAAGAAAGGAAAAACTTTAAAATTGTATTTAACTTTCATTTGCAATTTTCAATAGTTTCTGCCTCCAGCTTAAAGGAATATTAAAAGATGTGAAAATTATAAAAAAAAAATTTGAAGGAAAGACGTGTACTACATACCTCAACTTAATGGTTCATTTGACGTTATTAAAAAATATAGTAACATAAGCGCATTTCATTAAAGGTAACAGGAAACAATTTGGTCGTTGCAATTATAATTTGTATAAGTGCAGGATAAAAATGAGTTTCACTATTTGTGTTACGAAAAATACAGACCACATCAATGAAGAAACACGAAAAAAGTTTCTTTTTTAAGTTCAAATACATACATCTGTTGACTTACAGATTGGGACAAAATTTGCTGAAGAGTGTATCGGTTTAGGGCATAAAGACACCTTTTTTTTTGTTCGTTGGTGTCCAGGGTCGTTACAAAAGAAACAAAAGTTTATTGTTACCTACTTCCCTCTCATATTCTTGATTCGTTAGCCGCATGAAATTATTCATTTATATTTACGGACGGCAGCCTGCACAGAGCTCCCAGGATCCTGCTCAAGACTGTTATGGACTGGAACGGAATACACTGTTTTATACAGGCGCAGAGCCTACTGATACCACAGAACACAATAAAGACGAACTAATCACTGCTAGGATTAAGTCTAAGTGGGGAGTTCGTAAACTTCTCGCCATCTACCCTTGGCCCCACCCCTGGTTAAAAGTGACCTGGGGAGTCCGTAAGCTCCTCACCAGGTTTCTTTTCAGTGTTGGCTGTCCACGTGGGCGTGTGTACGTGATATTGTAATATTGATCAAGCGGTATGTATACACTCCTCTCAATCTTTGTTAAAATGTATTCGTATAAAATAAATCCTTGTATTAAATAACTTTTTATTTTGAATATGAATATATGAATCTCTTTATTTAAAACTTCATTTTGTTTTTACTCTTCATTGCATTTTAATGAAAATATCAATAATTTTATGCCTTAAATTAAAAAAAAATATCAATTGAAATTTGTTTTCATTGTGTGCGTGTGTATGTAATCCTTGATTTATAAAATCCCATCAATTTTTCTCGTATTTGTGCGTGTATGCAAAAATTGAATCAATGCTTGCATGTGTGCATTTTTCATATTAATAATATCTTTTTCATGGTTATGAGTATGATTTTATGTCAATATCATTTACCAGTTGAAAAGTAATATTTGATTCTTTTTTAATTTATTGTATTGCGAAAATTGTATGTTGAGTATATTTTTAAAATTAATTTATTAAAAAATTTTTATAGTCCAAATAAACTATCAACAAAATTTAAATATTCTTTTTGTAAAATCAAGTGCTCTGTATACAACTTTACTGCAAATTATACAGTAAATAGTTGTATAAAGAAATGTTTGTTTGCGTTCTATATTATTAAATTTTCTTCATAAAAGAAATTTTATTTTAGTGTAAGTTTTAAAACAATAGCAATTGATGTTTGTAGCAAGCAACCTACAATTCACCAACAGCAATGCACCACAAAAAAATTTCAGGAAAATAATTTTGAGAAAAGCTAATGTTAAGCTAACATGGGTATTGAAGTAGCATTTAATTAATACATATTTTTAAAAACACAATTTTTAGAATTTTTATTTATTAACAAACGTCACCAAATTTTAGGTGCCCTTTAAATTTGTTTTACTGTTATTTTGGGTTTCAGCTGCCCTAATATCAAATTGTTTTCTTTTTTGCTTCAAAAATAAATTGATATGAAAATAAAAATAATATTAAGCCAAATGGTGATTAGGAATTTTGGCACAATGGAGCATTGCAAGTTCTAAAAGATTGAACTAGAGTCGCAATGCTAATATTCTGATATATATTATAAAAATAAGATGAAAGTTTGTTTGTTTGTTACGTAACCACGCGAGTTACGATATTATGTTTATATCGTAGATTCTCATCTTTACATACTTTCTTTAATTTTAATTTACTCTTTAGCTTTTATATAATTTTATAATAGTTAGTCTTAAGCACCTATTCAACCAATAAAGTTGACATTTTGATGAAAAAAGTAAATTGTGTAGTAATTCAAATTACATAAGTGGCGCAGTCGTTAATAAATCGAACCGTTATTTTGATTTAAATTCAAATTTAATTTAAGCGAATAGCTCAAGCTATAAATAAAACTAAACTGTTTTATTGTGTTCAGTTAAAGATTGGTAAAAAAAAAAGAAAACTTAAACCACTAAACGTTTAAATTAAATGTACAAACGTAGAAATTGTAATGTTTTTAACTGGTATTGAAAAATATATATTGGCTATAAAGTGGAAACTGTACCAAAACTTTAACTTGTAAATGTTAAGTACAAAAACAAACCAAAAATTTTTTAAAGACAAACATTTAGAAGCTACGTGTACTTAATTGACCTTGCAATTTAATAAATAAGAAAAATAACTTTGGTACAAAAACAATAAGAAATAATTGCAGTGGAATGCAACAACAATAACTTAAAATTCAAAAAAAAAGCAACAACAAACATTATAAGTTATGTGCACTTAAAGAACCTTGAACTTTACGAAAGAGAAAAAAAAAACTTTATTAAATAACTGCAATTATTTTGACAAAAACAAATTTTTAATTTATTGAGTAAAAAAAAAAAAATATAGCAAAACAAATCAATTATGGAGTCGTCTTGGAATTTATCAATTAATGACGTATTAAAAGATGCTCAGAGAATACATGAGTTTCGAGGTGATGACTCTTATGCACTAACATCGTTCTTAAGAGAAGTTGAAAGCGTTTTTGCTATTGTTGAGTCCAATAATGATGTTAAATATTACATTTATCAAAGAGTAGTATTAAATAAAATTCAAGGAGAAGCACTACATGTCATAAGAACTTTAGGACCAAATCCAAGCTGGACTGAAACGAAAGAGGCGTTAATATGTAACTTTGGTGTGCAAGAGAGTTATCATCAGTTGTATCAACAAGCTTTTGAGGCAAGAAATTATGACATACAAAATTATTATATAACTTTAAGAAATATTTTATGTAAAATTAATGAGAAATACGAATATGATGAAAAGAAACCCATAGAGTTTAGCCCCCTACATGCTGAGAAAATAATATTAAAAACATTTATAAATAATATTGATGTTAACTTAGCTTCTGTTGTTATTAACAGAAATATTGAGAAAATAAGAGATGCTTACAATTTGCTTAATTCAGAAGGTTTGATTAGAGTTAGTTTTAAAACAAAAGATAATGTTAATATTTCCGACCATAGTACTTCATTAGGAAGATATAAAAGTAACAAAAAATATGTTAATGAAAATAATAACATTAATAGTAATGTAAATGTTAGAGGTCCATATTCTAGCTCACACCAAAATAGAGGAAGTTCTTACAACCAGAATATTTCCACAAACAGTTCAAGATTGACTAATTCAAATATAGGTTATAACAATGGCCTTACTCAGAGAACGTTTCAGCCAAGAGTTAATAACTCTAATATGGAAATCGACCATATTGTAGAAGAGGATGAAAACGTTATAAGCGAGAAACAGTTAAATTTTCATATAACGGCCCACAGAGATCACTTCCTATAGTAAAACTTACTATTGGAGGTTTCAAGATAAATACACTTATTGATACCGGTGCCACGACTTCCGTATTAGATAATAGAAAGTTACCTCAGTACGAAAGACTAAAACTTAAAAATCCAATTTATTGTACATCTTTGAATGGGAGAACAAGTATAGAAGAGGAAATTATTACAACTTTACCTTTAGAGTTTTTTAGAGAGGCTACAATGTCGTGGAAGTTGACAGTTTTCGAAAATAAACAGTTTGATGCCATATTAGGTCAAAATATATTGAAGCCGTTAGGTGCCATAGTAGACATGGGAAATGAAATTTTGACAATAAATAGTCGTAAAATCCCATTTTTGAAATTTTGTCCATACCCTCAAGATGAAATTTGTCAAATTGAACTAATTAATATGGATCAACAAGTTTTAGATGGTTTGTTTCAAGGATTAAATACTGAGGAATCTTCTGCATTGGACAGCATATTGTTTTCCTATAAAGATTTGATATACTCCGAAGGACAGACTTTAGGTTTTACTGACATAATTGAACATAGCATTGAGACAACAACTGATCGACCAGTGTATATGAAAATGTACAGATATCCACATGTTCATGAGCAGGAGATTTGTCGTCAGATTAAACAGATGTTAGCACAGGGAATAATAAGGGAAAGTTGCTCACCATACAATAGTCCTTTGTGGGTTGTGCCCAAAAAAATGGACAACTCAGGAAAAGAGAAATGGAGGATAGTTATAGACTATCGAAAGTTGAATGAAGTTACCGTCGATGATAAATTTCCTATTCCTAATATAGATAATATATTGGATAAATTAGGTCGTGCTCAATACTTTTCAACGGTTGACTTAGCAAAGGGTTTTCACCAAATTCTTGTAAAGGAAGAAGACCGGTTGAAAACTGCTTTTTCCACACCATATGGTCATTACGAATTTGTCCGAATGCCTTTTGGCCTAAAGAACGCTCCGGCCACTTTTCAAAGATTGATCAATTTGGTTCTCCAGGAGTATATTAACAAAATTTGTGTTGTTTACCTGGATGATATATTGATATTTTCCACTAGTTTTCAGGAACATCTTGATAATATAAGGAAAGTTTTCGGGAAACTAAAAGAGGCCAACCTTAAGATACAGATAGACAAATGAAAATTTTTTTCCAAAGAAACTCTTTATTTAGGGCATTTGTTAACCCCGCAAGGAGTTAAACCAAATCCCGCAATGATTGATACAATTTTGAAACTAAAACTTCCCACAACTGTAAAGGCAATTAAATCATTCCTGGGAGCCACAGGATATTACCGCAAATACATTAGGGATTACTCTAAAGTTGCATATCCCATGATCAGGTACTTGAAAAAGGATAGTAAACTGGATAAGAATGATCCTAATTTTATAAATGCCTTTGAAAAATTAAAAAGGATTATAACTGAAGCTCCTGTCCTTAGATATCCCGAATTTGGAAAAGTTTTTCAACTTATAACTGATGCTAGTTTAAATGCCATTGGTGCCGTTTTGCAGCAAAACGGGCATCCCATTTGTTTTGCAAGTAGGACTTTGAATGAACATGAAAAAAATTATTCGGCCACGGAAAAGGAGTTACTCGCGATTGTGTGGGCCACAAACTACTTCAGACCATACTTATATGGAGTTAAGTTTGAAATTCTTTCCGACCATCAACCTTTAAGATGGCTTTTTGTGAAATCGCAGAGTAGGGAGCTAAATCCTCGACTTTATAGATGGATAATGAAATTAAGCGATTTTAATTTAACTGTTAATTATCAAAAGGGAAGAGATAATCAGATTGCTGACTTTCTTAGTAGAATTGATAACGATTCTGGGGAAATCAATGTTTTGCACACTTCTGAAGCTAGCTCTCTTTATAATAACATTGATGACGGAGAAACTATACATTCTCAATCGGAAAACTTGGAAAACCATATAGGTATTTTGGATACAATAGTCAATAGATTTAAGACTCAATTGATCTTAACAGATAATAAAACAAGGGATATCGAACGTGTACATGGAAATACAAACATTTTTATTAGCTCTACAGATTTGGAAAACCGTTTAGATAATATATTACTTCGAAATTTGGAAAAAGGTAAAATAGGAATTTTTACAGAACTTGATGACTGTAAGTATAATATTCTACAACAGAAAATTATTGATTTATTTGAAGAAAACAACGCTATTAAATTTGTTAGATGCTCATATCATGCCAAGGATATGACTTCTGAAGACGAAACTTATAGACAAATACATAATTACCACAGAAATGAAACGGGACACACTGGTATTAATGAGAACTATGAAGGTTTAAAGAGAATGATATACTTTCCGAACCTTAAAACCTTAATTCAAAAATACGTGGGAAACTGCGATGTGTGCAATCGTTCCAAATTTGATCGCAACCCTATTAGACAAAAATTTAAATTGACAGAGACACCAAGTGACATAAAACAGATCATTCATATGGACATATATACAAATTCTAAATCTAATTTTCTTACATTTATAGATAAATTTTCAAAATTTTCTACAGCATATTATTTGGAAGACAGAACCAATCAGACCATAATAGAAAAATTAAGATTATATAAATCACAGAAGGGTAATTTTGATAAGTTAATTACTGATAATGAGTTTAAGAGTATAAACATCAAGGATTATTTACGGAATGAAAACATCAAACTACATTTAGTTAAAGCAAATAGTCATACTGGAAACTCTGATATTGAAAGATTACATAGCACACTCTCTGAAAAAATAAGAATTTTAAATATTGAAGAACCCCTACTAGGAATTAAGGACAAAATAAGTAAGGCCATTGAATTTTATAATAACAGCTACCATTCAGTATTAAGGGAGAAACCAATAAATATTGAACTTGGATACTGTGACAAAAAGAAAATTTATGACATTATGACTGAAAATAAGCAACGTTACATTGATAAGAGAAATAGTAATAGAGAAAAATATACTGAACAAAGAAAAAGGGGATATATTAAAAATTATCAAACAACGAGACATAAAGAGCAACCAAAATTTAGAATGAGTGAGTTAGAAAATGTGCATAGTTCCAATATAAAAAGGCAAACGAAGTACAATGGTGAAATCAATATAGAGAAATTTAAAAACTAATTAATAAACATTCTGAATAATCTGTGTTAATTTAAGTATCCTTATTACATTTAAATTTTAGGTTAACAAAAAAAAATATCAATTGTACCTATTATTTTCAGGTCTATATTTATGATTTAAGTAATATTTATTATTATTTTGTTTAGATATATAAATAAGTAACACAAATGGACTCTGGGGTATCCATTATTTTGTTGGGGGGGTAGTTACGATATTATGTTTATATCGTAGATTCTCATCTTTACATACTTTCTTTAATTTTAATTTACTCTTTAGCTTTTATATAATTTTATAATAGTTAGTCTTAAGCACCTATTCAACCAATAAAGTTGACATTTTGATGAAAAAAGTAAATTGTGTAGTAATTCAAATTACATAAGTCGCGTGAGCGCGTTAATAGATTTTCATGAAATTTTGAATATAAACAATTCTAGACCTAGAGCATGGAGCTCAAATAGGGCGGTTTCATGCTCTCAGCACCTCAAGTCTACCTGCAATTCTATTGCTAAAATAAAATTGTTAATACTAGGACTTGAACTACACCGATCTATTTAAGACTTTGTACGTTTATGAAAATTTCTAGCAGCAAAATTTTGAAGGCAGGTGAGATCAGGCCCACTGAAACAAAAATCTCAATGAAGTGCTTCTACATGACAGATTGTATAAAACTTGGTTTTCATATTAACCTCTTTGTGTTCGAAATTTTATTGGAAAAAGCGCGGTGTCATGCCCACAAATAATTTACTCTTTTTTCTGCACTTCTTTTGCACTAATTTTCTTAAAAATTTTTACGCATATACAGGGCCTCTAGTGTTAAATTTCTCAAGGCAAAACATGTAGCACTACCACGCCTACAAAAATTAAAATATAAAAAACTAAGCTAAAATCAGTTATACTATTGAAACATTTTCATGACACTTTGCATGTGTATTAAGGGTTTCTAAAGTTAACATTTTTAGTCAAAATTAATCTTTTTTACTGGTCTTTCTACTAAACACGTTTCTTTAAATTTTTTTTGCATATATGAAGTCTATAGAGTTTAGTTTCGCAAAGTAAAAAAGTAGGTGGTGCTACTCCTACAACAATTAAAATTCAAATACAGGTTTTTCTAGTTAACCGATTTTTATAAAACTGTAAATATTTATTCTCATGTATCGGTAGCTTTTCATTTTGAAGTTTCGAAGGCAAAAAATTGAATTCACCATTTTTTACTTTTAACGTTCCGTAATCAATGAGCGCTCTTATGCGTATTTAAATCCTGTTTTATCCACCTTTTTATAAAAAACGTCGTGCCACGCCCTCAAAAATAATCGCTTAATACAAAGACTTTGCTGGCCTAATTTTTAGAAATGATTCTGATGGAACTTTATACACTTTTTGGAAGGCATCAATAAAAAAATCTTTATAATAAATATGGGTGGTACTTACATACAAGTAATATACATTTTAAGACATATATTTTCAATTGAAATATTTAACTTAAACCTTGTCCGTAAAAAGGGAGAATTTGAACATAGTTAAAATCCTACGTACTACGATTACAAATAAATATAAAATTCTTATATGTACTTCGAATAAATTAGTTTGATTTTAATTTAATTATTTTAGCAATGGGTCAGGGAATTAGAATTAAAATGGGGAGCATAACAATCTTCCATGGAAAAATTAAGTAATTGAAAAACTCAGGAGAGAAACAACTAAAGCAATATAGTAAAGCGTTTGAGCTTTTTTTGATATATTTAATTTTACCGAAAATCAAAACTCTTAATTAATAATAGACCTGTTTTTTCGTTTTATAATCAGTAGGATTCGGGGCGAGAAAAGCGGGCCGGGTAAAGCTAGTCACATAAATATATCTTCATATAAATATGTTGCGCACACATTTAAGCTCAGGCGAACAAATAATGCCTCTGTTTTACAAACGAACTATTTTCTTTATTATAGCCTCAACACTATATAAGCATCTTATTATAAAAAGTTACTTACTTTCTGTTGAAAAAATCTGTAAATATTTCTGTTTCAATAATATTGAATTTTATTTACATGCAATTACTTATACTTCGATATAAAAACGAAGGCCTTAAAAAGAGTATATTTTTCTTTTATTCCAAGAAATATATTCAAGCATTAAAACATGTTTTAATTAAAAAAATTTTGAAAAGCAAACTATTGATGCATGCAACAGGATGTTTCATAAAAATCTGTTTGTTTATATTGAAATAAATCTTAAATACAGGATTTTCATTTATAAATAAATATTTTAAAGCCTAAAGATAAGAAAAAAATAGCAAACAAATGTATGCAATAAATTAAGAAATTAAAATTATTAGTTGTTTTAATTTTTTTCTTATGAAAAAAGGCAGGAGAATTTTTTAACCACAAAAAAATATTTAAAAAAAAAAATATTTTTGAAAACCTTGTTGTCATATTTGCAACAATGGGAAAACGGAACTCAGTGTTGCCAAGGGAAAAGCTTTAGTTTGGAAATAAAATATTTTTTCATATTTTAGTTCATAAATTGTATTTTTTCAAATTAAATTACAAACAAACACAAGCAAGAGCTAATCAAAATGTTTATTAATATAATGTTTGGTAACTGCACTAAATAATATTTCTCTGATTTTACAATTGTTTTATTTTAAATTAACAATTTAATTGCAAAAATTTAAAAAACAATGAAAACCAAATATAAAAAAACTATTTATGCAGTCTATTTAATAGTTAATATGCATTTTATTTTAATTTATATTTTTTTTTTGTGTTATTGTTGATGCCAATTTGTACCACTCTCAGAGCCACATAAATATTAAAAATGCCTAAAGGCTTAAATAAACAACAAAAAATGTTTGCAAAAACTTTTAAATAATAGCAATATCATTATTTTTTATTATTATGAGCTTTTGTTTTTTGTCCTCTTTTTGTTATATGTATTGTTTTTGTTATTTAAAATTGCTTGCTTTTATTTTGTAAATGTTTTATAATACTTTTCATATTATAAAAAGTACAATGTAGAAACAATTACGCATAATTATTTGCGATTGTAAAATGTTATTATTTAATTTCAATAACCATTTATCAGGTGTTATTAAAAGCATCTATTAAATATTTAATTTCTGCAGAATTTCACGGGAAACAGTCAACTGGTGCGTATGAGGAATATTTTATATTTAAATATTAATCATACGCACTGCAAATTTTACAAATGCTACAAATGTTTTGTGTCAAATTTTAAAGCAAAACAGTGAACATATTTTAAAGCTTAAATTAAATTATAATTATGTAGTTTTTAATAATAATTTGGGAGCATTTTTCGTTACGTGAAATAGAAGTTGTGAAGGTTTATTTTTTTAATTTATTTCTTCTCCCCATAACCTTGATAATTTTTCTGCTTAATTGGTTCAAGACGTCTTCAGGATTTTCATAAATACAAAGAAAGAATCGTCATCATTAAATTTTAATGCATTTGTTAGGGTGTCTATTAGCATGTCTGTTTTTCAAGGCAAATACAGAATCGATACTAAAATTCCACCTTGAGGTACACTAGCCCCTACACACAAAGAATAAACTAAGTAAACTTTACCTAAATCAAGCCATAGCGATGTCAAAAGTACGGTGGATACGGCTTGTCTTAAACCAAGTACGAAATTTCTTACTCCAAGTACGATTTTCAAGTGCGAATTTTTTTAGCCCCAATTAAGCCAAGCAAGGATTGATTTAAGTTCGAAACCGTACTTGATGTAAGCCAAAAAAAGATTGGTTTAAGCCATAGACGGGATTAATTCGAAAATTAAATGTCTTTTGTTTTGACTTATGGAGCTTTATTTAAAAAGAAAAGTTGTTATCATCTTAGGCTGAAATCATTCTGACTTTAAGCAGTTTTGAAGGATTCTTTCTAAGCTTAGAAAGCATCTTTGACAAGAGAAAAACGAAAAAAATCCAATTAATGTGGTTGCGCAAAACCCTTTTCAAACCATTTTGTTGCTTTTTTTTCTAAACAAGGGGCTTTTATATATACTTATATTATCAGTAGTCTCTATGACATTAGGGAGTTGGGAATGTAGTTCTTAAGGTTATCTAAAAGAGCACGGTGATAGTTCATTTAGGCCAGTAAATGTGTAGCAAGTAATCAAGTTTTTTAAATGATCAACAAAAATTTCAATGTTCAATTGGGAGTTTTTTAACTTAGACTCATTAAAATTTTGCAATTAAAAATGCCTTTAAACCTTTGGCTGATTAATGCTGCAAGTTTCTGTGATGGTTTGAGTAATTCTTTTAAGCTAGTTTTTCCGTTCTCTTATTTAAGCAGAAAAACACGTATGCATCTTACCTTAAGTTGAATAGAAGAAACATGTTCAGTATATTTTTAAGACTACCAACGCAGTTATAGCTGTCATCTGAAGTTTTAACCGCTACGTTTTCAAGTAATGGGGGCTACAATATTTTTTAAAATTTAGAAAATTTACTATTTTAAATAATACCAAATTACTAGGTTTGATAAGATGTCTTGCGCTTCGGCTTATCGTAAGAGATTTGCTTCTAAAGGCAAGTAATGATTCGGTTGGAAAAAATATTTCTTTTAGAGCAATTAAACAGCATTTAAAGCATGCAGAAACGCCTATCAAAGCCTTTTTAGTTTATATTCGAATTATGCCAAGTTCATTTACTTTTGGATGATTTTTTTTCTCCCTACAGCTTAAAATCTTTTTGAGTTCGACAACAATACTCTGCCCTTAAACTTTTTGACTAGCCTGAATGATTTCTGCTGGTGATACGTAAATACAGAATGCCAAGTCGGGTTTTGCTTTTAAAAGAAACCAGATCCGAATCGGTGATAGAGACAAAAAATGCCATTTCATAGCAGCCGAAATTTTACCCGATCAAATAAGTTCTCTATTATTTTAGTATAGAAATTCTTAATAGAATTAATAATAAAAAATTTTAAATTTTGCACTGTTTGAAAAATCAAAAAATTTTTTGTTAATAAAAAAAGTTTTATACTTATATTACTTAAAATTTTTATTACTTCAAACATTATAAGTAGATAGGGAATGCGGGTTCTAGCCCACCGGGTGATTCAGTTAATATTTATTATTGTGGTTTGTGTCTTTGCTAAATGACGAGATTGATTTAGTGCTGCCAGAGTGGTGTGTTTAGTTTGTAGATCGTGTATTTTCTTAGTGGTGAGATTGCTTTAGTGCAGCCAACGTGGTGTGTTTAGTTTGTAGATCGTGTATTTTCTTAGTGGTGAGATTGCTTTAGTGCAGTCAACCTGATGTGTTTAGTGTGTAGGTCGTGTATTTCCTAAGTGGTGAGATTTTTTTAGTGCTGTCAGAGTGGTGTGTTTAGTGTGTAGGTCGTGTGTTTGCTAAATGCTGAAATTGATCTAGTAAATTTTTTTGTTTTTACGGATCATGCTGTTTCACAGCATGTGCTGAGTTTCTTATAGGTGGACATGTGTTTGTGTTTGTAAACAAACAAGTGGGAGACAAAGTGTATGTGTGTGTGTGTGTGTGTGTGTGTGTGTGAATAAAGAAAAGCAAATGTGGGGACAAAACATGTACAGATGAAGTGTATGTTTATTATAGGCAGATCAGTCATAGCCGCCCTAAAGGCAGACCGACAGACAGACAGACCGATGGACTTTAAAAATTGTAAACTAAGCAATTTTATTAGATTTTTATTAGTGTAGGATGCAGTAGACTTTTATTTATTTAGATTTTTTATGAGTAGTGGTATTTAATTGTGTATTAAAGGGGTGGATGTGAGAGTAAATGTTTTTTTTTATTTTCTAATAATTAAAAATTGTAAACCAAACAATTTTATTAGCTTTTATTAGTTTATTAATAGTGGAGGGATTGATTTTGTTTGAAAATAAATTTTTTGCTGCTTTAAGTAAAGTGTTGGAATGCACTTGTTATATTAAAGGGAGGGAGGGGATGTAAATGTAAATATTTTTTATATTAATATTACTGTAATGAACCGTTTTAAGTTAGTATTACGTAGTCGCTTGAATGCTTTCTTCCCAATCTGCTCTCTCTCCACTAATAGTTCGAAATATTTAAAAATAAAATCTTCTCGATAAAATTTAAAAGTTTTTCCAGATCTCCCCATAATATTAAAAAGAAATTGTTTTTGTATTTACTATTTAAATAAAAGACAAAGGTAACAAAAGAAAATTTATCTTTTTCATACTTAGCTATACTGCTACTGTACTATACTGAATCTAATAAAGTGCATCTAATAAACTAAAAAAAAAAATAATAAAAGTACTTAAAAATAGAAACAAAATACAATATAATTAAACTTGATGTGACAAATATTGATGTGAAAAATATAAATAAGTTTCGAGTTAACCATTTACAAGAAAAAATAATAAACTAAAAAATTAATAAAAGTACTTAAAAATAGAAACAAAATACAAAATAATTAAACTGTTTCTTACTTCACAGTGCTTATATGAAATACAAAAATTAACTGTTTTTACTTAACAATATTGTTTACTAACTATAATAAAGTGTATTAAATAAACAAAAATTTATGACTAAAATATATAAAAGCAAAAACTGCAAACAATTAATGTATAAACAAAAAATTTGTGCCTAAAAAAAAATATAAAAAAAAAAAAATATAAATATAAAAGCAAGAACTAGCTTAAATAAAAAAATAAGGGATATTTAATTCAAGAAAACTTCTACACGGAATAAAATATAAATAAAAATGGCTTCATCCAACAACACACCATCAACTTCAACTGCAGCTGCAATCAAACGTAAGTCCGATCCAATTACGCTTTTAGAAAATAAGAGACCTAATTTAGATAGATCAGTTCAGCCAATAAAAAGTTATTTTAAGAACCGCTTATCAACGTACCGGTTCCCAAAAGTGGACGAAAGTTTAAACATCAATTCTTATTTAGATGAAGGATATGAAGAAATAAAAAAGCTCTTAACGAGTAGCTTGGCAGAGCATGTTTTAATTAAGTTTAATTTAGAGCTTACAGCTCGATATAAGCTTCCTGCTAAAATTGATAATCCGGAAAAAGATATCTTTCATATAACGCAAATGGTGCGATTATGTAGAGCAGATGATGTCGATGCTGCTCTAAAACTTCAAATGGACCTCATTAAAACGAAGATGTCCGAATTCCAGGAGAGGGATTCAGGCTGGACACTAATCAAAATAAAATATTTGAATATAAATATTAATAAAGCGTCACCCCTAAACGGTTCACAATATCTCCCAACACCGAAAGAACTTGCAAGTAAACGGGCATGCCTTAATGTGCTAAACAATGATATATTTTGTTTCAAGTGGTGTCTCATAGCAGCTTTTTATAATGGGGATAACACCAAAACATTTAGAACCTCAACCTATAAAATTAGCAATATTGCTGATAGTATTATAGGTTTAGAGTGTGGAAGAGTTCTGGACTTCACCGGCATGAACTTTCCGACTGATGTTAAGCAAATAAAGATATTTGAGAAAAATAATGCTGACATCAGTGTAAATGTGTTTGGTTATGACTGCAAGCAAAAAAAGCGTAATTGGACCTTACTACGTTACAGGAAGTGAAAAGGAGTTCCATATAAATTTAATACTGCTGGAAAGTAAAGATGGAAAAAGCCACCACTACATTTTAATAAAAAATATTTCGAGGTAATTAATTAAACAAATTAAATTTAAAATGTTTATAATAAATGTTTGCTTATATAAAAGAAATAAATAATAATGTTTTAATAAATCTCTTTCCTTTGCAAGAATATTAAAACTTTTCTAGACTATTTATAATTTTTTTTCTTTGCATTATCTATTTGATTAGATTACTATCAAACCAGTTTTCTCTTCATAAGGGTAATATGCTATTTTGTAACACATGTCTATACAACACCCACCTACCTGAAAGACTAGCAACCCATAAAGAACTAGAGTGTGGTAGGTGTATCTCAAAAATGCCTGAAGGAGAAAAGGCAATCCTTTCATACAGCCATTTCGAGAGGCAAATGGATGTGCCATTTGCCGTTTACGCGGATTTTGAATGTGTGCTAGAAGATGTTATTGAAGATAGTTCTAGTTTTGTTAAAAAGCACATTCCATGTGCCTATTCTTATAATATTAAGTGTAATTTTAACGATAGGTTAGATAGATTTAAGATTTTTTCTGCAAATGATAGTTCTATTAGTGTAGGAGAATATTTTGTAAATAGTTTAGTTTCTGATTGTAGGGATTTATATAAAAAAAATTTTGAATTTGTTGTACCAATGCAACAATTAACTCCCTTAGAAGAAGAAAGTTTTTCAAGAGCCACTCACTGCTATATTTGCAGTAAGACTTTAGGTGATGAGCCAGCAGTTAGAGACCACTGCCATTTGTCCGGAAAATATAGGGGACCAGCACACAATTCGTGCAATCTTAATTATAAAATTCCGAATTTTATACCAATTTTTTTCCATAATTTTTCTGGCTATGACTGTCATTTATTTGTAAAAGACCTTTTAAAGGTTGAAGGAGAAACAAAAATTATTCCTCTAAATAAAGAGTTGTATATTTCATTATCGCATACAATACGCGTGTATAGTGATGATGAAATTCAAATTTTACTAGAAGAAATTCGAGTAAAAAAACAAAAACAAAATATTCCTCAAGCTGTTATTGAAAAACAGCTGGAAAATATAAAGAACTATAAAACTCAAAAGAAAATAGAGTTACGCTTTTTAGACTCCTTTAGATTTATGGCATCTAGTTTAGATTCACTAGTTAACAATTTATCTGAAGATAATTTGAAAGCAATTGGAAAATATTTTCCAAACTCTGAAGAGTTTATTCTTATGAGGCAAAAAGGTGTTTTTCCTTATGAGTATATAAACTCTTTCGAAAAACTAAACGAAAATAAATTACCTGCCATAGAATCTTTTTACAGTAAGCTAAATGATAGTCATTGTTCGGAAGAAGATTATTTACGGGCCCAAAAAATATGGGAAACTTTTAATTGTAATACTCTTAGGGATTATATGGAATTATATTTAAAGACAGATGTGTTGTTACTGACTGATGTTTTTGAAAACTTTAGGAATGTTTGTAAAAAAATTTACAACTTGGATGCAGCTCACTACTATACTGCACCTGGCCTCTCATGGGATGCCATGTTAAAGTATACAAAAATTGAGTTGGAGCTTCTTACAGATTTAGAGATGTATAATTTTGTAAAACGTGGAATACGAGGTGGTCTTACTCAATGTTGTAAGAGATATAGTAAGGCAAATCATAAATATTTAAGTGATTTCGATGAAGCAAAGCCTTCTGAATATATTTTATATTTAGATGCTAATAACCTATATGGTTGGGCTATGTCGGAATCACTTCCTTTTGGTGGCTTTGCTTGGACTGAAAACTTTATACATCCTAAAGACATTCCATCCAACTCGGAAGTGGGCTACATCTATGAAGTAGATTTATTTTATCCCCCTAGCCTCCACGATCGCCATAATGATTTACCATTTTGTGCTGAAAATAAGATAATTGGCGGAAGTAAGCACGAAAAACTGGTGGCTGATCTTTCCAATAAAAGTCGATTCATTATCCATTATAAGACATTAGAACAATGCTTAAATAATGGATTAATACTAGGTAAAGTACATCGAATTCTTCAATTTAATCAGAAACCATGGTTGAAGACATACATTGATCTAAACACCTCATATCGAACAAAAGCCAAAAATGAATTTGAAAAAGATTTTTTCAAATTATTAAATAACGCAGTGTATGGAAAAACTATGGAAAATGTTGATAAAAGAAAAGATGTACGCTTACTAAGTAATTGGGATCGCTTAAACCGCAACAAGCTAGGTATAGGGGAATTAATATCAAAACCTAATTTTCATAGCATCTCACAATTTACTGACACATTATGGGCTGTGCAAATGGATAGAACCCTCACTTTTTATAACAAACCGATCTACTTAGGTTTCTGTGTTCTTGAGCTATCTAAATGGAAAATGTATGATTTTCATTACTCATATATGAAACCAAAATATGAAGAAAATCTTAGCCTAAATTATATGGACACAGACTCCTTCATTTATTCTGTTCGAACTGATGATTTTTATGATGATATTCGGGCAGATATAAAAGAACGGTTTGATACTTCATCCTACTCAGAAAATAATCCATTTAATTTTCCTTTATTAAATAAAAAAGTTCTGGGTATGATGAAAGATGAAAGTGAGGGTAAATTCATAACAGAATTTGTTGGCTTAGCACCTAAAGTCTATTCCTATACAATTGAAGGTGATGTAAATATAAAAAAAGCAAAGGGAGTTAAAAAATGTATTGTAGGTAATTATAGTATACTAGATTATAAGAATGTCTTATTTAATAAAGAAATAGTTAGTGCATGTATGTATACATTTACTAGTAAATTGCATAATGTACTAACAAATGAAATTAATAAGGTAGCTTTAAGTTTCATAGACACCAAGCGTAAAGTTAGTGATAATTGTATAAAAACGTATGCTTGGCACCATTACCAACTAGATAGTGGTAATGGTGAAGAAGAATTGGATAAATTAATAAATGTAATATTTGAATTAGAAAGTGATAGTATTCAGTTAGAATAAAATAGTTTTATTTTAGTTTTAGTTTTAACAAATAATATTAATTAATAATAAGAAAATTTAAATAAAAAACAAAATTGTATTTTAAGCTAAAGAAAAAACATTTATTGAGTTCTATTTTTATTACAAAAGTTGGAAAAGTAAGTATTATTATAACAAATTATATAACTTTATGAACAATTCCAGTTAATGGGGTGTACTCCATCAAACGGTCGTATATAATCAGACAGTAAGCATTTGTATTTGCTGGAATCGGGCTATCAGTTTCAAACTCAATCTTTACATCAATTGGTCCGCTTTTAATCATCTCATTTTGATAGGTAACATCAATTACAGCAATTGGAATATCTTTAAATTTTTCACAGGAAATAAGTGGTTGGGCTTCCGTCATATAGTATTGTTGTTGAAATTTCGCATACATATCATATAAAATAGCATAACGATTTTCTTTAAACTTTAAATTTAAGTCATCATATGGATACACATCGGAATTTAAATGTACTTTAATATTTTTCAAGTTAGAATGAATATATTTATTATTTTTTTCTAAGACGAATACTATAAACCGAGGTCTCTCTCTATTGATTGACATCTTGACATTCCAGTAATGATTTCTACCGCCAACAAATGTAGGATTTAAATAACAGTCCCAGCTACGAAAAGCTATGGGTAAGGAAGTTGCATCTTTTATAATCTTCATTATTTCTATTTTTTTAGAATCGGATAAGTGAATATGTGGAATTCTCCATGTAATGTTTGTTATTGTTAACTGAAGATTTTCATTTACATCTGTTGAGTAATATGCATTTACATCACTTGAGCTACGTAAAAGAATCAGCTCGTGTTTACTATTCAATATTATTTTTTTGAAATCCTCAGCAAATCCCATTAACAGTTTCAGGGGGATGTAAAAGCTAAAATTTGATAACGGCAAGTCTTGAGAAATAGACCAGCCTGCATTTCTCATCATATTACTTTCAAACTCATTTAGAGAAATATAATTTTTTAAAGTACTTGCAGTTCCCAAGTATCGAGTTCGATCAACTTCAACACCATTAATTTCGTAACGTATTTCTTCAAATAGATACGCTACACAATTATTTTTTAGACGAGCATTTATTGATTCTTCACCTTTTAAATTCTTTATATTTCCTTCTATATATAAATAGCTCTCTGAAGGAAGAACATACAAGTCTTGATTTTGAACTGTAATTCGAATTTCATCATTATTTCTAAATGATTGAATATAGGGTAAATAGCTATGATAATCTTTTTTAATTATATTCTCATCTGAATATGGTTTTTCCAAAACATTAAGTATATCAGACATCGTTTTTTACTTTAAACTTGAGTAATTTTAAAAATTCTTTGTTCTTTTTAGTTAACTTTGGTTTACGTACTTTGTCAGATTTAATTATAGTGTCCTTATTGATATTATTCTGTTTTGTTGTTGTTGTATTGTAAATTATCATATTTTCTTTGGTCTTAGATGTAATCTGAGTGTTATTTCCTCACCCCTGAAATTTATTAAACGACCTTTTTGATCAACGATGCTAATAGTTATGTGTGTTATTTCTCTGACGTTTACTGGCAAATAAATAAGATTATTGGGGATCACATCTAATTTATAACCTGGAGGAACGTCCAGTGCAAACTCATGAAGTATATGTGCGGGGGAGTTATTCATATACGCTCCCCTTATGATATTACATTTAATTTGAATAGCATTAACTTTTAAAATATTTACTGGTTGATTTGATGAATGTTTAATACTCGAATCTAAAGTTGTTTTATCAAATCCAAATAAACTATCAATAGATCGATTCCGATCAAAGAATATTGTTTCATGTGAAGAGGTTATTTCAACTTGTAGGGTATTGTTATTAGCTTCAATTATAACAGATTTTTTGGAATCCACTGCTTTATACTGTGTAGTAATATAATCAGCGATATCTTGTAACTCATACGACCCAATAGGAATTTCAATAACTTTATCCCCTATATGAAAAAGATTATTATCATAATCTACATTGGGAACAGAATTGTATGAATGAAAGTCAATTAGACAACATTCATAATCATCTTTTAATTGTATTGGCGGAAAGTACTTTGCTGTTAAGATTGAAGACTTTCCGCTTAATGCTAATGTAATTGACATATTAAACTCTCAACTACAAATGAAAATAAAAATGCTTTGATGTTTGACTTTTATTTATTTTATTAATTTTCAAATAAATTTACAATATTTCAGTTTTTTTAATCCAAGAGTTGTGTTGATTTGAGAAACCCAACCATTTAACATATACCTTATTCCCTTTAGTTCTTAATACTTTTTCCACTAGATATGTATTTGGGTAACGTGTATGTAGTATCTCCTCCTTATAAAATCCTCCTTTTATTTCATTGCCTTGATAATCTTCTAGCAAAAATGTAATAGGATAAGTATTCTGTATTGATCTGATTTTAAATATTTCAGTTGTCCAGTTGGGAGTATATCCTTTTTCAAATATATGTTTATATTTACTTATGCGGACGTAATCTCCTACATTAAAGCGTGATGGTTTAAATATTTTTAAATTGCTATATACAGTATTGAGCAGTTGCTTTTCATTTTTAGCTGACACATGAGCAGGTGCCATTTTTATTGTTCGATGTGTTTTGTGATTGTATTGTTTAACTAAGCTTTTGTATATATTAAGCCATTTATAGTTTCCATTATTACTAAATTCTCTCCACATTATACTTTTCAATGTTCTATTGAATCGTTCTACAATCGAAGCTTTCATTACACTAAATGTAGAGTAATGATTAATTGAATATTTTCGCATTAACGCTCCAAACTCTTTATTAAAAAACTCTTTACCATCATCTGTTTGCAAATTTTTTGGCACACGTCCTAAACGAAGTATGTTTTGAAATGCTTTGGAAACTTCAGAAGCAGTTTTCGACTTGATTGATTCAGCCCATGCATATTTTGAAAATGTATCAATAACTGTTAACATATATTTATACCCGTTGTTGCTAGATGAATAGTCACCCATTTCTACTAAATCAGCTTGCCAAAGATCATCTATACCCTTTGTAATAACTCTACGCCTTAAGAAATTTCTGCGTGCTGTTGAATGAAGCTCATTAACTAAATCTCTTTTTGTTATTACCATTCTTAATTTGATTTATATTTTAGATTATTTTTGGAGTTGTTGCTGTTTTGATTATTATCACCATCTAGTGGTATATATTTTAAATTATTTTCAGATGAAAATAAAAATTTTTCAATTTCGTAAATTTTTTGATTGAAATGATCTATATGGTTGTTTAGAATTAGATTTATTTTTTCATGAATTTCATTTATTTCCTTTCTTAAATATCTATTTAATTCTTCTTCTAATTTTTCAATCTGAGACAATACGAATAATTTATTTACAGCATCTGTTTCTTCTATAGGTGTAGCCAAGTTCTTAATTATTTTATGTTCTACGTTTATGTCACTTCCATCTAGCGTAAAACCAAAATGTTTTTTAAAAAAATGTTTCTTGTTTGCTCCGTCACTGAAATGTTGTTGTTTACTATAGTGACCAAACTTATCCACAGTCATATTTTCTTTACAGTCTTGGTAAATTTTTTTTATAAATATGCCGATATTACTCAATTATATTTGCTTCTTTTAATTCCTCAATTATTGATAGAATTTCGTTAGTGTGATTATTATTACCCGCGTGTTGTGATGCCAGTAAAAGTTTTAATCGTTCTACTATTTCATTAGGGTTATCCCAGTATATATAGTTTGATTTGTTGAGATTAAGCTTCATTAAACCTTCACCAATATGTGTAGAGGAAGGAAACAGTTTGCTTATTATTTTTTTATATTTATAACCTCTATTACCTTTAAGTTGATTACTTGGATCATAATTTCTTCTATGTGCGTTTGTATCAATTAAAATTCTTTTATATATTTCCAGTTCAGATGAGTCATACTGCTCTGGTTTTTGATGGAAAAGTAGCGAATATAAACCTGGTGTTAGCGCCCAAGACTTTTTCCCAATTTTAATTTTTTCACCATTAATCTCAAAATCTGAGTTTCCTAGTTTCCAACTACCATTCTCACTTTTATGAGGTCCAAAAACATTATCAAGTTTTTTGCTGTCACTTAGGTCCGATAAATTATATTCCCAATCTGAAGACTGTGAATAAAATGACTGATCATCTACCTCTATATTTTCGATATCTCTAGTCTTTGATAATAAATCTTCTATAACAACATTTTTCTTGGGAATGTCAATGTTATCCTCTATATATTTTATTTTGTTTTTATCTGGTTTCGATGCTGTAGGCTTTAATGAGTTTGTATTAGATAGTTTAACTAGTTTTTTTAAGGGTTCTGTTATTGGTTTAAATTTATTTTCTAATTTATTAAAGGCTTCTGCTTCTCCACGTTTAATACTTTCAAATTTTCTTTTTAAAATTTTCCTTGATTTAACCAATTCCTTCAGCATGTTTTCTTCCATGATGATATTTAAAGGTAGTGGATATAATATGACAATTTTAGACAACTAAAACAGCTTTATAAACAGCTAAACAGATTTATCAAACAGCTAAACAGATTTATCAAACAGCTAAAACAGCTTTATAAACAGCTAAACAGATCTATTAAACAGCTAAAACAGCTTTATCAAACAGCTAAACAGATTTATCAAACAGCTAAACAGTATAAAAAAGTTTTGTATGTATATGTTTTATATAATGGATACACGTCTGATACATGTGACTAAACGAATGCAACTAAACTTGTATAAAGATGTGAAAACCTTTTCTATAGCGTCCATTATGCATTTCATCATCCTTACTTATAACTAGAAATCCATATTTATCCTTCCAGCATTCTCTACATATTTCAGAAAATATATTAATGCTCATATCATTTCCAACATGATCTTTGTAAATATGCTTTAAGTTTAAATCGTCTTGCTTAAATACTATAATCATATTTGCATTATCCCGTATCAAATGTTTTGGAATGTGTGTATACGTTTGACATAGGTAGAAGGCATCAATATTACTATGTCTTCCCATGCAGAAGTATGATCTAATATTACTCTGCTTTTCACATGCAACATCATCAAATATCATTACTGAATTTGATTTTGCTTCTTGGGGTGGTATTACATTCTCATTTTCCGAAAATGTGTAAAGTCCCATACCTTTTACAGAAGAAATTAATTTTCTAAGATATTGATATTTTGGTTGATGCAATGATTTTGAGAACAAATATATATTTTTAAATTTTATTCCATTAGGGCTTTCAATTAAACTAAGCATAACATTTGTTTTTCCACAATTTGATGGACCTACTATAATTGCTCTTATAGAATTTGGTAATAAACAACTGTGTTTAATGCCATTAACATCTTTTACCAAGTCTATATTTCTAACTGTAATATCCTTATGTTGCCTTATTAAACGCATGCTTTCAACTGAGACGGTGTGGGTATATAAAGAATTACTTAAAGTAATGTTTACTCACTATCAAACAGGTTATATAAATGATTGTATATATAAAGAAAACACTTAGTAAAAAACAACACGTTCGCGGAAAAGGACTGATAAATAACTTAATTAATTCCCTACCAATTGAGCTACACCTACCAGGGTATCAATACTGTGGACCTGGGACAAAACTAGAAAAACGATTAGAAAGAGGGGATAAGGGAATAAATCCCCTAGATGCAGCTTGTAAAGTTCATGATATTGCTTATTCTCAAAACACTAATATTAATAGAAGACATCAAGCAGATAAAGAACTAGCAGAAAAGGCTTGGGAACGAGTTAAGGCTAAAGATAGCACACTTGGAGAAAAATTAAATGCATACATTGTTGCTAACGCTATGAAATCTAAAATCAAATTTGGTTTAGGCTTAAAATCTTGTAAATCAAAAAAGAGGGTTTATAAGCAAAACATTTTTAAGAAAGCGGTTAAAAAAGCAGCAGCTATCTTGAAAAAGGAAAAACCTGAAACTATTGAAAATGCTATAAAAACTGCACGAAAAGTTGTTAAAAATTGCTTTCGTAATAAAAAGCAATTTGACATTAAAATTCCAAGAATTATCAAAGTTCCAAAGATTGGTGGTTTTCTTCCTTTAGTTCCTATACTAACTGCACTTGGAGCATTAGGCGCATTAGCTTCCGGAGGATCATCAATTGCTAGAGCTGTAAACACCGCTAGAAATGGTAGACAGCAACTTGAAGAAAGTCAGCGGCATAATAGAGTATTAGAAGCAATTGCAATGGGTAAAGGCTTATACCTGAAACCACATAAAAAGGGATATGGAATTTTTTATGATAATATATCAAAAAACTAATAGATCAGCTACCTAATAGACCGCTAACAGACGTCGATTTGAAAAGATTTGGAAAAAATTATATTCCTAGTTTTAGAGGAGTTTATATGAGAGATACACTTCCTAAAACTCCTCGAAAAAAAGAATGCGGTATTATTAACTTGGACAATATAAGCGGAAAAGGCACACATTGGGTAGCATATTATAAAAATAACAAATATATTGAATATTTTGATAGTTTTGGTAATCTTCAACCTCCCTTGGAAGTTTTAAGTTATTTAGGAAATAACATTAAATATAATCATAAAAGATATCAAAGAATGAATACCTTTAACTGTGGTCATTTATGTCTAAAATTTTTAATCAATATGAAAAATAAAGAAAGCAATAAATAAAAAGCAAAACACAATTTTTTTATTTATTTTTATTATTTATTATCAATTCGTGATATTAGTCTATATACTTTTACATCAGTTTTTATTTTATCATACATCTTTTTAGAAAACTCATAGCATAATCTCGTTAAATCAATTTCTATATCTCTATCATATGGACAATTAAGTTCACAGATTTGAGTAACAGTTTTGTTTAACTTAGAGCAAGATGGTATATAATATTCATAGTAGAAGTGAACAATTTGTTTTCTCAAAATGCTATTCCAACATAAAATTGATGATAGAAATGATCCAATCCGAAGTAATGATCGCCAAGTATCTGGATCAATCTTAATTTCGTATTTACCTTGCTTGATCATGAAATAGCACACTCCCTTTTTATATTTAAAGCTGTAGAATGTTTCTCTCTCACCCTCCCTCTCAAAGAGATTTATAAAGCCGACAAATTTTACTTGATTTATAACATTACTTATATGATCCTTATAGCTCATGAGATGTAACCATTCTTCTCGATCTATTCCCACAAAATTTTTATCCTTATAGTGTATCCATATAATTGGTTTGAATCCTAATACAGTTGAAAATCCACACGAGATTTTAAATCTTAAATCTAAGAAATACTCCATTTCAAAAACAACATCATACACTGCGTTTTTTCGTCCTTGACTGAATTTAAACAATTTTTTAGTTTTGTTTTCCATCCTCAATGATTTTTTAAATTAAACTGATGATCTTGCTTCTTTAAAAGCACTTTATATACATATATTTTCCATTTGCTTACCCCCAATTTTTAAAGTTTATAATAAATTTGTTTATTGCTTAAATTTTTTCATAATTTCTTAACTTCTTAATTAATTGTTGATACTTTTCAATAATCTTGAAAACTCTCTCCTTTCTCATATGGAAAAAGTAGCATCCACAGAGTCCAACTACATCTCCATCAGAATTTTTGTGGGGGCAAGGCTTATCAAATTTATTTATATTGCAGTACTGTTTTTTGAATGCATTAATAAATTCTAAATCTTCTTCGAAAATTAAATTTTCAAATTTCTCTAGAAAATCATTAATATTGTCCATCTTTATAGGTTAATGATATACTTGAGACTGTATATATCATAAGTTCTCAGCCCTTTATATAATATTATAAATTAAAAACATCAGAAATTAATTTTCAATCAATTTTTTAATTTTATTTAAAATGTTTAAAATTCATTATCAGTATAATAATCTCTTAGAGTATAAGCCACCTTTATCTCCAACTTGTATGAATCATTTGTTTTGTCGTCATTTGAAGGAATTTTGGAAATTGAGTAGATACCAGTAGATAGGTTTTCTATATCCTTATCAGTGAGAGAATTAAATCTCTTAGGCAGGTATAAAATTTTTGAGTCCAATTCCAAAACAATAACATCTCCATATTTAGTATTTACACGTTTTGCTTTGGTAATGAAATAATCCTGTCCATCTATCATATCCTTAAGACTTATAATGGTTTGCCTTAAACTTAGCTGATTAAAGGTTGATACCAAGTCCGTATTGATGTTCATCCTTGGGTTCTTATTTATTTAATGTTCAAAAAGAATATAAACTATCAATTTATAGGAAATTTTCATAATCAATTTATTTAGACTATTATAAAGTAATAAAAATTACTCATCTTAAGCAATTAACACTCTTACTAGAGAAAAACTTTAAGAGAGAAAAAAGATAAAAAAAAACCATAAACGATTAATTTTATATAAACTCTTTATTTTTAATTATTTAAATAATATTTAAATTTATATTCAACATCATCTGATCCCCGTCGTCATCAAACCAAAAATCATCTCGAAATTTCCTAAGCTCCTCATCACCTTCTTCGTCTAGGATAAACTCCGATACAGGATCGTTGAATGGATAATAATACCCCAACTGATTATTAGGAATTTCCCTTAGGTATTCATCCTCTTCAAAGGATATAAGCTCTGATATTTCCTTCTCAAGAATATTTTCTGAAAAAATTATGTCCATATTTTTAGTGTAATTCAAAAGAAGCCTTCCAAAGAAACTTATATACTAGTTTTAAACGTTGTATTACTAAAACTTAAATAGAAAATATTTACATTTACATCCCCTCCCTCCCTTTAATATAACAAGTGCATTCCAACACTTTACTTAAAGCAGCAAAAAAATTATTTTCAAACAAAATCAATCCCTCCACTATTAATAAACTAATAAAAACTAATAAAATTGTTTGGTTTACAATTTTTAATTATTAGAAAATAAAAAAATATGTACATTTTTAAAGCAGCAAAAATTTATTTTCCAAAAAACTATTGTAAATCAATCCCTGCACTATTAATAAACTAATAAAAAACTTTTTGTTCTTAACCTACATATACAAACACACAAACATTAACTATAAAAAATAAATATCACCACTTATAGAAAAAATCTAAAATAGTCCAAAAAATCTTCATCCAGCTGAAGTTTAAAACTATGTACATACTTACTTGACACGTGCTAACTCCAACTTTACGCATTTTAAAAATTTTTAAAACAATTCCTACACTATTAAAAACTAATAAAATTGCTTGGCTTATAATTTAAAATTTTTAGATAATAAAAAATATTTAGTCTCACATCCATCCGTTTAATGTAACAAGTGCATTCCAACACTTTACTTAAAGCAGCAAAAAATTTATTTTCAAACAAAATCAATCCCTCCACTATTAATAAACTAATAAAAACTAATAAAATTGTTTGGTTTACAATTTTTAATTATTAGAAAATAAAAAAATATGTACATTTTTAAAGCAGCAAAAATTTATTTTCCAAAAAACTATTGTAAATCAATCCCTGCACTATTAATAAACTAATAAAAAACTTTTTGTTCTTAACCTACATATACAAACACACAAACATTAACTATAAAAAATAAATATCACCACTTATAGAAAAAATCTAAAATAGTCCAAAAAATCTTCATCCAGCTGAAGTTTAAAACTATGTACATACTTACTTGACACGTGCTAACTCCAACTTTACGCATTTTAAAAATTTTTAAAACAATTCCTACACTATTAAAAACTAATAAAATTGCTTGGCTTATAATTTTTAAAGTCCATCGGTCTGTCTGTCTGTCGGTCTGCCTTTAGGGCGGCTATGACTGATCTGCCTATAATAAACATACACTTCATCTGTACATGTTTTGTCCCCACATTTGCTTTTCTTTATTCACACACACACACACACACACACACACATACACTTTGTCTCCCACTTGTTTGTTTACAAACACAAACACATGTCCACCTATAAGAAACTCAGCACATGCTGTGAAACAGCATGATCCGTAAAACAAAAAAATTTACTAGATCAATTTCAGCATTTAGCAAACACACGACCTACACACTAAACACACCACTCTGACAGCACTAAAAAAATCTCACCACTTAGGAAATACACGACCTACACACTAAACACATCAGGTTGACTGCACTAAAGCAATCTCACCACTAAGAAAATACACGATCTACAAACTAAACACACCACGTTGGCTGCACTAAAGCAATCTCACCACTAAGAAAATACACGATCTACAAACTAAACACACCACTCTGGCAGCACTAAATCAATCTCGTCATTTAGCAAAGACACAAACCACAATAATAAATATTAACTGAATCACCCGGTGGGCTAGAACCCGCATTCCCTATCTACTATTATATAAGAACTGGCAGCTTCATAAAAAGGCATTCATGTTTTTCGTGATAAATTTATTTAAAATTTAATGGCTTTTTAAATACTCCAAATACAAGAGATATTCACATATTCCTTACTTCCTTGTTTTATTTTCGTCTTTATAAAAAAGGATTAATATAAAAAATAAAATTACCCACAAATCCATATTTAATATTCAACATTTTATTTTATTTGAAAGTTGCTGCAATGCAGTTGTCATATAAACAATATATTTAAAATACGTTAAAAAAGAGACTTCAAAAAGTATGACAATATTTTACCTCTGCCACCAAAGTGTATGCATCACATGCTTCCACATATTTAGTTACTATTGGTTATGAAATTAAAATAAAAGAAAAAGGATTTTAAATGAAATAAAAAATTGAAGCCATAAATGTTTGTGACTTATGAACTATTTACTTGATATATACGTGAGGGTGTGTGTATGTATTTTTATTATCTCTATTTATATTTATTTTTTTCCATTAAATGAATACACGGTGTCATTGAGAGGGAGTTTGCGAAAACTTTTTAAATATCCCTATGTTTTACTACAGCAGGCATAGGAGACTAGTGTATTAATACTTCCCTTTTGTATATGAAAAACTTAAGCAGCATGAGGTAATACTCCAAAAAATTAAGATATTTTTTTTTACCAATATTTAAAAGGTGGTTTTTAAATCTACTAGATTCACCATTTGGAAAACAGATTTTTAACAAAAATTATTTAATACTGAAAATTATTAATTCCTAAGACTTTTGAAAAACAGTTCAGATTTTTCTACGTTCTTTAGTACAATTATTATATAACATCTACCGTGAATGTTCTACCTTATGATATGATTGTTCCACTTAACGTAGCAGCATAACTTGTTCGTTTCCATCCTCATAGAAATAATTACAGAAATCCCGCTTAACACACAGAAAGCAACACTGTTGCAGCAGTTTATACTCATATGACAAACTTATTGGTGCAACTTTTTTTAACTATAAATAATTCCATCATTTTAATAACGGGGCAACAACTATCAGCCTCATACATTTATACAAATACATTTGCATATTTATAAGTTTTATTACAATGTACTTTTTATTTTGTTACTTCTTATCCCTATTCGTATGTGTATAATGTATGTCGTTTTACTGCATGGGTGTTAATCACTCTTTTACCTCCATATACACACACATACACACATAAATAATATTGTTGTTGATTCTTGTTGCACCTCGGAAACAATCATTATGATGATGTCGCTCGCTTCTAACCGATTGAAGTTTTTCAACATGAGTGATATTTTATTTGTATTTATTGTGACATTTATGACTTTTGTTAAAAGAAAAAGAATTTTCATATGTGGGCTTGTGTTTTTAAATATAAATCCAACTGCAGAGATAATAACAAAATTTTATTCCTACGTTATTTATGCTTTTAATATAAAAACTTTATCATTTGTAGGTTTTTTCCTGGTAGAATTTTGCAATAGTCATTAAAATCAGTGTATATGTGTCAGTGTGTATGGACATTCTACAATATATGGGTGATTCTAAGTTAACAGGCTAATTTGCTGTCTCTTTTTATTTGAAAATATGAAAAAAATTAAATGTTTATCAAATTCCTTTTTACTTTTAAAAAAAGCTTTAACGAACCTTCGTTATCACTACAATATCTTTCTCAAAAATTTTTCCCAGGCTGCTTCCAATCCTATTTTCACTTTAATTTGACTAATTTTCTAAGAAAAAATATTACACAATTTTTAAACGAAATAATTATAAAAGAAAAAAAAGTTTTAGCAACTAATACTTCACAAAGATATTTTTTATCAGGTTTGATATAGGTTTAACTTTGCCTCTATGTATGTGTTTAATTGGAATACAAAATCTTCAATTGACTTCGAACCAAGAGCTTGAAAAATTATTCTATATTAAAATCTACATTTTTAAATACGATTTTTTTAATAATAAGAGAGGGAGAACGAGCCGTTCGAATAATCAATAGTGTGGATTTGTCCGTAGCGATGTAGCAGTGGTCGAGTAAGCATCGTTTTTTCGCTCTGGAGACATTTTTTAAGAGTTATGATTCTTACGTAATTGCTCGTCGACAATTTTGTGCAAAATTCGGTATTCGGCGAATACGTGATGGACCAAGTGTAAATTTAATTCATTCGTGGGGGAAGAGATTCCACGCAAGTGCTTTGGAAAAATGTCTCACAGCTAGGGTCCAACCGATCTTCAAGGACTCCTAAAAACTAGCTGAAGACTGTCTAGGTAAAAATTCGCGACTTTCAAAACTGAAAAGAGCAGCCTCACTGGAACTTTTCAGAGCAATTATTTATGATGTTTTAAAAAAGTATTTGAAGTTCAATCCTTTAAAAATAAAAATCGATCAAGAGCTGAAAGAAAGTGACTTTGATTAATGCAGAAATTTTTGTGAAACCACGTTGGAGCTATTTCGCACTGTAAACCCCACTTTTCGAAGCGACTAGGCTCTTTTTCACTTAAACGACCAGGTCAACAAACAAAACTGCTGTTACTGGTCTCCAAGAACACGCAGCCTTCGATTGAAACATCAAATACTATTTTATTGTCCCAGGGAAACTGTTTGGAGTGCCTTATCCACGCATGAGAAAATTGGACTTTTTTTTCGAAAATTCTAGAGGCCAAGCGACGAATATCAGCGGTGAAAATCATCGATGCATAATTACGAAACTCTTTTTGCCAAACCTGCCAGCTCATTAATCTTACACTTTGCACACTTGGCTTTAACAAGATGGGGTGACTGCACACACAGCCAGAGCTTTAATAAATTTCCTTCTTGAAAATTTCCCCCAAAAATTTATCAGTCGCCATGGCCCCAGAATTCGCCCGATCTAATTCTCATGGATTTTTTAAAGGACTATTTAAAAAAAGGCTTAATAATGACAATCCTTATCCTACTGTGGCTTTAAAAGAAAATATTCCTCGAGAAACTAGCTCCATTAAGCCAAGTTTACTGCAGCGTCTTGTGCAGAACACAAGGCTCCGATTTGAACAATATATTCATCTCGACGGAAGATATCTGGATGGCATAATCTTTGAAAAATAAAATCCGCATTTTCATTTTATCGTGCAATGCTTTTAATAAAACTTTGTGTCAATTATTATTTTTTTTTTGATGTTTGAAATATAAATCTACCACCAGATACCCTGTACTTTTCATATTTATTATGGCGTTTGGTTTAATGCTTTTGTTAAGCAAATTTTAATTACTGCAGTAAAGCCCACAGAATTGTTGGGACGCATTTCGTAATATTTTACTAAAAAAAATTATTTATTAAAAATCCTTTATTTGACATACTATAATTTAAATTAGCCTAAGGGGATATATAAACAAAATTTAATACAAGTTTGGCATTTTGCTTAAAATCAATACATTTGACGAACAATTAAAATAAAATCTGACATAAATGGATATGGTTTGCCAGTTTCTATTATACATATGTATGTACATGCAACAATAAATAGAAAGAAAAAAATGGAAAATATTATGGGTAAACTATAATGAATTGATTTTCCTGAAAGCGAATTATTATAACACTTGCAAAAAAAAATTTAATAGCAAATTAATGAGAAAAATATAAAATAAATATAAACAAAATTACATAAAAAGGATTTAATTTTCAGCTATTAATATCATATTTTAAATGAGATATAATTGTTTTTTATAACACTGAATATATATGACTAAAGTCTTTTTTCGATCGCGCCCAAATATGCTTCAATAATTTTTTAAAAATTCAAATGTAAATTGATTTATGTAACATTTTACAGCTTTGGGTACATTTGTATAAGACGTTGTTTGCGTTGATACCCTGCGTAATCGAATTATTCTCACAATCGACCAATATGTGAAATAAGTGTGAAAATATTTATTTATTTTCTTGAAAACTTTTATAAATTGAAGTGAAAAGTGCAATGATGAAAAAACGGTTAGGAAAAAGAAAAAAAATTAAAGTTTGTTAACGTAGTCACATATTAAAAAATTATTAATATTTCTCATTACTTTCGCCACTGGCCTTTGGGTAAAAAAAAAACAAGAATAAGAAAAATATTTTTTTTCTTATGCTAAACCTGTTCAACGTTTGTTCTCTATGGTATGAATGGAACATATTTATACGTGTTTTTTAATTCCACAGAAAACTTAAAATAACCCCAAAGCCTTTAGGAGGAACGGTAAAGGAAATCAAGAAACAAAAGTAAAACAGCATAAACCACACATATGCAGCAGTACACAGTGGTACAAAATCGAAATATTGTAAATGATTTACAAGTTTTTAAACAATCCTTATTATTCTATTCAATCCAATTATTGGAGTTTTGGCTTTGAAAAGAGCACCCCTTCACAGTTTTTTTATTCGCGGTGCTTCCTTTAGCGATTTAATAAAAGGGGTGGATGTTTGTTTTTAAGGGCTTTAATCCAAATACCCCTCTGCTAAGTTTACTACAAATTTAATTTCGGAATTGTTACCAAACAATTTTGCTTCTGTCCCATTTTGTAGTATACACAGCTGCACCGACACACATGAGCTTAAGAAGGCCCCCACATATGCAGATATGTCATTGAATTATCCTCAAATGTGTTTATGTGTCTGTAATAGTGGTAGAAGTTAAAAGCCATATATGACAAAGCCGAAAACTAATTAAATGTGAATAAAAACAACATTAACATGGTAACACAAAAACGACTTATATGCTTTATGGTTAGAAAAACACAGAACAAACGTTGAGGAAATATCGTAGAGAATAAAATAATCCCAATAGTTTCCTTCGCGTAAGATTGACAGGTAGCCAGACGAATAAAAGGACAAAATTCAAAATTCGTAAAATAAAAGGTGATCGATTTTGATCAGTATAATTTAACGAGGCTGATTTCATTTTACAAACACATAAACAATCAAGAGCGCTTTATTCGGCTGTGCTGAATCTTATTGACCTTTTAAGTTGATCTTTTCGTAGCTCTAGTCATCCGGTCCAGCTAAAATGTATTCAAAATCCCTCTTTAGTTGTTTCTGAGATGTAATGTTTTTAAAATACTATTAAATTGTATTTGAAGTTATTGTTAGCAATGTGCAACAATCGTGTTTAGCAAAACACGATTCCTGGAGTTTTAATTGACTTCAAAATTTGATTTCAACAGAAAGGCAAGACAATCTAAGTAGTGAGATCTGAAGTATACATATACTTTATGACCCGTGAATAAATACTGCAGACCTTACAAGCGAAAAAACGAACTGTAAGAAGGGTATATGAAATAGGGGCAAATACACAGACCTATTCAAATCGAATAAGATGTGAGCGTTTGTGGTTAAAAGAAGTAAGAAACCTTTTCTAATAACAACAAATATATTTCTTAACTGTTGTTCCAAACTTGAACGTATTCATATTTAAATGTCAATAAAAATGAAACATGAACAATCCAGCAAGATATTCAATTTCCATAGCATCACTACCACCATAACATAAAATGAGTCTTCAGGCAGAAATGCGACTAAATTAGTTGCATTATACCTTCTACAGTACACATGTGTACATTTC